>JARCFY010000011.1:51844869-53044869 GCA_029233225.1 Lepidodactylus listeri
TGTTGCAGCAGTAGCAGCAGCCAGGCTACCTAATGCAAATGTCCCCGCCGTACCCCCAGCAGTACTGCCACTGGCTGAGGCTTCACTCGCATAGGTGGCCAACAAATTGGCTGCTGCTGCTGCTGGGTTGGCACTGGCAGCTGCTGCAGCCAAAGCCCCAGTAGCTGCTGCCTGACTTAGGCCTAAACCTAAAGTATTGAGATTATATCCATAGCTGGCTAATGTATTAAGTGCAGAGGTGATGGCAACCAGGTCATTGCCTGTGAAGCCAGATAAAACTGCTGGAAAGGCTGCAACTCCAGCAAGGTTTGCATGTCCTAATAGCCCTGCAGCAGCTGCAGCTGTTGGCAATACTTCAGCAGTGTTTGCATAAGGAGATCCGGTTGGATTGGAATTGGCCACTGGACCTGTGACATTAGCATAGCTGATATTGAGACAGCTGCCGCTCTGTGGGTCCTCTTGTATCTTCTGGATGATAAGTTCAACAGCTTTTCGGTTTTGTTCAGGTTCTCCGCTTACAGTGACAACCCTCTCTTGCAAGTTGATCCCATCGGGTTTCTGGGAAAGCTGTACCCATGCCCCTGACTGCTCCATTATAGCCTTGACTGTAGCACCTCCCTTCCCTATTATCAGACCTGCTGTGCTGTTGGGAACTATAATCTTTACCTGTAATTAAAGAAAAAATATGAATAATACTTCTGCTTTGTACAAGAAACATGCTAAAATATTTTTCTACCTGTAACAGGCAGGAAAACTGAAATAGGTTAATTTGTTCTCTTTTCAAAGATTATGAAACAAGTAAGACTTTTATGTCTTTGCACAGATTTTAATATAAAATAGGAAGCACTTGAAAGAAAGTTTTTGTGTAACAGGATAATCAACATTATTTGTTTTGCTTAGCATATTTCAGAGAAAATGTTTCCACAAATCCCACATCGCATGAGAAATACAGTAAAATTTTCCCCCATTCTTTCTAGCAATACCCATTTTCATGCTCAGCTTGAACAATTAATCTGTGATTGCATCTTCCTTGCATATACACTCGGTTGTATGTTTTAAATACATACAGAAGAACACAGGTTCTAAATACCATATCAACAGAAATTTTGTTTAAAGACTAGTGCCATCCTAAACAAAACTGCAGATTTCTAAGTCCACTGAAATCAGTGGTCTTAGAATGGTATGACTCTCCTTAGGATAGCACTACACAGAGTGTAAGCAAGATCCACTGAAAAAAATGGATAACGCATCTAATCCATTATATTTTGTAAAACTGATTTCACTATACAGTTATGAGAAATACATAATATGTATTTGCTAATAAAATAGAGAAACATTTGAGGAAAATGTAACACAACAAGAGATGCGCTGATGCAAATATTAGCAATACCATTTCTCATGTTTTATTACATTTACTGGAACATCCTTACCTTGATAAACTAATGGCTCTTTTATTTATGGCACTTAAGCTGTTTGCAGTGATTGAATCGCGCTGATTTAGTAGAATTACACAAGTAATTCTGTAATCATGTGTACTACTTGGCAGTAAAGGTTCCACTGAAGAGAGTGAGATTTCCTTTTGAGTAAATGTGCAGTACATGGGATTGGGTTGCAAATGTTACAGCAGTCTCACTCATTTTTGAATTGGGAGCCTTTTGATGGTGGAGAACATAGCACCATCTAAACTGACATACAATACAGCCATATCAAAATACAGGACCACCATCTAAAATCTTAGTATGTCCAACAACACGTTAAAATTAAAACATAATTAAAGGCAGAAGCTAAAGTTAAACTACCCTCTTCTATTAGTTTCAATGTTTCCATTTTACACCATATTATATTCTTTAAATCCATCCCCTGAATACACCCCAGGCATAAATATGTTTTCTTTTTCACTGTAATTTATTTTTGGCTGCAAAATTTGAAAGTACCTGTTAATCAAACAAATAGAAACTTTTAAATTATTTAAAATATTTATAGATACCTCTCCATTGACACCATTCAAAATTGTAACATTACAATAATAAAAAATATAAAATATGATACAATATAAAACTAAATAAAATAAGCCAGCATCAATAAAACAAAACAGGAACTAAAACCAAATTAATTGTAGCACATCAAATAACAACCATCCAAACTGAGAAAAAGATTAATTAAAAACCATTTGAAATAAATAAGAAAGTATTTGTCAGATGCCAAAACTGTACAGAGGTGACTGGTGAAGGGAAAAAGAGAGGACATTCCAAAGTTGGGCAGCAATCACTGAAAACCTCTATTCCTTGTGGTCACCTACCATGCCACCAAAGGCAGGAGAAAATAAAGAACAACTTGTGAGGCTGAATGTAGGGCCTGGGTAAGGACTGTATGGGAATAAGAAGTCCTTCATCTACCTTGGTCCCAAGCCATAAAAGGCTTTATAGGGCAAAACCAGCACCTTGAACTTGAAAAGGGCAGGCAGTTGGCGTAGACCAGTGTAACAGATATGGCCTGTAGTCTATTCCTGTTAGCAATCTTGCTGCTACTTTCTGGACTATTTGAAATTTGTCAACCAAAATAATGTTGTCAATATGTATACAATAGACTTTAACAGTGTTTTAGCATAAAGCAGTTTAAAAAAACAACCACCCTCCTAACCCTCCAAAACAAAAACTACAACAAACCTTTTGAAAACCAGAAGATGCATAAACCAAGTCAGATACTACAATCCACTCACACATTTAAAATATTTCTACACATCCAATAGATTCCACATATTCAGAAAACAACAGTGAACACTGGGCAAAACCATTTCAGTTTACTGTCCCACTATCAGCAGAATGAAATTGTGAAAGGCCTCTAAGTGATAGCTGAACAATGATTAGGGAAAACAGAACAACCAAACTCAGACTGGAAAATCCCAACTGTGGGGTGGGAAGAAGAAGAAGAAAAGAGATTGGATTTATACCCCCGCCCTTCACTCAAAGTCTCAGAGCGGTTTACAAACTCCTTTCCCTTCCCCTCCCCACAAGACACCCTGTGAGATAGGTGGGGCTGAGAGAGTTCTTTCAAGAACTGCTCTTTCAAGAACTGGGGGAGTGGGGACTCAAACCCAGTTCTCCCAGATTAGAGTCTGCACACATAGCCATTACGCCAAACTGGCAGACACTCTTCAGTCCCCTCTCTCACAGTGTTACACATGTAAGCCTGATTTGCATGATCTTTCCCCTCTTTGAGAACAGTTGTCCACTTCACATTACATGATTATTTCTGTACCACTCAGCACAATTGGCAGCCTCATAAATGTATGAAGCAAGCATCTGAGAAATCTTTCACAGGATGGGGGGAAAGGGTTGAAATTGCACCCCCATCGGTTGTGCTTCATGTCCTCTTCTATTGATATATCAAATGTTAGAAAGAAGGTTTTGGAATCACGGAGGAGATTAGATCAGTAGGTTATTAATTTGGATACTAAGAGATGTTGTGCCCCCCCTTTAGGACAGGGATTCAGCCCCTTTCTCCTATTTTGCTGAGTTATTTTACTTTTCTAACAGTCCCAATTTTTCATCAACCTTTTTCTTGGCTAATTACTTTACCACTTGCAGAACTGACAGGTTGCTGCACGGGTACTAGCTGTCCCAAGAAACTCTGCCTGTGTGGTAGAGCTGTGCTTGCAATTTTACCTCATTTTGTGTTTAGTTGTTATTTGTATTAATCTATAAGAGCTAAATTTATTTTGCCTTTACTGAGAGTGTTTCCTTGCTGTTCACATGATTTTAATCTGTTATATCTTTTGGCTGGTAAGGACAGCTGTGCTACTTTGTCTTTGGTAAAGTTTATACTTTGTGCCCTTAGAATTGGGCATATGTTAAAAGTATCTCTGGGGTTAAGTGTTAGTGGGGTTGTTGTTTTAATAGTTTCACTAAGGTGTTTTGGGGTTCATAGGTGCTCCGATTTTAAAAAAGGATCAGGGGCTTTGAGTCCATGGACATGTCCTTAATAATATAAAGAAACTGAAATGAATTTAAAGTAACTACCGTATTTTTTGCTTTATAAGATGCACTTTTCCTCCCCAAAAAAGTGGTGGTGGGGAAGTGTGTGCGTCTTATGGAGTGAATATGGAGCTTTTCTTACCTGTAACAGGGCTCTTTCTTCAGCAGGAATGCAGGGGAACGCCATTCAGGCTGGCATCCCAGCCTTCCCCGCCCCTCCTTGCTGGGCCTGAGCTGTTAAAACTTAAAAGGGAAACGGCAGGAAAACCCCCACCAGGCTAAGTACTCTTTCCCTTTAAGTGCTTTTCCCCTTTAAGACAGCCAGCAGCAGAAAGCCCAGCCCACAGATTAAGCTCCGTGGCATGCCAACGTCTCTCTTCTTTCCTTTCTCTATCTTCCTTCCTTCCTTCCTTTCCTTTTTTCTGTCTGTCTGTCTCTCTCTCTGTCCCCACCTTTCTTTCTTCCTTTCTCTTTCTCTCTCTCTCTCCTCCTCCTCCCTTCATCTCTCTCTCTCTCTTTCTTTCTGTTTCATTTTCCCCTGCTTTCCTCCTCTAAAAACAAGGTGCGTCTTATGATCAGGTGCGTCTAATGGAGCGAAAAATACGGTACTGGAAACATTTCGGTGAAGCCTCTGAGTAAGGAACAATGAAGATGTGATATGTTCACAATAATAAGTCTATTTGCTAACAGTTTTATCTATTATGGTAAAAGAAAAACAAAGGATATGAAGATCTGACCAGATGGTGAACATATTAGAAATGAGGTTATTAAGCAATAATCTAAAAGCATGTTCTTATAAGTGTGGCTATGCTATGATTAGAAGGCGCTCTCACCCACCAGGCAGAGCCCAATAGCTGTTGTGAACTTGCCTCCACTCTCTTCCAGTTAAGAACTATATCAGAATTGCCAGCTGCTAGTGTGGTTGTTAAATGGCTTTAGCTACTATGGAGATGCTCATGGAATCATTGTGAGAAAGATTGTAAGCCACTCTGGGTACCTTTGGGGGGAAATGGGGTATAAATAAAGCTTTTTTTTGGTATTCTAGCGCTTATGTATAATATGATTCAATGTGTGACAGAGTGTTGGACTGGATGGGCCTCTGGCCTGATCTAACATTGGCTTCTCTTATGTTCTTAATTTACTATATGTTGGTAATTAGGAATAGGATGAATAAAAGAAGGCAAGGAGATTAGTTGATAGGTTTCTTATTTTCAGGAACTGCTCCCTCCATATTAGTAGTACTTCAGTAGAGGAAGTCTAGCCAAAAAGGAAAGGAATAGCTGATGAAATGTGCAAAGTAATATATGTAGATAATAAGCATTTAACATTTTCATAATAAGCCTTGTACATTACACACATTTGTCCAACTGTATAAACCTATCCTTCTTGGTATTATAAACATATTCTGACTAGGGAAGAGGAAAACAACACTTTGTTGATGCATACTTTTAATATCATTCCCATAATTCATTTGTTTTTATTCTGCAGTTTGAAAGCATTATGTACTTCACACATTAATGTTTCATGGGTTTCAAATTACATTTGCAAGAGAGACTGATGTATTGTGAATAACTTCATTTATATGTTTCAATTTTTTATTATAATAAATGTGACTGCCTGCATACTGAATTATACAAAACATAAAATGGAGTTACAGTTCTTAGACTGCAGAACTTTCAGAAAAAGGCATGAGAATTGGTTACGTTGCCACATAAACCATTAGTAACAAGTTCTGGCATATGAAGGTAGAGTTTATGGCTTTAATAGTCTTCTACTTATCTGTAACCCTAATAAAATTCAACCAATTTAAATATCTACCAATTGTTGAAAGTTGCAGAAAAAGTGGATTTTAATAAATATTACTTTATACAAGATTTAAAATATACTGAGTATTTTAAACAGCAATGTTAAAACAATTCTTAGACAAGTGGCTTTTTTCAGCATCTTTTTCATACAGTGGTTAATTAAATGCCACTAGAAGCCCTGGAAGCAGAGCACCGATGCCAGAGTCTGCCCCTGCCACTTGGTATTCAGTGAATTCCACTTAGTCATTGTGGGTTGGAGGCATCAATGGGGCTATCCTCTTTTGAACCTGTATAATCCCCTTTAAAAGCCATCTATGCTTGTGGACATCATTATGTTCACTGGAAGTGAATCGCATAATATAATTACTGTACTTGTTTTCTGTCCTGAATCTTCTATCAGCTTCATTGGATCCCTGAGAATTCTATTATTTATAAGACAGGGACAAAAAAAAGTTATCTCAGTTCCAGGGGTCCCCACACTTTTTGAGCCCGCAAGCACCTTTGGAATACTGACACAGTGTGTTGGGTGAAACCGCAAAATAGATGTCACAAGAGGAAGAGCCAACCATAAAATGTTAGGGAGTGAGATCATACCTAGTTTTAATAATTATTAATAAAATATTATTAATAATTAATAACTTCAACAATTCAGGCAGAAAGATAGCTTTTAAAATGAACACATTGTTTAAACATATTTTCTTGCACACACAGCTCACCTTCAGTCACACAGATACTTGTACTGTGATGGCAGCTGCTGCCAAAACGACTTCCACATAGCCAATCAGAAGCCCTGCTAGGCAAAACCCCCACCTGACCCCACCCACTTTCTAAAACCACTAGGTGGGCTCAAGCTGTTGGTGGGTGCCATGTTGAGGACCCCTTCTCTGTCTCTGTTTCTACCCATCACTTTATATTGAAAAATTAAGATTTTTTGCCTGAATGTATATTATATTAAGATTTTTTTGCCTGAATATTACTTCACACTCATAATGAATTTCGTTTGTCAAGTTGCCATCCACTCACCCAATCTAGAGTGAGCCTTCTGGAGCACTTCAAAATCTTTCTTTGGTTTTTACTGTCCTAAATAATCTAGTGCTATATACAAATTTGGTGTCATCACTTGACCACCCCAAGTCCAGATCTTTCATGAACAAATTAAATAGCATTAATCCCAATGCCAATCCTTGCAAAACCCTACTACACCCCTCCCTCCATTGTCCATTTACTGTCAAGCTCTCTGCTTAATCAGTTTTTATTTCATAAGAAGACCCATTTTCTTATCCCATGACTAGTGCTTATTCGGGAATTTATTTATTTATTAGATTTATAGCCCGCCCTCCCCTGTACAACAGGGCTCACAGTGGGTGACAACAGTATTCATGTAAACAATATTCATAATTTAAAAATTATTAAAAGAACTCTTGCAGTATTACAGGCAACTGGTAAATTAGTACATAAAAAGGGGAGCATAACGTGGTGTCCATTATCCAGGGGAGAATAAATATCATACAGAGTGGTAAACAGAAAATAAGCAACAGGGGAAGGGGAAAAGAGACTGGGGAGAAAGGAAGGGAGGCCAGCCTAGATGGAAACCATCACTGTCCTCAACCAGAGGCCTGTCAGAACATCTCTGTCTTACAGAGCCTGCGAAACTGCATCAGATCCCACAGGGCCTGGATCTCACTCAGCAGCAAGTTCCAGCAGGCCGGGGCCAGGGCCAAAAAAGCCCTGGCTCTGGTTGAGGACAGCTGGATACTTTTTGGGCCAGGGATCATCAGTAAATTGTTATCCATTGAGCGTAATGCTCTTTGAGAGGTGCACCAGGAGAGGTGGTCCCGCAGATACGCTGGTCCCAGATTGTTTAGGGCTTTAAAGGTTAGTACCAAAACCTTGAGCCTGATCCGGTACTCAACCTGGAGCCAGTGCAGCTGGTGAAGCACTGGTTAAATATGGACTCTAAATGGGGTTTCTGTAAGAACATACACCTCCACATTCAGGACCAGTTGGAGACAGCAGACTTTATCAGAAGCTCACTGGATGTCGAGGTATATAGTGTCAGTGCTTTTGCTATCAAAGGCTAAAAAATATTGTGGCACAGAGCTGCTAGAAATCTACTGCCATATGACATGTCTTTCTTGGACACAACATGAATCTTCAGAGAGCTTAATCCATTAGTTTTATAGCTGCTGTGTGGCTCCAGTGGCACAAAGTATTTCTAAAGGATATGCTCTAGTTCAACCAAAAGTAATTGAGCTCAACAGAGAGATTACAGGGTAGAATGATATGGTCTATGCTTATTCAGGAAAACAATTAAAAATGGTTCTTCTTAACTTTCGAATTTGAGACTCTAAAGACAGCCTAAAGGAGAATTTAAAATCTCCCTCATCAAAAAATGCAAAACTTACTCAAATAAACAATTTAAACATTATAAAACAGGTTTAAGGTCATAGATCTATGTTTATTCATGTATCCTTACTGAAAATAATATGAAAAAAATAATTAAAAATTAGAGCTTAGAAAATACTGTTGCAGTTACTCTGTGAAATGTTAGGCAATTTTCACTCGACCGTTCATTGTATTTAACGTACTGTTTTTATAGTGCTGTTCTCTAATCTTGCAATCCAATTTATCCTGTTTGTTATAATACACTGCTTAACTGCATTGTTCTACTATCTTTTAAATCTATTTTATGTACTATCTGGTTTTAGTGTGTTGTTTTCTAATTTTGTAATCCAGGTTACTGCATCATTTATCATATATAATATACTGTTCTTATTCCTTGGCTTTTAATTATGTCATCCCCTTTGGGAAAGAAAGGAGTAATATTTTATTTTATTGTAATTTATGTTGCTCTTTTCTTCCTGATCCGGATCTAAAGAAGCTTTTCATTTTGTTCTCCCCTCCTCAACCTTATACCTTGTGAGGTATATTAGTCTGAGCCCTGTGAGGTATATTAGTCTGAGAGACTGTAACAGGCACCAGGTCACCTGGCAGAGTGGTGACTTGAACCAAATCATCCTATTCTGATACTCAGTAACCACTATGCCTTGTCAGGAAATTTTTGGTAGGGGGCGGGATCCTACGTGCCCCTGATGTGGTGATGTCACTTGTGTGTTTAACACAGGGCCAATCATATTAGCTCCAGTAATTAAATTAGCACAACAGTTAAATTAATGGAGCTAATTAGCACAGGGGGAACTGCCCCTGTGCCTCCCCTCCTGCTCGGCCACAGCTCCTTACCTTGACAGACAGTGGCCAAGCAGGAGAGGAGGATGAGAGACAGCATCCACACAGCCTCCACTGTGGAAGACCCGTTGAGGCCACAAGGCCAGGCAGGAGAGGAGGGCAAGGGGCCACTAAGTGGAATGGCCCACCCCAGTGCTTCACTGTGCCTGCACCAGCCCAGCCACCCCAAATCATGTGAGGCACTGGGATGGGCCATTCCACTTAGCTGCCCAGTTGTGCACCCCACACTTCCTTCCCCTCTGACTCCTCTGGCATGGAGCAGGCAGGTGGCACCAGCACCTGCAGCTCTGCCTGCCTCGAGGCTCTTCTTGAGCACCACGGCCGCTGCAGTCACAGTGAGGCGCCAGGGTGGGCTTGCCTGCTTCCAAGCTTGCCCACTGCCCTGCCTGCCTGAAGGCTCTTCTTGCATGCCACAGCCACTGCAGCACAAGCTGGTAGGGGCAGACCGGGGGTAGGGGGTGCAGCTAATTCAGGAGGGGGTGTTGACCCCAGTGCTGTGCCCTAGCTATGGGCCTGCTGTGGCTATATAATCCACAATTACTTTGTCTGGAAAGGCACAAAGGGAACACTTTAAAGATAAGGAGTATAAAGTAATATATTGACAAATAACTATTTATTCATTTATTTCATTTATACCCTGCCTTTCTCTTCAATGGGAACCCCATGTGGCTTACGTAGTTGCCTGTCTGCCATTTTGTTGTCAACACCCTTCTGATGTAGGTTAGTCTGAGAGAGAATGCCTAGCCCAAGGTCACCAAGAAAGCTTCCATAGCAGAATAGGGATCTGAACCTGAGTAGTATCTGGGACACTCTAACCATTACACCGCACTGGCTTTCTTTGGCTTTTCATTGGTTAAAATTGTAATAATTCCTATTTGGGGGGGGGGTATTTTTTTTTTGCATGTGTATATATATATATGTGTGTGTGTGTGTGTGTGTGTGTGTGTGTGTGTGTGCACTTGGAAGTCATGGCGACCTCTGGTGACTGACCCCTACTAGGGGTCTGGAGGATATTCAGAGAGGTGGCTGAATAAAGCCTGCCCCCGCCTCCTGTATTTCAAGGAGGTATCCCATCCAAGTACTTGCCAGAGTTGACCCTGCTTAGCTTCCGAGATCTAATGAGCTTGAGCTTGCCTGGGCTATCCAGGTTGGGGCATAATAATTTCTAATTGAGTTGTAGACTGGAGAATATTTATTATTATTTTATTGTCAAAAGTATCATATTTTGATAGATCAAGTTACAAAAAATAAATCTCTATTATGCCAGCTAATATTTATTTTCTACATAATATTTTAAGAATGCATAATTACAACAATTAATAATATTCATAGATTAAAAATCATGTATTTTATCTTTGTCAGTAAGATAAAGGAGGTGTTCTACATGTAAATAATAAATTATAGTTTCTTGATCTGAGGTTTGCAGCAAAAGATTTGCTTGTTTATACTTGTTGCTAAAAGCACATACAAGGGATTGTTTTGATTTTTTTTTAAACTAGAAGATTGTGAGGCTTCTAGAAATAAGATGTATATATAATAATAAGTTGAGCAAGACTCAGTTCAGGAATTAGCTTCACTTGATCAAGAGCAGTAACAGTTTTCCAAGCACCATTACAACCCTCATCTAGCAAAAAATTAATGGCAGATGCCAAGTATGATCAGCATGGCAGAAGTTTGCAGAGTTTCATAAAAGTTTCAGTACTGATAAAGACCAAGTTTCGAGACTGCTTGTTTTGTCAGAATCAGTTAAACAGGTGTCCACATTATTCATACAGTTTGTTCTGAGTTTCTATTGGACTATGGATACAAGTAGTAATGAAATGTTTACATTAAAAGTTCTGCAGGGAGCAACTGAGAAACAGACAATATATCAGTAGTAGCCCCCACTAAATTAAGATTACATTAAATTAAGCAAATAATTGCTTTATTTATTTATTCAGTTTATACCTCACCCTCTCTGCTGAGGTAGGCTCATTTCTGAGACAAAACAAACACATACATTTACTGTCCTCAGGGGAAAAAAAGGATAAATATTTAAGTCTCAGGATAAAAGCTGACTTCAACTGAGTTAATCTCAGTTTGGAACAAGAATGCTATAGAAATTAGCTCTCTATTGCAAACTCCTCGTATTAGTGCCTTCTTTTTACACTCCAAGAGCTAGAACTGTTTGTTATTACAGTAGCAGGTAATCAGTCTGGCCAGCCCATGAGTACGACTATGGTACCAGTAAAAAAATATTGGTTTTCTGAAAACCTAATTTTAAAAAATCTGGTTATACTATGGTCATCCTTTCCATTGAAACTGTGCCTCCGTTCTACTAAGGTGTAATGTAAAATTTATCTAGCTGGACCTAGGTCCTAAAGTGCTAGTCCTTAATGAATTGTGCATCTTGCCAGCCTAATACCTCTACCGTAACCAAAATAAGAATTTTTTGCTTCTTGCCACCAGATTCTGGTTTAGACCCCCTGAAAACTAGACATATTTGTCCTTTTAAAGACTCATCAAATTAAGAACTCCAGGTCCAGGACTAAGAAGCAAAGATTGGATTTAGGCTTTTTATGTGGGTATGGAAGAAAAAGTAACACAAGTTATAAATTAAGACCAAATTCTTTAAAAGAAACAAAATGTTGCTTGAAATTAAAATCATTGGTTACAAAAATAAAAACTTAGTTGAACAACTGGCTTACAGCTATAGAGAAAAGGAAAAATAAAATGAGTGATAATGCTATTCTCTCTCTATAGGTCCAAAGTGTGCCCCATTATGACAGTAAATTAAGAGGTAGGCAGAATAATCTTAAAGAGGCCAGATTTCAGTTTCTGTCTTTCTTACATTTCTTACACCATGTTTCTTTCTTCAGCTAGGCCTTTACTGGAGAATAGCCAAAATTGATTAGCACTCCCCCCACTCACATCCCCAGAATCCTTCTGAGCAGCCTTTTTCAGAATTTTTCACTTCCCCAGTCAAGTCTCCAACAAGGGATAGAATTCTGACCTTTAACGTCATCAGACCGTTCCCTTTACTACAAGAAGGTCTAGTCCAGGGGTGGCCAAACTTGCTTCATGTAAGAGCCACACAGAATAAACATCGGATGTTTGAGAGCCACAAGTCATGAACAAATATTACACGTTTTTACTGGGAAATATGCGAATTTGTTTTTTATTAACATTAAATGAGACTGCCAAAGATAATAACAAAAGCGGTAAAAGCAGATATTGATAATGATTTTTATTTGTCCAATGATATTTGTTTGCTAATGATATTTAGCTTCCCCAGCCGCCTTGCTGGGAGCTGCACAATATGTGTGAAAGAGCCGCACGTGGCTCCCGAGCCACAGTTTGGCCAGCCCTGGTTTAGTCTCTCTCTCTTTTTTCCTAGTGCAATCCTATGCAGAGTTCCTTTAGTATAAACTCACCCAAATCTATTGGTTTAGACTGGAGTAAACCAGATTAATAGGCCAACCTACTTCTTCCTTTGTCCTTTAAAATAAGAAATACATGCTTGCAATTAAGCATTTGAATATGCAAATACATCTGGTTCCCAAGTCTATTCAATGGGGCTTACTTCCAGGAAAGTGCTTTTAGGATTGCACTTTATTCTCCTTAATCCACAGAACTGTTTTATGCCCTCTCTTTTGCCCACAACACATCTCATAGCCCCTGATTTAAAATTAGCAGCCAGTTTGTGCACTACTTTTTTTTTCAAATAAGGAAAATAAAAAGGGAAAATATTTATTTATTTATATTTATGCGATTTATATCCCGCCTTCCCCGCCTTACGGCAGGCTCAGGGTGGCTACCAACACATATATTACAATATCATTAAAACTTTTAAAACACAAAAGCAGCACATACAGCATACCCCACTACAAGATGGCTTATCTTCATTAACGGGGTAGTGTCTTAGGTGTTAACCAATGTGGCCGGTGGGAGATCATTCAGGTTAGCGGATTCTAAATCGGGCCAGGGCCGGATGTAGTTATTGGGCGCCCCCTACTTGAAAGCCTGGTGGAAGAGCTCCGTCTTGCAGGCCGTATTATTTATTCTACAGCAATAAAGGGTTTTACAAAAATAATTCCATGACTCCTCAGCTTTGTGAGCACTAACTATACCACCTAATGATATGATAGAAGTAAAGAGATTAAGCAGAAACAGTGGTAAAGTATCAGTGTTCTCAGAATAAACTCTAAACTGCAAAAAAAACTGCAAAAAAGGGGGTACTACAAAATAATTGCTGATTGCAGGTTTGTAACTGACCCTATAACCTTTATCCAACAGAGAAGAGAAAAGAGAAAGACAAAATAATTCTAATAATGACCAATTCATGAGAAATATCTGGCTTTGTTTCATTGTCTGGGATAAGTCATACTTCACTGTGCAGTATGAATAAGACCTATAAAACACTAGTAAGTTGTAATTCTTGTCAAGTACATAGTTTCTCTAACCGAAACGAAAAAAAAAGTATGCCATTCACAGACTTTCTAATTCTCCTTGCACACAATTTCCATACGCAAGCTATTATACTATGTGAACAATAAATAGATAAATTCTGCATATTAAGAAGGTTGCCAAATAAGGTCTTAGTGCTTGTCTTGCACATTGTTATATTGTTGCATATGTGGAAGTTCTGATTAAGTGGAGTTCCCAGACAAGAACTGTCCCTCCCAATTCAGTCACTGATACTGACATAGACAGGAACTATGTAATTCAAGTGGCAAATGTGATCCAAGCTTCAATATATTGTTCGTGTTGTTACCCTACCAAGTAATTTTTGGAGGACTTCTGTGCCATGTCATAGTATATTTAAACCCAGGGTACAAGGATTAAATACCCTCAGTTGTAAATATGTTTCTAATGCAAGTACCAGGGAATATTTTGAAGGATATGTATTTCAATAAGGTATTAATATATCTACATGAGAGTTTGATCCTATTATCTGCTTGTGCAAAGGTTGGGGATCATTCCTGCATTCCCTTCTCCCTTCTGACCAGAAGAAAGCTGAATGTGGAAATTATCCTTCACCATCAGCACCTTCCACCAATGGATAATGGGATCCTGTCCCATGCCATTATAAATGGGGGATGAAGAATAAAACATACTAAGTATAATGCCGCTTTAGGCCTGAAGGAAAAGTGTGTTAAAATTCTGGTTTAGTGATTATAAGTGGAATCAAAGGAACTTTCCCCTGTTTGATTTGGGATTACACATTTCAAACCTAACAATATAGTGTAGACTAGCATATAAGTGGTTTGAACAAGCCCAATTCTCATTTTTGGACCCTATAATACTCCCAACAATATCACTGAAAGTTTTGTGAGAATAAATCCTTCTCTTAAGCACTCATGACACTCTATGACTCTGCAACCTCTGTAACTCTTTTCTGTCCTCTCACTTCCATTCCCTTTCCCTAAATGTACCCAATGGCAGGTCCCACCCCTTCTCAAACCCCACCCTCTCCAGGCTCTACCACAAAATCACCAGGAATTTCCCAACCTGGAGCTGGCAATCCTAGTCAGGACTGGCCCCAATGAGTTTCCCACCAAAGTCAAAGTAGGCCTGGAATGGGCCTCCTGCCTTTGCCTTTTTACTGACAGAAACAATCCTCATTGCCTAGCAACAGCCACTGAGGGAAAAGTTAGCCCCACAGAAGACAAGCAGAAGAATTGACTTAATCAGGAGAGACAGCTATTTTGGCAGTTTATTCTGTCAGGGAAGTGGCCAGGCTGGCAGTAGGTGGGGAAGGGGAGCGGACCCAGCACCCAGCCAATGGTGTGTGAGTACTCTTGAATGGTGGTTGATGGGCCAATGGCTAATGAAGCGCACAGCACAGCCAATGGGAGAGCCAGAAAGTGCCAATACGTTGGGCTTTTATATATATAGGATGGCGAGCTATAAAGAATAGAAAGGGGCAACAGAACAGGGAGGGGATGGGATCTTCCCAGGCTTGAATTATAGTCCGAGCTGGAAAAGAACTCTTAGGGTCATAATGCTTGTTTCAGACTGCATGTAAACATTTGGAACTGTGCTAAAGTTCACAGCGTGAGCCTGGAAATCACAAATTGTTGTAACATCTCATTTTGTGGAACTTGCTTCATTGTGTAACATATTGGAAAAGGTTTTAGATAGATAATTATACTTATACAGTAATAGATTTTCCATAAACAATGTATTCCCCTTTTACATCTCATAAAAGAAAAAGAAGAGATTGGATTTATACCCCACCCTTCACTACCCAAAGGAGTCTCAGAGCGGCTTACAATCTCCTTCCCTTCCCCTCCCCACAACAGACACCCTGTGAGGTAGGTGGGGCTGAGAGAGCTCTTTTGAGAACTGCTCATGAGAGAACAGTTCTGAAGGAATTCCAAATTAAGATTCATTCTAGGGGCAGTGACTGATCTTGGGGGGGAAAGATCCCCTCACCAGGAAAGGCTACCAAGTTGAAGCCCAGTTGAGTCAAAGTCCAATGGAACTGTCAGGGGAAGGTGTTCTTTAGTTTGATCCAAGTTGTGGTTTTGGCAGATAGTGGTTGTACAAAGCATGGGGAAGGCAGATGACAGAAATCTTACTCCAAGCAGCTGGTCCTGGCCATCCATTACTGGTGGCAAGTGAGGGGGAATAACACCCCCCCCCCCAAAAAAAAAAGTTCTAGGCAGCAGGTCTTTTATACTCTGTTTGGAGAAACAGGCTTCCTGCAGCTATCAGAAGCTGACTCCCAGCTGATGAGGGACACAGAAAGTCTCTCTCCTCTCAGAAGCATTGCTAGCCTGCACACCTTGGAGGAGAGGTAAAAGAAACTATCTCTTTTCACTTTTGAAATAAGGAGAACAGAAGCATTGCTTATGCTATCCGTCCCAGCTTGGAGAGGATGAAAAATATTTTTTTTTTGCACCCCCTTTTGCAGTGGGGAGATCAAAAGCACTGCTTCTGTCCCCTATTAGCCAATTGCTTCTGATCTCCAGCTTTACTGTATACCTATTTTGGGGGCAGGTATCAGAAGTCCATTTCCAGGATTCCCCAAGACTAGAATATAGGGAAGTTCTCTGAGCCGCTAATCCCCTGATTAAATGTGAGCCACCTTCTGACCAACAGGTAACTGCAAACTTGTTTGGCAGCTTTTTGAATTGCTTGATGCCCTTGATCAGCATACCCTTGATCAGCTCACAGTTTGATTGTCAGCTTTCAACAGCATATGCTTGACTGCTAAATAGGTTTGCTGGGAGATTTATAGCATTCCTACTTCTCAGAGTAAAGCCCCATATCACAGGAGTGCCTGGGGGAGGGATTCTAAATGGGAAAGAGAAGTGAAAAAGATCCATTCTGTGAGTTGAACTCAAACAGTTCTTTGGCTCAGAATGTTGATGTCATAATAGTAATTTTTTTTAAAAGAGTAATATTAACATGAAACAAGCCTTGGAATGTGAGAATTAACTTTAATTTGCAAAAAATATGCAGATTGTAAAGCACTGCTTCTTTGTAGGACAGAAAAGCAATCTTCAGCTCTTAATTATTTATAGATTAAATACTCATAAATCAAGCATAATAAAAAGTCAACAGAATTGCACTCACATATTAATTTCATTGTAAAGTATTACTGACAGCAGGATTTTATACTAGGGTTTGGGCAGTAAATTAGATCATAATTCAAATGAAAATGTTAGTGATAAAATATTTCCAAATATTCTAAAAGTATTTCAGTTATCTGTATACGGTGGTCAACTATTCTACGATTATTTTCTACCTATTAGATATACAAGTGACAATGTATACCATATACCATACCTATGACACGTAACAATGACAAATAATGATACAAAATAGGTGTATTTTTGGTCCAGTCTATTTAGGAAGTTCTTGGAATATTATCAGTAGAATGTAAGTACTGCGTTTTGCAGGGGTCATTTCGAGCAGGAACGCACAGGAATGCTGTTCCGGGAGTAACAAGCCCAGGAGTGGGCACATATGGTGATGCGCTGTGGAAAAAAGCAAAAGCATACTAACTTGATCTGTGTTTTCATGCTTCTTGTAGGGTAGCTTCCCTGCAAGAGCAAAGGAAACCTAAAGTGCCTTTAGTCAAAGTGTAAATCTGGCTCGCCAGCTCTGAGTTGGGAAAAACCTGGAGATTTTTGGGGTGAAGCCTGAGTGGTAGGTGTTGCCTTCTGACACACTTTTGGTGATATCAGGGGTTGTGGCATATGCAAATAAGTTATGCTAATAAGCTCCTGCACCTCTTTTTTTTTTTCTTTTACAAAATGACCCCTGGTGTTTTGTAAAGTCTTCACATAAACATGGAAATCATGCTATGCTGTATTCAGTACATGAAACTTTACAGTTTGTGCCATTAATAATTGCAGGAGCTGTCTTTATATATCAGACCAAAGATCTACCCAGACCAGTATACTTTTTCTAAAGCAGACATTGGCTTATATCCAGCAAGGCAAAAGTATTAACATAAATGAGGTGTAGTGCAGTTCCACTTGTGAAAGATATTGTGCAACACCTATTGCTTTCCTCCTTATATATTATAGTACCCAGAAGTATAGTACAAGATATTGCACAAGCAAAAATACAGTGGGTATACAAGAAGACTGACTGAAGTGCAAACAGTCTTCCCAGTCTTTTTCTTGCATTTTTGCTGGTGCAAGTGGAAATTCTGTGCTGGATCCAATGCATTCAGATGTCGGGTATTCCACAAAGCATGAAGAAAATACTTTCCTGTAGTTTGTTCCTAGCATCCCTGTATCAATGATGTTAATGCTATTATAAACTTCTGTCAAGTCCTCCTCATCACCTCCTTCACCCAACTATAGGTCCCACTTCAGCTATTCTTCTTAGCTGCCCCTAGCCTAAGGAGTTTCTGGTGTAAGGGTTCCTGATGGGGCACAGTCTCCTAGGCAACCCCTGGAAGGAAGCTGCAATGCAAGCCCTGTTCTTTTCCTTTCCACTTTTTATATACAACAAGTGCAGACCCACAAGAAACTTGCGGGATGGTTATCCCATTCCTCACACCTTCCTCACACTCCCCTCTCTCCCTACCTCTCTCACACTTTCTCCCTTCTGCCCCCCTTTCTTACTCTCTCATCCATATATGTTACTTCCTTTCTTTCTGCCCCATCATCATTCTGTTTTTCTGCCTCCCCACCTCATCTCTTTTTCTGCCCCCCCTCCATCACTCTCTCTTCCTGCCCCATCACTCTCCCAGCCTCCTGCCTGCTTCCTTTCCCCCCACAGCAGCAGTGGCAGCACTCTGGGAATCACAACGGATCTCCCAGCTACAGAGATCAATTCACCTTAGGGCTTCCTGGTCCAGGAAATTCCTGGAGATTTGGGGGTGGAGCCTCGGGACAGTGCCATAGACGCAACCCTCCGAAGCAAACATTTTATCCAGGGGAACTGATCTCTGTCACCTGGACAACAGTTGTAATTCTGGGTGATCTCCAGCCCTTGTCTGGAGGCTGGCAGTGGTAGTTCATGTGAAGGAAATAGCTGGTTTGGAGGTGGAGTCTATGGCATTATACTGGTCTGTAGTCCCTCCTCAAATCCCACACTCCCCAGGCTCCACCCCTCAAATGTCCAGGAATTTCCTAATTTGGAGTTGGCAGACCTATTGGAGTTGGCAACCTTCCCACCCAACAGCCACCCTACCTTTATCTGTCTTCAGCTTTCCATCTCCACCCTCTCCCCCACAGCCTCTATCTAGGAAAATTACAGTCTTTCTCCATAGTGGGGACTAAAGCAGCTTACATTATTATTTCCTCCTTGTTATCTGCACAACCACCCTGTGAGTTGGTTATGTTGAAAGTATGTGACTGGTCCAAAATCACCCAGTCAGCTTCCACCGCAAGATGGGGATCTGAACCTGGGTCTTGCAGATCCCAGTCTAAAGCTCTAACTGTTACATCACACTGGCTTTCATAGGGTGGCTGCTGATGAACATTAGCAAGCAGCTGGGCCTACCTGAGTCATGCAAGTCAGGTGGTATCAAGTCACCCAGAGGGTGCTGCCAAGGGATTCCAGTCTCCAGGAGGGACCTGGGGATCCCCTGGAATGACTGCTTATCTCCAAACTACAGAGATAACTTCCCATGGAGAAAATGGATGCTTTGGAGGGTGGAGTTCATGGCATTGTACCTCACTGAGGTCCCTGTCCTCCCCAGGCTCCACCCCCAAATCTCCAGGAGTTTCCCAGCCCGGATCTGGCAACCTTATCCCCCAATCCCCTGCTGGTGGCCAGGGAGGATACTTGGCAACCCTAGTCTGCTGCCAGGCCTAGGGTTGCCAACCTCCAAGTGTGACCTGGATCCCCCTCCCAAATTACAAATGAACTCAACACAGCAGAAAATGGCTGCATTGGAGGCTGGCCTCTGTGGCATTATACCCAGCTGAGGCCTCTCCCTTCCCTAAATCCAGCCCTCCTTAGAATCCACCTCAAAACCTCTAGGAATTCCCCAGCCTGGCACTGGCAACCCTTGTCAGGCCTGGCCCCAAGGTTCCCTCCCTGAAAGGCCAAAACAGAACTGGAAAGGGCCCTCCCTCTTCCCCCTGCCTTTTACTGACAGAAACTGTTAGAAGCCTCCCCCCACCCCAAACATTCTAATCTCTCACTGTTGATGCCTGGAGTTAGATCCCTGCAAAGGCCATTTCAAAAGGTATTGGGGGGAATTCAACAGTAACTGTAGAGGTTTTTTTCACTTTTTAAACTTTTTTTTTCACTTTAACCATTATCCTAATCATTACATTATTAAATTTTGCTGGAAATTTAGAGGGATTTTACTATTGGGAGGCAGCAGAACCTGGCTTCTCAGTACTGGCAGTTTTTGTTATTCATGGTGAACCCAGGAATGGATCCCGCAAATAGGGCCTACTGTACATATATCATCCTGTGAGTTGTGACACAATATTTGTTCTATGCAGGTTTTGACATCAAGGATATGGTGTGGGATCCAAGAATATAGTGTTGGAATCACTGCATACTCCAAAATCTTGGGGACAATGTAGAAGCTCTGTACTGAGAGGGTTGCAATCAGTAAGACACCCTCCTCCACTAGGAGAAGAGCACTTCCTTTAACAGAAGATGACTTAAGATATAATCCTATGTACCTAGTCATAACCCATTTATATAATAAAGGTGGATTTTCTGATTGGTGCTATAGTCATTTTCAGAGCTAGCAGTACATTCGAACAAAACTGACACATTTTATTTTTATTTCCCCCTTCTTCCAGGGAGCTCAGTGTTTACACAATTTTCTGGTCCCCATCTCATCCTTGACAACTCTTGTGAAGTAGGATAGGTTAAGAAAATAACCCAGAACCAAGATCTTCCATGAGCTTTATGGAAGAATGGAGATTTGTGACCAGGTTTTCCCAGTCCTCCTAATCCAATACACCACCACCACACTGATCTAAATTAGTCTTCTCCACTATTATTTTAAAATAAATCAGGAAAGTTAAAACCTAAAGATCATACCCTGTCATCTCTTTGTTGAGTTTCAAAAATCTGCTTTTATTAAAAACAAACCTGGATACGGTCAGAATATGCATATAAAATATGTGTCATTATTTGGACAATGACAAGACTGGGCCAAATTAGATATATTATGGTGCTACATACCATTTGCATTAAATTATATTATTGCTTCTGCATTTATATAATTGCTTCTTGTAAAATTAAAAACAGAACTTAGCTATATGTGCCTCAACAACTGTGATCCATGAAGATTCTTTAATATCTGTCAGTGCACATCATTATTTGTGAAGGCCAGTAAGTCATAAAAACTGTTCTGCTGGATTCCACCCATAGCTCATCACTCCATTTTTTCCAGTGTATAACCAGACCTCTTAAAATGTCACATGTAGTAGCATTGAGGTAAAAGCCTTACCTTGTTGCTGTCCAGCAGAAACTATTCACTATCTCTGAACATGGTGGTTCCATTTAGCCATCATGGCTAATTGCCATTAATGGAGTAAAAGCCACATGACCTCATGAGATTGAAGGGTGTCTTCTACCTTTTTCTTTTGCATTGTTTTCTACCTTTGCAATCACAGTCTTATTGCATTGTTTATTGGGTGTGTTATGCTTTCTAATTATATTGTTTATATCATGTCATCTGCCTTGAGTCTCAGTGAGAAAGACAGGCAATAAATAAATAAATAAATTCCAGGTGTTGCAGGGGGAAAAAGATGACCATGTTTCAATACTTTTAGCGGGTATGGATTAAAAAATAGCACTAAATAATAATTTCAAAAATATTCTGTACAATGACTCTGAACATACAAATGCTGTATTACATTAACAACATTTAGGAACATGACCTATTATGCAAAATTCTGACCACTTTATACACTAGTGAATAAGTAGTTACTGCTCTGTTGTTAACATTTATCATATAGCTGTTAAATGCAAGATGAATGGAAGATTCTTTACTCTGGGCTCTACAGCAACCTCATTCCACGGGATAGCAGGAAAATTTCTTAAAAGGTAAACAAAATGCACTGAACAAAAAGCACTGGCTGCGCTTGTAGGGAAGCAGCCAGAACCTGGTTTGTATTGGTTCTTATCTGGGTGAAGGCAGCTAAGTGATGGATGAAGGCTGCCCAGCAAGCTGCAGGGGCCCCTAAAGAAGCATAGCCTCCAGGTAAGTATCCCAGTAAAGGAAACATTACCAACATGGCCAGAAAACCCAGCTTCCAGGCTTCTACTCTTCACGAGAAGGTATACTAGAATGTAGAATGTCCAAAGATGCATTGAGTCTTAATGTGAAATGCAGACGATAAATGAAGTAAGAAAATAAATGTTACTTTAAGCATATTCAAGGTCTGGTGCTCATATATGGGAATTAAAAAATAATTAAAAGTTATAATTAAAAGGGAAAGACTCCACTAATATTTGCACACACAATCTGATTTTATAATAACCATTGTAGTATTTATATTTCACTACAGTATGGCACTGAAAACAATGAGTAAATTGTATAATATTTGAAGAACTGTAAAAGAATTTGCTGTAAGATTGCTGAGCACATAAAACACATTGGTATTGAATGCATATTTGTACCTTTATTAGATTTATACCTAACAGCTAACATACCAAAAACACAGGGTGCTATGCTGGTCCATCAGAAAAACTCCAAAAGCAACAGTAGTGCAATAACTTTTAGTACATCACATAAAATTTTGTGACATTTTAACTGAAAAAAAATAGATTACGGTTGATTTTAAGAGCTTTAAGAGTTCATCTGTGGGTTTTTTGTGTTAAAGTCACAAATATATATCCTCTGCATGTTGAAAAATCTTTAAATAACTGGAAAATGGAATGATTAGAATGAAAAATAGCTACTGAGATTTAAGGACAATTTTAATTATGGCTTCAGCAACAGGGGATAACCTAACCTATGTTGACATAACAAGAACAAATAAAAATGAGGTTTACAAATGAGAAATTCATGGTATAAAATATTGTCCACAATCACAAAGCAGTGCAATTTAAATAAGCTTTCAGTGCACCCTATAGCACAATCAAGTTTCTCAAGAGTGTGGGGCTGAGTAATATCCATATGGGCCACTGGCACCACTGAGGTGATCTTTCCTTTGATGTTTTCTTAAATATAACTGTAATAAAACCACAGGTCCCCAAGTGGAAAAATATCCTAGAATTAAATGTTATATACCAAAGAACACTAGAACATTAAATTACAATGATGTTTAACAAAACCCTACCAAAAAGTCTGCAAAAGTATGTACAAACACCACAGGTCCCTTCCACAAGCACCAGGTTCTCTGACATGGCAGACAAGCTGTACATCACTATATCATTGCCCAAGAAGAAAGCCGTATACCCTCAAAATGACCTTGAGCAGCAACTTCAGATATGCTCTGTAGCCTCTGCAACCTGGTATTTTGTCACTCTGTCCCTTCTTTTAGCTCCTCCTAATTCCACCTACAAAATTTTTTGTGTAGTCACATCTCCCAAATTACCCCCAAGGATTATTTCCCCCGAATATATTATGGGAAATAGGCAATGACTGTATTCTTATCTTAATGTAAGTCCTTAAACAATTACCACAGCCCTTCTTTTGATAAATAAAATAACATATTCTAGTGTAAAACAGCAGCATATCAAATTTCATATAACATGTACACTAGGAAATTTACAGGTAGAAGGGGAAAAAAAGAGGTTTGTTTTTTATACTGGTTTAATAATTCACAGTCTGAATTCTTTTTACCAAAAAATAAGGGTTTGACAGTCCAAGCGCTGGTGTTTGCTTGTATTTAGAGCATGCTCTAAATGGTGGTTGATCCACAGTATAAGCTCAGGGTTTTCTACCTTAATAGTCTCACTGGAGCAATTACTGGAGGGAGAAAAAGCTTCTGCTTCAATAGTTCACTGCTGAGAAAAAATAAATTGCAGAAACCAGACTGCATGTATCCTAGAATTACTAGAAGTGTAAGCAGAAGCAGGAATGGAGGAAATGTGGTGGACAAGAAGGCAACACCACCAAGTGGCACTTGGAGTACAGAAGAGCAGATGGTAAGAAATGATATTGGAGGCAAGGCAGCATGGTGCAGATGTGTGACTGCAGACAGTATGGTGTAGGTATATGACTGCTGACTAGCCAGGAGTGCCAATGTATTTGGTGATGCGGATAATCCGGCCTGGTAGCCAGAGGGGGCCCCGTGCATAATTCCAGACATACACGGGATCTTCCGGAAAGAACCGGCACGCTGATAGTTTGTAACTCAGCATTCTCCCTCTAGTCTGTTTCTAGGTCTGTGAGTTCACAACACACTCAGGACAATGGAATTTCCAGGGCTTAAGAAAGATATTGGTTTCTAATCTCACTACAAGCTAATGTCATTCAGTTCCCACATCTGTTTGTAAACTCTTTATTTATGCTGTAAGCTAAATTGCGGCTATTCACAGGTCTTACAAACTGCCTTAATCTAATCTTAGCTGTATTCATTGCTCAGTTACTTATGCCTCTTGATTCTAGTTAGCTCTTCCTGGCAACACCCTCCCTGCCCTCCACCTATATGAAATGGTTGGTGACTTCTATTTCAATGTATCTAAAGAAGTGTGCATGCCATGAAAGCTTATACCTAGAATAAAACATTGTTGGTCTTAAAGGTGCCACTGGATTCAAACTTTATTCTGATCAGTATAACATTGCTGAACATTAATCACTGATGTTAGAAACAATTGCCAATTAATTATCACCAGAATTAACAGCAAAACTCTGATTTCACTAAATTGTCTATGTGAGTAGAATATAACAAGTGGAGACCCGCAAGAAACTTGCGAGATGGTTATCCCATTTCTCACACCTTTGCTTCCTCCCTTCTCCCCCTATCTCTCTCACACTCTTTCTCCCTGCTGCCCCCTTCTTATTCTCTCTCTCTCTCTCCTCCAAGTATGTTACTTCCTCTCTCTTTCTGACCCATCATCATTGTTTGTTTTTCTGCCTCCCCACCACATCACTCTTTCTCTCTCTTTCTGCTCCTCCCACCTCAAATCCCACCCTCCCCAGGCTCCACCTCTCAAATGTCTAGGAATTTCCCAACCTGGAGTTGGCAATCCTATTTCCTTCCCACCCAACAGCCACCCTACCTTTATCTGTCTTCAGCTTTCCATCTTCACCCCCCCCCAGCCTCTACCACAGGAAAATTACAGTCTTTCTCCATAGTGGGGACTAAAGCAGCTTACATTATTATTTCCTCCCTGTTGTCTGCACAACAACCCTGTGAGGTTGGTTAGGCTGAAAGTATGTGACTGGTCCAAAATCTCCCAGTCAGCTTCCACTGCAAGATGGGGATCTGAACCTGGGTCTCGCAGATCCCAATCTGAAGCTCTAACCTGTTACATCACACTTGCTTTCATAGGGTGGCTGCTGATGAACAATAGCAAAGCAGCTGGGCCTAATTAAGTCATGCAAATCAGGTGGTATCAAGTCACACAGAGGGTGTTGCCTAGGGATGCCAACCTCCAGGTGGGACCTGGGGATCCCCTGGAGTTGCTGCTCATCTCCAGACTACAGAGATAACTTTCCATGGGGAAAATGGATGCTTTGGAGGGTGGAGTTTATAGCATTGTACCTCACTGAGGTCCCTGTCCTCCCCAGGTTACACCTCCAAATCTCCAGGAGTTTCCCAGCCTGGATCTGGAACTGCTGCTGGTGGCCAGGGGGGGTACTTGGCAACCCTAGACTGCTGCCAGTAAAAACCCTGCTTTTTACTGACAGAAACAGTTAAAACCTTCCCTCCCTCCTCCGAATATTCTAATCTCCTCACAGTTGATGCCTGGAGCTGATGCAATTTCAAAAGGTATTGGGGGGAATTCAACAGTCCCTGAAGTTTTTTTTTAACTTTTCGGATTTTTCTGCAGACTGAGGAAGGGGCCTGACTATGTAGGAAAAGCTGTTGGGGGAGAGTGAGCTCTCTTTTGGCAGATATAAGTATTCACACAGAAAAAAAGTCTCAGAATTAGAATATAGATATTTATACAGCAAATACACTATTTGAGACTTGTGTATTTTTCTTCATTCATACTTGTTCAATAGCATCCAAGAAAGATCTGATAGAGACCTGAACAGCAAAGGTAAATTATAGATAAATGGTGGTGATACACTGAAAGAATCACAAAGAAAACAGTGTCTCTGAACATTTGTAAAATATTTTGATCTTGAAAGAATCATGGCACAATGAAAAAGCAACTAAACTACATTAGCTTTGCTTTTGTCAATATCTTTTACAATGAATGCATAATACTGAGACCTAATAATGAGAGGCATGAACTACTGTTTTGCAAAGTCTTATTATATTCATTTCAAATGTATAAAATGATAAAAAGTATTCCAAACCAGGTGCAATTAAAAATGTACACAGGGTTCCTTAAGGTAGATATCTGACTATACAGTGTTTTTGTCTTGTCAGTTTTAAAGTACTTCATTCGAGTGATCCGTATCAGCAGCTATTTAATGAACTTCCCTTTTGCCAACAGATGATCATGATAAGTACATCATAATCATTGTGGTGGATCAGATCAAGGTTCATCAAGTCTAGTATTCCATTTCTAATTATTCACCATGGAAGCTAAGATATAGTACAAGAAAGTCATGGCATTTCCCTATTTTTCATAATACTCAATTCCTTTCTTTTTAAAAAAATATTTGCAGAAATCTTTATAAAATTAGCATAATCATTTATTAAATGTCTAGAAATGCTTTACAGGTACGAATTATTGTAATGCTACAAAACCACTTCCTAATTCTTTTTCTGGTAATTTGTTTTATTTACCAAGTCAGAAATACTGTTTAAGCAACAGTGTTAGATATCCATGATTATGGGTGTATATATGTGAATGAACAAATTAAACCTTAACCCACCATATCTTTTTCTCCAGTTTGCAAGCTGCCGCTCGTGAAAAGTATGGTGTAGATGGTAGGATGATACTGTACCTGATTAGCTCTGGAGGTGGTCATGGGATCAGATGGAGAGGACTTGGTGGTAGTTGGGGATGATGGCAATGTCTGGGAACAAAGCAGTTCAGGAGCAAATCAACCTCAACAAGCCTTAGACTGAACAGTTAAAAAAAATTAAACCAATGTAATGTAATAGAAAATTAAAGAGGAAAAGCCCGAGATCTAAATTTTCTTCTCATTTGAACTTAATGGAATTTAATGCCAATCAAGCAAATAACTAATGCATGTAAGTATGCATGCATATACATGTAAAAACAAATTAATGGCTTAAAATTAAGATGGCAAACTCACAAAATAATAAAAATATGCTGACCATATGAATATTTTCTTTCCCACACATTATTCTTGGGGAAAGTAAAGGCTAGTAAACAAACAAATTCCAACAAGTTCAATGAGCAGATGTACCATATAACCAACAGGCTGTAAAAAGGATGGCAAACACTTGGAAGATAGAAGGTAATAACATCTTTCTCTCTCATCATTGTATCTAGGTTTTGTCCTGGAGAGTTGGGACTCCATAAAAAAATTGTGATCCATAGCTTAAAACAATTCAAAGTTTTTTAAACGATAAACTTCTAAAGCATTTATTCATTTATTTAAAGCAAAGGACGGGTGAAAAATATAAACATCAGTTATATCATGGATGAAAGTACAATTAAAACTTCATAACAGAATTGCAGCACAATATTTATAATCAGTATTTAAAAGTAATTAATATAAGGACAAAAGTTGAAGAATGCTGCATTAATCTGTACATAACACATTGGGTTCATATCATATCGTTATTTTTTTCTTAAAACATAGCATAGTTAATGTTAAAACACTTGCTAATGAACAACTGTTGATTTATTTGAAATATATGCATAGCTCTTAAGTGTGGTCCAATCACAGTTATCAAGTATTTTAGACAATCATATTTTAATTTTCAAGATCAAACATACCTTTTAAAAATTATTTTTAAAAAGTGAATACAGTTTAAGACACTTAAAATATCTGAAACCATAATATATGTGAGTACTCTACAATAAATAATTTATATACCAATATACGTCTAAGTCAAATACCTTTGGGAATGTCTGGCATTGGCTGACAAGCTTTCAAACATGACAGCTACCACATACAACATTTTGTGGTAGATACCAATATGGCTACTATATAGTGAAATTCCCCTGACACCAGTGTTCCCTCTAAGCTGAATTAGTGTGAGCTAGCTCACAGTTTTTTAGCCTCCAGCTCACACACTTTTGTCTTAGCTCAGGAAGGATGGCTCCAGGCAAACTAATTTATGCAGTAGCCAAATCACTTGCTCACAAATTTAATGCCAGTAGCTCACAAAGTAGAATTTTGGCCACAAGACTTCACAGCTTATAGGGAGCACTGTCTGACACACACTGGTTTTTACTCATGTCCCGTTTGGGGGAAAAATGTATTTTACTAGAATTAAAAAAAAAAAAACCCAGCACACCAATGATTGCTTACTATTTGTATAATTTTATATAAAGGCAATTAAAATAAGATGCTCATGCTCAATTTTTTATATTGTATAGCCTAATTAAAGTGACAGAGCAGAGCATACTGCAGTTTTTCATGGGATGCTGTCTGTTACTTGGACCTTACCTAATGGACCATCCTCTGTTTAAAGTATCCTTTACACATGTATACATATGTACAATATCCTTTACATAAGTATACCCATCTTTTTTTAAAAAACTCCAAAGACGGAACTTCACCAGAGGAAGTCAGGAAGGCTCCCATGCCAGGAAGGCTTTCCACAAACTATGCAAAACTAAGTTATTCAAAACTGCTTTTCTATGCAGACAATAGAGTTGAATTGTACAAAATGATTAAACATTATCTATTCTAGATACTTGGATAAATGATATGGGACTGCGATCCATACTATTGTGTATAGCTTGTTGTAAGTAGGAACCTACTATGAAATTTTGCATCATTTAATGTGTAATGTTAACATTTATGCTTTGCTTCAATTCTGTTTTTAGATTTCTGGTTTGCTGTTTAACCCTAATCCTATTGCCCTGTCTATTGAATGTCCCCATTCCATTGATCATATTGACTCACTCTGTGTAATCCATCTTGAGGAGTCCCAGTGAATAATGTGGACTACAAATCATGTAAATAAATAAATAACCCACATGATATTTTTTGGTAACATTCAACTTAATAACACCATCCTATACTTTATAAGCTTCTTGTTCTAGCTACAGAATACAGGCCACAAAGGAGCCTCCATATATCAAATTGGCTTGCATACAATGGTGCCCCATTACAAATGTAACATACCACCATGTACAAGGGGAGGAATCTCTGATTTTTGCCAAAGTGCCACCTATCCAAAGCTCCCTGTCCCACAATGGCTGTCATTCTGGAAAAGGGGAGGTAGAAAAGTTCCATTCTACAAATATTTCAGCATCTAACTCATTCCTTTTGACCTGTGATATTAAAAACTCCACATAGGTATTTTGTATTATTTAGTAGGTGAAAAAATAGATGCCTCTTGGGAGTTTTTGTTCAGTAGCAGAACTACGACCACCCTAACTTCTTTGGCTCAGCAACACAATGTTCAAGAACAATGCAAATTCAATGGTTAAAATGAAAGGTAGGAAAAACTACACATAGATCATTGTTCTCAGAGGTCTTTTGCGATATTCAAACAGACCACAAGGTAACTGTAGAAACTGAAGGATTTGAAGCTGAATGGAATTAAGGTCAGTGTGTATGAAGAAAATGATACAAAGCAGGTGATATACAGAACAGAAGGGCTTGACAACAGGGCAGGAGAAGGGGAAACATCTTGCATATGCTGTAGGTTCAGGAAATCTAAGTGCTATTAGCAGAAAATGTTGGTGGACCACAGGGCAGGAAAGCTGGATGGAGAAAGTTAAGAGACTGAAGGACAGTACTGTCCATGGACTGAAAAGTGGGGGATCTGATGAAGCAAAAGAGGCAGAAGCCTAAAAGAAAGAATAACTTGAACTGGGGTTTTTTTTGGGGGGGGGGGAGTTAAGTGAAAATGGCTTGTGTGAAAATTTACATAGTAGAGATTTTATGATGTTGGCAAAAACAGTCAAATTGAGATTATGAAAATATGAAACTATTGGATGGTGTGCTAAGGTAATTCTGCTTGAGTAGATGACTGGAAATAAAGTTCACTGATTGAACAAGACTGATTTCTGACTTTACATGTTTACTTTTTCTACAGTATATTTTTCTGCTGTACAAATAGGGCTGCCAAGTCCCCCTAGGGAGCAGGGATTCCCCCGCTAAAGGGGTGCCCAATCCACCGGTCTGGTCCGATCAGGCCAACTGCCCAGTGTGACGACATCACCCAGAAGTGACGTCATCATGCTGGGCACATTGCTGGGGCAATGGTCTAGCAATCACCCTGAAAACTCTATGGTACCATAGAGTTTTAGGATGATTACCAGAGCGTCATGCCCAGCCTGATGACTTCACTTCCAGGTGATGTCATTTCAGTGCGTGCGCGTGAAGCGTGCATGCCAGACTCCTGGAAAGGAGCCGGGACTCCCCCGCTTTCCAGACGGTAAGACTTGGCAACCCTATGTACAAAGTAGATTTCCATTCTTTAATTATTTACCCTTGTAATAATTCTAGAAGCTATACTAGGTTGAAAGTCTGTAATGTGCCCAACATCACACAATAAAATTTGTACTGAGTAAGGTTTTGAACCCAGTCTTTCAAACAAGCCATACTAAATTCTGTACCACACAAATTACTGAGTCACAGAAATGACACTTCTTTTAATCTTAGGGTGCGATCACACAGGCATTTAAACCCGGGTTCTCCCGCACTGCTCTTTCAAGCGCGATGGCTCAAAGGGAAGGTACTTGTTTTTCCTGGTGGTTGGAAAAGCGGGCTCGAGTGCGGGAGGGGGGCGGCTTCGAGACGGGAGACAGATGTGGCCGTCTAGTCAGCCCCTTTAATTGCGATGGGGAACAGCCGCGAGGCCCGCAATAAACGTCCGTGTGATCGCACCCTACATTTGCTGCAGCATTCGGTTCAACTCCATTATGTTGTTGACCCATGTTCAGATTGATTTCCATACCTACAGCTTTTTTTGAAGCAGTGATGGTTATACTATAGCTTATAGACATAGATTTGATCTTTATTCCCTTGTTTTACAATTGTATTTCCATTTAGCATTTCTTGAGCTTCTTTAAATCTAGACTGAAAGTTTAAAGTTCTTATAACTTACATTCCCCTTCACTTCTAACCCTGTATTTTATCAAAGTAGGAAAAGGAGACTACTATGATTTTTTCATTATAAAAACATAACTGCTATTAATTCCTTTGCTTTTATGTGCATGTAAAATGATTACACTACAGGAACTTCCCAGAGATTGATATAATCTCAGAACAATTAACATTTGTTGAATATTATTTTAAAGAACAAAAACTTCATCTCTCTTTTCTCATGCCATGAGACCACATCTGTTCTCTGAATTCTTGTATGCAATACAAAGTGATCCGAGGATTCATAAGCATAGCAGAGCAAGAGACAGGTGCTCTAATACAGAACACAACTCTTCAAGAAGCAGTCTCCTGCAAGGAGACAACTAGTGCATTATTTAAACCGTTAAACTATTGGTCCTGAGGAAAAAAAGACAAAACAAAGAACCTAAAGTCTGTGGCAAAGGCTAGACACAGAATTATTCTGGGGGTATATTTTTGAGTGGGAACTGCTGACTCTAAACACTGAAGATATCCAATATCTTACCTAATATTTACATGTACTGAATTCAGGTACTTAATAGCCACAGAATTATCTTAGAATGCTAGGACATCATCAGAATAACTGAATATAAATAAGAATATTGTTTAATATAAATAAAATATTAATTGAAATTGCTGGCAGTTTAAAAGTAGACAGAGAGAAATGTATGAAATGCAATAGCTTAATTTGTGATGGTGATAAAACTAAAGCCCTGAAAAGCTTGAACCAGATAACAGAAGTTGGTCACTGAGCCGCCACAACGTGTTGAATCTATCTCTTGTCTTGTAGGTAGAGAATGGCAACAATTCTCAGTACTACTGGCTTGTTGATGTAGCGGGTCTTTCTGCAGTTGCTGACTGCAGGAAACTTGTACAAGAATCCCATAGAAGAGGGACAAGAACTACACAGAAATATAATTAGAAAACTGTCAATCATGTCTTCAATTTACTTCCTTCTATCATTAAAATATGCAAGTGACCCTTCATCACTGAAACAATTGAAAAAGCTCACAAATTTCAGAAGAATTAGAACTTATCTGTTTAAAATGTGCATTAACTATATATCAGTTACCAATCTTTAATATGTAGTATTTGCTGCATGAATCACAGAGTGACAATAAAGTACAAAAACAATCTTAAAAAATACAATGCACATAAAGCATGCACATTTCCATTAAAAATAAAATGGAGTTATAGGTTTAGCAGAAAAATGTTCTTTCACTTCTAACAATACAAAAGACTGACCCATTATACAGGTCATAAATGTTTTATGATCCTATTTAAAAAAAGCACAGAGATTGTTGTTCTTTGAGAATAATATACGAAGAGGCACATTGATTGTGACTGCCTCAGCCTAAACTGTACTTTACCAGAAAGTTAAGACTACAAGGGCTCAAAAATAGGGCCTTTCTTCTAGGCTCTTTGATCACTTAAGCGGCACGTCCATCAAGATGGGAAGAATTCTAACTCCAAAATAACCAGCCGCTGAATTATCAAAGCACTAAACTGCTTAGGGACAAACTGCAAGTGCCATGAGTTTTATGTTTGCCTGTTTTTAAAAACTAATTAACAGCCCTATGCAGCTAGTTTGAAGATCATGTTGCTGAGTAAAAGAGAGTTTAACCCTTCACTCTCATGCTGTTTGCCTAATTTAAATAGCCCCTCTGAATTGGGATTAAAGTCTATGGGAAAATAAGACAGGTAAAATGTAAGAGATTATAATCACAGAATTCTCACATTGTTTAGCCCTTAGAAGGAGAGACTAATGAACAAGAGGGAAAAAAATTTGACTGTAGATCTCTCTTAAAGAAAAGCAACTCTTTTCTTCTATAAATGACCTCACCCAGTCACACTCATGAGTAGCCAGTAAGCCACGCAATTATGAAGGAATGTATTTTAAAAGGCACTCAAGTAATTCAGCCAGGACAATTATTTGCTTCTTGATAGAGAAATCCAAGCATAAAAGTATTAAAAGAAAATGATTAACTACCATCCTCACGTGAGAAGCTGACTTTCAGGAGGAAGGCAGCAGCCCAACAAAGGGTTAAGGCACCAAAATTATGTAATTTGTTCCTCTGAGAGATTAGTCTGTCCCCATCCAGTCAAATTTCCCCCCCTCCTTTTCATTTAGTCTCTCATTCTAAGGGCCAAACAATGTGAGAATTTTCTGATATTTATGCGTGATGTGTGTGTATGCAGTTTTAAAGTTTTAATGTTTTCCCTGTTTGCTGCCTTGCCTCAAAGGCAATTAGCACAATGAGATTAGAATCTAGGATGACAAATCTCCTATTGACCTTATATATGGATCTTTCTTTCCTCCTTATGTATTTTATTTATATAAGAACATTACAGTTCTCCCACAAGATGTTTCTTATCACAAAGAAGCCTATTATTATGGCAGAATTTTATGAACCTATAAACTGTCAAGTATACAATGTGAATCAATACACACATATCACTAGTAAGACAACTAATACTGGAGAAGGTTCCATTTGAAGACTCACTCCCAACACAAGTTGAAAGACGCTATGAAGAGGGAAAATATAGCTGACTACTAAAAGCAGCAAATTATCAAAGCCTTGAAACGAGGGCCGCTGTGAGATACGTTATTTGAAGATCCCCCTAAGATTATAAACATGTATTCAAGATCTCAAACAAAAGAAGGCTGAAAAAACATCAATCACATTAAGTGTCACTGAATCTGATTCCTTACCAAATATTGGTATCTGACAAAGTGAGCTTTGACTCATGAAAGCTACTACCCTGGAAAAAAAATTATGGGCTTGAAAACACTACTGGATTTGAATTCTACTGCAACAGATGAACATGGCTATCCACCTGAAACTATTTTCCTAATATTCTTAAATGATGTATGTAATAAGGATTGAGTACATGTAGCCTTTTATATAAACATGAAGAGAACATACACCCTTTATTACTAGGAACAGGCATGAGATTAACTTCATTCTCCTGCTCACCAGCTGTTTTACCCTTTTCTGAATGGATCTATCAAATCTCCACAGACAATTCAGTTTTGCAAAGTGGAACACATTTTATTCACCAGGGGATAAAATGTGTCTTTGAGAGCTTGGGATAAAATGTGTCTTTGAGAGCTTCAAGAGTACTGCAGAATAATTTTTGAGATTACTAATTGGCAGGGAGTATATAACATCTGGAGAAATACTGCAAAGGTAAGAGGAATCCATACTCTATAGTAAAGCAGGAACAGGCAATGATGATTAGGGCAGATGCAGTGTCCCTTTTGATAAAAAGAGCCTAGTGATGAAGTTATTTTCATTGCTTGGTAAAAGAGTCATTTAAAATTTCCTGACTGGCTCTTCGATGTCAGCAGTTTGGGAAATTAGGATCCTACTATGTAATTTCTGTATTACTTAATGTTTCATATTAAGATTTATGCTTTGCCTCTGTTCTGTTTTTAGATTTCTGATTGATTCTACAGCTTAAACCTATTGAATACCCCATCCTGTTGACTGTATTGACCCTAATCTGCCTGGAGTTCAAGTGAGAAAGGCAGACCATAAATGATGTAAATAAAAATCTGCAATGCACTGGCTTCAAAATCCATTAACTGATTAGATGAACCCACAATTATCTAGTAGCAAATGTCTGCAGAGAATTGCAAATTGTGCATTGACCTCTGATGCACTGGTTAGCAACTCACTGAGGACTAGAAATGAAGAACCTGAATACTCCTGGATCAAACTGCATGCCATTAAGCTAGATGGGAGAAATGTGGAAGCAACAGGCACAGATTTTGTCTAGATCTTGAAGTGGAAATCACCATAAGAAAGTAGGGGACCTGGACTCTTCCCCCATTCAGATGTTTGCTTTTTGAAAATCACAGACTCAACTAGCTACCCCATATCTGTGTTACGTAATGGGGTCCCTTGTCAAAGGACTTGTAGAATTTCTATGGTCTTGCTGTCCAAGGCTTTCAACTTTATCATCCAGTGGAGTCAGTGTACACAGGACCTAAAACAGGACTGATAAAATCTCAAAAGTCAATTTTACAATCAAAAGAAAAATAAGACTTTGTACTTTAATGGGAGAAAAATTGCCAGAATATTACAGAATTCAGATAACAGTTTCTGGACTAAAACCTTGGAGTAACTGATTTCTAGTACAGTCACTGGAAGAATGTACACTAGAGATGGGCCCATTTCAAACAGTGATCCTTTTACATGCTTCATCATTTGAAGCAAGGCAGCCAGGCAAAAATAGACAAGACATGACCTCTCTTGCCTTCACTTCCCAACTCCTGTTATTTCCCCCTCATAGGAGGTAAGGCTAGTCTTTTTATCCTCTTCTGAAGAAATAGATGTACACACATGCTTTTCCTAAGCATTTCCTTCCTGTCTATTTGACATCTTGAAAAATGCATTGCCTCCATCTTGAGGATGATAGCTTGCAAAAAAAATATTTTTTCTAGAGTCTTTCAAGGAGGGCTTTTTTCTCAATACATCTAACAGTCAAGGGCTCTCTCAAAAGTAGTTTTATACAATTAGAGTAAGCTGGCAGTGCCTTTTTGCAGGTCCCTCTAAAATCTACCTGTTTAGGCATATTGACCAGTCAAATACGACTGTGGAACTGCACACTTCTAGACAACAATAATGTTTTTTTTCCCTTCTGCTCAGGCAACACCTGTTGGTGAAACCATTGCTACTGCTCTAGAGAAGGGAAGGGGTTTTTCCCACAAAGAAACATGTATGCAAGCAACAGCACTGGTGCACACACACCATAAATTAACTTAAAAACAAATACAAAAAGTCCCATTTACTAAAGCTCCTACTAATTTTGGAGCTTCTCTTTTCCTTTAAAATCTCCCATGTTCTGCAAGTCATATCGGTTGCAAACAATTACCCAATGTAAAAGCTCCCATTTCAATTGCTGGAAGGGGAGTCTGCATTCTACCCTTTATCCAAGTGATGTGTGTGCACCAGTGAAGAAGTAAATGCACAGTATATATTTTAATTTTTAAAAAGCAAGGTACATAAGGGAAACTGGATGGCATGGGAAAAGTGGAGGATATTCTCCATCTGAACTCATGGAATTGTAGGGTGAGAAAAGGCAGAGAAATGGGGATGTCATGGAGAGGGACAGGATTGCATTATGTTGCCAGCCACAAAATGGAGAAGTGGAATTATATACATTACCAACCATGTCACAAATCACTTCTCCAAACCAAGTGAGAAAACACCTCCACATCACTTGCATCTCAACGGACTGAGCTGCAGTTATGGAGGAAGCTGCAGTTATGAGCAATTTTTAAAATCTTTGGGAGAAAAAGTATCTAGATTCTTAGGAATAAGTAAGTGTGTTAATGGTGTTACCAATGGAAAAAGACTATTGTGGAAGAGACACTGGTTATCACAGGAACAAATTTGTGAATTCACAAAGAATCACTATGTCAAATACAATACTAGTTGGCCCATGAGGATAATAAAAGCAATACAATGGAGATACCCATAAACTTTCCAGGTACACAGAAGTATATGACTGTAACCTAATCAAAAAGGGGGGGGGGGGGCTAGCAAACCAGCTTAATGGATACTAGATCTTCTCGAGAAGGACAGAATATTGTGGGAAGGTGAGCTGTACTTCAAGGAAATAAAGTGAGGGAAGAACTGAGACTGCTCACAACCTTGAAAGTTTGTTTGTTTGTTTGTTTATATTCTCATTTATATCCCGCCCTACCCCACCACAGCAGGCTCAGAATCTTGGCCATGAGTAGTCTGAGGTGGGGTGGCATAATATTTTAAAATTATTTCTGTGGTTCTTTGGGGGTTCCTGCTTTGTACTGTCTAATGTTAATGGACCTGACAGGGAAAAAAATCTGTGGAAAATTGACCTGTTTTATCCTGGTGTGGGGAGGGAGAAAGTATTGTCTAAGGTTTCAAGTTTCAAGGAAGATACTTTAAAGAAGAATGTCTCTTCCCATCTTGCACATCATACTGAGTGGTGGTACATGAGGCTCTAAGCTGGAAAAGGACCCTTCTCTGATCTCAAAACCATTGCTTTTTAAGAAAGTGCTTGCAGGGAGGGCGGGGTATAAATTTAAAAAAAATAAATAATAAAAATAAATAAATAAAGATCTTGCTTAGATCACCATCCATTATTAAAATATTTCTATCCCATTTTTAAAATTTGTTCTGGTTTCCTCATATGTGGGCTACTCTAAAAAATATTAATGGCTCCTTATTTTTACTAATCCATAAATATTCTGTCATATGACTGGAAATTCTGTTTACCTTAGCTATACACTGCTTTACAAAGATATCAAATAAATGGTTTCCGGTAGCATTGCATATTACAGAAAGCTAGAAGCAATTCAATAACTGAATTACTGTGTATAGCAAGGGAAAAATCTTCTTAAAATTAGTATTTTGCATTAGGCAAATGCTTGCATTTAAAAATTATTAGCTTTTGGTAATGAGATATGTGAAATGATTAGAATCATAAGATTAATTCACTTTAAAGCATTTCCATTTTTAACACTGGATCATTCACAGTATCAGTGAAGCTTTCAGTAATTATTAGCTGCCTTCTAGCAAGGCTCTAGTAAAGAACTAGTCAGAATTTTCTATTATATATCCTTGTTAAAGCTAAGAGAACTTTGCAGCATATACTTTTACTAAAATACTTATGGCAGTACTATTCACTCTTTCATTGTTCTCTAGATTTTGGCTCTTGCAACACTAAAGAAGAAAGGGCTCCTTATGTATTCATAAGGTATAAAAGTAATCTTGAATGTAAAACAAAGTGTCTTATAATTAAAAGTGATAGATTATTAAAAAAATATATGCATACGCTCCCCTCTCCCAATTTAAACGAGCCACAGAAGAACTATTTAAGATGCGGAAAGCTTGTTTATCCTTCCTTGTACTATGGAAACTTTACTAAGACAGCTGATCAGCAACTGCAGTTTTAGACAACCAAATTTTTGAGGCTAAATTCAGATAGTAAGAAACATGCTGTCTGAATTTTGCTTTGACAAATTACTCTGCTACTTTCTCTGAAACTCTAATTCATCTCACAATGGGGAAAAAAAGAAGGCAGAGCAGCAACTGGTTCCTTGGGTGCAAAAAGGGATGCAGGCTGAACTAACCTCCTTGTACCAGAAAGATGGGGCAATACTGTCACAGTCTGTGGTGGTGGTCGCTGCAGGGCTACTTCATCTCCTTAGCTTCCTTAGTACGTAACTTTCTGCAACGCACAAAATCTTTACAAAATGGGTTTAATTATTAGAAAATACAAGATAATTCTTTATTACAGGATGTCCTGATATTAACCAACTTTAACTGGTATCATTTCTGAGCATTCTACAAGCTGCAACTTTCCTTATTGCCACGTGAGCTACAATTCCCCCCCACCCACCCCCCAAGTTCAGGCTTTGGTAGATATCTCTGGTAATCTGCAGTATAAGTGAACTCAGAAAACTCATCAAAAATTTTACTTATTTAATCCCCCCCCCCCCCCGTGATATTTTCTTCTTACTGAAAACTGTGATTCTAGTGAGTTTAAGAAAAACTGTGATTCTTCTCAGGTCTAATTAATGTTGGGACTCCCAGCTCTTATAGCTTTGCTATGGGTTGGGTACAGGACTAGTGATCTATATTCTCCAAAGTCTGTAAAACAACAGGATATCTTAACTGGAGTGGAGTCCATTGCGTGGTTCTATCTCTCGTATATACTGTCCCTCTATGCTTAGAACAGCCTCAGAGGGAATGAAAGCACTTGATTTTCCTGCAAGATGAAGGAATTCTCAAAAGCAGGGGCTATGGGATAATACCTGGGTCATTATGTTTATCTAAGGTATCAGTAAAATATTTTGGATGTCCAGATGAGAGAAATCTATATATCATTCAAGTTAAAATGGGCCATTTTCAGCAATATTTTTCCTTTAACTCTTCCCTTAGTTGCAGTACTCTTCCATGCCAACTAAGCTATATTTTTAGACTATTATTACTTTCAGATTTTGGACTACTTGAATGTACTATCCAATTTTAACCTTTTCCGCAAGTGATAATCCTTAATTTAATCAATTTAACCCATCTATCTTCCTTCTTTCTGTCAATGACAAATACAGCTGTTTACATCTAAATTTTAGGATAAACCTCCTGAAACACACACACACACACACACACACACACTTCTTCCCACAGGCATACAGCTATCTTTATAAACATAGGCCTTGTCTTGCATGAGGGAATTTTGACATACTTCCTTAGAAATATTCTTGTTTCATTGCTCTTAAAATGAAGGTAAGTACAAAGATATATAAAAACTTCCTTATGTGGATGAGGGAATAATGACCTCCTGGAAAATTAAAACAAACCATGTAATACAGGGCAAAACCAATGACTTGGTTCTTTAGTGTTTCTATCCTAACAAAATGGTTAACTTATAATACATGTAAGGGCAGCATAAACTGTTGTGGCAAAGGCAAATTCCAGAATGATACAGCTTCCTCCTGTAATTACCCCAACAAATGTTCTGAAATGTTAGAGATTATGGTACAAAACTATGAATATTATTTATATATTTTATGTAATCAGTCCACAGCTATTTAAAAAGTCAATATTTATGAATGAAACAGCAAAATATAACTGAAATTAAAAGAAAAATCTAGCTAGGTGGCTTCAATTTTTTGGTACATTTTACATAGTGTATTACAGGGCACATTTTGTAGCAGGAGCTCCTTTGCATATTAGGTCACACACCCCTGATGTAGCCAATCCTCCAAGAGCTTACAGAGCTCTTCTTACAAAGGCTACTGTAAGCTCTTGGAGGATTGGCTACATCAGGGGTGTGTGGCCTAATATGCAGAGGAGCTCCTGCTACGAAATGAGCCCTGGATTATATATGTACATATGAAGCTGCCATATACTGATTCAGCCCATTGATCCATCAAGGTGAGTACTATCTACTGGGACTGGCAGAAGTTGTAGAGGGCTTTCAAATCATCTACTACCTGATTCTTTTAATTGCAAATGCAAGGGATTGAACCTGGGACCTTGTGCATGCCAAGCAGATGCCCTAATCACTAAGCCAATCTATTTAAAAGAAAAGCTAGGATTGTGTAAATACAGGAAAATATTAGTCTTCAATATTTAATATTTAAAAATAGTTTTGATTTATAGAGTGGACAGGAATTTTAATTCTGAAGTGGAATAATTGTTTATATAAAGATGTCCTCAAAAGGGGAAGTTTTAACAACGAGCTGTTTTTTGGAAAAAAAATATACATACTTGGTGGCTTTTGAAAGACATCTACCCCTTAAATATCAATTCGATCCTTACAGACAATTTAAAGGCAAGCTAAAAGCAAGATTATTGTTTCATTTTTATTATTGCTTGTTTTAATAAGCAGAGCTGTAGATGTGAATTATTTTCAAATATTGTCGGGACTGTTTATTCTGACGTGGGCATAGGCTCCCCAGTTTGCTCACAGAAGGCCTTGCATTTTAGAAGATTTGTGTGTAGACTTCACATTTGAGCTATCTTGTATGTGCACATTAAATATGCAAACTAACTTGGGTATTTCTAAGCTCTGCTTTCATTTACCATAGCAGTGTTTCTCAAATTTGTCAACTATGCATTCTCTTTTGTCCTCACTCCTCCAACTTTAAGTGAATTGTGGAGATTCTCAAGGTGCATGCAACCTGCTGTTGTATTTAGAAATCTGGTAAATACAGGTTGCTTACCTGTAATTGGAGATCTTCGAGTGGTCATCTGTGCATTCACACCTCTGGGATAATGTGCGCCTGCGCCGATCCCGATCGGTAACTTCAAAGCCAAAACGGATTTTCGCGCCAACTCCCGGATTGCGCGCCGGCTCCACTGCGCATGACCGGGGAGGGGCACGAGGATCCCGCCAGTTCCTTCTGACTGCTGCAAGCAGCCCCCAGGAAATTTACATGGGAGACCGAAAGTAGAGGGGAAGGAGGGCGGGTGGTGTGAATGCACAGATGACCACTCGAAGATCTCCAATTACAGGTAAGCAATCTGTATATCTTCTTCGTGGTCTCTGTGCATCACACCTCTGGGAGAATAGCGAGCAATAAATACACCACATACCTGGAGGTGGGTGCTGAAGGTCTCACATCTGAGCTGTCTGCAGAACTGCATGACCCACCGCTGACCGCTGATGGGTACGGACGTCCAAAGCATAGTGTCTCACAAACGTGTGAGGAGATGTCCATGTAGCAGCATTGCAGATGTCTCCCAGGGGAATGCCCTTGAGGAATGCTGTCGAGGCAGCCACTGCCCGAGTAGAGTGAGCCCGCAGGGATGCCGGTAATGGCCGCTTGGCCAAGAGGTAGGCGAGTTTTATCGTCCCAACAATCCATTTAGACAGTCTCTGAGACGATAGCTTCTGTCCCTGTCTGGGCAAGGCATACGCGACGAAGAGAGCTGGGGACTTGCGGAACGGTTTAGTCCGATGCAAGTAAAAAGACAGGGCCCTCTTAACATCGAGAGAGTGTAGGGAGCGCTGTGCCTGGTCCTTGGGTTCAGGAAAGAACACCGGCAGGGTGATGTCTGCTTTAATGTGGAAGTCCGAAACTATCTTCGGTAAGAAGGTAATATCAGGAGTCAGGGTCACTGCTTCCTGATGAAAGGTAAGATAGGGTGGGTCACATCGGAGAGCCGACAGCTCACTCACCCTACACACTGAAGTAAGGGCCACCAGAAAAGCTACTTTCCACGAAAGAAGCTGTAAGTTGCAGGAAGCCATAGGCTCGAACGGTTTGCCCATTAGCTTGTTCAGCACTAGGGGCAGGTCCCACGCTGTAACAGGGTTTTTGACTGTTGGAAAGAGACGGCACATTCCCTTTAGGAATTGCTTTGTAGTGGGATGAGAAAACACGGAGTAACCATCTATTGTTGGGTGGTTAACCGAGACAGCTGAGAGGTAGACACGAAGCGATGCATGACACAATCCTCTGTCCTTGCAAGACAAGAGAAAACCAAAAATGTCGTTGAGAGAAGATGGAATGGAAGGTCGTCCTACCGAGGCTAGGAAGGACAGGAACTTATTCCATTTTGCCTCGTAGGAACGGCGTGTAGACGGCTTACGAGCATTAAGGAGGACATCAGCTATACGAGTGTCTACTTCGGAGGGCGAATTAGCCAAGCTGTTAGCTTCAGTCTGGGTACATCGTGATGCAGCACCAGACCGTTGTACATCCAGAGAAGGTCTGGGTTCATCGGAAGGTGAGTGTAGGACCCATTGGAGAGGCGAAGGAGGGTGGGAAACCACGGTTACCTCGGCCACCAAGGTGTGATCAGGATTGCTAGTGGTTGTTCCGCCAGTAGCTTCTGTACTACCTTCAGTATCAATGGGATCGGTGGAAACAGGTTCTGTGGCACCTGCCACCATTCCAGGGCTCGAATCATCTGGTCCGATAGGTGGAATCTTTTGGATAAAGGGTGTAGGTTTGGCCTGAACCGGCGAAGAAACCACAGCTGCAAGGGCCTCATGTGTAGCCTTGCAAAAGGAATGACCATGGTGGTAGCCGCCATGAGTCCCAAGAGTCGCAGTATTTGACGAGCTGTCGCCTCCCGGTTTCTTCTCAGGACTCTGATGAAGGAAACAATGTCCAAGACCCTGTTGGGGGGTAGGAATGCCCTGCACTGTAGGGAATCTAGGAGAGCTCTGATGAACTGTACCCGTCTGGAAGGGGTAAGCATGGACTTCTTTGCATTTATTGTCAGTCCCAGAATCTCCAGGGTGTGGAGTGTCCGGGAGACGTGGTCTTGCAGGTCTGATGCGGAAGGAGCGATCAGGAGCCAGTCGTCCAGATAAGGGTATAGATGGATGCCCTGCAGGCGGAGGTGGGCCGCTACTGTTGCCATTAATTTCGTGAAGACACGAGGTGCCGTTGAAAGGCCAAATGGTAGTGCCTTGTACTGGAAATGACGTGGACCAATCGCAAAGCGTAGAAAAGGTCTGTGGGAAGGATGAATGGTCACATGGAAGTATGCATCCTTCAGGTCCAGCGTCACCATCCAAGAGCCCGCCTCCAGCAGAGGTAGGATGATTTGGAGGGTGGTCATTCGGAACTTCTTGTATGTTATGAACGCGTTTAGGTTCTGAAGATCTAGGATGGGTCGGAGGCCTCCGTCCCTCTTTGGCACCATGAAGTAGCGGGAGTAAAACCCCTGTTGAAACTGCTGGACTACCGGTTCTATCGCATCCTTGCTCAGCAGGGTCTCGACCTCGGTTGTCAGAGTGTCAGATGGGGGAGTGACCACGAAGTAAGGTTCCGTAGGGATCTCGAAGAATTCTATTCTGTATCCCTCGGAGATGACTGAAAGTGCCCACTTGTCCGAGGTAATGCGTTGCCATGCTGTCAGAAAGGGTGATAGACGGGTGGGGTTGTCGGAGCAGGGGTGGGAGTCAAAAACTTGATTTGCTTGGTTTGGGAGGTTTCGCCTTAGACGCCAGAGCAGTTGGGAAGCGGGGCCTGTTGTTATAGGGCTTTTGTTGATAGGTAGAGGGTGGTGACCTCTGCCATTGTGGTTCAGCGGGAGGTCTTTGTGACTGTTTCTTGGGCCATGATCTTTGCCATGTTTTCTGTTTCTGCTGTTTAGGTTGAGAAACTCCCAAGTTACGGGATGTCTTCATGCTTTTATCAAGCTCGTGAAGCACTGTGTCTGTCGTTGAACTGAAGAGACTGTCTCCTTCAAACGGCAGATCTTCCACCAAGGTCTTGGTGTCTTGAGGAAGAGAGGTAGATCTCAACCAGGCATGGCGTCTGATGGACACTGCTGAAGTGAGCGTCTTGGAGGTTACTTCCGCCGAATGCTTGGAGGCCGAAAGTTGGAGCTTGGCCAGAGACATACCTTCCTTTTGAACCTTTCTGGCATTGCGTAGCTTGTCCTCTGGGAGATGGGCAATGAGCGCAGTCATCTGTTCCCAGAGCGAGTACTGGTACCTGCTCATACAGGCAGTGTAATTTGCTATCTTGAGGCCCAATGCACCCGCTGAATAAATGTGTCTTCCAAAGGAATCTATTCTGCGTCCTTCTTTGTCTAATGGGGAAGAGTGCCCACTACGACCCTTAGTGGAGGGTGTCACAACCACTGAGTTGGGTTTGGGGTGGACAAACAAGAATTCTGCCCCCGGCTCCTGGATCCTATACATGTGATCTAGGCGTTTGCTGGAGATGGGGGTGGATGAGGGATGAGGCCAGGATTCTTTGGCCATAGTCATCAGGACCGATATGAGTGGGAGGGTCACCGGTGTGGATGTATCCATCTGCACGATATCGAAGATGGAGTCGGTGGCTGTCGGCGTCGGTTGGGCCGTGGCCAAGGCCAGAGAGTGTGCCATCCTTTTGATTAATTCTCCGTAGGGTTTCACATCCTCGGAGGGAGATATTGGGAGGTTTTCGGTAACCTGCGTGTCGGGAGACGGGTTTTGTGGAAGCGACTCGTCTTCTGACACTGAAGATGCCGGGGACCCCGGTGCCGAATGGTCGGATGGTGAAAGAGGGGTCGGGCTGGACAGGTCCTGCGTTATCGGTAGCGGACAAGGATCGGTGTCGGGTGTCCGTTTCGGTGCTGGTGTCGGAACTGATGAGGGTTCTCGGTACCGAGACACTCTAGAAGAGGTGGATTGCCGATCCCATTCGGTGGGATACCATTGGGGCGGTGGTGGGTAGGAGCCGTAAAGGTATCACCACTGCTGGATATCCCATGGTACCGGTGGAGTCGGAGGGCAGTAGTCTTTATCCCCCCTCGGTACCGATGGTGGCTTCGCCTCAGCGTCGGGGGTCTCCCGAGGGACCTGTGTAAGGTCTATGTTGAGGTCGGAGTCAGTCAAGGTGATCGGTCACGGCATCGGGGAGGATGATCTACCCCTGGGTCGCTCGCGATCTGTCGGGTCAAGCTGGCCGAGCCCGGGCTGGGCTGAGTCGAGCGCACCGCGCGTCGATGAAGCACTCAAAGATTTCTTGTGCTTCAGCTTGCCCTTCTCCTCCTTGCCCTCCCTGCGCTTTTTAGCAGGAGTGTCGGGCAAGGGGAGCGATCTCTTCGGTGCCGGTCTGTCGGTACCGATGCTTCGGGATGGAGACGGCGTCGGTCCCGTCGGTGAAGAAGCCGGAACTTTGGAGGAAGACATTTTCGGCGACAAGGCAGACTCGAGGAGAGCAACCCGGAGCCTCGCCGCTCGGTTTTTACGCGTTTGCTTGGAGAAAGCCACACAGCTAGTGCAAGAGTCGACTCGGTGAGACTCACCCAGGCAAAGAAGACACAGGGAGTGCTTGTCCAGTGGGGCTATCTTGCTGCCGCACTGCAGGCACCTCTTGAAGAACCCCCACTGCTGGGCCATAGGCCAGGCGGTGAAAATGAAGGGAAATCCAAAGGCAAGTCCAGTTAACAGTCCGAGTTCAATAGTTGGAAAAAATCAATCCGAAGGCTCTTTTTAAAGTTGAGAAGTAAACTACCGACCGGAGCAAGAGAGAAAGGATCCTCACGACGCGGTGGTCAGAAGAGAACTGGCGGGATCCTCGTGCCCCTCCCCGGTCATGCGCAGTGGAGCCGGCGCGCGATCGGGGAGCTGGCGCGAAAATCCGTTTTGGCTTTGAAGTTACCGATCGGGATCGGCGCAGGCGCACATTATCCCAGAGGTGTGATGCACAGAGACCACGAAGAAGATCTGGGCTATTAATTAATAGCAGAAAGCCTGTTGGGCCTTAAAAACTAACCAAAGGTGGCACAAGACACTAATCTACTGTAACCAAGATAACAAAACAACTACCTCTCTGGAATAACTAACATTAGAAGATGAATAATATCTCTCTGATGTTCTCCTAAAGCCACTCAGAGGCTACTATAATTAAAATAAATAGCTGTTTTTCCAGATTACACTGATATGGTGGAGACGCTGACCCACTCACTAATATAATAAGGTCACCCTCATAAATCCATTCTGGACCAAGAAAGGTCCTTTGCCAAAAGCCATTCCACCAGTCCAGACTTCTGGGCGGGGAAAGTGCTACCTACCTTAGGACACTAATGCGTTCCTGAAACTCTGTCACTCATCTTCAGTCTGAGAATTACTGCTGACTTACATGGTTTATTTTAATTAGCAAGCACGACTTGTTTTGATACAAGCAAGCCCAGTTCTTGGACAACTTATGTTAATTAATTTTTTTAAATATATATTTTTAGGAGACTCTGCAGAAGACAAAGTGGAACAAAATAAAAGATCGTGCAAGGTCATTTTGACAATAGGAGAATGGGAGATTCTTTAAAAAGTAACCTGGTATCAGCTCTCTACAAAGGGCAGTTTAGCAAGTCTTTCTGCTGGTGATGCCAGTATCAGGTGGCTATTTCAAAATGGGGAGAATTAACAGCAGCCTTAAAATTAGGCATTTCTCATATAGTGAGGAAGACACTGCAGATTGCTGGAAGTGTAAAAAGATGACTTAATTGCAACACACAGGTAATATAATAAGCAGTTAGCCTAACTGCTAAATTTCTTAGGAGTTCTTTGAACAAACTGTTATACAACAGCAGCTTATTCCTTTCTCAACTCACTTGTTTGATGCGGTCTGGATTGACGGTGGTCTGAGGCTGTAGAATGCTAACGGGTTCTGTCTTGGCCACATTTTGAGGCATTTCTCGAATTTTTTCAGCAATGAAGCCATGGACTGCATTTAGTGCTTCCACTGTTCCCTGGATCAGACACACCCGCTCTGTCGTACCTTCAGAAATAAAGAAAGCACATTTTTGTTGTTTTGTTTTTAAAATGTCAACTTAATCCACACACTTAGTAAACTGTAGCCCTTTGGCGCATCTTGTTTTTAATGGTTGTCTGTGAAAATGAAAAAAAAGGGGGGGGGTGAAAGAAAAGAAAACCTAGGAAATACAATAACTGGATCAAGAGGTGCCTATGATCACATACAGTGGGCTCCTTTGCACATAGTAGTGGAATGATTGTCATTGAGCCTGATGAGTCTTGAGAGCCTCTGACTTATAGGGAGCGCTTCAGTGAGCAAGACTGGCGGCTGCAGAAAGAAGGATCAGAAGAGCCCATGTATGTGGGATTTGCTGTAGGGGGGCTGGGGGAAACCTGGAAGTGACATCAGTTTACTCAAGGAATTGATGGAAACTCCATGGTAAACCCATACTGTTTTTGGCAATGCATTGAATCCTAGAATCCAGTTAATTTTTTGAAAAATTCTCCCACTGGCCACTAGAGCTTTGGTAGGAAATGGGAGTCAGAGGTGAGGTATTCCCTGCTGCCTCGCAGGAAACTGGCAACCCTAATTTTCTGGTTTGAATCCTATTCACTGTTTATTAAAAATGTATTGAAAATGTATTTATTCCTATTAAGTAATAAGCTTATTATTTTGCTGCATTTTAATCCTGCCCTTCTCCCACAGAACTCTGTGAAATTTTATCATTAACAAGCATACTAAATTAGTAATATCCACTTTCCCCCCCTTCCTGCAGCAGCCTCCCCATCATTTCTAAGGGTTTCCGAGTCCCCAGGAACAGCATTTTATGGAGATCTTTGGGCTGCAGTAAGTATGAAAAGCAAGAAAGTCTTACTCTGCTGATGCAAAATTTAGTCCGGATCTAACTCTAGGTAGAGCTGAGAGATAGGCCACTCAGTGAGCCTCAAACATGAACAGAGATTTCAAATGGGGCTGAATCAGAAATCACACACTGACTCAGAAATTCTATTGTCAAAAGCAATCAGAGTAATTTCAAGACAATACTGACTGTACATTTATTTCTTTATTTTTGTCATGTTTATGTATACACACACACACATACACGTGTGTGTGTGATCTGCAAAATTTCATAGCCTAGCAATTGTTGCTGAAGTTGGTCCATTGAGTTTGTTGGTTCCTTGCCTGCCCCCCTCCACCATTCTACGAGAGCTCTGCAGGAGCCATGGAGGTACAGCTGTTCAATGGATTTAGGAATCTGCATGATACTGGTGTTTCCAGGCACTGCTCTAAATTCCTAAGTAACTCAAACCAACACTTTCAGAAAGTCTCATAAATCACCTACAAGTTTAAAGAGTAATGGTAAACTATATTGTCTCTCAGAGTTTGGGGATCTCCATTTTTTCTTGGTTGCAAACTCTAATTATATTATACTTATCATCAGAGATTTATTATCTAATGCAACTTCTGCAAACAAATCTTATCATACTTAGTTCATATGTATATATATATAAAGCATCTTACATGCATACACAGACCTCAGAAATACTGTTACCCTGAAGCAGAGATCTGTTTACATACCTCTGATAATCCTGGTGCACATGTACAAACAGATATGTATGTAAACAGACTCCGATTAAAATGAATAGGCAAGCTACTCCACAAGGTGCACACTGAATATTGCATACCCAGAAAATGATCCCTATACCTGTTTATACAAACACAATAAAATAATATGATTCAGGAAGGAAAGGGGGTGGTGGTGGAGACATGCAACATTAGATATGAAAGTTTAACACCTACCTTTGATCAATATACTGGGCTAAATTTTAAATACACAAAATATATAACAAAACTTGTGATGCAATTTATCCTGTCCTGCAATTTTGCACTGGAAGTTACATGCTTAAGATGATACACATTAGGAGTCTCTCCCTGCCATAACACAGATCCAATATATTGAAGTAACATTACTAGTTAGCACATCATCTCACAATTACAAATGAAGAAAATGATCATTATCTTGCACCAGTTTATGACCAAGGTTAACTGTACTCCAAGATAAGTACATCAGTTCTTAATGGGCTTGACGACAGAGAAACTCAGAACATATTTGTAGCACTGTGCGAAGGAAAGTGGCTAACAAGAAACGGGAATAGGACATTTGAACACAAGCAGTTGCTACTGTGACTGATCATCACTACTCTGCTAAAAACGATCACATTGCTAAAAAACACACAAGAAATCCAATTTTAAAAAACACCCAAAGCAAATAAGTACCATAAGTAGAACTATTAGCATGGTTTTAATAAATTCAAACAAACAAACAAACAAACAAAAAAGATTGTTAACTACTTTGACTGTTGTTGGACAGTGGCAATTTCTTTCACTTTCACATATGTGAAAATGGTTACAGCAAGTAAACTATAATCTGTGTAGCACCTTAGAGACCAGCAAGATGTTTTGCGTATGTAAGATTTGCACCTGGAAAGCTTATACCCCCAAAATCTTGTTGGTCTCTAAAGTGCTCCTGCACTTGTATCTAGCTGTGCTACTACAGACCAACACAGCTGCCCTCTGAAACTATAATCTGTGTGAGACTGCTGAATTGTGAAATCTGGTACTTTTACTGTTTACTTGCCATTTATTTAAAACAAGAAGGGGGACATGCGATACTCGTGGGGGGGAGTACCCCAATTCTCCTCCCCCCTCCCCCAGTGTAACCAGTGGCAGCAGCAAGCCCCGCCGCTCCTCTCCCCCCTCGCCCCAGTGCAAGTGGCAGCAGCAAGCCCCGCCACTGCTCCTCCCCCCAGTGCCTCTTCCCCCCCCCCAGTGGCAAGCCCCACTGCTCCTCCCCCCAGTGCAAGCGGTGGTGAGCCCCACCACTCCCACCCCACCTCCCCACTGCAAGTGGCAGCAGCCCGCCAAGCCTTCTCCCCCCCCCCCACCGGGGATGGTGAGGCCTGAGTGGCTCACAGCTGCCAGGTCTGCCGAGCTTCCCCCCTCAATGGCTAGAGCGTTCCTGTGCATGCACAGGGAACACTTATGCTTTTGGGGGGATTTAAATATCCCCCAAAAGTTTTTTAACTTTTAGGATTTTTCTGCATATGTAGGGAGTCCCCCATGTGTGTAGGAAAATCTCCCTGCCCCTCAAGTGCCCCCCCGCACAGATTTAGATATCCGCACAGAGGGGGCCACTTAACTATTAGATATATAGATAAAACAAACATTTTCAAAAGTAAGTTCACAATGGCCTTCCTCATTGAACAATTACTATTAAAACTTACCCCAGTATATTAAGACATCTGTCCCTATTACATAAAGGCCAGGTGGGGTGGCAACATTCCATGTGCTCTCATTGGCTGTAAAATGCTCTCCCTCAGCCATTGGCCCACCAGTCGCCACTCAAGAGTATTCGCATGCCATTGGCTGGATGCTGGGTCTGCGCCTCTTCCCCGCCCACTACCCTTTCAGCCACTGTTTTCTGTCAGAAGCACTGTCTCCCGCAACAAAGTCTGTGCCATGTCTTGCTCAACTCCTGTAGGGGACAAAGTTTTCCCTCAGTGGCTGTTGTGAGGAACTCATAGGGTTGCCAGCTCCAGGTAAGGAAGCCAGTTTAAGGAAGCCAGAGTTTGGGGAGGGGAGAGGAAAGGTCTCAGCTGAACAGAATGCCATACAGGCCACCGGCCAAAGCATTCTAACTTTTCCCTCAGTGGCTGTTGCTAGGCAACTGTTATGTTCTGTGATTATCCAATTAACTTGGAACTTATTCAATTACCTTATCCAACTACCTTGTTTGGGCAAGGTCAGGGGTGCAGCTTACCTGTGTATATAAGCAGGCCCCCTGACCTCCATTTTCTTATGCTTCATCTGGACCTGAAATAAACTTGCTATGCTGAAATCACTACCACCGGTCTCCCAACTCCAGTACTTTTTAGTGGTGATGAGGATGGGATCCTGATGAGGGACTCTTCGGCCGACTCCAGCACTGCATCGAGTCCAGATCCATCAGCCTCTGGAATCGCTTGGCCCCAGCACCCTGCATCGCCACTGCTCCAGGCTCCCGAGGATCCTGCTCTCCACACTGCTGCTCCACGAGTCCTGATGGCCACTGCTCTGGGACAGCAGATTGCACCCTTTGACCCCTCCAGCCCTGAGTTTTGGGAGGCCTGGGCCGACCAGCTTGGCTTCTTCTTTGATGTCCAGGGGATCACGTATACTGGGAAGCGCAAGTTGTGGTTGCTGAGCACCTGCGGGGTCGCCACCTTCCAGTTGGTAAAAAGCCTGATTTCTCCCCACACTCCCACAGAGGCATCCTTTGATGAGATCATGGGGGCCTTCAAAACTCACCCAGCGAGTGACATTCTTCAGCCACATCCAGCTAAAGGGCGAGTCTGTGGCCACATTCCTGGCCGACCTCCGCCAGCTTGCTGTCAGCTGTGAGTTTGTGGTGGTGGAGGACAACCTCCTCTCTGCCTTTATATGTGGTGTCTGGGACTCCAAAATGCACAGAAAACTTGTGGCCACTGCCGACACCACCCTGACCAAGGTTTTACACACCGCTTGCACTTATGAGATTTCCCAGAAAGACAGGTCCGGTGCTACCATGGCCACTCATTGCACCGCTGCATTTTCGGAATCCAAGGCCTCTGATGAGGATGATGCACTCCAGGTCCGCTGCCATCTTCCAGGTACCAACTCCCATCCATCTGCCAAGAGGAACAGCCCTGCCGACACCAGGTCAGCCACCCGAGCCTCTACAACTCCCTGGGCTGGCGCACCGTCTTGCGCCAGCTGCAGTGATCCTCATGACCACCGGAACTGTCGGTTCCAGGATGCAAAGTGCCGGTCATGCTGGAAGAAGGACCACATTGCCCAGGCCTGCTGTTACTGGGCCAACCACTGCTCCTTAGCTGCACATCAAGAATCGGCTGAGCTTCACATGTCATCACCCCGCCACCAGGTAATGAACTTGCCCCAGGATGCCCCCAATAAGATTAAGGTCCCCGTCCTCATCGAGGGCTCTCCCTGCCTTATGGAACTAGACACAGGGTCATCATACTCGATCATTTCAGAGGCCATGCTCCGGAAACTGTGTCCAGAGGGAGGGCCTGCTAATGGAAGCCTCCGGGGCTCTGGCTCCGGGACTTACAGAAAAAATCCTGTAGCAATCAAGGGGCTGAGCAAGTTCATGGTCCAGTTCAAGGACTTTAAGGGAAAACTGGACCTCCTGGTGGTGGCAGACAACCTCACAAGCCTCTTGGGACTATCCTGGTTTGGGCCCCTGGGACTGGGTTTAATGGGGGTGAACGGTATCCACACCCTGGACTTTCAAGATATCTGTGCAGAATTCCCCGGAGTTTTCGATGGAGCACTAGGCGCCTACCCTGGTCCCCCGGTATCTTTGGACCTTGACCCCACGGTCCAGCTCATCCGCATCCCAGCCTGCTGGCCTCCACTCACTGTTTGGCCTAAAACAGAACAGGAGCTGTACAAATTAGTTGAGCAAGGAGTTTTAGAGCCCATTTCACATGCCCGCTGGGAAATGCTCATTGTAACTCTGCTTAAGCCCAACGGAGACATCCGTGTCTGCACGGATTACAAGTGCACATTAAACATGGCACTCCAGGTGCACGCTTACCCAGTGCCCCAAATCAGCCATTTTTGGCTACACTGGCCAGTGCCAAGGTCTTCGGAAAGCTGGACCTGGCACAGGCCTATCAGCAGCTGCCTGTGGACGATGCTACTGCCGAGGCCCAAACCATTGTGACCTATCAGGGGGCCTTCAAGGTAAAGTGGCTCCAATTCAGGGTCAGTGTAGCCCCAAGATTATTCCAAGAATTAATGGACGGGTTGTTGAAAGGGTTGCCAGGTGTCCAGCCCTTTTTCGATGACTGATTGCAGCCCCAGATGTCCAGACCTTCGCAACACGTCTCCATGCTGTCCTCCAGCGCTTCCAGGATGCCAGTCTGAAGGTCAAGAGGGAGAAATGTCTGCTCGGCTTTCCAATCGTTGGATTCCTTGGCTTCATCGTGGATGCCCAAGGAATCCACCCCACACCAGACACAGTAAAGGTTATCTCTGAGGCACCGGCCCCTCAGTCCAAGGCGGCGCGCCAGTTGTTTTGGGGGCTCCTGAACTTCTATCACACATTCCTTTCCCACAAGGCAGCGGTGGCGGAGCCACTGCACCGGCTCCTGGTCAAGAACGCTAAGTGGGCTTGGGCCCCCCACCATGCAGCTGCTTTTCGGGCCATGAAGGACTTGCTTACATCTAATGCTGTGCTCGCCCACTTTGACGAGTCCCTCCCTGTCATCCTGGCCTGTGATGCCTCCCTATACAGGGTGGGAGCGGTCCTGGGGCATTGCTTACCTGACGGTCGCTTATTATTCAAAAACCTTGTAGTCTGCGGAGCGCAACTATGCACAGATCGATAAGGAGGCGCAGGCTATTGTGGCCGGCGTAAAAAAATTTCATGACTATTTGTACAGCCGGGTGTTCACAGTTGCCACTGACCACAAACTGCTCCTGGGCCTCCTTGCCCTGGACCGCCAGACCCCCCAGAAGCTCTCTCCCCAGGTCCTGCGGTGGTCTATCTTCCTTTCTGGCTACCAGTACTCGCTGGTCTATCGCCCTGGCAAGTCCATGGGTCATGCTGACGCCCTGAGTCGCCTGCTGCTGCCTGCCTGTGAACTGGATCCAGCTCCCGCCTACCATATCACCCTCCTGGAGGACCTTCCAGACCGGCCCGTCCAGGCTGCAGATGTCTCCCGGCACACAGCTAGGGATCACACCCTCTCCCGGGTCCTGGACTGGGTGGGGAGGGGGGCCCACCTGCCCGGGGCTAGAATTTGTCATGTTCTCGGCATGGCGCAATGAGCTATCCACCCACAAGGGGTGCCTGCTTTTGGTGTCAAGGGTAGTGATTCCCGAACCGCTCTGTGCTTGGGTACTCAGCGTTCTCCATAAGCACCACCCTGGCATTGTGCAAATGAAAGCTCTGCCCCAAAGTTATGTCTGGTGGCTGGGGCTGGACAAGGACATCGAGGACCAGGTCCACCGCTGCAGTATGTGCCAGGAGTCATGACCTGATCCCCCCCATGCTCCGATCCGCCCCTGGGAATCAGTACAAAGGCCCTGGTTCCAGCTTCACATGGATTTCGCGGGGCCAGTCCAGGGGCAGATCTTTTTCCTTCTAGAAGACAGCTACAGCAAATGGCCAGAAGTTGTGCCAGTAAAGTCAACGTCATCCAAAGCCGCCATCTGGCGCATCTTCTGCACGCACGGCTTGCCAGACATGCTGGTCTCCAACAATGGCACTGCCTTCACCTCCACAGAGTTCTAGCGATTCATGGAGCTGCATGGCATCAGACACGTAAGGTCTGCTCCCTTCCATCCAGCCACCAATGGGCAAGCTGAGCAGATGGTCCACATGACCAAAGAGGCGCTGCGGAGGATGGACCAGGAGGAATGGGAGTGTAAACTAACTGCTTTTCTATGCAGCCAACGCTCAGTGCCCCACTTCTCCACAGGACACAGCCCTGCCAAACTCCTAATGCACCGCCGGTTGACTTCGCAACTCGGCGACCTGCACCCTGACCAAGCAGCAACCGGCCTCAAGGAGCCTGACGTCTCCTGGACTCCGCAAGGGTTCTTTCCAGAAAATCCTGTGTATGTCCGAAATTATGCACCGGGCCCCCTCTGGCTACCAGGCCAGATTATCCGCGTCACCGAACCCCTCTCCTACGAGGTAGCCGGCGAGGATGGGCAGGTTTGGAGATGGCACGTGGACCAGCTCCAACGCTGGCTACATTCCTGTGTTCCCGACTACACAAGTGAGCATGAGGATGACACTCCCAACCCAGTCCTGGACGAGGAGGAGGACCGGGGACCCATCCCTGCAACAACTGTCACACCCCAACATCCATCTCCATCAGACTCAACCACAGAGGCCGCCCTGCCGGACATAGCTTCCAACACCCCAGCTTCCGCTCCTGCTCCCGAGGCCAAGACTCCGGTTCCATTGCCGCCTGCCACAGCTCTGAGACGTTCAGACAGGGAATGAAGAAGGCCGATGTATCTCAAGGACTATGTCTGTTAGGGTGGGCCTGAACTATGGGGGGAGGGGTGTTATGTTCTGTGATTACATCTGTGATTATCCAATTAACTTGGAACTTATTCAATTACCTTATCCAACTGCCTTTTTTGGGCAAGGTCAGGGGCGCGGCTTACCTGTGTATATAAGCAGGCCCCCTGACCTCCATTTTCTTATGCTTCATCTGGACCTTTTCAGCAAGCTAGGTTCTGTCAGTAAAAAGACAAAGAAACAAAACCCTTTCTACGCCTTCGTGAGAAACTCATTGGGGCCAGTCCATTGCCAGCTCCAGGTTGGGAAATTCCTGTTGAGTCCTTCCACACACCCCAACACTGCCCTCCACAGGATCCACCTCCCCCCCCCCAAATCTCCAGGTGTTTCCCTACTCAGAGCTGGGAACCCTCCTTTTCCCTTGGTGCCTGCTGCTGGTCAACCAAGCTTGGTTTGTGTCAGTAAAGGGCCCTTCCACACCTATTTTGGTCTTTGGGAGAAAACTCACTGTGCCCTTATACCCTGCTGAGATGCCCCCCCCCCCCATGACAGCCAATGTGACATGGCAGTAAGGGCTTCAGATCACAGTAGAGGCTGCAGGTGTGTGTGGGGGGAGATGGAAAGCTGAACAGTGAGGGGAAAATAAAGGTAGGTTGATGCTTGCCTGGCAAGGAGATAGGGTTGCCAACTCCAGGTGGATTATTCCTGGAGATTTGAGGGATGGAGCCTGGCAAGGGTGAGGTTTGAGGAGGGGTGGGGCCTCAGACAGGTACAATGCCATAGACTCTGCCCTCCAAACCAGCCATTCCCTTTGGGGAACCACTGTTGCCAATCTCCAGGTGAGGGCTGGAGATCACTCAGAATTACAACTACTCTCCAAGTGGCATTGATCAATTCCCCAGGAGAAAATGGTGGACTCTGTGTCCTTATACCCTGCTGAGGTTGCCACAGCAAATTGTTGCTGAGTGCCCAAGTCCTTGGCACTCTCACAGAGCCTCTTTCTAGAGCCCGTTGTATTTATTTCCACAACAGGCCTTATTCCTAGTTTGATTATACACGTAACAACATCTTCTCTATGCTATTCAGAAGAAAGCCATATTCTTCTAGAAAAGCCTGAAATTCAAATCTAATTGTTCCATGGATACATTTCCCTTGTACTTCTTACTTTCTCTTTGCTACCATTACCTTTTCCAGGCTCTCTTTTACAGACCTACTGTGGTTCCTGTGTAAAGTGATCTACATTGAAGCAAGTACACCAGGGAGTCTTTAGGCTAAAGTATTAATTGTCTACTATATGATAGGAAATGGACTGATCAATGAAGCTAATGCAAGTGTTCTTTTCTCAGTCAACACACAACACATTTATACAAAAACACAGATCAGCTTACATAGATGATCTTGGACCTGACACAAAGAGCACTTAAAGGGATGAACACTATCGGATTAATGGAAAGGAAAGGATTCAGAAGCCAAAGAAAAATTTCATTAAGCTGCAAGTATTCTGTGTGATGTTTAGAAGTTATTGATTAACATACCATACAGCATCACAAAATATGCATAATTCTAAGCTTTAGTAAATAATACTACTTCTTTGACTAAAATTTACAGAAGGTAAAGTCAATTTTAACTGTCACTAAATAAAAACTGAATAAATAAAATGTTTGTCACCTGGTGCCTATGCATCTATGCACATGGCGGAGAAAGGGCTAGAAGCTATTTCAGTACACAAAAACGATCACTGCCCAGGTAAATGTCTGAACTGAGCTGAGGAGGAGGTGTTTCAAAGTGGAGGTGTTCAAAGATTTATCCTATGTCCCTCCCTGTATCTCTCTACCAAACATCCTCCCCCAGGCAACTCTGTGCTCCTTCTACTTTTCCTGTTAGTTGTAACAAGTAGGAACTCACACGGACTTGCAGGAGCACCTCATTTTCCCCTCCCAGACTAAGAACATAAGAGAACATAAGAGAAGCCAATGTTGGATCAGGCCAGGGGCCCATCCAGTCCAACACTGTCACACAGTGGCCAAAAACACCAGGTGCCACACTATTTCCTCTTTCCCTTTCTTGAAAGCCCCCATAGCCTTTCCCCTTTTCCTGCTTCTCTCTTTCCTTCTAGGGTTACCAACCTCAAGATAGGGTCTGGAGATCTCTTGGAATCACAACAGATCTCCCAGATACAGAGATCAGTTCTCCCTTTGGGTTGCCAGCTCCAGGTTGAGAAATTCCTTGATTTGGGAAGTGAAGTGTGGGGAAGGTGGGGTTTGAGGCAGGGAGGGACCTCAGAAGGGTATAATGCCATAGACTCCTCCTTCCAAAGCAGCCATTTCCTTCAGAATAACTAGGGTTGCCAGCTTCCAGGTGAGGGCTGGAGATAGGGCCACCAAATCCTCCTGGGGAGCGGGGATTTCCCCACTTAAAAGGGTCCCCAATCCGTCAGTCTGGATCCGGCCAGCAGGGGGAACCCCAACATTGAAGTGGCCAGATCAGGCTGACATGCCTGGCGTGATGACATCGCCTTACCATAGAGGTCTAGGGCAATTACCGGAGCGTCACCCAGCAACATGATGTCACTTCCAGGCGATGTCATCGCGGCGCATGCGCACTTTGCACAGGGACTCCCGGAGAGGGCTCAGGACTCCCCCACTATTAAGTCAGTAAGACTTGGCAACCCTAGCTGGAGACTACTCAGAATTTCAACTGCTCTTCAGATGACAGAGATCAGTTCCCTTGGAGAAAGTGGCTGCTTTGGAGGGTGGATTTTATGGCATGATACCCTGCGAGGTCACTTCCCTCTCCAAATTTTGATGTCCTGAGGCTCCAACCCCAAATCTCCAGGAATTTCCTAAGCTGGAGTTGGTAATCCTATCTCTTTCCTACCCATCAGCCAACCTGCCTTTATCTGCTCCTCTGTCTTAAGCTTTCTGTCTCCCTCCCCCCAGTACCCTCTGTCTGGGAACATTGTGGCTCTGTTGTGTGGTACCCGACACTGGGCCAGACCCATTTTCATGGGAACCATGAAGGACTTGTCAGATGACACTTCACTTTTCCCTGTATCCCCTCCCCACACTATTTCCTCTTTTCTTCCTCCTGGCAACCCCCATATCCTCTCTCCTTTACCTGCCTCATTCTTTCCTTCTCAGCCATTCACCAACCTACCTTTCATCTGCCTCCCATCTTCAGCTATACCCTGCCTGTCTCCATAGGGGGATCAAAGTACCTTATATTATTCTCCTCTTCTCCTTTTTATCCTCCCAATAACCCTGTGAGGTAGGTCAGCCTAAAAGTATGTGACTGGCCCAAAATCATCCAGTGAGCTTCCAAAGCAAGATGGAGATTTAAACCTGACTCTCCCAAACCTTACTCTGAAGCTCTTACTGCTACATCACACTGGGTTTCATTGGGTAGCTGCTGCTGAACAGTAGCAAGCAGCTAGGTCAAGCTGAGTCAAGAAAGTTGGGTAATATGAAGTCTCCCAGTGACTGCTGCCAAGCTCAGCATGAGTCCTCCCTCAGAGGCCAAAACAGTGCTGGAAAGGACCCTTCCCCTGCCTTTTACTCCCAGAAACTGAAGCTTGGAATGCTGTAGTTGCCTAGCAACTGCCACTGAGGGAATCTGCATACCATCTCATTTTGCTGCACAATGACTGAGAGCACATTCACCATGATTACAAGGCAACTTTTTTGGTTAGTTACCTCATGCCTCATAACTGTCTATGCAATTTTGTGATGTTCCTGTACCAGTGTGTATTACTTAATATTTATTTATATTCAACCTCATTTGCCCCTTGGTTGCTCATTCAATCAGTTCGCAGAGATTCACTGGACTGTTCAAACTGCTTTGATTTTCACCATCCTGAACCAGTGGGCATCAATGACACATGGCTATTTAATTTCTCACTACTGATTCCAATTCAGTACCACTGGTTTCTCAGCACAGCATCAACAGTGTACAGCAGCCCCCTTGTACTATCAAGTTTACAGCACACACAACCAATCATGCATACTGTGCAATTTGCTTTTCTTGTTTTACTGCCTGAAGAATAGACAGCTTTGCCCAACAGGTAGATTAGGCTATGACTGACGGAGTATCCAAATCAAACTAGAAACGGGAAATAAATGGGTAAGCAGTACTTTAAAACTTCTGTCTCTCTCATTTAGAGTCCAGTTGCACCTTTAAGACCAACAAAGACCACCTTTAAGACTAACAAAGTTTTGAAAAAGTTTTTGAAAAAGTGTGTGGGAACATGAAAGCTCATACCTTAAATAATAATAATAATAATGATAAGAGATTGGATCTATACCCTACCCTTCACTCAGAGTCTCAGAGCGGTTTACAAACTCCTTTTCCTTCCCCTCCCCACAACAGACATCCTGTGAGATACGTAGGGCTGAGAGAGCTCGTTCAAAAACAGCTGTGACAGAAGTATGGCTTGCCCAAGGTCATCCATCCGCTGCAAGTGGAGGAGTGGGGAATCAAACCTGGTTCTCCCAGATTAGAGTCCATGCACTTAACCACTACACCAGACTGGCTCTCTTTGTTGGTCTTAAAGGTCCCACTAGACTCTAAATTTGTTCTGCTGCTTCAGAACAACATGGCTGATCACCTGGATTTGTCTCTCTGATTGGTATGACAGTCTGCATCCATATCTTATTTTCATTCATACTAGCCAACTGAGAAGGTACGGACATCAGCACCTCTTCCTAAGGGACTATACATCCCCTTTTGTTTTTGAACCATCCATGTATAAATAGCTACCCTTGCTCATGTTTGTTAATCCAAGTTGAACATAAGGATCACTGTCAGCTATGTGACCAACTTATGCAGCAAAAATAAATCCATGAATCAAAATTGGTAATTTTGTTGTCACTTTAAAAGCTTTTTGGTTCTATTAGTAGCTCAACTAAGCTACTTGCTATATTGAGCTGTTAATAAGGTTATCAGTCTATTTTTTTAAAGGAAAAATTAAAAAGAATCACCAAACAAATGTCACTTTTTTGTAAAATACTTTTTGTGCTATTAAGAGAGATTAGGAGCATATCCCTGTTAATATTTTAAAGCTGTATTAAGCTGTATTAAGCAGAAAAAACTTTTCAGCTCTTAACCAGTATATCAGAAATATCATTTTACCCAAATTTTACTTTAATATTCATCTTGTCATGCATATAGAGCCAAAATTTGCACTGAGTATTGCAAGTAGGTTTCCAACCAGTTTGAAAGATTTTTTTCATAGAAATCTCCACCAAATGGTGGGAATATGGAGTAGGAATTAGTGAACTGTTACTTCTCACTTTAATATGTTCACATTCATTCTTGAGTCTTTGCTAGATATAGCAGTCTTTGCTCTTGAGGGTTAGACATATTGTTAGGCATGCAAACAGGTTTGAAGTGATTGCTGTAATCATTAATACAATGGTTGCAAAAGTCACAAAGATATTGATGCTTCTTACTGGGAAAAGCAATGACATTTTTCTATGCAGGCAGAAGGTAAATGGTGGTAGGCTTCTGAGGTGAAAGACTGCAAATGCTGAAAACACAGTACTTTCCTCAACTTTACAACAGTACTTTTCAGCTGTACCTGGCGAAGCTGTTCTGGGCAGACACAAAGGCACTCTGCCAGAAGTATATTACTTCGTAATATACCAGGGTAGCATTTCGTAGCTATACTGAAAGGCCCCATCTAAAAACATAGAATTGATTTGCTTCCTTCTTGGAGGGCTTAAGATCTTATGTAAGAGCCAGGCAATGTATCTTGGAAATGCTGAAAAGAAATGGTGCTTGCTTGAATGTAAAAGAAGTCAAAGGGTCAGGAACCTGCAAGAGAGGAAAGACAAAAGGTGTCTTGAACACTTGACAGAGAAATGGGTAGGAAGTTGGCTGGAAAGATAAGTACAAAGCTGTCTTCACCATGCTGCATAATTGCCAGGTCACCTAGGATGAAATGCTAAAAGAGAACAAGAATTGTCAAAACAAGTGGCTGTGATGAAAAGATGCATTTGGGATATTAATAAAGTGCCACCAACCCTTTAAATGAATACAAAAAGAAGCAATGTATTTTACATAATCATCTCTAGAGTTACATATCCATCTGGAAACTTTATCCTATATACATTTTTATTGGCATATCCATATGCAGTGCTGTATCATCCAACCAGAACAGCTCAAACATCATGCTTTGCAGGTTCATGGTGGCAGGACAGCAAGTATAGTCTATGAAAAAAAAAATTATTTGCTGGTGCAACAAGACTTAGAATCAGGCCACAAAAGATCACTATAATCTAAACAGTAGAAAAAGCTGAAAGAGTTGCAAATCAATCAACAGATTTTTCTTTAAAATATATATCTTACATATTGAGTTACCAAAATACATTAGGATAAGCAAAAAGTGGGCGGGATGTGCACATACACATTGCTATGCATACAAATGCACATGGTTACCCAGAGACACACCACCCTTTTGCCAGGGCATTTTAGTGGCTGAGGGGTAAAACTCCATTTGCAGAAAATATGGAAGTCAAAATAACAAGCCTTTAAAAGAAACCAAACTGATTTTTTCATTGCATTTGCAACTGAGTAAAACATTTGTAGCATAAATTTTAAAAGAGCTTTATACTCATCAAGGTATTTTAGTATCTGAGTACCATAAATCCACACTCATACATCCATTCCACACACATACCTTAATATATCTGAAGAAGTGTGTGCAACATTAGTACTGATGTTCACTCTGAAAGATGACATGCAATCTAGATCAACTGTCCTATATGAATTTAAGGCAAACACAATTATATTTCATGCTTTAGATACTTAGTAATAGTTTTAGACTGTGGACCACAAAGAGGGGAAAATGTGAAACTCGAAAAAAAATGTAAAAAGACCAAAACCAGAAATATAAGAGAATCTTAGGCAGGTAGGCAACCTATAAACATCAACTATTTATTATACAAAACAGAAAAAAAACCCAATAAAGCAATAGAGTAAAACAACAGAGTTTCTGGCAATTCCTAGAGAGGCATGTCATCATTTATGGGTTTCTCCTCCAGAAGTGACTTCATGCTGTTATTGATGGGAGTTTTCATTTTTTCTCCCACTGTCTGCTGAAGTGCTAGTTAGAACAAAGTGCTGATTTCACTTTTTCCATGAACTAATTCCAAATTCACTACAAAAAAGAAACAAGTTATTATGTTTATCAAAGTATACCTGTACATATATAAAAACTGAATATTTTTACTGCATCTGCAAAGAACTTTTAGATGAACATGCACACTTTAGAGTTTTTTAAAATAAAAATCTCACTTTGCAATTATAGCTTTTATGCTATGCTACAGTAATATGAGCCTTTGTCAATACTGCCTCCTACACATACAATTACTAAAGGAAAAAAGCCCACCCATCTGAATAGTAAAAAATGCTTTTAAATTTTGTAGGAATTGACGCATCTTGTAATTTAGAGTGATAACTAGTCAAGTCTCTCAGGAAAAATATTTCTTCAGAAATGCCTCAGTTCACTTTAAAAGCTTGCATAAAGTCTTGTAAATGCTTTACAGATAAGGCTATATAAACACAATTCTAAGAAACTTACTCAAGTCACGTTTTAGAGATATGCTCTGAAGTACTGTACTAAATCAAATGAACTCAGTCACGTTTCTTGTCAATTTCCATCAAAATACAATTAGATCATAATGGGTTAGGATTATACAATACAAGCAGGGGTCCTGAATCTACAAGGGGCATCTCATTCCCCCCCCCCAACTATTTCCTCTTTCGTTTTCCTGACAGTCCTCATAGACCCTTCCCCTTTTCCTGTTTCATCCTCCCCACCCACCTGCCAAGTTACCCTTATCTGTCTCCTTGTCTTCAGCTTTCCCTCCTTCCAGTAACCTCTGTCTGTGAACACTGTGGCTGAGTTATAGGATACTGGCTGCCAGGATCAGTTGCATGGTAGGGAACCTGAAAGGACTGGCAGGAGGCACCTCACTTTGTGGCTTTAGCTGAATACGCAGAGGAATCCATTGGGAACCTCATATTTATTTAAGAGATTTATATCCACCCTGCCTTTGCTGTGGGTAGCACACAACAAAAGGTTGAGCCCCAGAGATCCACTCTACCAATGATAGCGTTCGTCAGGTACAAGCTTTTCTTAACATGAAAGATTCTTCCATCACCCCGAAGATCTTAACCACAGTTGGTGTTAAGCAAGGATGCATTCTAGCACCTACATTATTTAACTTCTTTTTAAATGACTTGGCCCCTTTCATGAACGGAATTGATGGCCATTGCCCCAAAATAGGACATAAGCATGTCCCATTGCTCCTGTATGCTGAAAACGCAGTGTTGCTCTCATTATCTGAACTTGGGCTAAAAAGGATGATAACACGTTTTCTAACTTATTGTAATACAAATATTCAGTAAGTTCAAAATTATGGTCTTTAGGTGGAACTGGAAGCACAGAGACTGGATTATACAAGGCAAATCCATTGAACAGGTCAAAAGTTTTAAATACCTTGGCATTAATTTTTACTATAACCCCAGTTGGGCCACGCACACCAGGGAAATGGGAAAAAACTATTAATAGTACAGTCCTTGCAATTTCCAGTTTCTTCTTCACCAAAGGAAATCAGTATATTCCCGTGGCCCTCAAAGTATTTAACTATAAAATCTGCGCCAAACTGTTATATGGTGTTCCAGTCTGGATTTCTGCCTTCAATGCATTGATGGAACATGTTCAAGCCAAGTTCCTGAGGAAAATCTTAGGGCTCCCAGCATGCATATCTTATGTGGCCATATGCTTGGAGATGAACCAGAGATAGCCAGTTACAAAGGTATGGATTATAACAACAAAATTTTGGCTACACCTCTATTTTAGATGCTATCCTAACAGTCTCATATATATGCTTTCTGAATCGCACCTATCTGATTGGTTGACCTGTATTGAGGAGAAGATTTTAGTAATTGGACTTAACATTAATGACATGGTTTTGCTTTCGGAGAAGCAGGCTTTTGCCTTGATTAAGCAAAGAGTTATTGATATTGAGGTACAAGACCTGAAAAGCCTGGTTTCTGGATGTTGTTCCCCAGTGCGTTGGGAGCTTTCATCTGGCCCTTCCCTCCCTGAATACCTATCTTGTTTGTATGATCCTCATCTTCGTAGGGCATTTATGTTAGCCCATTTTAATGTTCTCCCATCAATTGTATTATATGGGAGATTCAAGAAAATTCCATATACAGATAGGTTGTTTCCATGTGGGATAAGTGAAATTGAAGATAACAATCATGTTATTTTGCACTGTAAATTTTATGATGATCTTTGTGTTGTTTTTTAAAGCCTTTCCTGCTACCTTTAAAGGGTCGATCTGAGGATCACAAGACCCTTATACCTCTAGCCTCAAATAAGAGTGAAATCATTGAATCTGTAGCAAAATTCCTCTACCAGGCCTCTAGGAGGAGATGTTCTTTCTGACTACAGATTCCAGTGTATTTTATCTGGCTTTGTGCTGTTATGCCAATAATGGTCTGTGATGATGGTGATGATGATGGACTCTTCCATCAACAAAGAAAAACACCATAAAAGTCCAACAATTCAATACAACATTCAGTCTAATCAACACAATAAATACAAGATATGAAAATACCATATAGCTTTGATAGGAAAACCTGTCCTAAAACCACCCCATTTAAATTACCTTTTTAAAAAAACGGTTTCCAATCTTTATGGGAACTTGTTAAAGAGGCTGTCTTTTTAGCCTGGTGGGTGGTGTTAACATATATGCAAAATACTAGTGACCACTTAACATAAAATATACTATCCAAAGTATAACCCCATTTTGTCTATTTCTTTGCAATAATTGTATCTGCAGACATCCCAAAGACAATATTAAAGAATACCTAAATCTCATTTTATTAATAAATTATATAGCTTTTAGTTAAATGTTAAAATCTCTTGTTGGGGTTCATACTATTTGATAAAAACTGACCAATAACCTAAAAAGGAAATATTTCAAGAACACTGGATGATTATGCAGACAAATTAAACAATAACAACCACTTAACTACATGATTTTCTAAAAATGAAATATTCATGAGTCCACTTCTTTAAAAAAAAAAAAAAAACGACAGAAAAAAAGCCAATTACTGCCCAGTCCCTAATCTATGCTTTCTGGGCAAAGTGACTGAAAGAGAGGTAGCAAACCAAGTCCAAGTCTTCTTGGATAACTCATCTGCCCTAAACCCTTTTCAGTCTGGCTTCAAGCCAGGCTATGAGTCAGAGATGGCTCTGCTAGCTTTATCCGATGACCTCTGTCTGAATGTAGAGCAAAGCCAAGCTTATTTGTTGCTGTTACTGGATTTATCTGCAGCCTTTGGTACAATAGATCAAATTATCTTGTTCAGGTGCATGGAAGCAGAAGAAAGTATCAGGGGATGTACACTGAACTGCTTCCTTATGGATTAGACAAAAAGGGGTGCTACTGGAAACCAGTTGTCATCGGTGTGGGACCTATCTTGCAGAGTTCTGTCCCCCATGCTCTATGTAAAGCCCTTAGGACAAATCATTCATAGCTCCAGGGTTGGTTGTCATCAATATGCTGATGATATGCAGCTGGATATATCCTTTTCCAAATCTCCTGGTGATGAGGTAGAGGTCCCGAATCACTGGCTAGCCACGGTGGTTAACTAGGTAAAAGTGAACACAATGAAACTTAACCCTGGAAAGGCAGAGGTAAAGATGGTCGGGAAAGAGGAGGTACATTGTTCTCCCCATTTTTGATGGAGTTCAATTGACCCTTGCAGACGCAGTTAAAACCCTTGGGGTCATACTGGATCCAGCTTTATTACTGGAGAAGCAAGTTAATGCAGCTGCAAAAAAGGCTTTCTACCAACTTAGCCTAGCCCATAAGATGGCCCCTTACCTTGATATGGCTGACCTGGCCACGTGGATCCACAGTAACATTGAGACTAGACTACTGTAAAGCACTGTACCTTGGTCTCCCCTCAAAATCAGCTCAGAAATTTCAGCTGGTACAGAATGCTGAGGCTTGGCTATTAACTGGAACTAGACAGATCATGCATATTACTTTCATTCTGCAGACGCTGACTGCCCATCTGTTGCCAGGCTCAGTTTCAGATATTGGCTATTACGTATATAGCCCTTCATGGCCTCGGCCCCTCTTTTTTTGTGGAACCATCTCTTTCCCTGTGTTCTGCCACAACAACTTACTCAAGTCAGCAGGGGCTTCTGGGCAAAATCAACAACTGCCCGTACACATGCTTTCTCCACTGTGGCTCCTGCTTTGAGGAATGGGTTTCCCGAGGAGGTCAGGAAAGCTCCCACTCTCCTGGCTTTCCACAAACTATGCAAAACCGAACTATTCAAGAGAGCTTTTTTGTTCAGGTAATATGGTCGAACTGTACAAAATGGTTTTCCAAACTTACCTGGATAAATGATTAGGGACTGTGGTCTATACTGCTGTGGTCTATACTATTACATAAATAGTAGGAACCTATTTATGTAATTTCTGTACCACTTAATGTGTCATGTGAATACTAATGCTATGCTTCAGTTCTTTCTGGAGGTTCCAGTCTTCTAAAATCCTAATGCATTGGCTACTGAATGTCATATTTGTTGACTGTACTGACTCACTATGTGTAAGCCACTTTGAGTCCCTGTGAGAAAGGCAGGCTGTAAATAACAAAATGTTTATATATATATATGGCTGCGGTCACAAAGGGCCTTTAAATCCGGGAGCCCTCCCAGATTTAAAGGGGCTGCATTTTTCTACCGCGGGTTGGGATGTCTACACATCCCAACCCCTGCGGCAGCAGAAGCAGCGGCGGCGAAAGCTGTGGTGGCCGCATTAGAGGCGGCGGAAGCGGCGGCAAAGGTAAGTTTGGGGATCCCCCCCTTTACACTTGGGCGCTTGACTGCCCAAGCGCCCAAGTGTAAAAGGGGGGGGGTGAAAATGGCCAACGGGACCATCTGGACAGCCCCGCTCTCGCAATGATTGCGAGAGAGGGCTGGCCAGGTGGCTAAAATGCGGGTTCCTCCCGCAACACCCGGGAAAACTGTTGATTTCCCCAGGGTTGGAAAATGCAGGAGCAACCCGCATTTAAGCCCGCTTTGGCGCGGGACTTTCTGCGGCCGTTGTGGACGGCCCCTTTAAATGCAGGAGGAAATAGCCCTTCCTCCCATATTTAAGGGCCTTGTGACCACGGCATATATATAAAAATGCAGGAGGAAATAGCCCTTCCTCCCACATTTAAGGGCCTTGTGACCACGGCATATATATATAAAAAATCTATGTAGGAATTTAGACTTACAATTCAAGAGCAGATGTTAATTATGCCATAAGACACTAATAATCAAAATGAAGATGACTAACTGCTGAATCAATAGAAGGAATTAATATAAGACACATACTGATTATTGAATAAGATATGACCTATTTATATATGATACATCAAATTGAAGCCAAGCCCCCAAAACCTTCTTTGCATTTTAGTACCTGTTTGAAGGCTGAAATTGGAAAGAAAACTACTAAACAAGAAAAAAGAAAACCTGAATTTATTGCAGGATATTCAGCCAAAACCTGGGGGGGGGGGGGGGTTAGGAACATAAAGGCATGTTTAAGTCTGCACCTGAACACCATCCGAAGGTGTTATCTGCAGATAAAATGAGACACAATCAGTAAATAGAGACCTTTTAAAAAACAACCCGACAGAATACTGATTGTACTTGCTAGGCATTCTACAGATTCAAACAAAGCAGGTCTTCTAAAAGATTAATGCATCACCGATTGACATTTAATGTATATAAGCAAAATTATGGTCAGAGCCACATGATCAATATGAAACCATGTACTGGACACATTTACATATGCCCAATGCTAAAAACACTGGAAACGTATAGTTAAATGTCATTTTGTCAGGAAACAAACAAACAGTTCTTTAAGGACAAGCGGTTAAAAAGGCATAACTGATGATGGTGCACCAGTCCTGAGAAGTATAAACAATGGAATGGATCAGATCACTTGGTAAAAACTGTATTATTCTGCTCTTCCGTTGGAAGTCTGAAATTAATGTACAAATTTCAACTCATTTATCAAATAACATAACCAAAGATTTACTGCTATGAAAAAGAAAAAGAACTAATTTGGATGGGCCCATCCATTCCAGCCTAACCATCACCTTCCACCCCCATTTATGTAATCAGTGAAGCTCCCTTTTAGATAAACACAAATGAAACTACAGCTGTTGCTTTCAGGATGAATAAGTGTACATGTAACACATATGGCAAAATCTTGTAATAATTTAACAAGAAAAAACAAAAAAAATAAAACAACAAAAACAAATTGACTATATATTTGAGCTAGCATAATATATAGCACATAAGGGTGTAGAATGTTTGGCGTAGTGGTTAATTGTGCGGACTCTAATCTGAACATAACCACTAAAACTGAAAACTTAGTGGTCTAAGAAATAATTGGTACTGCAATCGTTCCTTTGAGGGCTTTGACAGCACAGCTATTAACTAGAATACTTTCTATAACAGAGAAAAACAACAAAAGTTACCAGTGAGAGAAGCAAGCCTTTCTACCCCTAAATGGGGTTCCAGGCATGGCTGCAGTAAATAAGTAGGTACAAATAGTGAATTGAAGGCTTCAATTTAATTTCTCTGTTTGGCATTTATGGGTTACATGTTTATTCTCATATTCTGTTCAGTTTGTTAAATAATAACTCAACCATTGAAAAATTGGAATGAAATCATCATCACCAAGACACAATTCTGTATTTTGAGCTACCATTTCGCTTGTGAAGGGATGACTTAAAACATGTGTCAAGCTGAGAACCAGTTTTAGACAAGAGCATATCCTCTATGAAAAAGAAAGCATGCTTTACTTGCCAGTACTCCTGAGCAGTGTTCCCTCTGAGTTAATGTGAGCTAGCTCACAGTTTTTTAGCCTCCGGCTCACACATTTTAACCTTAGCTCAGGAAGGATGGCTCCAGAGCAAACTAATTTATGCAGTAGCCAAATCACTCACTCACAACTTTAATGCCAGTAGCTCAGAAAGTAGTTTTTTGCTCACAAGTCTCCAAAGCTTAGAAGAAGAAGAAGAAGAGATTGGATTTATACCCCGCCCTCCACTCCCCAAGGGAGTCTCAGAGCAGCTTACAAACTCCTTTTCCCTTCCCCTCCCCACAACAGACACCCTGTGAGGTAGGTGGGGCTGAGAGAACTCTTTCCCAAGCTGTCCTTGAGGGAACAGCTGGTCCAGAGCTATGGCTTGCCCAAGGTCATCCAGCCAGGTGCAAGTGGAGGAGTGGGGAATCAAACCCGGTTTTCCCAGATTAGAGTCCGCGCACTTAACCACTACACCAAACTGGCTTAGAGGGAGCATTGCTCCTGAGCCCAGTTAGAAGAGACAGAGAAGTAATCAGGTAGAGGAGAAGTTTCCAGGCAAATAGTCTGTTCTGGCACAACTAGCCTACACATATAACTATTGTGCTAAACTATTGCCTCATACAGTCAAAGCATTAGCTTTCACAGGGCAGAAGCAAGAATTTCTCAATATTAATGGTCATAATTTTATATGATGCTAACACATGTTTACCAAGTAGATTTTATCCCTCAGATATTCACATTAGAGCAAGAGTTTCCTTTACTTCCAGTCCATCCTACAGGTAGTTAAGAATCAAAATTATAGCTCAGCACAGACAAAGGGCCGACTAATGCAGGGATCTCCAATGCTGTTTCTTTCCTGGTGTCTGCTAAGTGTTTTTAGAATGCGGGGGGGGGGGGGGGTGCAGATTTTGTTCAGCTGAGCCTCTGATTGGCCACTGGAAATCTGATAGGTTGTAAGGATTTGTAAAAAATTGCTTCAGTAACAGCTGCCACCACAGCACAAGGATCTTTACTGCATTGACGTGAGTATCCAAGAAAGTATTGAATTATTCATAGTCTCACTCCTTGAAGTTTGTGGTTGGCCCCATGTCCTGTAGCAGTCATTTTGTGTTTGCACCCCCACCCTGCGTCTGAATTACTTGTCGGGGGCACTTGTTTTAATGAAACTATGGATGTGATCCCCCAGCCACAAGCCACAACACTAACTATGGATCCAGGTGGGTAGCCATGTTGGTATGAAGCAGTAGAACAAAGTTTGAGTCCAGTGGCACCTTTAAGACCAACAAAGCTTTATTCATGGTATAAGTTTTCATGTGCACACACACTTCAGTCTGTATCTGAAGAAGTGTGCTTGCACACGAAAGCTTATACCTTGAATAAAACTTTGTTGGTCTTAAAGGTGCCACTGGACTCAAACTTTGTAACACAAACTATGGTTAGTTATTGTCTGTCAGACCAGGAGCTGGTTTGTTAACTGCAATTAGTAACTACAAGAGGGGACCCGCAACAGAATGTTGCATAATGAGCTAATGTTATTTCTCCTGTCTTCATATATGTTTCCCCATGTCAGATGTGGCCAGTTTTATTCCATTTCAAAATGGCCTCTACCACCTGCACCCAGTCCCTCTCTCTTTGGTTATGCCCCCCTCCCGGTCATTTCACCTACGGGTACCTCCAGCCCCACTCCTTTTTCTGTTGTTACTTTTCTATCTGCGGAGACTGCAGACTTCCTTGGTGATCTCCCATCCAAGTACTAAATAGGGCTGACCCTGCTTAGCTTCCTAGAGCACGTCAGCCTGGCCCATCAAGGTCAGGGTATCCCTAACTACGGAAAGGCAGTATTAAATAAATTAGTTAATTAAATTAAATAAGTTAGACAGCTGCAAGATTTGCATGTCCACTTAGCAGTAAGTGTACTATAATGTGGCATCCATATGCAAGAGCCTATAAGGCCAAGGGATATGGAAGGTATTAAGAGGGCATCACAGAGCATCTCCTGCAGACTGCTGGGGATAGGAATTACTGGGCACAGCAGTATAATGTTCAAAGAAACCCTTTGCATCAGAGACCACTGCAGTTGGTATCATCACCCCAGCATTTAAAAGGTTAAAGAATGCTTTGGTGGGACGGGAAGGAAGGAGGTGAGCTGGCAGAAGTGGGGAACTACAAGAAACTTGTGGGGAAGGGGTATTCTCCCACCTTTGCTTCTTTCCCCCTCCCCTTCTTTAGCTTTCTTTCTCTCCCCAACCCCAACCCCCTTCTTTCTCTTTCTCTCTCCCCCAAGCCTAAATATTAAAACACATTTCTCTTCCTGGTTCATGGATAGCTTGAGGAAAAGTCATGGCCTGCTGCTTCAGATGTTTGCAATGTGAGTACAGAGTGCAATGTATGAGATCTCTGGACCCTACTTAGGAAAGAGAGTGAGGGAAGATTTTTAACCTAACCTTGGGATTCGTTAATTGTGTCAGAGGCTCCAAAAAGCTGCTCGTGCCAACCCCCCCTCCCCTGGCTCCGTAACCCCCCATGCCCAAAGCATGGCAGTTGCTATAGTTACTGCCCAGGCTTCTCCACCCCCCTGCTTCTTTGTGCTGGCTAGGCGGGACATAAATCTAAATAAATAAATAAAAATAAAAATAAAATAAATAAAGGTATGCACTGGCAGTTTGGAGCAGCTGAGACTCAGCTTCTTGTGAGAGTTTGAAGGAGAGCAGGCAAAATGGGATAGAGGGAGAAAGAGAGGGAGGGGGAGGGGGAGAGAGAGAGAGAGAGAGCGGCCGTTTCTGCAGAAGCAGCAACAGCAACTTGCTTAGGTCTAAGTTCTCAGGAGGAACAGTTAGACAGGCAGCTAGCTGGCAAGGAACTGGGGAAGGCAGCTTTGAGTCTCTGCTTCCTGACTTCTCTGCTCTTCCTCTGCAGTCTTAGAGCGTGCCTGGACTGGAGTCAAGAGAAGCACCCCCCCCATCTCTGCATGCCAAACTGAGGAGGATGTGTGAGTGTGTGGGCACTCTGAAACCACAGGAGCCAGCCCCCCCCATTGTCCCTCCAACCCAGATTCTCTCCCCCTCCTCCAACCTGTGGGTATTAGAGCTACGGGAACCGGGGGGGGGGGGGTTAGGAAACACACACCCCTTTCCACTTCTCAAGCCTCTGTCCCATGCTGCCTTCCCTGCACACACTCACTTGCTTCTCATCCCTGACCCTCCCTTCCCACATTGACTCCTGAGACCTTGAGTTTCTGTGGTAGCAATTTCTTTTCCTCCCTCCAGTACCATGAGGGAGTGGGAGAGAGAGAAGGCTCCTCATCCTCTGCAAGAACCTCGGCAGCCTCTGGCCAAGTCAAGTCCACCCACAGAGCCTCACTGTACACGGATCTGAGGTGGTGGTTTGTGCAACAGCGCAGATGGCTGTAGCCAGGGGTGCTTGTCCTTGCAGCTTCAACAGCTGCTTCTGGCGTTCTAATGGGGATCAGTAAGTAGAGAATGTTGTTGGACTTTTGGGGGGATTTAAATATCCCCCATATCTTTTTTCAACATGTCAGATCTTTCTGCACACCTGGGCAGTGCCCCAAGTGTGCAGGAATATCTATTGAGCCTCCATGTGCCCCCATCTGCAAAATTAAGTATCCACATGGAGAATGGACTTTGGGAATACGATATATAGATGGCTTCATGCTGTGTACAGATATAGACATCCTAGTTTAATCCTGGCTTGTTCCATGACCCTGCCGTCATACATTCTGCAGCTACAGAACTGTCTGGCTAGATAAACTAGGATCTGAGCAACTGTGAGCCAAATTCTGGTATCCCATTACATGTGAAAGGAGCCTAGAAATCTTTTTTCCTCCTTCCCTTCTTTTATTGTTCTAATTTCTTTAGGGGCTTGATCTTTTAGATGACCTTTCTTGAGTCTCAGGGATCTGACAAACTATTTGCTGTTTTTCTGGGATGTTAAATGGCTATTCTGCAGCAGCTTTATAAATCAGAGAATGAATTGCACTGTAGTAGGGTGGAGTAGCCCTGACCTGGATAGCCCAGGCTAGTCTGATCTGGTTGTATCTTGAAAGCTAAGCAGGATTGGCCATGGTCAATATTTGCATGGGAGACCATCAGAAAAGACAAGGGACGCTACACAGAGGCAGGCAATGGGAAAACACCTCTGAACATCTCTTGCCTCGAAAACCCTAAGGGGTTGTCATAGTCAGCTGCAATTTGAAGGCACCCCCTCCCAAAGGTGGAATATGGGAAGGCAAAGCTAAACAGGGACCAGGGTTAATTTCTCAAAGTAGCCTGTTTTCAAGCTGAGCATCTCTAGACATTGTGAAATAGTAGTAAAGAAATATTACCACTCAACATATAAAAAAATTAATTCCATCCAGGTTTCATCAGGGCTAAGACATGAAAACAGTGTTCAGTTCTATGGCTTAACCTCAGAGTATGTAAAGAGGCAGCAAATGCAAGCGATACCAGCATGTGCAGTGCTTTTCTATCCTTACTTATTTGGTTCAGGAGAGATAACTTTAGGTAAAAGGAGGATACATACATCACACACAACTAGAGTTAGAGCTAACTATGGTTAATAAACCAAATTCAAGCCATAGTTCCAAATCTTGTTTTGATGTACCCTGAACCATAAATGGACTGGTCGATACTTGATCACACTAACAATTAATTAAACCATGGTTTCATGGGATGGCAAAAGCAAAAGGATTACTATCCAGTTAAAATGCATAGCTGCCTGACATGATAGACAACTTCTGTAGAAAGCCCTTGGATCAAACAATATAAATCAATCAAACTTGTCATCTTTCCCCTCAATAGATGCCTGGAGCTGTTTAGTAGCATATGCCTCTAATTTTAGTTCATGAAAGAGACCTGTCTTGTTTTTTTGAATCAATGTACTCTGACAGTGGATCATAAATACATAGTGATGCTGACTATGTGAGTATTCCTTGCTTTTAATATTTGTTTCTATTATAATCTGGACATACATACCTTGAAACTCTTACTTCATCATTAACAATGTGGATATTTGAGTGGATGTTCTACTTTTGTGTCTGTGTGCCTAACCTTACTGAAAGCAGACAATCAAGGCCAACAACTGTGATTAGCACATATTCAGAACTTTACTTGTTCTCAAAGGAAAATACTGTCCTTTCTCCTAAATGATTTAATTTACTTGAACTGCACCATTGTAAGCCGCCCTGAGCCTGCGTGCGGGGAGGGTGGAGTATAAATAATATAAATAAAATAAAAATAAATAAATGTACAGAACAATGGTCTGGGCCCATCTGTACCCCAATAATCTAATCATTATAGCAAAAATGTTGCCCAGACCAAACTAGATATAATGCTAGAAGATCTAAGAACAATCCCCCCCCACCCTTTTTTTTGTAAAGCTATTAAAACTAGCAGCTGCTGGAGTGGATACATTTCAGATTTGGACCGCAGAACTTTTTTCCCTTACTCATTTGCCTGATGCCAGACTCTCTCATTAGAGCTATTTGTTCTTCAGAGAAAACTTAAAAGCATACTCTGTGCTTATATATCTATGTGTTTCCTATATGGTGCAAATAGAGGCAGTAGGGCGTATGTGTATGTTTATGGAAACTGATGTCAGGAACATGGTGCAGGCTAATGCCCCCATGGACCCCATTACAACTGGTATACTACATTTTCCAGGTAGCATTATGAAAACCATCAATGCACATTTGGCCTCCTATTTGACCAGTGAGAAAATGTAATATCTGAATGTCCTTTATTCTATTTACTGGAATCTTACACATTGTCAGAATCTGCCAATTCAGCCAATGTATTAGTCAGATCTAGATTTAACTTCTTGCATGCATGTCTTTCACTATCCCATGTATCTAAAGTATATTGGAACCTATGTAACCATGATGCATTGTTTCTGTCCTGGCCGGGAGGGTGACAACAATGATTTGCGAGAACAAGGAGGCCTCACATCCCTGCCTCCGCATTCCAGCTGCTCCGGCAGTAACTTGAAGGGAGGATGCCTCTCATCTCTTATCAAATGCAAAAGAACCTTGGAGCCATTGATTGTTATGTGAACTCGAAACATCTGAGGGGTCTGGTTTGGGAGAGGAAATTTACTGCTTAACACCTCATCTTTTTCCTGTGAGAACCAAACGGTCAGGACACCTTTTAGCCCGCCAATTTTCCCTTAAGGGGATTGGCTATCTATGGGTAATTCAAACTCCTTGGAATGGTATAATAGACCCGCTTGTATAATTTGTCTCATCTCTGACAATAATCCGAGATGCTGTACTAATGTAGAAATAGGGAATAAAGAACTGTGGTTAACCAACCAAGATCTGATCCTTGACTACTTTGAGCAGAACTCTCACACACATTCCCAACTTGCAGGACTGCTGGTTTCATCTAATATGCACCAAGTTGCTTATTTAATAAGAGGTCTTTCCATCCTTACTGAAAACTCCAACAGAATCTTAAAAGATAACCTTTGGTAACATATTATTGCAGCCAAAGGGAATGTACCAACTACGTATTTCTACTTATTTTTAAAATTTAAATAACCTGATGCTTAATATACAATAAATTAACAATAAAACAAATCTGCCCTTGTATGTTACATATAAAATGGTAAGCAATTGAGGCCAAAACTCTAAAGAACTAAAGAGAAGATGAACTCATTCTGTGCTCCTTCTGACACTAATTTATCCTAAACTACCCAACATTCATTTTGAACATTATGAAACCTTGTATACATGCTGATTGTGGGGTGGAGGTAGGACTTTTGCATTTTTCAGAAGCTGAGCAGCCTGATACATCATGTGCACATGAAAATACTGGCTTAGATCCAGCCTAGTGTTTCACACAGCTACAAAGATTTCCAGTCCACACAGCATGATTTCCCTGCCTCCCTTCTCCCACAGAAGCCTAAGATGCCGCCACCTCCATCCTGCTCCTGGTGGTCACTATCCGCTAAGATTTCTGGGGATGCTAATGCTGCCGCAGGAGGGAAGATGCAAAAAGGTCACACTCTGGATGGAAATTCTACTCTGGATACAAGCCATAATAATGAAATGTGCTGGGTACAATGATCACCAGTTGCTGAATCCACATAACAAAACCCATTACTGGACCTACTTGCACACAGGAAATAATGGATGCAGAAAGTCATATAAATGGCCATCAATTATAGCTGCATTTCTGCTAATTTTGGCATAACACTCTATGTTTTTGAAAGAAATTTTGAGACTTAATTACTATTGTAATTAAATTAAATGAAATTGATATGAGATGTAAAGAGAGAGAGAAATTGGGATGGGAAGCCTAAAGTTTGAAAACATTTTTCCCTTTAATGCTTAATTACATCTCATTCTGTGTTAAAAAGAATGAGTAATGGTAAACACGACTTTGAACTAATTCTCTGAGATGCCGTACACCCCAGTGATACATTCATTGAAATTTTGGCAGTAGATCTATTTTAACATATATCTTGACTGTGCAAAAACTGAGCAAACTGCATGACTGTTTGTCAAATTTTGCTGATTCTGCATGGGATTATTGGTGTATTTTTCTCTTCTAATCTTCCTTTCGTTCTCTTGTAAAAATATAAAACCCACTTTCAAACACAACAGTATTATCACTGTGGCCTATTATGCACATGTGTTTTCCCTTGCTTTCCTGTCTGTTGGGTTTTCTTCGTCATTCTGCATAGACTTCCCTCCCTTCAGTGCTCAGTTCGCTTTCTGGTCACTTTCCCCCTGGGTTTTCTGAGACTGCTTTTGTGCCAATTTTACTCTTGTTTCACTTCAAAACTGAAGGTAATTCAAAAGCGTACAGATTCCCCCGGATCCCCCCCCACACCCTTTTGCTACCCCGTAAAGGTCACCTCCCTGCCCACATCAAGGTCATTCCACCCACTCTGCACTTTCCAACATCCTCCTACCTTCAGCAGTGTACAAGCTCCATTTTCCCCTTGTTTTATTTTATTTATTTTTTTACAAGCAGCGTGAGTCTATCAGTATGAGAATATCACTAGTCTTGGATCACTGGATAAACAAATTAAAATGATGGGGGGAAATTTAAAAGGAGTTGTGTGAGGTTTATTCCCATGCTGGTATTGACTTGAAAGGGGGATTGGGGAGGAGGCAAACAGCAGTGTCCCTAGTGCAAACCCCCCCCAAAAAACAGTGCTGCATGCAAACAAAATAAAGGGAGGGATTGTCAGTGCAGAATGCAATTGACATGAAATGTAAAGAGAGAGAGAGAGAGAGATTGGGATGGGAAGACTAAAGTTTGAAAACATTTTTCCCTTTAATGCTTTAGTGCACAAAGTTGGGGAGGGACCATTTTGGCAGTCTCTGGAAGCCTAACATTAAAATGGCAGCTGAGCCACATGGGCCATCTGTGAACTGCCGAACTTAAGAATCACTTGTGATCGATCCATTTGGAGGAAGAGTGCAATCTGTAGAGTTGTTGTTCAGTTGCACAGTTGAGTCTGACTCTTCAAGACCCGATGGACCACATCATGCCAGGTCCTCCTGTCTTCCATCGTGCTCCGTTTGTTTAATTTCATGTTCATTGCACTGATAACACTGTCTAACCATCTCAACCTTTGCCATCCCCTTCTTCTTTGACCTTCAATCTTTCCCAGCAACAGGGTCTTCTTCAGTGAGAGCTCCCTTCTCATTTGGTGGCCAAAGTATTTGAGTTTCAGTTTCAATATCTGGCCTTCCAGGGAACAGTCAGGGTTGATTTCTTTTAGGATTGACTGATTTGATCTCCTTGCAGCCCAAGGGACTCTCAAGACTCTCCAGCACCATAATCCAAAAGAATCTATTCTTTGGTGCTCAGCCTTCCCTATAGTCCAAGTCTCACAGCAGTACATTACTACTGGGAATACCACTGCTTTGACCATATGGACTTTTGTTGGCAGGGTGATGTCTCTACTTTTTATTATGCTGTCTAGGTTTGCCATTGTTTTCGTCCCAAGGAGCAGGCATCTTTTAATTTCATGGCTGCAGTCACCATCTGCAGTGATCTTGGATCCCAGGAAGGTGAAGTCTGTCTCTGCTTCCACAACTTCCCCTTCTATTTGCCAAGGAGTGATGGGGCTGGATGCCATGATCTTAGTTTTTTTTTATGTTGAGTTTCAAGCCAACTTTTGCGCTCTCCTCTTTTATCCTGAGCAAGAGGCTCTTTAGGTCCCCTTCACTTTCTGCCATTAGAGTGGTATTGTCTGCATTTCTGAGGTTGTTGATGTCTTTCTAGCAATCTTAATTCTAGCTTGTGATTCATCCAGGCTGGCATTTTGCATGATGTACTCTGCATATAAATTATAAAAGCAGGTGACAATATACATCCTTGCTGTACTCCTTTTCCTATGCTAAACCAAATAGTTGTTCCATATCTGGTTCTAACTGTCGCTTCTTGGCCCTTATACAGGTTTTTCAGGAGACATGTGAGGTGGTCTGGTACTCCCATCTCTTTAAGAACTTGCCATAGTTTGTTGTGATCCACACAATCAAAGGCTTTAGCATAGTCAATGTAGCAAAAGTAGACGTTTTTCTGGTATCCCTTGATTTCTCCATAATCCAGCGAATATTGGTAATTTGATCTCTCGTTCCTCTGCACGATCTGCAGAGAACAGGCTTTAAAAAACTGCCAAGATCATGACCAGTGTGCAGGATCAAATTAGAGAATCACAAAGAGAAAATGATGTAAATTTGCAAGGGTAGGAAATTAGTGTTACTATGCAGCTGCGCTAGGGCACTGACAAAAATACCCCACCCATTTTTTTCAATGTAGTGGCACAAGTCTAAAAAAGCTCCCCAGAGCTTCTGCCAGAGGACTCCTCCCCTATACAAGCTGCTGCTGCCCTGTGAAAAGCGTGGTGGAATTGCAGCCAAGTTTGCACAGGTACGCATACACACATGTGCATGCACACACCCACTGCCAACAAGCACAGTTTGCAATGTCAATGTCAGTGGGCTCTACCATGCATTCTGTACACACAACCTGTTTGCCGATATTATGAGATTTTGTGACTCTCCTGCTTTTCACAGTGGCCAATGAAACAGCAGAAAATCCCCTTCGGCAATATGGAAAACAGTGCTTTGCAGCTGCTTGTCAGTTTCAGAAAAAAGTCTGGTCAGTTTCAACAGTAGGTTTTCCCCCTTTGCCTGCATACCTTTCTGTTCCCTTCCAATCAATAAACTAACACTAAAATGCATGCACAAAACCTGAACCATGAGGGTTTAAATGGAAGGCGCTTGCTGGATACTACTGCGCAGCTGTGATAGGGCAATTGCATATATATATATTTTTTTAAAAAAAATTGGACATCACCCCCCCCCCCCCCATCACAAGTGACATTCCATCCCGATCTAGAAAAGCACATTTTTACAAATTGTAGCTGCGGAATAAATACAACAAAGAAAAAAGAACGGTGTGTAAGGTGGACACAGAATCCAAAATCAAGATTAAAGGCTTATTGCTCTGAAAATCTGCAGTAAGATGTGCATAATAGGCCTGTGTCATCATATCTTCTCCCCTTTTACTCATAGCTAGGAATACATGCCATGGTATGTGTAGTGGAAATGTGAAGGATTGGCTTGAGGAGTTAGGTGGTGTGCCACAATTCTCCTTTGTGCCTAACCCACACTCCTTTCCTTGCCATGGACAACTATATATTTGGTTTCCTGCCTTTGCATTTGGATGTATGTGGCTTTAATAAGCACAAGCAGCAGAGGTGATTGCGGAGACTAATCAGCCAGCACTAGGAGGGCCTGGGATGTGTTGTCCCTCCCAATGTTAGTCATGGCTGATTAGGAACAGGTGCAAGACTCCCATTTCTTATAAGCTAGAAAGCATCAGTCAGAGAGTCTTGCAAGAGGGGACAGAGGGGGAGAGAGAGGGCTAGGTTGGGCCAGACCAACTTTGTTGGTTAGCATTTGTGTGTGTGTGTCCTTATCTGCTGCTGTAAGCATTATTTTCATTTGTTAGTAAATTTCATTGTCTCTAAATGGCAGAACCGCTGCCATTTCACAGAAAACTTTTGGCAAAACAGTATCCAGGGGCAAGTCCTTATGCTAATGAGTATTCCTAAACTCAAAACCTAGATTTTAAAAGCAGGAATACCATTATTTTGGCATTTAACAGCTACTGCAAAAGTTATTAATGAGCGCAGCACTTTGGCAAACATTCCTATGTGTCCAAATTCTGGAGTGGATTGAGGAATTCATAATAGATTCCTTGTCATGCTGTATAGCCTCAAGGTCAATGAATGGATAGGGACACCAACACCCCTTCATAATGCAATATTCCTCTGGGCCTACAAGGTGTGAGAGGTGTCCCTAGATTAAACAGACTTTGCATTTCTAATAGCAGAGATACCACCAGCCACTAGAGGCGTGCATGGGGGGGGGGGGGGGGATTAGTATTTTTCAGGTTCAGGTAAATCAAACCTGAAAAATATCAGTAAACACCAATATTCCTGAATCCCAGTATTGGTATTATACTGGGATTTGGGAAATTCTTGACAGTGCCGAAAATATTTGGCTGGCCATTAAAGCATGTCAGTTTCACTCCCCCTCCACTTCCAGGCAGAGCAAAACTGACCCACTCTCCTGCCCCTGAGCTTCCCCAGGGGCTGTCATGGCAGGCCCACTGGGGAAGTGAAAACAGATTAGGAGGCTTTTAAAGATGGCTGGCCGGCTGGGGGAGTGAAGAGACAAGCTGTTGTAAAAGTTTAAACCCCTTCTCTGGACTCTCTCCACTGTACCCTATTAGAGGGGTTGTGCTGTGGCTGCAGCGCGACTCCTGTGCCTGGCTGGAGAATGGAGGGGATGGCATTTAAATGCCTCCCCCTTCCTCCCCCCTCCATGCCACAGCTGCCTTCCCTTCTCCAGCCAAACTGCCATGGCAGCTGGCTGGGGAATGGGAAGTAGAGCAGGTCAGCTTCACTCCCCTGAGCTTCCAAGCAGAGAGGAGTGAAACTGACCCACTCTACCTCTCCTGAGCTTCTCCACCTGGCCCACTATGGCAGGCTGACTGGGGGAAGAAAAGACAGATTGGGGAGGCTTTTAAAGATGCCTCCCCAGTTGGCCGCTGTGGCAGGCCAGTTGGGGAAGCGAAGACAGATCAGGGAGACATTTAAAAATGCCTCCCCGGTCTGTTTTCCCTTCCTTCCCTGATTCAGGGATGGGCACCCGAATAAAAGCTGAATAAGACCAGCTTTTACTCGGAGGGCACCTTATTGGTAGCCAAATCAGATTAGAGACAGTATTATGCAACCACAATTGCATCCACTAGCTCACGCCCAGCCCAATTATTTAGAACAATTCTGTCTATTACTGCTCTGTCACAAGACAGGCTAAATCGTAGGGAATTGGACACTGGCTGTGAGGCTTCTGCAAGCTATTTTGTGAATAAAGTCTTATTGTTCCACAGCGATCTCCCCACTACAGTTGATACAGTGAATGAACTCGAGGCTCCAAGCACGTCTTCTGGTCACATTCTGGATTATTTTGACCTGCTCAGCCTAGAGGAAGTTGACAGCCTGCTCCTAACAGTATACCCTACCACGTGCTCCCTTGACCCGTGTCTCTCATGGCTAAGTAAAGCTGGCCCTGAGGGGCTTTGGGGTGCCTTGTGGGGGACTGTCAACAGGTCCGTTTTAGAGGGGCGGTTCCTAGAGGCACTCAAGGAGGCAGTGGAGTACCCGCTCTTTAAAAATTCATCTCTGGAACCAACTGAATTGGCCAACTATCAGCTGGTTTCCAACTTCCCTTTTTGGGCAAGATAATAGAGAGGGCAGTGGCAAGTCAGTTACAGAGCTTTCTGGATGACACTTCCATTTTAGATCCTTCCCAGTCTGGCTTTTGTCCGGGTCATGGGATGGAGACAGCACTGGTCGCTCTCACAGACTATCTCTGGAGGCATCTGGATCGGGGCAGAACGGCGGTGCTGTTGTTGTTAGACCTGTCAGCCATGTTCAATACAGTCGACCACCAGATGCTGGTCTGTCGCCTTGCCGACATTGGAATTCAGGGACTAGCCTTGCAGTGGCTTGCTTCCTTTCTCCAAGATTGAGGACAAAGAGTGGCACTAGGGGATCAGATGTCCCGAAAGCACCCACTAGAATGTGGAGTGCCCCAAGGGGCAGTGCTGTCCCTGATGCTTTTCAACATTCATATGATCCCTGTTACCCAGATTGCCTGGAGGCATGGACTGGGTTGCCACCAGTATGCTAATGACACCCAACTCTATCTGTTGTTGGATGGCCAGTTCAATTCCAAACCGGAAGTCCTATATTGGGCATTACAAGCCGTGGCTGGTTGGCTTAGGCTGAGCCGGCTGAAACTGAATCAGATGAAGACCAAGGTCCTGTGCCTGAGTCACAGCGGTCCAAGGGTAGGGATCCCACTTTCGACCTTTGATTGGGCACCTTTGATGCCAGCTTCAGAGGTTAGGAGTTTGGGAGTGCTCTGACAATGGAGGTCCAGGTAGCAGCCACTGGCCTTTTACCATCTTCAGTTGATTAGGCAATTGGTTCCCTTCCTCAAACGCAGCAACTTGGCAACAGTGATCCATGTGATGGTCACCTCTAGACTGGATTACTGTAATGACCTCTACATGGGGCTGCCCTTGTTGCAGATCCGGAAGCTACAGCTGGTGCAAAATGCCGCAGCCAGGCTGTTGAAGGGACTCCCGACCCAGGAGCACATCCAGCCCATGCTAAAGGCATTGCACTGGCTGCCTATAGCATACCAGATCCACTTCAAGGAGCTGTTTTTTACCTTTAAAGCCCTTTATGGCCAGGGACCTACTTACCTGAGCGACCGCCTTTCCCCATACGTACCCCATAGAACACTGCAATCTGGAACTCCAAATCATCTGGTCCTCCCAAGTATTAGGGAGGCCAGGCTGGCGACGACCAGGGCCAGGGCCTTTTCAATGGCAGCTCCACTCTGGTGGAATGAGCTCCCAGAGGAGATCAAGGCCCTGTGGGACCTTTTACAATTCCGCAGGGCCTGTAAAACAGAGCTCTTCCGCCAGGTCTTCGGAGCCATCACCAGCATCCCTACTATTTCCACTGTTATTACCATCAGGAATGCCAACTGATACCATATGGTGAACAGCCCTGAGCTGCTGGATCCCTAATAACTGCCCGTGCCGGTTTCCCCCCTCTATAACACCTGATGTATCTTATGTCATCTAAGCAGACTAATGGCACTGACGCAGAAGACTAACATTTCATCATTATAGCTAGTTTTATCATAGTATTTTAACGCTGTATTTATTACGTCTGTATTTTGGAATTTTATCTGTTGTAAGCCACCCTAGGCCAGCCTTGGCTGGGAGGGCGGGATAAGAGTCTAAGCCATTTTTTAAAAAAAATATTGATAAGGTATTTTCTGGGTATTTATTCCATTTGGCAAAGCCGAATGCACATCCCTACTAGCCACTTGCTATTCCAGTAACCAAAGGCTATGTGAAGCAGAACATAATACTAATCCAGGCATTGATACATTCCCCCCCCCACACACACACACTGAGGTCTCTAGTTACAGCCTAGAAGATACAACTGAAATCTGACGTAGACTTTCAGTCTCTTTGATGAGAAACCATTCCTAGAAATAAACCAGGATTTAGCAGATTCCAGTCCCATTTCAATAACACCAAAAGGGATTATGTTATTTTTGAACTGGGACTGGAACCTGCTGTACACTCTTAAGAAAATGTAACTCTCCAATCCTGAGACTTCACCTCAGATTTCTGCCGGGATGGACCATTTATCCAGGCGTTGACTTATCCACTAGGTGTCAGAGGCATGGAAGGGTGCCAATGAGTCCTTTGCCCTCCTTCATGCGCTCCCTCAATTGTGGCCTCCAAGTTGAGGAGATGCCTTCCTCTGTTGGGGGGGGGCAGTGTTGGGCCCAGCCAGCTCTCTTTCTCCTTTCTTCATCATCATGCTGGAGGAGGAGGAGGGAGGGCAGTGTTTTCTGGTCCTGGTGTTGGTGAGTGGGGAGGATGGGTGCTGCTGTGCCTCTGGTAAGTGGGGAGGGGAGGCGAGCAGGGAAGCCACATCTCTGGGAACTTGGTGAAGAGGAAAAGGGCAGTGCTGCTATGCTCTTCCACTGCCCGCTGTGGTGGCTTCCTGTCAGGTGGATGGGGGCCAAGGAAGGTGAGCAGCACCTTCCAAGGTGGAGGGCAGCGGTTTCACACCATGCCTCAGGAAGGTCAGGTCACTTAGGGTGCCAAAAGTGCTCAGACTGGCCCTGCTCTTATCCCATACTTAAAGACAGTTAAACATACAAAATATTGACCAATAATTTTAGGACTATGCCATTTGTATCATGAATTCAAGTCTATGTTTGTATTGTGAAAGCAAAACCTGCTCCTGAGTATGAATACTTGACAATTAATTACTAAGTCACTAAACTGTGCTTTCACCATCCTCGGAATTCTAATGCAATTCTGCTACCCCCCCCCCCCCCCAAGCTGCTCTGGTAGAAAAACTGCTGACTCTGAAGCAACATGCCTTATCTATTATGCACTGCCCTCCTCTTATATTGCACATTTCAAATACTCTCAATCACAGCTTTCTGAAAGCCATAATTAAGGCTACATTTTTTTCCACTCTGTTTTAAGGCTTTTACAACATTCAATAGTACATTTTCTTTTTTTGCTTACCCATATCACATGAGTTGAAAGCTGTCTAAGAACATAAGTCTCTTTATATTTTCAGGTTCTTAGATGTACGCAATGTAATACAAAACCTAAGGGACACTGGGACTTTAATTTAAGCCTGTAGAGCAGAAGCTGCAGCTGTTGCTTAATAAACAATCAGTGAAGTTAGGACATTAGAGAGAGTAACTCTGATAAGTTTCTTTACTGAAATTCTTAAAATGAGCACACTGCTATTTGTTTCTGAGACTTATATCCCATCTCCCAGTGGAGGCTCAAATCAATTTACAAAGATGCATAGAATAGGAATCTGGATCATTTATTCCACTCGGTTCTAAAAGCTCATTATCTTATTAGCAATGCATTACTTTTAACACCTCTTCCAGTTTCATAAACAGATTTTTTTAAAAAAAAAAAAAAGGGGGGGGGGGGAGGGCAAAAATCTTAATCAACTTTATTATAGTCCAAATTTTTTTTTTTTTGTAGGGACAACAAACTGAGCCCAAAAGAGGCTGGGCTCATTTTGGAACACCTCTTTGAATTTTTTACCTGTTTTTCCTTTGCCCATAGCTCTGCTTATTTGGAAAGCAGAGATCTGCTTGTATGTATGTATTTATTTCTTCAATTTATATACTACCCTCCCCACCTTCCAGCGGGTTCAGGGCGGCTACCAACGTGCAATAAAATATACAGTATCATAAAACATTTAAAACACAGTACAAACAAATAGCGTATCCCATTTCAAGATGGCATATCTTCTTTATCAGGGTGGCGTCTTAGATGTTAAACAATCCAGACAGTGGGATAACATTCAGGATGGCGGATTCTCAGTTGGGCCAGGGCCAAAGATGTAACTATTGGGTGGCCCCTACTTAAAGGCCTGGGGGAAGAGCTCCATCTTACAGGCCCTGCAGAACTGTAATAAGTCCCGCAGGGCCCTGATGTTATCTGGGAGCTCATTCCACCATTATGGGGCCGCCACTGAAAAAGCCCTGGCCCTTGTAGCCGCCAACCAGGCCTCCTTCGGCCCTGGGAGAACCAGGCGGTTCTGGGATCCCAATCGAAGCACTCACTGGGGAACATATGGGGAGAGGCGGTCCCTCAGATAGATAGGTCCCAGGCCATATAGGGCTTTATAGGTAAGCACCAGCACCTTGAACCTCATCTGGTATGCTATAGGCAGCCAGTGCAGTGCTTTTAAGGCGGGCTGGATATGCTCCCGTACAGGGAGACCCAACAGCAGCCGCGCTGCTGCATTCTGCACCAGCTGCAGCTTCTGGATTTGGGACGAGGGCAGTCCCATGTAGAGAGTGTTACAGTAGTCCAATCTTGAGATGACCAAGGCATGGATCACCATAGCCAGTTCGTTGTGTTCAAGGAAGGTAACCAACTGCTTGATCAACTGTAGATGATAAAAGGCTGACCTTGCAGCGGCTGCTACCTGGGCTTCCATCGTTAACAAGGAGTCCAGGAGCACTCCCAAACTCCTCACCTCTGACACTGGCACCAACAGTGCCCCATCGAAGGCTGGGAGAGGGATCCCTACCCCTGGTCCACTTCGACTCAGGCACAGGACCTCCATCTTCATCGGATTCAATTTCAATTGGCTCTGCCTGAGCCAACCAGCCACGGCTTGCAACGCCAGGTCCAGATCACCCAGACTAGAGACTGACTGACTGCCCAATAGCAGATAGAGCTGGGTATCATCAGTGTACTGATGACAACCCAGCCCATGCCTCCGGGCAATCTGGGTGAGGGGGCACATGTAGATATTGAACAACATAGGGGAAAGTACTGCTCCCTGTGACACTCCACAAACCAGTGGATGCCTTTGGGAGAGTTGTTCCCCAACCGCCACCCTCTGTCTCCGATCTTGGAGAAACAAGGAAAGCCACTGTAAGGCCAACTCCTGGATCCCCGTATCGGCGAGGTGGTGGGCTAGTAGCTGATGGTCGACTGTATCGAATGCTGCTGACAGGCCTAACAACATCAGCACTGCCATACTGCCTCGATCCAGATGCCTCCGGAGGTCATCTGTGAGGGCGACCAGCACCGTCTCTGTCCCGTGGCCTGGTCAGAAACCGGACTGGAATGGATCTAATACAGAGGCATCATCCAAAAAGCTCTGCAACTGGTCCGCCACTGCCTTCTCGATTAACTTACCCAAATAGGGTAAGTTAGATACTGGCCGATAGTGGCTGATAATTTATTCCATTTCTTTGTTCCAGATTCATCCTTAACACCTCATAGTTTCTGTTGGGATCTGGTGATGTACGTAGAAACATCCTTAAGAGATTTTATCATCAGTTGTTACAGGCATATGGATGCAGAAACCACACTTTCCTTTAAAATTCAAGCAAGCATCAGGCAAGATAAGATCAAGCTCATTTACATGTGACATATGAATAAATTGTAAAATTGATGCAGTATGTCTGTATTGTGTGTTTGTGAGTATGTCAGTAAAGTAACATGCGTTTGAGAGAAGAAGGCAAGGGATTCATAACCCTTTCTCCTCTGGCTATTCTTCTACTTTAATTGCCTCCAAGCAATTTTGAGCAGGAAAAAGGCCGAAGGAGAGAAACAGATACATATTCCATTGTATTTCAGTTTCCCAAACTTTGCAGGCAACATATAACATTTTATTAATATTCTTAGGATAACCAGACTAAGACTTGTAGATACTGAACAGCATAAACTTTGTCCCGCACAACCTTATGTCTGCTCTCCCGCAATGTTGGGTCTTGACACTAAGCCAGGTAGGATGGCTCACTATTTTTATAATTCTCATCATTGTAGACTCTTCTCCCTGGCTAGATTGAATGTATTCCCTTCTGAGATCCTTCTTGGTCGTTACTGAAACTCTCCACCTCAGGACTGAATCTGCCCATGCGGCCTAAATTCCTTGGATTCAATTAACCACATAATATTGGACTGCCCTTCTTACGAATTGATTCGGGATAAAATACTCTTCAAAGTATTACACTCCAAAAGACATCTGACTAATGAACGTAAATGTTGTTTTCTCCTGAGTGACTCCACTCGAGTTGCTAGTGAAATTGTGGCTATTCAGCTGAAGTACTAAAATCAAAGACAATTCTGTATGGTAAGACCTATTGATCTTCGGTTCTGTACTTGCACCCTGGCTATAAAGTGGTTCTGTAGTTTTGTTATGCCAATAAACATATGTAAATTTATATATATATAAATATTATATATATATATATATATATATATATATATATATATATATATATATATATATATATATATATGTGTATATGTGTATATATATATATATATATATATGTGTATATGTGTATATATATATATATATATATATATATATATATACACCTTTTAGCAAGCTACATTAGGCCATCTGTATTTCAATATCTTCAGTCATTTAACATTGTTCTTTAAGAACCAAGTGAAGGGCTGATTTTTTTAAAAAAGGATTATTTATTTCCATCTTAAATGATTATTTAACCAGGGATGCTGAGAAGCTTAATGTGAACACAAATGCAACCTGAATATATTTTGATTAAACCCCTAACTTACATGTGAGTCAAGCCTCTCATCAAATTGTCTGTGTTGCTGTTCAATGTCCATCTTGAACACTATTGTCAAGCAGCTTTGAGGCCTGCACAGCAGCCTCTATGCTACAAAGAAGATGGTGCACTCACTGGATCACTAGAACTGACTTACTTTCAAGCACAGATGACTCACAGTTTACTCCATCTTTATGTGAAGAGTGGTTCAGTTGTCTTTCCTTTTAGCTGATATTTTGGTTGCTGTGTGCTAACAACAAGCCTGATGTATTTCTTTTAGTAGTCTTAAAAATTAAAAAAGCAACAAGTTTTAATGAACATGAAAGAAGATAAATTACAATTCCATGAGGATATCCAGAATATGTACATGTGAACAATTCAACCCAGCCTTCTGCTTCCTTTTCCATTTTATGACAGCTTCTTTAACCCAGGCCTCAAAAATTCTTGGCACCGATCATCATTGCGACCTAAAGTTTGCTTGTAGCGCCTAAAGCTCTGGTAACCCTCAGTCTGAATTTAAAAGAAGTGGGGGGGAAATGGAGAGTTAGCCCTTAAAAGGAATGTCCTGCAAACGTTCTAGTGCAGAGCTAGTTTGTTGCCAGGATACAAGCTTAATTGGTACCGGCTCTCCTTTGCCGTTGTTGGGAACTTCTCTCCTGCTGCAGCAATAAGGAAACTGAAGACAGACTGGTGGCTATGCTTGGCGGCGTGCTTGATCTTAGAAATTATACCCTGCTGAAGAAAGAGCCTGGTTTAGGGGATTTAGTGTGTGCCAGAAGAATTTATTGGACTAGTGGATGTCCAAATTCAAACTAAGGCACAGCAGAGGTATCTCTCTGTGACGGTAGAGAGTACCTAAGAATCCCACACAAAAACTGGCTGTCTAAAACAGCATAAGGATTGAGTTTGGAGAGAGAGAGATTTGTACTGTGTCATCTGAAGTGACTGATTATAAAGCAACTAACCTAAAGCTGAAATATACCATCTGCAACTACGTATCCATAAGCATCCACTGTTCCAGTGTATATATACTCCCTGTCTGCCTACCTTTATAAATAAAATCTTCATTTGGTTTTACTGTTCCAGGTTGCATGTCCTTCACAATTGGTGGCAGCGCCATGATCCGAATAAAACCCACAAATAGTTGTTAAGTAAACATAAAAAAAGGAAAAGAACACTGAATTTAAGGCAGTTGAACAATTTAAAAACACAATTCCTGTCAGTAATGTCACCTCAAAAGTCAAAAAAGGCACAGGGGGATGGACAGACAGCTGCGAGAACAGTGGCTGAGAATACCAGTCATGAATTAGAAACAATGAGGATGCAGATTGAACTAGCAAAAATAGAGGTAGATAATCAGTTAGGATTGGCTAGGCTTAAGGCAGAGCAAGAAAAAGCTAGAATGGCCCAAGAAGTGAGAGAGAGAGGAAAAGAGAGACAGCATGAGAAAGAAAGGTATAATCTTAAAATGTGAGAGATACAATTGAGAGCAGAGCTATCAGTTCTGCTGGGAATGGAGAAAATACCCGTGTAGACCAAAATAAATTCCCTTGTTATGAGAAGGAAGAGGATATAGAGTCATTCTTATTGAGTTTTGAGAGATGTTGTCAGGATTTTGGGGTACCAGATGAAGATAGAATGACATATTTAGGCCCCCAGATCTGTGGTGGACTGAGTGAGATCTATGTAGAGTTAAGAGATGATGAAACCAGAAACTATGCCTTATTTAAAGAGCGGGTCAGAATTCATTATGGTCTGACTGCTGAACAAAGCAGAAAGGCTTTTAGAGAAATTAAAAAGAAGCCAGGTGAAACATATTCTCAGTTGGGATGTCACATGGACAGAGCTCTGATTAGATGGGTTGAGGGGAGCAAAGTAAAAACATTTGATGAGCTCAAACAGCTGATAGGTTTGGATAAATTTTATAAACAGGTTCCCCCTCAGCTCAAATGGTTCTTGAAGGACAAAAAACTAAAAACTGTGGATGAGGTCGCCAGTTTACTAGGCAAGATAGAGGGAGACTTGGGAGGATCAGTATTTCTACACCAAATGGCAAAGATTAGTTCCCCTGGAGAAAATGGTGGACTCTGTGTCCTTATACCCTGCTGAGATGCCCCCCCCCCCCATGACAGCCAAGAACAGAAGAGATTGGATTTATACCCCGCCCTTCACTCCCCAAGGGAGTCTCAGAGCGGCTTACAAACTCCTTTCCCTTCCCTCCCCACAACAGACACCCTGTGAGGTAGGTGGGGCTGAGAGAGCTCTGAGACATCTGTCCTTGAGAGAACAGCTGGCACAGAGCTATGGCTTGCCCAAGGTCAGTGATGGTGAACCTTTTAGAGACCAAGTGCCCAAACTGCAACCCAAAACCCAGTTATTTATCGCAAAGTGCCAGCATGACAATTTAACCTGAATACTGAGGTTTTAGTTTAGAAAAAAGAACTCATACATTAACATATTTTGTCTTTAAAAAAAACACAATAACAGAGCTTTCAGTTATACTGAAAGGTAAAGTTTGCATTTGGCATGCTTTTGAACAATTAATGTGATTTTTGCTGTTGTATGCATGCTGATAATTTGTATAACCTTGACTCATACTTTGGAAGTTTGAGAGCAGCCCAGCCTCGAGTCTGTGTCATCTTTTTCCTTTTAGAGACTGAGTGCCCAAACTGTGTGTGTGCCCACAGAGAGGGCTCTGAGTGCCGCCTCTGGCACGCGTGCCATAGGTTTGCCACCACTGCCCAAGGTCATCCAGCCAGGTGCAAGTGGAGGAGTGGGGAATCAAACACGGTTCTCCCAGATTAGAGTCCACACACTTAACCACTACACCAAACTGGCTCTGAACAGATGGAAAGCTGAATAATGATTGAGAAATGAAGGTACATCGATGATTGGCTGGAAAGGAGAGAGGGTTGCCAACTCCTGGTGGAAAATTCCTGGAGATTTAAGGGATGGTACCTGGAGAGGGTAAGGTTTGAGCAGGGGTGGGTCTTCAGACAGTTACAATGCCATAGACTCCACCCTCCCAACCAGCCAGTCCCTCCTGGGGAATCACTGTTGCCAATCTCCAGGTGAAGAGTGGAGATCATACAGAATTACAACTGATATCCAGGAGGGAGAGGGGAGGAGATGGAAAGCTGAAATCAGAGGGGCATATAGTGGCAGGTTGATGCTTGGCTGAGAAGGAGATAGGGTTGTCAATTCCAGATTGGGAAATTCCTTGAGATTTGAGGGGTGGAGCCTGGAGAGGGTGAGGTTTGAGGAGGGGTAGGACCTCAGACAGGTACAATGCCATAGACTCCACCCTCCAAACCAGCCATTTTCTCTTGGGGAACCATTGTTGTCAATCTCCAGGTGAGGGGTGATCACTCAGAATTACAACTGATCTCTAGGAGGGAAGGCAGAAGTCAGCAGCAGTCAGAGGGGCAGATAACGGTAGGTTGATAGTTAGCTGGGAAGGAGATGGTGTTGCCAACTCCAATAAATTCCACCCTCCAAACCAGCCATTTCCTCCTGGGTAACAATTGTTGCCAATCTCCAGGGGAGGACTGGAGGCCACTCAAAATTACAACTGCTTTTCAGGTAGCAGAGATCAGTTCCTCTGGAGAAAATGGACTCTGTGTCATTATACCCTGCTGAGGTTGCCACAGCAAATTGACACTGAGTGCCCAAGGCCACGGCACTCTCCCAGAGCCTCTTTCTAGAGCCTGTTATATTTATTTCCACAACAGGCCTTATTCCTAGTATACTAATAAGACAGTACTATTAACATCATATGTAACTATACATCTTTAAATTGCCAGATTACCACTATACCTGTAGGATTGTCTCTCCCACCACAGGGCTGAAAACTAGTCAAAGGGTCAAAATTACTGATTTTACTGACCAAAGTCCAAAAAATCTGGCCAAATACTGACAAAAAAGTAACAAAACGTATTAAAAACCATACATAAAATAATCATTATGAGAACAAAACATAATTACTGTAAGGTAAGACTTGTCTTTGCTTTTACTTTATCTTTGATTATTATTATTATTTTTTGGCTGCAAAAAGACATTATTAACGGACTCTTTTTTTTCTCAATCCACAGTTTACCTGACCTGGTTAACCAAGCCAGATCTAAGGGAACCATGCCTTGGTGGTTCTGTTCCTACTTGGTTGAAGGGTTTCAGAAGGTGGTTTACTCCTTCAGGGCACTCCCGGCGGTAGAGATCACGGGCATAGAGTGTGTCAGCCTTGTGTGGGAGGCTGAAGAGAGTTTGGATATATGGCTGGTGTACCGACCGCCTAATGCACCAGCCAGCAGCCTGCCATCCCTGCTGGAGACGGTATCAGGCTGGGCGTTGGAGTACCCTAACCTTATGGTTTTGGGCGACTTCAACATCCATGCTGATGACGCCGCCTCGGGCCGAGGGATGGACCTGGTGTCATCTATGGCGGCACTAGGACTCTCCCAGTACATCTCGGCCCCTACACACCGGGCCGGACACACGCTCGATTTGATCTTTGCCGCGGGGGTGGTAGTGGACCGAATTACAACTGCAGTAGTGCCATGGTCGGACCACTTTACCCTGGGGGCCCGTCTGAACTTCCCACCCCGGCACCTAGGCGGTGAGCCTATTTTGGCTCACCCGCAAAGCCAAATGGACCCTGAGCGGTTCCAGATGGCCTTGCAGGAACCGATGCCCCCTGGCGGCTCGTTGAATGAGCTGGTTGACGATTGGTACAACCGGCTCGCTTCAGCTATCGACGAGATCGCTCCCAGGCGCCCTCTTTGCCCTCGCAATAGATTGGCTCCCTAGTATACCCAGGGGCTACGCCAAATGAAGCGGGAGCTAAGACGGCTAGAGAGACGGTGGCGTCGCGCTCGCGACGAAGCATCAAGAACATCTTATAGGACGTTTATGAAAGCCTATGAGATGGCAACTAAGGCAGTAAAGAAAGAGTTCTTTGCTGCCGAGATTGCATCCGCTAGCTCACGCCCAGCCCAATTATTTAGGACAATTCGGTCGCTTACAGTACTGCCAGATGGCAGAGCAAATGCTAGGGAATTGGAAATTGGCTGCGAGGCATTTGCGAGCTATTTTGCGGAGAAAGTCTTGTCGCTCCGCCGGGACCTCCCCGCCACAAGTTACACAGTAAGTGAACTCGAGGCCCCTTGCACGTCTTCGTTTCCAGGGTTAGATGGGTTCGACCTGCTTGACCTTGAGGAAGTTGACAGACTGCTCTTGACTGTTCGCCCAACCACGTGCATCCTTGATCCGTGCCCCTCCTGGCTAATAAGGACTGGCCACGAGCGGCTACGAGGTACCGCCCGGGAAATTATTAATACCTCCCTTGCTGAAGGGAAATTCCCGGGGGCTCTCAAGGAAGCGATGGTCCGCCCACTCTTAAAAAAAGTACATCTGGACCCGGCAGATCTGGCCAATTATAGGCCGGTGTCCAATTTGCCCTATTTGGGCAAATTAATAGAGAGGGCGGTGGCGTTACATTTACAGAGGTATCTGGATGACGCTTCGGTTTTGGACCCCTTTCAGTCCGGCTTTCACCCGGGATACGGGACGGAGACTGCTCTGGTCGCTCTGACGACCTCCGACGACATCTGGATCAGGGTGGTGGGGCAGTGCTGCTGTTGCTCGACCTGTCGGCCGCGTTCGACACAGTAGATCATCAGCTGCTGTCCCGCCGCCTTGCCGATGTGGGGATAGGGGGACGGGCCTTGCAATGGCTCGTCTCATTTCTCCAAGGTCGGGGACAAAGGGTGGTGCTAGGGGAGCAGCAGTCCTCGAGGCACCCACTTGATTGTGGTGTGCCGCAGGGGGCAGTGCTCTCCCCGATGCTATTTAACATCTACATGCGCCCCCTTGCCCAGATTGTCCGGAGGTTTGGGCTGGGATGTCACCAGTATGCGGATGACACCCAGCTCTATCTGATGTTGGGCGGCCGGTCGGACTCTGGCCCAGACGACCTAGACCGGGCATTGCATGCCGTGGCTGACTGGCTCAGGTCGAGCAGGCTGAAATTGAACCCGGCGAAGACGGAGGTCCTGTGCCTGGGTCGCTGCGGCCTGGGGCGGGGGGTCCCGCTCCCGAGCTTCGGCGGGGCACCATTGGTGCCTGCGTCGAGGGTTAGGAGTTTGGGAGTGCTCCTGGAGCCATCCTTATCAATGGAGGCCCAGGTAGCAGCCACTGCCAAGTCGGCCTTTTATCATCTGAGGCTGGCAAGGCAGTTGGTTCCCTACCTCGACCGCGATGACCTAGCCACAGTGATCCATGCGACGGTCACCTCGAGGCTAGACTACTGCAACGCTCTCTACATGGGGCTGCCTTTGGTACAGACCCGGAAGCTGCAGCTAGTGCAGAATGCCGCAGCCAGGCTTTTGATGGGTCTTGCAAGGCGGGACCACATCGGGCCTGTGCTGGCGGCACTGCACTGGCTGCCTATAGCATACCGAGTCCGTTTCAAAGTGCTGGTTCTGACCTATAAAGCCCTATATGGCCAGGGTCCAACATACCTTAGGGACCGCCTTTCTCCGTACGTACCCCAGAGAGCACTAGGTCGGGGTCGAAACATCGACTGTGTGTCCCTGGCCCCAAAGACATAAAGCTAGCCAGTACAAGGACCAGGGCATTCTCGGTGGCGGCTCCTATCTGGTGGAATGAGCTCCCGGAAGAGATCAGGGCCCTGCGGGATCTGAGGCAGTTCCGCAGGGCCTGCAAGACGGAGCTCTTCCGCCAGGCTTTTGAATAGGAGCTGCCACCGAAACTATTTACCATCTGACATCAGTTGTAACCCTGGTCCTGTCTGGTTCCGGCACGGGAGGGGGGGGGGGTTTAAACCTGCCATTAAGTGCCATCTGAAGGATTTTTATGGAATTTTACATGTATGAACTGTATTTATTGTATGTTTTATTGGTTTTAAGGTTTTAATGTTTAACTTGGCCTCGGGCCCATTTAAGCCGCCCTGAGCCCGTTCGCGGGGAGGGCGGGATATAAATTGCAAAATAAATAAATAAATAAATAAATAAATAAACTAGAAGACCGAGACTGCCTACAGAAGCTCAGCTGGCATAGCATTTAAAATTTCTTAGGTGCCAAGTACCAACATTTTATTCTCTATGGCTATTTAAGATCTACCATTCCTATGGAGTTTTAATAGTTGTCTTGTCTTATCAGACTGTCCTACTTTTGTTACATGTTATTTTAATTCATCTTTTCAATACATAATGAAGAGAGCCAGTTTCACAATACCCTGTGGAAATGCTCTCACCTACTGCTGTACTACCTGTAGGGCTACATGCTTTCAAATGACTATTTTATCAAGAAATTGCTCCTGGAATGTTCCAGAAGCGATTCATTAAATGCAGGAGACTTGATTAATCATGGCAAATCTTTACACTTGTTCTTTCTCCCAAGAACATTCTGGTATGTATAATAAGTCTATTAAGATTATTGTGGTCTACTCATTAATAATCAAAATATGAACTTGGAAAATTAGCATCTAAAGGGTTGAGGAACAAATTAATTTCCAATTACTGCAGAAGAAAACTCACAGAGCATGCTCACTAATAGCTAGTAGCAGCACTTAATATTTATGAGCTCAGTTCATATAGTCATATATATGAAATTCTCAAGTAAGCTAAGCTAAAACACAATAAATCAAACTGTTTGTCTTCCTGGTATACTCAGCCCTGAGAAGGCTTTAAAAAACTGACAAAACAAAATCTGCCCATGTCTACCATTTTCTGAAATGGATTTTCTAGCAAGTTAGAGATAATTGCTTATGGTCACCACTGATACAAGACAAAACACAATTTTCCATCGTAATTAGAAAAATGAAAATCACTTTTACATAAGTGTGGGTACTGGTGTTTTACACTATACAAAGAACTACCAAGATATAAAAAATTAAAGGTGAACCATAGTCCAACAGCAAACCACCTATGAAATCTCTTTAAGACCAACAAAGTTTAATTCTGGGTATAAGCTTTTGTGTTCATGCTTATACCCAGAATGTCTTACCTTGAGTTGAACTGAAAAAAATCAGTCGTCTCACTGGAAAGTCATCGTGTTTCCCCCAAAAATGCAGAAACAAAAACAAACAACATCAAAAAAACAACTGAAAAATGGGGAAAAAAACCAAATTGCATTCACAAACACCAAGAAATACTGACTTTACCGACCTTTTTTTAAAAAAACCCTGACAAATTAATGACCCTGCAACCATTTTTGAACCTTAGCCAGCTCTTGTGTATCTGGAATGACAGGGAGGCTTCTCAGCCTTTTTGCTTTCCCCAGCATGAGGAACAACAGATTGGGCAAAAGGGTGAGATTGCTAAGGTTCTTAGAGGAGGATCAGCTGGAGGTGGCAAAAGGAGCATAAAACCTCACTGCCTCACTTTGGCCAGCTTGCTCTTTTCCTGGGTGGCTGAGTCTTCTTCTTTCCCTCCTGATCCCAAGTGTTGAGATGTGAGCATGGGGGCGGGGATGTTGCAGAGGATAGTCCCTTTACTTCCTATTCCTGGAATGAGGCCCACAGTTCAGGAAGGCTCTATACTCCACTAGTGGCTGTTTTAAGGTGGGAAGGCTGGTTAATATAATATATGCAATTTTTTTACAGCAATTTAGTATTTATTCATTATTACCTTTGGCACTGAGCCAAAAGGAAAAAAGAAAACAATCTAATTTGTACATCCAGTCCATTGATTCCATGAATGGAGAACGTTCAGAGAAACTATTTTTAATGTCTTCCCCTTCCTCCACAAGTTTGGTGTAGTGGTTAAGTAGGCAGACTCTAATCTGGGAGAACTGGGTTTGATTCTCTACTCTTCCACTTGCAGCTGCTGGATACCTTGGGCAAGCCATAGTTTTGTCACAGCTGTTCTCTCAAGGACAGTTTTGAAAAGAGATCTCACAGCCCCACCTACCTCATAGGGTGTCTGTTGTGGGGAGGGGAAGGGAAAGGAGTTTGTAAGCCACTCTGAGACTCCGAGTGAAGGGCTGGGTATAAATCCAATATCTTCTTCTTCTTCTAAAAACCACTGCTAAGGTTTGGGGACTTTCCACAACAGTATGCCATGCCACACATGAGGGAGAGGTCCATCAAAATGGTGAATCAGCAGGAAATGCCATCCTTCACACCTGTTTGATCAGAGCTCAAATTCAGGAAACTTGCTGCACTTGCACAAGGCAATGAACAACAATTCTTCTAAATCTGAATAGCTTCTTGCCAAAGTTCCTCAGACTACATAGCTTAGTATCCTGGATACCTGAACCTCAGCAGCAGCTGTGGCAGAGGTATCTCAGCTGACATGCAATTCATATGACTGGCTATGTAATTTAAACACAGTACTAATATTTCAGGATTTGGCTATTCAAGACGACTATGAGATTAATAGTTAATTCCTATTTCACATTTTAGTTTTTTAGGTTCTAGGTTTTAATTATACACCTAGAAACGTGAACAAAACATGCTTCAGACAAGTGAATCATATGATTATAAATCAGGGAACAGTTGTTGGCTGCAGCTTAACATATGTGAAATGGCTTGACAATTAAAGGAAAATAACTGAAGAGCTAGAGGATTCGCCCAGATGCGGAAGTATTTTTGGAAAGGAAAAAAACCCAAAACTGGAATGTATGCATTTTCTCTACCAATAAACCAGTGTTCTCAGAACCTCTCCCAGTGGAAATGTAAATTGTAACAACAAATTAAGAACTTTAGTGGAGGCAAGTAGCTACTGAGGAAACCTTTAAAAAACCCAAGTGTTACATTTTTATACACACACAATATGTTCACTGTATTACTGTCACTAAGGACAAATGAAGCAGTTGTATTTTAATACGGAAGCTTTTCAAGCATCCTGTGATGTGGTGGATATAACAGAAAAATGTATGACAATCCATATAACAAGAGCCAACAATAACCATCTTTAATATAACAACATATAAAGAACCACCAAATGAAACAATATGTCTATATATCTAATTCCCAAGGCTAAATCTGTATTGGGGGGGGGGGCACCTGGGGGGCAGGGAGATTTTTCTGGACACCTGGGGAACTCCCCAGATGTGCAGAAAAATCTAAAAAGTTTAAAAATCTATACGGGGATATTTAAATCCCCCCAAAAGTAAAAGCATTCCCTACACATGTGCAGAGAACACTCTGGCCATTGAGGGGGGAGGCTCGGCAGGCCTGGCTGCTGTGAGCCACTCAAGCCTTGCTGTCACTGGTGGGGGGGAAGGAAAAGGCTTAGCAGGATTTGCTGCTGCTGTTGCCGTTGGGAAGGGAATGGGAGAAGGCTTGGCGGGGCCCTCTGCTGCTGCCACTGCTGGGGAGGGGGGGTAAGAGAAGGCTTGGAGAAGATTGGGATACTCCCCACCGCAAGTATTGTGGGTCCCCCTTCTTGTACTAATATATTCTTCATACTAAATGAGGGAAATCATCTCAATATATTCTTGGCTCGGTTTTGGTTTTGGCGATCTTCATGGCGGGCACATTCTCCCAGAGCTCCAGGAGGCACAATCTGGACCCGGTGGAAAGAAGGGGTGCCGACTGGCTTTTGGACTCCCAGGAGCCCTCGTAGGGGGCATCATGCCTGAGGCACGAGGAGAAGCCTCTCCCAAGGTGGCAACCAAGTGATAGAGGCTCCCCTTTGCCTCCATAGGTTCTGCCACCACAGTGCCTTAGGACACGTAGAAGAACACACCGGACAGCTGCAGGGATCGAAATGAAGCTACAAGAATTACTTACCTGAAACACATGGTGAAACTGTGAGTGACTGCTTCTTCTTGAGATTCTCTGGTTTGAACTCAAAGTGAAGAGCAGGGGATTTAAACTTTAAATCCCCCCCCCCTTAAGGAAGCAGCACCGTATTAACAACCAAGAATCTGACTCTTTTTTTTTAATGACTGGAAATTAAACAAGAGTTAACTAACTGACAGAAGTTATAAAGCAGGTGCTTTTATGACTCCTTTTAACTTTTTGGAAGTTGTAAATATAAACAATGACTGGACGGGGAAAAAAGATGGCGAGGAAACCCAGATCTTCTTCCAAAACTGTGTCAACACTTCCGGCAGCTAAGCCCGGGACAAGTACAGACCTGACTGCTGTATTGGCAATGGCATTGCACCCTCTGATGGAACAATTGAATACTGTTAACTCTAAGATGGATAATCTCCAAAAACAGGTGGCTGATGCTAACATGAGATCTGACCAAACAGCAAAAGAATTGACAGAGGTTAAAACCAAAACGGAAAAGCTTGATGTAAGACTGGATGTGATGGAGAAGGAAAGGGCCTCAGATAAGGACTATTTATTGAAACTACAGATGGAAAGGTCAACATTTTTTTAAGATTCCAAGAGGTCCCTGAACTAAAAGATGAGAATCTCAAAAAGATATTGTGTGAAGCTTTGGCTCCTGACAAGTTTACAAGTGGATTCACTACAAAGTGATATGGATATGGTTTATAGGACCTATCCTGAATGTGTGAAAGAAAAAAAATCTGCCAGGAGAGATTATGGTGAGATTCTCAAAAAAAAAAAAAAAAAAAAATCAATTAGAGACGTGGTGCTCAAGGCCACAAACAGGACCCCCCTGAAGATCTAAGAAGAAATTAAAGTGTTAAAGGACATTCCATTTGAGATCAGAAAGAAGAGGAAACCCTATAAAAGTTTAACTACATTTCTGCAAGCAGGGGGCATCATGTACAGGCGGCTTGCGCCTGAAGGGTTGGTTTTTAACTACAAGGATAAGAAGCAAAAGATTTACTCTGCTGCAAAAGCAAATAATTTTGTGGACCTTTGTATGGAAAGAAGAGAGAAAACATCCACAGAGGAATCATTAGAACATCAAGAGAGCATTTATGGACTGGAAAGTTTGGATACATCAAAAAGCAATGAATCAGAGGATGAAGAAACTGATGCAGATTTGGGAGCAGCAGCACCAAAACCTCTGGGGGAAGAAACAAAAAGGAGAAGACGGAAGAAAAAATGAACATTGTTGTGTTAAAAGCTACATTTGATTACTGTCTCTCTTGTTTTGAATTTTAGCCATTTATGTATTTTTAAAATTTTAAGACAAGAAGTAGGGATTAGGTAGTAATTTAGAATGCCTGGATATTTTATTATTTTTCTTGAAGTAATTGAAGTATGGATATTATAACAGTATAGTATAGTATAGTACAGTATAGTAATTTGATTCCTGCATACCTTAGGGTAGTTTAGGGGCTTTTAGTTTAGTGTTTGTGTAGTTGTAGAAAATAAAATAAATATATATATATACACACACACACACACAAGTTCTTTTGAGTTCCCATTTGTGTACACATATTTGTTTCCCCTGTGAGCCATTAATATATATATTTATATTTATTAATGGCTCGCAGGGGAAACAAATATGTGTACACAAGTGGGAACTCAAAAGAACTTGTGGTAAGGAATCCCCCCCCCCCCCACTGCTGTTGTTGCCAAGCCAGGTCATCTTCCACCCGCCTATACCATCGCTGCTGCCACTATCTGGCTCCCTCATTGTCAGCTTGAAGGTGGTGGTGGAGAGAAGTGCTGTACCTCCCACCTGACTCCCTGGATGCCAGTTGTGCAGCGTGGGGGGGAAGCGAGAACTCCCACACCCCATTCACTTGATTGTCGATTCAGCTGATGGGTGCAGGGGCTTGCTGGCTTGGTGGTGGGGGCAGCAAAGACTTCCGCAACTCCAGCCCAAATCCTTTGATTGCTGGTTCAGTGTTAGTTCTAGTACAGCCATAAGCAGGTCTCCTCAGCCCCAATTTAGTCAATTGGGTCTTACTCTTAGGAAAGTGTTCTTAAGTTTGCCACTTTTTCTCTGGTAAATGGCCTCACGCTGATGTTGACTGGAATTCTTATTTTAATCTGAAGAGTTAGGATAGAGCAGTATTTATTCAAATCTTATCTGTGTATAATTCTTTAATTAAAAACAAACAAAGTAATCCAGCTCAGCTGGCTTAAAGGATCACAAAAAGAAAGAGGAGTGAAATAACCAGTGATGATTGTTAAAAACAATGAGAAATTTGAATTCACTAGAAGTATGAAGCAAACTATATAATATGATTGCTTATTTATAATATTTTTACCCCGTTTTTGGCTAAAAATATGGATTAGAACCATATACCCATAACTGAAATTAAAGTCAATAGCCATCAATTCGCTTGGTTGGCACTACTGACCAATTAAAAACTACTGTGGGACTACATCTGAACAACTTGTAAGCATTAATACATTAATTCAAGTAATTTCTTGCATTATTTGGTCAGCGAACTCACCTTATCTATTAAAAATTCTAAGGGATAAACAATTGCCCATTTATCACCATGGTTTCTCTTGGCAACAGAACAATGTAAATCATTCTGTGCAAACCTGTTAAACTACAGCATGTGCCTTTAGCAAAATAATGCCTTGCTTTTCAATACGACCTTGAAGTATCATCTCTGGTGTTGCCATGAACATGTAGGTTTGAATTTTCTATCAGTATATCAGATAAAACAAACAACTAAACTGCTCAAGTAGAGAGTATTCAGAAGGAGGCTAAAAAGCTCCCCTGCTACCATACTTTGGAGTTATAGGAAAAGGGTGGAAAAAGTGAACACAGTGTATGCACACACCAAATTTTAAAAAGTAAAACTAATATACCAAAATATTCCAAATTTTCTAACCCAGGGGTCCGTTGGGGCCAGAGCGAGGTGGAGCAAAGCTCCGCCAGCTCAGGACTGGCCAGTAGGGCAGCCACGGGCGTGAATCAGATTCTCTAATCTGATTCAGCTCGCCGCTGAATTGCCACCGAAATCTGGCGGCAACTTTAAAAGCCACTTGAGGGAAGGGGGTTTGAGGGAGATGTTCCAAACTTGCAGGGTAGCTGCCGGAGCCTCTCCTTGAAATGCCCACCAAGTTTCAAGAAGATTGGACCAGAGGGTCCAATTCTACAGGCCCCCAAACAGGTTGCCCCCATGCCCTCCATTGTTCTCTATGGTAGGAAAAAAGTTAACATTTTAACTCCCTCAAACCCCCTTTCCTCCAGCCCCTCATATACCATATGAGTTTTTGCCATTGATTTCAATGGCCCATAGGATATAATGGGGCTGAAACTGACATTCCCTTTCTGACACACTTCTGATGATGTCAGGGGACGTGGCATATGCTAATGAGTTATGCTAATGAGCTCCTGCACCTCTTTTTCTACGAAAGGACCCCTGTTCTAACCTATACATTATGCAAAATTTCTATCATCCATCCAGGATACTTAGGTTGTATTAACAGTATTTTATACTATTTTTCAATAAGAATTCACAAAACAATATATAAAAATTAAAGCCAAACACATAAAACAATGTGAAAATATGCTGGGCACCCACAGATACAATACAGCTAATTGATTTTTTGGTATAGTAGAGGAAAGGCTACAGCTCTTTGCAGATAGTGAAAATATAGATATTGAGCCCCTTAGATGCATCCACTGTTGCCTCTCCTGGCCTTCTCATAGTGCTAATTCCATTTGAACAGAGCATGCATGCATAGGCTTTGTAAAGTGCAGAATATGCAATCACACAAAGTTAGCGGCGAGAGCTTTTAAGCATACTTAAGTAGGGGTTGCATCCAATGGCTATAGAGTAGGTCTTCATATCACAGTCAGTTTAGTTCCTCGGGGTACAGTGTGCTGGGGCAGGAGGAGGGGAGGACCAATCTGCTCACAGATAGTTGGATAAAACAACTAGGACTTATTACAAATCTATTAATGCAGAGATTGCTATAATAAGGGCAATGGGCATAATCCTACTCTCCACACACACCATACATTCAACATCCCGATATTTCCACTTGAATAATAGCTTAGAAATATTTCTCAAATTAGTTCTACTCACACTTACCTAACACCAGCACTAATTCTGTGTTAGAAAACCTGCAGGTGCTGAGAACAGACTGCTGTTCTCCCATTTCTTCAAAGGCAACATGATTCTAACAGAGGCCCGTAGCCAGGAATTTCTAAGACAGGGGGCATTTAAATTTCTTGGGGTGTACTTAGCCAGTCTAGATAATTTAATTATTTCTCCTGTGGACCCCCCCTCTTCCCTCTACCCGGATATCCAATGCAGCCAGCATCCCCCAGCCTCCTACTCTCTCTCTGGCATTCCCCCTGCCTGTTTCCAGCTACCCGACTCTCCCTTCCCTCCATAGGTGTCTCTCGCAAACTTCTCTGCCCAGCTTTCTTTGCCGGGCACTGAAAGAGGTCCTGGAGTGGCACAGCCTTTTGGCTCCAGCCAAGCTCTGTCCTTTGCCACACCGCTTGGATCTTGCTGCTACACAAGCTGCCCTGAGGTAGATGCGAAGAGAGGCAAAGCGGTGCCTCCCTGCTTGGGCTTCTCTGCTGCTTTTTCCAGCTGCTCAGAGCCCAGGGAGTGAGCACATAGGGAAGAGTGCTGGAGAGGCTGGCTGGGCCCTGGGGACTGCACCCCCTTCTCCATATATGCGCTGCTCAGGCAGCTGTCAGGTCACACAACCTTTTTTTGCTGTAGGGGTATGGCAGTTGGAAGAAAGCCGAGGGGGTCTCCCTTCAGCCACCACCCCTCAGGTGAGGAGGAAGCTCCCAGCTTGTTCTCGGACAGCAAAAACAGAGGTTGCCTGCGACACGTGTGCTGGACTGCTGGCGGTTGGGGAAAGGGATTGGGAGCCAGTAAGTCCTCCAGGCAGCCCAAAGAGTCAGGGGGGCTGGGCTGCCAAGGAAGTTGTGGGGGTGGGCCCAGGAGGCCCCACTGTAGCTATGGGCCTGTTCTAACATGAGCTGCTGCTACAAAGGAAAGACCCTGTAAAGAACCTAGGCTGTAGCCAAAATACATACATGCAGATCTAAACTTCCATGTAGAACTATAATAGCAACTCCTGCACTTAAGCAGGGGCCATACAGATCAGTGAGAACAGACTACTTAAGTATGGTCTAAGTCTTAAGGGCTGCAAGTAGGATAGGTAACTGCTATGCTCCCAGGATAATGGCCAGAAAGAGCAGGCATTGGCCTAAACAGACTTGTACCATTTACTGCCTCCTCTCCCATTTTTTTCACAAAGCAAATAAACTACACACTGCAATTCTAAGATACCTATCAATATATGCTGAAATTGGATATAAAATACATCCAAGTTTCCATCCAAGCTCAGTGTATGCAACTGATTTTACCTTTCCCTAAATGGCACCTCTGCCTAAAAGACACATCTCCACACAAAGTGAAATGTTAATCTCCCAAATAAAAAAGTACAAACTTCCATACTTTCATAGTCATAAATTTCTAAAACAATGTTAACTGCTGATGGTTGCTAGAGTCTGCTAACTCTAGTGAGCTGAAAAAAGGCAAATTATATTTTAAAATATCTTATTTTCTATTGATCAAATATCCATTTTCATTTCTATTAAAGCAAAAGGAGCCTCCAGCAGCTAAGGCCACCGCTGTTGATGGCTTCTATAGCTCACTTCTGCTGCCATGGAAACAAACACCGAAATTACAGAGAAAAACTACACATACAGTGCAAATGTAAGTAGCTTAATTCAGCCTTTTGGCTAAGATCATGTGTTATATATGGCTCTCTTTACTCAAGGAAAAGACAGCAATTACAGCAATGAGAGCATGCTGTTGGGAATTCAAGACTGGTGGCCTGGATGATAACAATTACATAAAATATTAAATGGGATGCATTTGTAAGACTCTCTCTTTTTGATAGATTTTACTTAAGAAAATACTTAGTAAAAATATGATCAGCAAGACAGCGATGATGAAGCAGAGCTTTGAACATTTCCTGGATACTTTTGAATATTTTTAAGTCATACTTGCTCTATGTTGTGTTGTGCACCCTTCAGGCTTGACCATAGGAGCATGGATTTGTCATCAGTTACATATTTATGCCTGAATACAAAATGTTACATGCAAATTGTCCCTCAATCCCATTTCACAGAAGAAAATGCTGCAGTTGTCTCCTGGCCAGATCTGCTAATGTTGGCAAGTAATTGCTTAGGACTTTGATACAAGAAAAGGAGGAGTCATAGAGTACTTGGAAGCTGCTTCAGACATGACTTTAACTCCCTACCCCCAACCATCCCGGGATAAAAAGGGAGAGAAGATAAAGGAAATGCTGGAGAGCTTGAATGTCCATGTACACAGATGCATGGAAAACAGAGACTGGAATTAGGGTTGCCAACCTCCAGATTTCCTCTAATTACAATTGATCTCCAGATGACAGAGATCAATTTCCCTGATGAAAATGGCTGCACTGAAGGGTGGACTGTATGGCATTATTCCCTGCTGAGCTGCTTCACTTCCCTAAACCCAGAGCTGGCAACTCGAACCAGAACAGAAAACAAGTTTCAGAGTTGTGGGGAACAAAACAAAAAGGACTTCTGGCATAGGGAGCACCCTGTGCAAGCTGCTCTGAAGGAGAAGGCTGTTTCAGTCCTTGAGAGATGGAAGGAGTGTACAAATAACTAGATGATTACCAAGCAGGTAGATTTTCTACCTCCACGAGACTGAGAAAGGCAAGATTCTTTTTTAGACAAATGTTCAGGTAGCAAGGATAGGGAATAGACCTGTGAAACTATCATGTGATGATACTTCAAAGGATAACCCAGAGCTCATCGTAAACATTCTTCAGTTTCTAGAACTGTTTCTCTTACTGTTTAGAAGCACAAATAAATTACTGTTTCAAAGTCTGGAACCAATGTTTCCAGTGTTTTTATCCTGTTTTGCGTATATGTGGGAGGGAAGTGTACATTGGGGACAGAACAGCTGAATCATGCATTGCATTGATTATATGCTAACAGGTTTATGGTGTATATGTATGTATACATGATTATTGCTCAAGACACTCGGAAACTAAAAGTCGGATTGAAAAAGCATGCCTTACTTTAGTGATGGCAACATTTTTAAAATTAAATTTCAGCCAGTATTTAACTGCAGGCTTCCCAAACTAATGGTGATACACAAATTACACATGACATGGGGAGGTTACTGAGAACAGGCCACAGAAAATAAAGCTACTTTTAAAATGAGATGGGCAGCACTTTATTGCAATGAGATGTTTTGTTTCTTATAAACCAATGAAACAATGAAAGTGAATTATAACAATGATTATAGCAATGAAAATGCATTATAACACCTTAAATGAGTGATGGTATAACCCTTATTTAGAGACAGAACCATGTTCTGTATAGCTAGGAGCCACATACATAATAAGCAGGCTTCAGATCATATCCTTATATGACTAAGCCTAATTTTAACATACCTTGAGGCCTGTTTATATGTACTGCAGAACAACAAGAGATGACTGACCAAATGTAAGGTCCTGCAATTATTTTAACACAGATCCTGCAAGCAGACATAGTATGCATAGAAACTGAGTGCAAAAGGAGTAACAGTATTTTATTTGGGCTAACTATAACTTCACAAAGTAGTGGCATCTGAAGGTAAGCATCCAGCTGAGCTGCTCTCAGTAGTGAGGATGATTTTGAAATTGACCCTTAATGTTTCCTAGGAAGCTTCAGTAGCTTGCTGTAACAAGTTTTTGAGGCATCTGGCCAGACATAGATTCCACAGTTGTGATAGTTTAATCTGAGGATCTTTCATGTTGGATGGTTTTCATTTTGCATAGTTTGCTGATGTAAAGAATCTGCTTGGAGAGATACACCCTATCATCTTTTTTGCTTGCCTCTCTTGGTGAGGCAAAATGGCCAGACAGATCCTGAGGTAGATAATGCTACCTGGCAAGATGGCATGGTGCCCAACGTACTTAAGGGGGTGATGGGCTGGCTTTCATTGAGTAAGCAGTCTATAGAACCCAAAGCTCTAAAAATTATAAGCTGATTGCTAGTATTGCCTTTTATTGTTTAATAATTTTTATCCTGCTTTTCCTTCAAAGAACACAGAACGCTGTACATAATTTACCCCCTCCTCCATTTTACCCTCACAACTCTTGTGAAGAAGCTTACACTGAGATGGAGTGACTTCATGGCAGAGCGGGGATTTGATCCTGGGTCTCCCAGCTCCTTGTCTGACACTTAAAACTATTGTACTCCACTGTCTTTTGAGGCCATGGTGCCTCATCTACTGGTTGTCCTAACAGATGACTTTTGCCAGGAATGTAACAGGAAAATATGTTCTTTTAAGTTCTGCTGGACATTTATTTATTTTATTTTATTTTATTTTTAGATTTATACCCCGCCTAGCCAGCATACGCATACACATGTCAGTGTATTTCCTGAGTTTTATTTAACACTATGATAGTTGTTCCAAAGGGTTCAATTCTTTGTTCAGTACTCCTTAATATCTGCATGACTTGATTTGGAGAGGTCAACTAGAGTTATAATTGTCATCAATATGCAATAGATTCAGGCACAGCATGGGTGTTCTGAACCACACTCTGGGTGTAATGATGGATTGTTTAAGAACAGATAAGGTGAAGCTCAAGCTGCATAAGACTGAGAAATTGTTGACAAATATTGGTGCTCACTGTGAAACTGGAAGGCAGCCAACTCTAGGTGGCTTTGTACTGCACCTGAAGGGAAAAGTTCATAGCTTGAGAATACATGTAGACCCAAATCAAAAGATGGATGCTTATATTTCATCTATATCACATAATATCTTTAACCAACTTTAGCTAGTTTGCTAGCTGTCATCTTTTTTTGAATTCCCACAATCATCTAAGCCACTGTCACCCCAATCATTATTCTACATGGAGCTGCCCTCAAAGATAGTCTAGAACAGGGGTCCCCAACCTGCGGCTCATAGGCCACAAGTGGCCCCCAAGCTCTGTCTGTGTGGCCCTCCAACCTGCTTGTTTGCTGTGTGTGGCCCTCCAACCTGCTTGTTTGCTGCTATCACCCTCAAGGTATTTTTCCTCAGATTTACACTGTTCTTCCTACCTTACGAAGCAACATCTACTGCTGTTCTTCCTGTCCCTTTCTTACAAAAAACACAGTAACAACATTGTTTCTTCTGGTCTCCATGGTTGCTTCTGTCAGCCCCCTCTTGATCTTATCCTCCATGCTAGCATTTTGGCCATTCCAGGTGCTTTTCTAGCCAGTAAAGCTCAGATTACCAGTACCACTCAGCTTTTTCACTCCCCCTCTCCATGCACTACCATGCTGATGGCTGTATGTGTGTATACAAAAGATAAAACAGCTGTGTGAATGGGTACAGATGTCTGGCCTGCTTTTGCAAAAAAGGCAGGAAAAGTACAGTAAAAGGGTTGGTATTTTGGAAGGGGGAGGATACAAAGTGTTTTCATACTGAACACTTCTAGAGGTTCCACCCATCAAGGCTCCTCTAAATGGCTCCCAATGTTACAGGTGAGGTTGCTGCTGCAGGCAAAAGCATTCTTCCTTCCTCAACAAGAGCTGGCTGCTCTGACTTCTTGCCTTGCTTGGTTCTTCTTCTTCTCCTCCCCCACCCACTCCAGCTAGGAGTCTTCTCATACATCTGTGATTGCAGGAGCCGGTGAGTGGCTCCTTGGGCTAAGAGGGAAGGAGTACTCTCTTAGCAGGGAAACTTATGGGATTCCCCTTTTTCCAGCCAAGTTCCCCTCCCCCCCCAGCTGCCATTTTGCTTCTCATGATTAAGGCTAAGCTGGCAGTCAGTGATGTGTATGGGCAGCGTGCGCATAATTTGAAGCAAACTTAATGGCATATCCTCTGCTCCAAGTGTGAGGATGCCCTTTCATTCATTTTTTCTTTCTGTGTTGTTGTTGTTCAGTCGCACAGTTAAGTCCAACTCTTCGTGACCCCATGGACCATATCACGTCAGGCCCTCCTGTTGTCCATCGTGCTCTGGAGTTTGCTTAACTTCATGTTCGTTGCATCGATAACATTGTTTAACCATCTCTCTTTCTTGCTACCTGCCCTTTTTTTGGAGGGCCCACAATTTTTAAAGTATTAGCATGTGTAGATTAAAATCTCAAGGCAGTGTGTTTATTAGGAAATAATTATCATAGGATTGCAACTCTGCCATCTAGTAGTCAGATCCATAACCCTTTTTTTTTTTTTTAAAAAGAACCATTCCTAGCCTGTGCATATGGCCCAATACTCCTGAGAACTGTAGTAGATAGCAAGGCAAGGGTCTCTTCTTTGCCATGGTCAAAATGAAAATCCCCAGCTAACAGCAACTAGAGTGGGATAGATTTTATGGGAAAAGGAAGAGTTAGGCCTCTTAAGATTATACTTTTCATATTTTTATTTATTCAAGGATTATACTGAGACTCTGTAACTGCTGCTCTGCTAAAAATTCTTTAAGAAGTGTCTGCAAAAGAAAGTGTTTCAAAGAAACAAAAATTTGCAGTTGAGCACCATGTCTTTAATGGCAAATGGACTACTGCGTACTTTGTTTTAAACAAGGATAGTTTGTCTAATATGACTTGAAACTCAGTATTAAAGGAGTACACTTTGAACCCTATCACAAGCGTTACTCAATATATCAAGGAGAGGTGAGAGTGAACAATATAAAGTATCTTAAAAATAAATGTTTTGTAGCAAAATAGTTTTAGAAAGCACATTGAGGAGAACTTGTCTACTGTGAAGGCCAACTATCATGTTGCTAAATGTATTGCTGAGAGTACTAGACCATTAACTGATGGCGAATTTGTTAAAAAAGTGCATGGTTAAAGTAATGGAGGAGATGGGCTGATAAGGTATCTTATGTTAGTTATGTCAGTTTATCTGCATCTACAATCACCAGGCATGTTGAATTACTAGAAGAGCTGCATATGTCACTGATTGTCAAGGCAAACATTTTTGAATTTTCTTCTCTGGCATTAGATGAGAGTAATGACATTATAGACATTGCTCAACTATGATTCAGGTGTGTAGCTGTGGTGGTCTGAATCAGTAGAACAAAGTTGGAGTACAATGGCACCTTTAAGACTAACACAATTTTATTCAAGGTATAAGCTTTCGTGTGCAAGCACAAAAAAATGATCTGAAGAAGTGTGCTTCTGTTCTGGAAATATGCTGCAGTAATATAGCTCTCCATAAGGCTACAGCACCTAAAATTAATTTCTACATTTGTTATTTCAAAGACTAGCATATTTTTTTAAAGCTCTGTGCTTTAGAAGACACACATGTCTGATTAATGCTGGAGAGGAATCTACAAATATTAACCTCTAGCTTCTAAAATCATACTTGGGAAAACTCAGCAAGGTTTTGGGATACCCAACTGAAAACTCACGATTTTGAAAAGTAGCACTGTCCAGTTTCTTGTGTAGTAGCAAAATCCTGGCTTTCTTCACCATGGTTCATTTTAGTGTTTATAAGCCAGTCAATAAAAAGAAAACAAATAGGAACTCACTACAAAATGTTGCATATTGTTTTTAGGTTGCCTGAGAATGGCTGAAAAGGCAAGAATAAGTTCTCTTGCAGTCATTCCCAGGCAAAGCATTCCACCCCCAAGGCATCCTTAGCACTGTAAGAGCAGTAGGCATGCTCTCACAGCCCTGAAAATGGTTGCAAAGAAGGGACTGCTATGTCACTTTCAGCCATTCTTGGGGTTCCGAGAGCACATCTGCTGGGACTACCCTAGACAGCATGCTCTCTGTCCTGACAGGGGCAATAGGAGGACCTGGGAAGACTTGCAGGAAAGAGGAAATCTCATTTTCTCACTGCCACTAGTATCCCCCCTCCCTCTCACAGCCTCCCCTATTTCCTACCCCTTCCAACCTTCTAATTCAGGCTAGCAATGGAGACTACTTTGGCAGTGCAGCTTACTGGTTCTGACAAAAGACAGGGTTGGGTGCTTCAGGTGCCTACCTTCCCACTGCAAGAGGTGCTGCTGGCAACCAAAATGTCATGATGTATTCTCATGACAAATTGTTTGGCATTGGGGGGGGGGGTAAGCTTCTCCCTGACTTCTGTAATTTTTCGGCAAACCTAAGTGTTTCCTTGTGTTTGTAAAACATCTACCAAATGGTGACATTGTACAGATTTTGATCCACAGAGTGACACTAAGATAGGCATTAGCTATATGAATAGTAATTACTATTTTTATACTTATTAAAACTTACAAATAGATTTTAGAGGAAAATCCATAGAGACTATAAGAGACTATATAGCTGTAAGCAAAATCAAAACATGCACTCTTCTTTAGCAACTGAGCACAATTATTTTGTCTAATGATGGTAGTGAAAAATGCTATCAAGTAGAAGCCAACTTATTGCAAGCCCATAGGGTTTCCAAAGCAAGAGATGTTCAGAGGTGGTTTGCCATTGCCTGCCTCTGCATAGAGACCCTGGGTTTTCTGGGTGGTTTCCCATCCCAATGCTAACCACCAGGGCTGACCCTGCTTTATTTCCAAGATCTAACAAGATCGGGCTAGCCTGATCCATTGTTCGAAGGTGCCATTTCATAAAAAGATATTTTTCTTGTCTTTATTTCTCTACTTAAATACTTTTTCAAAAATTATGTTAACATTTACATTGTTTAAAAAAAAATTGTAGTTTGCTGTGGGATGCTGACTGAGTGGGCAGGAACATGCTAATTTTGGAAGTATTCAGCTATGATATTGCTAATTCCTTCACTATTATTTTCTCTTTTGGCCATGCAAATGAAGCAAATATTGAAGTATATGATGTACACAGCAAGAACATTTAAAAAAACCCCTCAAAGTGACATACATGTCTCTGTGTGTACTGTTTTCTTCAGTGGAGCACTTATTAAAATATGAGTATTGTTCCAAAAGCATGGCAAAAGGCTCACCTCCACCATTGTTTGTGGTCCAGGAAGCAGGGGAGGCTGGAAGGGGGCTTGTTTGGTCACATGGCCCCCTCAGGTTATGCAAAAAGGGTGAGCCGGTTCTCACTTCAGCATGCCACGTCATGTAGCATGTCAGAGGGCGGGCACAGGCAGCAAGAGCCCAGGGACTACTTAAGCAAGCCTGCACATGTTCCTTGGCCTTTTTTTCCTGGCTTGCCAGCTTGCAGTTGTTTGCTCCTGCTCTTCCTGCTTTAGAACATGTGCTGTTACAGTATCCTGTAGGCTTTGGCACTCAGTTAAAGGGACCATCCTTCCTTACATCTCATCAGCTGTTCTTCAGGAACTTGCAGCAGCATCTATGGCAGCAAAAGGGTTATCGGTGCAGGGGAGTGCTGGGGACTTGGGGGCCTGGATCAGTAGGACCCCTTCGGTATTGGGTGGTTGCTGAGAGCGTGGTCCCCCCCTTCTGTTTTGGTTTCTTCTTACAGCAGTTCATTTGGATGATCTTCCCCCCTTTGGCTGTTACTGCTTGTGTAGGTAGCCAGAGTTTGTTTTTTCTGTTATTTTAGCTGAGTAAATAAAACAAGGGGGAGAGGGAATAGAACCTGAGCCAGCACTTTCATTCCTGTGGGGCTGATGCTTAATTTGTATTAAGAAATAAGTGTATCAGCAGCCCAGTTTTTGGTACAGAGGCAAACCCCAGAATTTAACTTAGTTTAAAGTGGTGTTTCTTTTGTTTGGAGGGACTGTTTAGAAGGGGTGATAATTTTGGGAAGCAGGGGGAGCTGTGTTTAATTAGCTAATAGATTTAAATATGGTATATAGATAGACTGGGAGGCTTTCAGCTGCTTTAGGTTCTGCTGAGCCAGGATTTTGTAACTGCAAGGGGTAGATTCCCCTGGGAATTATTGTTCAGCTCTTGGTTCTCTTCTTTACTGGGGGTAAGGCGGCTAGTTAAGAGAACACATGGTGCCCCCTTCTGAAAGTGCTTGAGTGCCAGTTGTATTTCTTGTTTAGATGGAAATAAACAGACTGGTCCTGAGTATTTGAGCCTCTGCTTAAAAGACTGTGGTTAGTAATTATATCAGATTGCTACAGGCCTTGTGCAGGCTTGCTCTCTTGGTATGATTGTTGGTATAATATTGTAATTTCATTGAACAAGCAGAGCATTTCTTAGGAACATCACTGTTAATAGGGCCAAATTTTGGTAGCCTTGGTTAGCTAAGCCTGTGGTTTATAATTTCCTGGAATTGTTTCTTAGTAACTTCACTGTTCTCAGTAACTTTCTTGTTAACAGGGCAAAATTTTGGTAGCCTTGGTTACTTAAACCTGGGGTTAGGAAGCAATTTTATCTTGATCCAGCATGCAGCAATAAATATCAATTAATAAATGTTGAACACAGACAGAAACTGTTTTTAACTTAGAAGGGAGTGCATAGTTCAAAGGGCTAAGGAGTGTCTTGTGACAGTGCACCTTGCTGGAGCTAAGTGGGTCAGCATCAGCCAGGTTCAACATGCCATCAAAAAGGTTGCCAACACTAAAAAGGGTGCAGCCACACATTCACACAGGCAAAACATCCCACCGCTAGGCCAGGGAGGGGGTCTTCTGACTCGAGCGGAACACTGGGTTGCTCTCAGGCATCTACTAGTGCCCTTTATGGCACCTGGGGTGCTTCTCGCAAGGGGGGAGCTCCAGGCAGCTCCTCTGGGGTTAACAACAACAATAAACTATGTAATAAAAATCACCATACAGCCATTGAACAAATATATACCATCTATTCAGATACAGTAGTTATCAGAATTGTAGGGGGTTCATGAACCACAAACCTTTCTGTTTAATGAACCCATTCGTGAGGCTTGTGGCAAGGTAGAAAGGCCCACATGCAGGCTAGAGATGCCAAACTCAGTGATTCTCCAGCTGATTCTCCTCTAACTGCCCCCCAAAATTTGGTGAGGATTGGATTTAGGGAGGCCAAATCACAGCCCCTCAAAGTAGTTGCCCCCGTGAAAGTGCTCTCTTAGGACTGTGTCAAATAGACCCCCCCACAGATTTCCAATTCCTTCCCTCTCTGCCTCCAACAGTAACTACTCCCCTCTCTGCCTAACTGCCTGCTGCAAAGTGAAAGCAGCTGAGTGTGAGCTGGGGGTATATATTCAATCTGCTCCCATAGAACAGAATGGGAGGTCTCGTTAGCAGTCAGAGTTGCCTATCAAGCTTTGGAGGACCACTACTGGTGTTTCCAGGGCTGCAGAAGTCCATCCTCCCCATTGCCTGGACAATTGATTCATTGGTGCCAGCATGTTTGGCCCATGAACTGCTCCCACAAACTTCATGAACCTCCATGAAAACCAGTTCAGTTCATGGGAGACACAATCATATGAACCGAGGCTCAAAAACCTGGTTTTTACTCCTCCATTTTATTTTAACAATGACCCTGTGAGGTAGGTTAGGCTGAGTGTGTGTGACTGACAAAAGATCACCCAGTGAGGTTTGTGGTGCAGTGAGGATTTGAACCGAGGTCACTCAGATCCTAGACTGACAGTCTAACACCTCAATAACTAATGGTAAAAGAATTTCAAATAAATCTAAAGCTTAAGCTTTTGAACATTAATGTTTGTAAACAGGACACCTGTGTGTGTGTGTGTATAAATAAAAGCCCTAATGCATTGGCACTTATAGCTCTCCCATTGGCTGTGATGTGCGCTCCATCAGCCACTGGCCCATCAACTGCCACTCAAGAGTACTCATGTGCCATTTTGGCTGGGGGCTGGGTCCACTACTTTCCCTTGCCCACTACCAGCCTGGCCACTTCCCTGATAGAATAAACTGCCAAAACAGCTGTCTCTCCTGACAAAGACAATTCTCCTGCTTGGCTCCTGTGGGGCTAACTTTTCCCTCAGTGACTACTGCTAGGCAACCAAGCTTAGTTCTGTCAGTAAAAAGGCAAAGGCAGGAGGTCCATTCCAGGCCTTCTTTGGCCTTGGTGGGGAATTCATCAGGGTCAGTCCTGACTAAGGTTGCCAGCTCCAGGTTGGGAAATCCCTGGAGGTTTTGTGGTGGAGTCTGTGGAAGCCAGAGTTTGGGGAGGGGAGAGGCCTCTTAGTGGACCCAGCCCCCAGCCAAAATCTCCAGGTAAGGACTGGAGATCACTCAGAATTAAAACTGCTCTCTAGATGCCAGAGATCAGTTCCCCTGGAGAAAATGGCTGCTTTGCAGGGTGGACTTTGTGTCATTATACCCTGCTGAGGTTGCTTTCCTCCTGTTTGGGTCCCCATTGCGGAGAAAGACTGTACTTTTCCTAGGCAGAGAAAGGCTGCAGGTGTGTGTGGGGGAGATGGAAAGCTGAAGTCAGAGGGGCAGATAAAGGTAGGTTGATAGTTGGCTGGGAAGGAGAGTAGGTTGTCAATTCCAGGTTAGGAAATTCTTGAATATTTGAGGGGTAGAGCCTGGAGAGGGTGGGGTTTGAGGAGGGGTGGGACCTCAGACAGGTACAATGCCATAGACTCCATCCTCCAAACCAGCCATTTCCTTCTGGGAAACCATTGTTGCAAATCTCCAGGTGAGGGCTGGAGAACACTCAGAAGTACAACTGCTTTTCAGACATTAGTTCCCCTGGAGAAAATAGCAGACTCTGTGTCCTTATACTCTGCTGTGGTCGCCACAGCAAATTGACGCTGAATGCCCAAGGCTGGGGCACCCGCCCAGGCTCTCTTTCTAGAGCCCATTGTATTCATTTCCACAATGGGCCTTATTCCTAGTGTGTGTGTGTGTGTGTGTGTGTGTGTATAAATATATATATATAGCAGTATGGGTGTGTGTATGTGCATGCATGTGCTTTCTGTTAAAAGAAACATTGGTTAACTTTAAATTTCAGCTCACAAAACCAAAAAAACATGGCCAGAATCTCAGGACTAGGATATATACAACTTTTGATGCTAGCAGAAACCTCTCCCACTTAAGCAAGCACTTCACCCTGCCAAATTTCCAAGAGACAGGAAGATATACAGGCAACATTTTACTAGTGTTCAGTATCATTTCCATATATTAAAATAAACAACCTTATGTGTTTTATATTTCAAAATATAGCAAGTAATCAAGTGACTAGTGCTTCATGTCACATCTCTAAATTAAATATCAGTAATCTGCATACTGAGGAAAGGCCGCATAGCATAGCCCAATCTTGTGACATTCTGAAAGTTAAGCAGGTTTGGTGCCTGGAAGGGAGACCTCCAAGGAAGACTCTGCAGAGAAAGGCAAAGGCAAACCACCTCTTCTTTTCACTTGGCTTGAAAGCCCCTTGCTGAGATCCCCATAAATCAGCTGTGACTTGACAGCACTTACACACATCTACACAGCATCTTGTGCTTGAAAGTAGCAATATAAGATAACTTGGAATATCATATTACAAATCAGCATAACTTAAAATAATAAATTTTCTATGAATACTGTACATTACCTTGAAAGCCAAGAACAACAGTGTTTGAAAAGTACAGGAGGAACCACACAGCACTCATTCTTTGAAATGATTACTTGCAAGTGCAGTGTATGAGCTTTCTCACTTAAAATCAGCAGGATTTCTTTAACAAATAAAAACTGCTGTGTAATTGTAACAAGCAGTGTCGAAATTTGTGATCTATATTCAAAATATATGTTGCAAGCAAATATATATAACACCCTTCCCATTAATGATAGCCATGACTTCGCATAAACTGTCGCTACTGAGCGTTTTTTAATTGAAACAAATGAACAAATTTTTTATAATGAATATTGTTCTCATATAAAACTATCTAATACATAATAAAGTGCCTTCAATCTGAGGTGCATGTTACAGCCCAGAGAGTTCATCCCTCATTCAGAGTGTAATTCTGGGAAAGTTGCAGAATTGGGGGGGGGGGGGGTGTCTGGGTGGGAAGTGTTTGAAACCCTTATAGTCATCATGATATTGCCAAGAAACCACAGGTTCTATATTTGGAACTGAGCAATTCTAATCAAAGTGAAGTAGATTTTTTTTTATTACTAGTAATGATGTTGCCAAGTTCAGAATACTAGCCTGTTATACAAGCAGCATTTTCCAGGGCTCAGTGAATCTCAGATTCCAGGTCATCATGGGATCTGGAAATATCACTGTGGCACCTAGTATATCTGTGAGGTTGGGGAAGGCACTCTGGCCCAACGAAAATAGGTGCCTTGCAGGTGAGGTGAAAGTGTTACTACTGCTATAGCAACCAGAGAGTCTCGGCCAGTTCCAGTGGGAGGTCCAGATTTCTTGAGAGGGAAGCTCTCCTCCCACAAGAAACCAGGAGCTCCTTCTGAAGCCTGCTGATATGCTATGGCTGGATGGAGACAGCTCTGGGTTTTGTTCATGCACAAGATATAGCAGAGTACTCTCTTGCAGCAAGGAGACTGAAAGCAGGTATGAAGCTGTGCATCTTGGCCTCAGTTGTTTCTATCCTCAATGTACTATCTTGTGGCTAAAAGCCTACCACAAGAATCTGCCCAATACAAGGAGGCCCTTGGATGCCAAGCCTTGAAGCTGGCTTGGGTAGGAACGTTCCTCAGACAATTATGCTCATCATGCGGACAGAAGGAAATTTGATTGGTCTTATCTGCAAAACAAACATTCTTAGGCCTCTGGTACGCCTTACGTCCTTTGAATAAATAAAATTTCTTTGTGTCAGTATTTATTGCATCACAAATTGGTATCAACGGCTCTCAAGCTGATTGTGAGTTTCAAATTTTTAGTTCAGCTATAAGCTTTGCATACAATAGAACAGAAAAATTCAGTTTTCACCACTAAAATTTAAATTTGCTGGGAGGGAGGGAGGGAGGGAAGGAAGGAAGGAAGGAAGGAAGGAAGGAAGGAAGGAAGGAAGGAAGGAAGGAAGACAGGGTTGTTGTTTTTTAACATGATTATATGGGGTGGAGTCTGGTTATGTCACAGTTTGGGTGAAAGAGGCTGGCTCTGAAATTTTAGGGGTGGCTCTTAGATCCAAAGATTCTTTTCAAGGCCTGTCACTATAAAAGCTTTAGTCTGACTTGGAAAGTGAAAAAAAAATCTGTATGCATTGTCAGCAGCATAGGTGCTCAAAACTAATTTGCTGGGCAACCTTGGACCACTCACACACACTCAGCTTAGTCCACCTCATAGGGCTGTTGCTAAGATAAAGTGGGGGAGAGGACAATGATGTAAACCACTTTGAGTCATGAAGTGGCCATAGGGGAGAAAGGCAGGGTATAAATGAAATAAATAGATAAACTAAGCTTTTAACACATGGGAGAAAGTTATTTTGTAATAGCCCTGCCCCCCCCCCTTGCCAAAATTCTCAGTTCAGAAATTCTGATCTATGTTATCAAAGCATCAAACAAAGTGGACTTTTATCAGGTGAGTATGTTCCCTATCATGGTTAATTCTATTAATTATTTCCTATTAACATACTAGGTAGTAATTCTTCCAGGGATATAACTCCCCCCCCCCCCATCTTGTTACTGGATGCTTCTCTTTGGGGAAGGGGAGGCAAAATTCCAAGCTGTTCCCTGGATTGGTGCTGGGTACTAGAACTCCCAGACAGCTACAAAATAAAGTATATACAAGTAGAAGGGCCATCATGAGTAGGGTTACCAACCTCCAGGTGGTGGCTGGAGATCTCCTGGGATTACAACTGATCTCTAGGCAACAAAGATCAGCTCATATGAATAAAATGGCCGCTTTGGAAGGTAGACTCTATGGCATTATAACCCCACTGAAGTCCCTCCCCTCCCCAAACGCTGCCTTCCTCAGGCTCTACCCCTAGAATCTCCAGGTATTTTCCAACCCAGAGATGGCAACCCCAATCACAAGTAAAGCTCACAGTTTCAGAAACCAGCCCCTAACCACCAAAGTTTTATGTAAAAAGCCTATTAATTAGCTAATTCCTATTTAGACCAAGGAAGTTTAGCCTCAGTAATCTGAAGTTAATCTAAACAACGGGGTCAGGTTATGGCAGACAAAGCAAATAATAATCAGCATAATCTTCGGCATCTTAAAAAAGCCCAACCACTTACAGTTTAATGAATCTGAGCCCATATCATCAGGTTTAGTATTACTTTCATGTGAGATATATAAATTATTTTTTTAATGTTATTGTCTAATAGTAAATGACGGAGTCCATGATTCTGTACTGAGAGAGGTCTCCTCTGCACCATCCCTTTGGCTCTTACGTATCTGACCAGTATCTTCCTCTCTCTGCGTTTTTAACAATGTGCTTGGCCACTGGTTCTGCTTTGTGACCCTTCCCCCACCCCCCGGCTTCTCAGCTGAATTTTTGACTTTGTTTTCATCATTTTTGGTTTATAATGATTGTTTTTAAGCACTAACTGCTTTGTACTACTGCAAAGCAAATTAATATCTTGAATATATAAATGAAAATCCATGTTTCTACCAGATATAATAAACCTTCTAGCCCTCAAAAACTTATCCCACTATAAATGTTTCACATTTTTAAAGTGGCATAATACTTCTGGTTGTTTTTGTAGCATCAAATTATTTGTTTAATTTATTTTTTAATTTAAAAAATTTGGACGCCACTCACCCAAAGGGGCTCTTGGCAACTTACAACATTAAAACCAACAGGAAAAAACAACATAAAAACCAATAAATATAAAATATTAACATTAAAATATTAAAACATTAAAATATGTGGCTATTACCATACCACTATTAAAACAGCCCAAACACATGGTTACCCTCCAAAGGCCTACCTAAATAATTCAGCTTTGCAAGTCCTGTGGAAACTAAACAAGTCTGGCAGGGCATGGTTGTCATCAGAGAGTACATTCCACAGGGTAGGGACCACAACTGAAAAGGTAACTGCTAAGCAAGCCATTCTGGAGGCCGGCACCTGCAAGCAGCTCCCAGATGATGACCAAAGAGAGTGCAGGGGCTTGTAATGGGAGAGACGGTCCCATAAGTATGAGGCCCCAGGCTGTTAAGGGCTTTGAAGGTTAACACCAACACTATGAATTGGATCTGGAGACTAATTGGTAGCCAGTGCAGCTGCCGCACAATTGTAGTAATATAAGCTGACCATGATGTTCCAGTCAGCAACCTGGCAGCTGCATTCTGGACCACATATAGTTTCTGAAGCGTTTTCAAAGGTAGCCTTACATAAAGGGAATTGTAGTAGTCCAATCTGGAGGTGACTATTGCATGGATCAATGTGGCAACGTCTGATCCAGATAAAAAAGATGCCAGTTGGCGGGCCTGGGGCAGGGGAAAAAATGCTGGCCATGCTACCACAGACACTTGTTTATCCAATGATAGTGCAGAATCCAACCACACCTCGAGACTCTTTATAGAGTCTAAGCTGTCAACTGGACACCTTCAAGTCTCAAGTGTGACCCTCCAGCTAGCATTTCAGTCTTTCCAAGCCACATGACCCCCATCTTGGATGGATTCAGCTTCAGCAAACTCCCCTTAACCATTGGACTACAGCATCCAGACTCTGGGATAGTGTCGAAAGCCCTTCCACCGGCTGCTTATCCAGCAGGAGGATGAGCTGAATATCATCAGCATATTGACGGCACCCTACTCCAAACATCCTGATGATCAAAATAAGAGACTGAATATATATGTTAAATAACATTGGAGAGAGAATTGAACCTTGTGGGACCCCACAATTCAGGTCTCATTGGGAAGACCTCTCCTCTCTGATAGCGACCCTCTGAGTGTCCCTGGAAGAACCAGGAAAACCAACTAAGGGCAGTGCCCCTTACTCCCAGGGAGACAAGGCAGTCCAGTCAATCAGGACCAAATGGTCAACTGTACTGAAGGCTGTGGATAGATCCAAAAGGATCAACAGGGCAGGCATGCCTTTATCCAGATGTAAATGAAGATCATCAACCAAAGCAAGCTGTGCTGTCTCAGTCCCAAAACCAGGCCTGAAGGCCAACTGAAAAGAGTCCAGGGCAGATGTCTCATCTAGGAAAACCTAGAGCTGCTCAGCCACTGTTTGCTCAATTACTTTCCCCAGAAAAGGTAGATTAGACACTGGGCAGTAATTGGCCAGTTCCTTTTTATTTAAAGAGGATTTCTTTAACAAAAGTCTAAAAACCACCTTCTCAAGGGAGCTGGGGAAACAGCTCTGTTAAAACTGATAATCTGTCTCAAGGGGCCTCTAACATATTAATGCCATATTAAGTTAAAGCACACTGACCAAGATTGACTGGAACTCCCCTCGTATACCTAGTGACATTAGGAACCTATCAAGATTGCTCCCAAAGTAATATTCGGAATAAGGTGTCTGTTTGCACTTACAAGACTATTTTAATGTAAAAAGGCAACTCTAGAAGACTAGACAAGGAAGACAGTGACTGAAAATAAATCAGTATGACTTATTCAAATGCAACATTTGTGCCTCAGTGCTAAACCAAATATGATTTTATTTTAAAATAGACCACGAACACTAAATTTTCTTGATATTTTACAATTAAATTAGCTCTTCATTAGCAAAATAAAACTTGGCAATGAAGTTAGGCTCAAGGAAATTGAAGTCTAGCTCTCAGCCTTAAACTGGAACATCATTTATGCCTGGATGAGAGGCAGGCAAGGCTAAAAGGATATTTGGTTAATATAGCAGAGTTTTGCCCAGTCACAGAAATGTGATCCTGAGAGCAGTAAATAAATCTCCCAAGAAGTTTATTGCAAAAATGGTAAACCTATATTTATTCAAGTATATCCAGTTCACATTCAGGTTGCAGTCAAGCCTAATCTAAAGACTACTTTGCCTATCACAAATGGCCAGCTTGTCCGGCATTATGTGTGTGGGAGTATGAGGGCATTGTATCTACAGGAGAGACCTGCAGAGACATTTGTTTCCATTGAAGGCCACATAGAGAGAGGTGAGAAGACAAAGTGAGAGAAATGAGGGATCAGAGGGCAGCTCCTAGGTTAAGACAAAGTGAGACATTCCATTCAAGGAGATAACACGTATAGATACTTAGAGTGACGTAGTACCCCCTAATGTCCAGGCATGCTGATTCACTCACTCCACCACTCCCTCTCAACTCTGTACGCTGTCGAGGTTCACAATGTCCAAGTTGTCCTGCAGGCTGTCCCGCATTTGTCTTCTGGTAGTGGTTTGCTAAATATGTCTGCTGTTATTTCCTCAGTGGGACAGTAGTGTAGCATGACAACTCCTTCCCCTTGCAGGACCCTTACATACTGCTTGCTTCCTAATTCCAATATGCTTTGTTCATGCACTGTTTCTTTCTGAAAGAGAGAGGGCTACACAACTTTGGTTATCCTCTAGCAGTTGAACTGGCAAAGGTACCTTAATACCAAAATCCTTCAGTAGTGTTATAAGCCACTCTAATTCACTGCATGCTTTGGAAGTAGATACAAATTCTGCTTCAGTAGATGAGTGGGCAACAATTTCTTGTTTACAATTTGCCCGATTTGTGGCACCACCCCTGTATAAAAATATACAACTGCAGGTGGATCTTAGGTCTGATCTTTCTTCAGTTCAATCTGCATCAGCAAATCCCAATGGTGTGGGATTATTAGTTGCTGGCAGTCTCAATTTAAAGTATGCAGTATCCTTTAAGTACCTCATCACCCTTTTAACTGCAGTCCAATCCTTTGTGGTAGGTGTGCTGACCTTTCCGAATAATATACTTACTGCTGTGGCAAAGTCTGGTATTGTCATCGCTAAGTATAGAAACCTTGCCTATGGCACCTCTGTAGTTATTGTTATCTGGCAGTGGTTTGTCGAGTACTTTTTTTTTTTTTTTAGAAGCCTGATTCCATTGCTGTGGGCATTGGATTAACACCTTCCAGGCCCAGGCTTTGCAATAGTTCCAGTATCTTCTGCTTTTGACTAAGAAGATAACTTCCATCTTGTTCCCATTCAGGTTCCCATTCAATCTGAATTCCCAAGTAAAAGTTAGCATCGCCCAGGTGTTTGACTTCTACTTCCTTGTTTAGTTGGGATTATAATCTCAGCACAGTTATTTTGGTTTTCATGCAAGTGACCAAATCATCAACCTAGGTCAGAATAAATGTCCATCTTCCATCACTGTGCCTGCTGTAAAGACAGGGGTCAGCTTTGCCTTGTCTGAAACCCGGATTGAGTAGCATCTTAGTCAGCTTATCCGACCCTTTTTGGCAGTTTATTTAAACCCATAAAGCCCCTTTTGAAGATTACAGACTAGATGTTTATTCTTTTCACCTGTAAACCCTGGTGGCTGTTTCATATATAATTCTTCCTCTGTTTCACCATGTAAAAAGGCAGTCTTAATGTCTAAGTGTTCTGTTTTCATGTGTCTGGAAGTTGCAATGTTTAGGAGCATCCTAATTATGGAATATTTTACAACTAGTGCAGAAGTTGGTCATAATCTGTTCCATAAATTTGAGAGAATCCTTTCTCAAGTAGTCTGGCTTTGTACCTCTCAGTGTCAACTTCTGCATCCTACTTAACTTTAAAGACCCACACACACCCAATGGCATTCTTACCCTTAGGTAGTTCAGTGAGAGTCCATGTCTTCTTCTTATGCAGTGAGCCCATTTCTTCTTGTGCTGCTTTCCTCCACTTGCTTGTTTTCGGTTGAGGCATGCGCTGTAATTCAGCCCATGATGTTGGTTTGTGTGGTAGTGATGACTTTGCAAGGTAGTTTAGTTTCTCAGCTGGAACTCCCTTGTTGGCCCAGGATGAACATCTGAGGTCCAGGGTTTTGTCTGCCTCCACAGTGGTCTCCAGCTACTCTGGCTCCTGCTGATCCAGGAACTTCCACCTTCACCTCCTCTTCTGGCTGAACATGTGGTTGTGCCTGCATAGTAATTGCATCCATTAGCTCTGGATGATACACCAGCAGCTGGTTATTGTCACCATCTCCCTCTGGATGGTCATACGTTGCAGCAGCCTAGTTGTTTCTTAGTTGCTCACTGAACAGCACCACTCTGCTTGTAGTAATTTGATTAGTGCTTGGATCTAGAATTCTGTATCCCTTGCTGTCTAGAGAATAGCCTACAGAGATGTCTTCTTCATCTCTGGTTCTGGTTTGGATCTCTTTTCTTTTGGTATATGAGCATAGGCCTTGGATCCGAAAACTCTAATCTATTCTATGATTGGCTTTCTGTTTTGCCATAACTCATAAAGTGTTTTCTCTGTGGCTTTGGTTGATAATTTGTTTTGCAGGTAAACTGCAGCCACTGCAGCTTCTCCCCAGTTGCCTGTAGGGAAGGCCTGAGTCAATTAAACATGCATCTGACCATGTCCATTATAGAGTGATTCTTGCCCTCAGCAACCCCATTCTGTTCTGGTGTATGGATTACATTAAGTGTATGCTGAATTCCATGTTCCCGATTTAGACGTGTACCACCATGGTCAAACTGAATGGCTTGGGGTTTCCTGTTGAACTTGTTAGAAAACATGGCAATGTAGTCTCTCAGCTTCTGCTCAGTTTGTTATTTTTCCTTCAGCAAATAACACACGCTATATCTTGAAAAATCAATAAAGGATAATAGTTAAGTGTTATTTCCAGCTGATGCTGGTTTGACAGGCCCACATAAGTCAGTGTGAATTAGTTCAAGTGGCTACTTAGGGCATCTCTGACTTGTTTGGGAATAGAAGGCCAAGTTGCTTTTCCCTTTATACAACTTACACACAATTTATTATCATTGCCACACTCACTTATATTGATATCTGTTACTAAGTCCTTTGTAGTTTCAAGATGGCTTCTGGGTCATGATGAGCAAATCTCCTGTGCCAAAGCTCCAGGGACTTTTGGTCAGCAGTTGTCTTGGCTGTAAAGACCTTTGGTTCTTGGCAGTCTAGCTCAAAGTCTCAGTTTCAGAGCACTAGAGGAATATAGCTCACCTTGGCATGAGAGAGTACATACATTATTCTCAAAGTGTATGACCAATCCCTTTAGTGAGAGTGTGGGTATGCTTAGCAAATCTGCCTTTAAATCAAGAATGTATAAAACACCACCTCCAGTAATTTCAGTTCCACTATCACCTATTTGGCAATTTAGTGTAATTTTTACTTTTCCTTGCATGTCAACTTTATCTGTGTTGGCTAAGCACACTTTTCCTGAAGCATTTATGTCCAGATCATCAAACAAATTGATATCTGATGTCATATGTATGGAAGCACCACTATCAATTAGCCAAAGCTTGTGATTTTCATTTATTTGTTTGTGCTAAATGAGATACACAATAATTAAATTGCTTTCTTTGGAAGAAATCCTTCTGTCTCTGTGTTTGAGTGTGAGGTTGCTTGCTGGTGCTGGCATTTGCATTTCTATAGAGCAAGCACTCCCTCTGGATATGACCTGGCTTGCTACAACTGAACCAGTGAGGGACAATTCTTCTGTCTTTGGGGTTGGGCTTTCTGTTGGCCTTTGGTTTAGTTCCTGTCCCCCCTTGACCTGGCCTCTTGAGTCATTCTTGCTTTTGTACTGCACTCAGAGCTTGGAATCAGCTGTTAAGCAAATTCCCAGCATCTTTTATTCTTGCCAGTAGGTGGAGAAGTTCAAGCAAGAGAAAAAACAACAAGAAAAATTCCTGTTTAACTTTACATTTCACTCTGGGCACTCACAACCCCATTGGGATATTTGGTTAATATAGCAGTTTTGCCCAATCATAGAAGTGTGATACTGAGTGCAGCAAATAAATCTCCCAAGAAGTATATTGCAAAAAAGGTAAACTTACATCTATTCAAGTATATCTAGTTCACATTCAGATTGCAGTCAAAACAAGAGAAAGCCTAATCTAAAGACTACTTTCCCTATCACAAATGGCCAGCTTGTCCAGCATCATGTGTGCGCAAATATGAGGGCCTTGTATCTACAGGAGATACCTGCAGAGATATGGGTCTCCATGGAAGGCCATGTAAAAAGAGGTAAGTGGACATGTGAGAGAAGGGGTCAGAGGGCAGCTCCCAGTTTAAGGCAGAGAGAGGCATCTATAAACACTCAGGCTATGGTCACACCGGCCTTTAAATCCAGGAGGGCTCCCAGATTTAAAGGGACCGGGTTTTTTTTTATTTTGGGTTGGGATGATTACACATCCCAACCCCAGCGGGCAGCGGAGGAGGAGGAGGCAAGCAGCGGCAGAGGCTTGTGGCGGTGGAGGCTTGTGGAGGAGGCTTGTGGCGGAGGAGGCTTGCGGCGGTGGAGGAGGCTTGCAGCAGCGGAGGAGGTGGTACAGGAGGCTGGCAGCAGCAGCAGAGGAGGCGGCAAGCAGCGGTAACTGGGGGCACCCTTTCCCGAGCCCCACCAGCCACCTGGTAAGTTTTTCCCCCCTTTTTTGCATTTGGGTGCTTGAGTGCCCGAGCGCCCAAGTGCAAAAAAGGGGGGGACCGGAGGGACGATCTGGACAGCCCTCTCTTGCAATCATTGCGACAGAGGGCTGTCCAGATCGGCTCAATCACAGGTTCCTTGCACGACCACCAGGAAAACACTTGATTTTCCCAGGGTTGGAAAATGTGGGAGGAACCTGCAATTGAGCCCGCTTCGGTGTGGGAGTTGTCCCAGCCATTGTGAACAGTCCCTTTAAATGCAGGAGGAAACAGCAGTTCTTCCTGCTTTAAAGGGCCGTGTGACCACAGCCTTAGAGTGATGTAGTGCCCCCACTCCAAATATCCAGGCATGCTGAGTCACCCACTCCAACAAAGGATGACTCTAGACAATTGGACCCAGCATTAGCCGTCAACCAGGTAGCTCTCAAGCAGCCTTCTGCAGCCATGCCCCCAGGGGCCATTCACACAGCTGAGTAGGATCTGAAGGTGGCAGGTTTCAATGTGTTTCACAGCTCATATTGAAAAGGAAGATCTGCAGTGCAGTGGGCATTCAGAAGCTCTCTTCCATCAAAGAACTTTAATCCACAGCAGCTGTGTGGAACACTAAGCAGAGCAAGCTCAGAGGAGAAAGGAGAAGAAATAAACAAAAAAAACCCTTTGAACTGAAATTCACTGGAGCTGAAATCCCTATTTGCTAACCTTGTCCTCGGCTCTAAGCTCACTGCTGCCTCCTTCCCATTCCTTCTTGTCTTTTGGACCTCATTGCTGAAGTAGAGGTAGGGAAGGGCTGCCTCATCCCAGCACAGTGTGTCTATGTTGTCCTTCCTGGCCCCCAAGGGCTAGTCTCCATTCCATGCACAAAGCCCAATTTATTGGAGAGTCAGAGATCTTCAAAAATTATTTTTAAAAGTGCTGAAGCTGTGGGGAGAACAAGAATGCATGAGTTTACCTATTTATTTAGACAGTGTGTGTTTTAAAAACAAGTGGCATAGCAAAAGGGTATAAACTTTTCCAACTCCTACCATATAAACAGTACTTTCTCCCTCGTAAGAGTCTGTAGCTTAAGTCAACCAAGCTGGGAGAAAAATGTTAAGAAAAACAGAGCACAGAAAGCTAAAATAGGGGTTAGATTTTAATTTCTTACCCCCAAATGCTCCATTTTTGTATAAAAACAAACAAAACAAAACCCTCTCTGCCACTTGAGGATCCTAGGGAAGGAGGAAAAAGTTTACTCACCTGCCAATGTACATGTGTGTCATCTGTTCGAGTAAACTTTTTAATTGGCTCTATCACAGGGATGTTTTTGCCTATTTACCAGAAAATGGGCAAGGAGGACCCTTATTGTAAGTCCATGGCAAAGGAAGCTACTCCTGGAAATCTGTTTGTCACTAAAACCAGCAGCAAGAGCTACTGTATTGATTTCCTCATATGGTTTGCTTTGATCCTAAATTTAATTATGCAAGTTATTTATTTTTAAAAAAGGTTTATTGCATATCATTTAACTACTAGGTTATGTACTTTCACATTAGTTCGCATGTTGCAATGTAATATACACCACAGGATACCTGTGTCCCTGCCTTCCAAAGCAGTAAAAAAATCAGTTTTGGAGAGCCAGTGTGATGTAGCGGTCTGAGTGTTGGACTTGGATCTTGGAGACCCATGTTGAAATACACACTTTGCCACTAAAACTTGCTGGGTGATTTTGGGTTAGTCACTCATTCTCAGCCTAACCAACCTAAACAGAGTTGCTGTGAAGATAAAATAGAGAAAATAGCAATGTAAGCCACTTTGGGTCCCCATTTAGGAGAAAGGTGGGGTATACACAAATCAATTTTACCCAAATACTTATTGTTCTGCAGACACATTCATCTAAAGCTTCTTTTTTTACACTGCAGGCTGAATATATTGCTTCTTTTATAGGGGGGGGGGGGGGAGAGAGAGCTTTTTTATATACACTGCAGGCTGTCAGCACAATCCCTTGCCAGGGAGACCCCCACAGGTGGAGAAATAGGGCATTACTAAATTTTAGGGGATGACTGGCAACTGTCCCACTGTGTTATCTGGATATTCTGGCCAAGAATCTGTGGTACCTACATCTTACAGGATCAGAGACCTATGCAGCAGCAGAAGACTGAATTAATATGGTTGAGATGCAACCTACACAGCTGATGAGAATATGTCATTTGGATGGCTATGGCAAGAACTGTGGTGGGTACCCTGAAAAATTCAGTCCTTTTGTCCATTGGTGGACCACAAACCCTACTGGGGCTCCACTGGCATGATTGCAATGGTCAGAACAACAGTGCTATTCATCACTGCATATGTCTGTCCAGCATCTGTGTAGGCAGTGATTCAGCAGGGAGGAATTCTGGAAGATGACATCCCTGGTGTGGTATGGGTTGGCTGCAGTAATAAGTGTGGATCCCACCATTCTGCCATAGAGCTGCCATCCCACTGATTCCAGCCCAACTCCTGCAGCATCTCAACCTATCTGACAGATCCTCTTCATTCACAGGCATGTTGTGATGGGGAGGGTTCACAACATCTCCTGATGGCTTCCTAGAGCAGCTTATAGAAGCATAGGGAAATGTATTGGATATCTCACTACCTTTTCCCTTCTGCTGTTCAAAAGTTTGTGATGATCTACAACTCCTTCTGTGTCTATTTGTCATTGAATGGATATTTGGTCCCCACCAACTCCCACCCCCTAACAGAATGCCATTCTCTGCCCTCTTCTGTAATTTCCCCAATGTGCCTCTCAGAACAATCTCCTTTCCACACATCTGAGGGAGTGAGCTATGCTCAGGGAACCTCATGCTGTGATCAATGCTTTCAGTCTTCATGGGGCTACTGGGGCTCCATTTTGTTTAGCTGCAAAAAGATAAATAACATAGTCCAGTGGCACCTTGAAGAATGATGGCATGTAGTTTACTATGAGCTTTCATGCACTGCAGCTCACCTCTTCAACAGACTGACATTGACACCCTTTTATAGTCTCCACCCCATTCCTAACTATATGCTATCCCTGTGCCTTTCCACTGTGCCATGCATATCTTTGCAATATTCTCTGCCTGATCTGATATGACTGGTGGTGATACCAGGACTACAGTGGAATGCCTAATGCCTGATGGCATGCTTCTTTTGCATCTGCCTGTTTATTTCCATGATTAGGTTTCTGGTCTTGGTGTAGGGGCAGGGGGTTCAAGCCCACCCTATGTAATTTTTTTTCTCTTTTCTCTCGGGAATAGTCCAGCGCCATTCCTTTTACGTCAGCGGCCAGGTGCCACTGCTACAGAGGCTTCAGGATTTGGCTGACCATCTCTATAAAAATGAAATTGTTTATATTGGGGTGCCCACCCCTTTTGAGACTGCAGGCACCTTTGGAATTCCGACAAAGGGCAGTGGGCACAATTACAAAAATGGCTGTCATGCGAGGTGGAGCCAACCACACAACAACAGGGACTGAGGTTACAAAGAAGTCTAATAGTAACTCTTCAACATTTCAGGCAGAAGCTCTGTTTAACAAGATGCCCTTTACTCTGCACAGCCAATCAAAAGCCTGCTGTGAGAAAGCACCACCTAGACCTACTCACTTTCTAAAAACACTTGGGAGGCACCAGGAAAGGTGTCAGTGCGCACCATAGAGTCCATGGGCACAACACTGGGGACCCATGGTTTATATGAATCATATTCTTAAGGATATTAGTAAGCATTGGGGTTTTGCTTGTAGAAGCCTTCTACTTCCCATTTCTGAAAGCTTCACTTTTCTCAGAAATGAGCAGGGATTTTCCAGTATTTGAAAGAAAGGTATGAACAAACTTAATCAAACGAAAATGAACTCTTCCATAAATGTTCAGGAGCAGTTGTGGAATACAAACCTCTTGGATACTTCACTGAGCTCTTTTATAATAAAAAGAGAGAGAATGAGTGAGCAAATGTGAGATTATCCACACAAGGAATGTGTGAAATAATTTTATTTCTTAGAGTAGATGGTTGATGCCTCTGAAAAACAGTGATACATGGGAGAAACCAGTAGATTCAAGAAATTGTTATTTTCCCCATCAACAGAAGTATGTCTGACTACATAACAACAGAAATGTCAAGAGGTTTAACAAAAGTGTAATTCTGCAGTGTACAAAAAGGGATAGTAGGTGACAGCCAATCTGTAACCAAGGCAACCATGAGGGAAATATCTAGGAGAGGAACGAGAATGGACAGAACACTGTCAAAGGGAGAAGAAAGAAAAGGTTTGATAGATGCATTACTCTCAACTGAATTTTCAAGTTTATTTTAAAGACTAACATGTGAACTCAGTAAGCGAATGAAATAAATTAGGGACCCTGTTCAATCCTGAGGGGGAAGACTAGAGACTTTTGAATGAATTACCTGTTCTTTCAAGGCAAAACCAAGTTCTGCTGAAATTACCAGTTGGTCTGGCTGCCCCCAATTACATTGAAAGAACACATCTGCATGCTTTAACAGTAGAGAAACACCACTAGAACAAGGCAGGAAAATACTGATGTAAGTGTACACATTATTGATCCCCCCCTTCCTTCATTACCCCCACAATCTACTTTCAAACAGTCTTTCCTGTTTTACTTTACATTATTCTATTACAGCTCTTCAGAAAACCTGAAGAGGAGGAGGAATAGGCTTGATATAAAAGGGTTAGATAAAAGTAGATTAAATACAGGCCAAAGTTATATTCAGCAATTTCAACACGGGTAATCTGCCCCAGGTTCCAAGCTGATGGGAGGCAGGGAAACCCCATAAACCCATCCCCATATGGAAACCACCATCTTTGTAAGTTTTCTCTTCAGAAAAATGCCTTCTCAGAAGAACTTTGGTCAAGCATCAGTTAGGCATTTAATATACAAATATCCAGTCATGAAATCCACTGGTCTACATCACAAATATATCTGAAAAAAATATAAACACACACGAAGCATTTGTCATTGCTTATTTATACAAAAGTTTAATTATATTGATCTTTTTAAAGCAATGCTGTAATTAAAAGAAACTGGGGTGGAATTTAAGCCAGGGTTAGAAGATAGTTTTTTGTTGTGGTGATGACAACCAGGGTTATCTCATATTTATTTATGTAAATACATCCCTTATCATCATTTTAATAAAATTATGAAAAACCGTGAAGAAGTTAGGATTGAGTTTTGCCTTAAGAATAATTAGAATTTTTTGTCATTAAAGTAGGAAATTCTGAAGGCTGGAAAATTAGTCTTGAGGCTGGTTCCTAAAATCAAAGAGAATTGGTCAAGGCCTGATATAAATTTTCGAGCAGGAGGGGGAGCATTTACCTTCTGTTTTCAAAACATAAGAAGAGAAAGAATGTGTAAATTTTTTCCTGAATAATTTAAAGCAAGTATACAAGGAAGTGTTTTGATAAATTTTGTGCTAATAAGAGCAGCAAGTACATCAAACACAATGAAAAAGCAGTCCTACTAAAATTAGGCATAATTCAACACTCATACTGAAGATCCCATAGCTACTTTCATTTGCTATTATGCCAACCTTGCTAGTAATTATTTAAGGGGCAATCACCCATGTCCTGATCCAGTTGCATTCCCTGCTCCTTTCCAGTCTCTAGTTACCATTAGATAGTGATCTGTTCCTCTTTTCTGATGCTGCTACCACTATGCCAATGAGCACAGGTTTTATACTAGAATCTGGGAGACCTAAGTTTGAACCCCTACTCTGCCATGGAGGCTTGCTGGGCGACTGTGGGCCATTCACACACATTCAGTCTAACTTACCTCACTGTGTTGTTGTGTGGATAAAATGGACAAGCAAATGCAAGCCAATTTGGGTCACCATTTGGGAGAAAGGTGGGGTTATCTTCTAGCAATAGGATTCCCATGAATTTCATGTGGCATATGTTCTAGTTGCCATTAGGGGTGTGCATTTGACTCTATCCGAGCCAAAAAAATAGCCTGAAAGTACCTTATCGGTATTTATTAGCTATGGGGGGGATTTTTTACTATGGAGCATAGCCAATTCTGGGTAATTTTGAAAAAAAATATTATATGGGAAAACAGGATAACCAGGGTTAAATGGCATTTAAAGAGAGTGCATTCCCTTTAAACATCATTCCAGGTGAAGCTGCAGCTTCATGACTGCATTTAAAGAGACCATGACACCTTTACATGCCTTAGGCTCTATTATAGCCTATGGGGACCATTATAGTCAATGATCCCCATAGGCTATAATGGGGAATCTATCCATGGGTATGCAGGGGTCTGGGGGTTGTTTTTGGAGTAGAGGCTTCAGATTTTCAGCATAGCTTCTGGTGATTCTACTCAAAAGACCTCCCAAGTTTCAAAAAGATTGGATCAGGTGGTCCAATTCTATGGGCCACCAAATAAGGTACCCCAAGCCTCCATTATTTCCAATGGAGGAAAAAACAGCAAAAAGGCAAGGACTGATGTCAAACCAGAGAGTCTCTACAATAGAAACTGAAGGTGGGTGGTATTTTTGCAGAAGCAGAGCCACTGTGGCAATGCCAGCTCAATAAATCAAAGCAAGGGGGGTTGCAAGCCTAGCACAGCCAGTGCATGTACAGATTGCCCAGCAGAACCCGTGCATGTACAGGGTGCTCAGAAGAGCCAATGCCACTGTGGCAATGCCAGCTCAGCAAATCCAAGCCGGGGGGGGGGGGGGGGGGGTTCCAAGCCCAGCATAGCCAGTGCACGTACAGAATACTAAGCACTACCAATGCAATGTATATTAGTGCCCAGCAAAACCGAGTGCCTTCCCTTAAATGCTTTCTTTTTTTCCTCCATTTAAAACTTTGGGCACTCTGTACATGCACTGGTTTGGCTGGACACTCTGTAAGTGTGCTGGCTGTGTTGGGCTTGCAAACCCCCCCCCCCCCGGCTTGGATTAGTTGAGCTGGCATTTGTGGCGTACTCACAACGAAGGTGCACGAATATCTTATAGAACATTTATGAAATCCTATGAGGTGGCAGTGAAGGCTGTTAAAAAGGAATTTTATATAGCCTCCATCGCATCCACTAACTCTCACCCAGCACAACTGTTTAGGGTAATTAGGTCTCTAACTTCTCTCACTGAGAGAACTGAAAATGTTAAGAAGTCAGCTATTAGCTGTGAGTCTTTTGTGAGCTTTTTTAAGGATAAAATCTTTTTGCTCTGCCATGACCTCTTGCCTTATATTGATACAGTATCTGAACTGGAGTCCATCTTTGAATTCAATATTTGACAATTTCAGTTGACTCTCTCAGGCTGATGCTGACAGACCCGTGTCCTTCACGGCTGGTGAACACCGGTGGTGAGGGAATACAAGGCCCCTTGGTAGACATTATTAATCTGTTCATGGGTTCAGGGGTGTACCTGGAGGAACTGAAAGAGGCTGTGATTGTACTGCTCCTGAAGAAACCAGCTCTGGATCCTACAGATCCCGCCAACTGTCACCCAGTTTCAAACCTTTCATTTTTGATTAATTGAGAGAGTGCCTACAGAGCAGCTCCAGAAATTCCTGGATGACACATCGGCACTGGACCCATTCCATTCCAGCTTCCACCCCAGCCCTCACAGTTGATCTCTGAAGACAGCTGGATCAAGGTGGATTGTCGCTGCTGTTGCTGCTTGATCTTACAGCAGCATTCAACACGGTCAACCATGAACTTTTGACCCAATGCCTCGCCGACATAGGAGTTTGTGGGGTAGCCTTGAAGTGGCGTACCTCATTTCTCCAAAGTCAGGGACACAGGGTGGCGGCTAAGAGAGAGGTTGACAGCTAGGCACCCATTAGTATATGGGGTCCCTCAGGTGGCAATCCTCTCTCCGATGTTATATAACATCTATATGTGCCCCCTCACCCAACTGGTATGGAGTTTTGGGCTGGGATGTCACCAGTATGCTGATGACACCCTGCTGTATCTGTTGATGGGTGGCCAGCCGGACACCGCCCCAGAAAACCTGGCTGTGGTGGGATGGTTGAAGCAGAGCTGGCTGAGATTGAATCCTACTAAGATGGAGGTTTTGTGGCTGGGAAAGGGGATTCAGGGTTGGGATGCCATCTCCCAGGCCTTGACAGTGAGCACTTGACACCGGCACCGAGTGTCAAGAGCCAGGGTGTAATCCTGGATGCCTCCAGACTGGTGTTCTTCCAGCTGCACTAGGTCAGATAACTGCCCCCCCACACCTGTTTCACCCTGACCAAGCCACAGTAATTCACTCAACGGTCACCTCCAGATTGGACTACAGTAACTTGCTCTACACTTGAGACTGACCCAGAAACTCCATCTGATACAGAATGCGGCAGCATAAGTCCTTACAGGGACTCTGCATATGGTACATATCCAACCTGTGCTCCGTGAGCTGCGCTGGCTTCCAGTGGAGTTCCGGATGAGGTTCAAGGTTATGATATTAACCTTTAAAACCCTTAATGGTCAGGGACCCACGTCTCTTCGGGACCGCCTCTACTGGTATACCCCCCGAAGAGTGTTACATTCAGTTGATAAGAACCTGCTGGTGGTCCCTGACCCAATAGACATCCAGATGTCCTCAACAAGGGCCAGGGTGGAACTCTCTGCCAGACAGCATTTGTGCCCTGCAGGACTTCATACAGTTCTGCAGGGCATGCAAGGCAGGGATGTTCCGCCAGGCATTTGGTTGACTGTTTTCCATCTGGCTGGCACACCTTTTCCTCCTCCTTCCCCACCGAAGCAGTGGCATATTCTGGCAGTTCCATCACCATCTTACTGGTTATAGGTTATTACTGAAGTACAATATAGTACGGATTTTATTTATATATTTATTTATTTATTTTATTTATACCCTGCCCTCCCTGCGAGCAGGCTCAGGGCGGCATTTTAAATGTAATTGTATTATGTAAATGTTTTATATGGATGTACACCGCCCTGAGCTTTGTCCTACAGGGAAAGGTGGTTTAAAAAATTAATAAATAAATAATAAAATTGCAAATGTGTCTCAGATCATATACATACAATTGTTAAAATGTGAGTGATTTTGTCCACAATTAATGTCACACTCCACTAAATGTATAATAATTCTTTACCGAAGTTGACAATGTATACCACGATGTTAAGTACAGTGAGATCTCCTCCCACCCACCTCTTATTTTGGGCACATTTGCACGATGTAAACAAAACTAAGGTATTTTCTCTTTCAAATTTCAAAAATATTGCCAAATTGTACAGCTTTAAATGTTAGCAAGAGTATTAATTTTATGTTCTTACAGCAGTAAAATGAGTCAAGGTTAGGTATGTGTTGCATAGATACATTTTTGGTATGTATTGCATAGATATATTTTTATTCTGATTTTTTTCAAAACTACTAATAAAAGTTTATTGCATATTTAATATTTCCAGAAAATGTACATCTTTGACCATGCCTTGTCTTATATATTTTTTAAAAAGATGCAAGTGTGATGATCGAGGTATAATATGATTACATGTGATCAATAAAAAGTAATTGTAAAGAAGTTCTATTATTAATTTCCATAAATGAAAATTAATCTGCAACAGATTCATCTATTAGCTCTCTACAGTAAACTATGTAATTCATTCACTACTTATCTTATTTATACTGTACATCACCATTTGTGGATAGGATAGGATAGGATAGGTATAGTATAAGACTATGTTTTGAATACAGACATGGCAGCCATTCAGAGAAAAACTTTTATTATCTGGTTAAGTCAGGTTTATTTTCTTATAAAGGATTTCAACTGCTTTAAATGATACATCTGCTTAATATTACGTAATGAGAAAAACATCTGTCTGTCTTACATTAGTAATTGTGGAATTCATGTTATCAGCCAATTTATTTTGGGCTGAAATTTTCAACTGAGAGTAATAAACCAGATGTGGCCACCACCTAAAAACAGCATTTTTGTGTAGTCAACAACTTTTTTGGCCAACTCACATACAAAATGTTTTAGATCATGTTGCTTCACCTCTCACATGATTTACAGTATTTCTTTTTCTCTACTATGAGTAACTATATCAATTCTCCATCTTGTTAAGTAACTCAATAAAATCAACTGAATCAAAGCTACTAGCAGGCTTGAGATCTAAAGATACCAACATACAGAGCCAAATCACAAACTATCAATAAAGGACAAGGTAGCATTTAGGCTGCGGTCACATGCAAAGTCTGTGGCGATATAGTGGCATTACCTCAGCGGAATAAATGGGCCCCTTCAGATAAGGACACCTGCCTCCCGTGGCACAGTCACTGGCAACCCATGCTGTTCCACAATGGAAGCAGAATAAACAGATACCAGGGAAATCTGGTGTTAACTGATTGTTTGTGGTTCCCGCCAGGTTTTCCAATGTCTAAACTCTCCTGCAGTGAAAGGAACCTGGAAGGGATGTCTGAACTTGCAGATCCGTTTCCACCACTTCTTTTAAAGTTACTGCCTATATGTACATGAGCACATATGCACATCTATCTGCCTGCATTTAAACAACACCCACCCTTACAGCTCATCCGTGGTTGAAGCACAACATTAATGTGGATGTTCTCCCAAGGGACAGCTGTGCAGGTAATGCACCACAGGGTGTACGGTCTGGATGAAATGCTCCACCACACTTTAAAACAGTACAATTTGAGTGGCCACCATACCGTGCCAAGCCGCCAGTGTGACCACAGCCTCAGAGACCTAGATTACCATGAAATAGAGTCCTCTGCTATACTGTCTGTTAATTTAAGGGCAAATGTATGTGCATCAATAATTAGAAACAGAAATTCCTATTTTGTGCTGAAAGCAGATATAATTGAAATAATGGAATCTGATTAACTACCACAGCAATAATCTGCTTCATTACTTAAAGTGCTATCTTGGAACACAGGTGAATGGAAATATGCTAATGATGACTTTCTGAAGTATGACCTAAGCATCAAAAAGACTAACAAAGTGGCCCCGGCTGCAGCTGTCTATATTTGGGAGGGGTGGACCAGAGTGAAGACTCTGGCTTCCTGGTCCTCCTGGAAGCCCTACCCAGGAACCTGATTGGTTGGCCTGAGCTGCAGCCGGGGCTAATCACCATGGCTCCTTGCTGCCAGCACCAAGCTGAAAGTCACCATCCTGACACCACTGTAAAGCTAAGAAGGCATGAGAGCAACATATCCTCTCCTTGGTCCTTAGCATCCCGTCTGAGCTAAACTGCCTCTGAACTTGAACTTTCTATTGACGAATCACCAAATGTCTGTGTAATGAATTCTATATATTATTTGTACTCAGTTTATCTGTCTTGAACCTACTACGAACCAATTTCATAAGGTGATCCCTTTGCTTTAACATAAAAGGGGAATATGTAATATTACAAATGTCTACCACATCCCTCAGTGCTATTTTTCAACCAAAAAGCTTCAAAAGCTTAAGTCTTTCATTTATTAACCTCAAATAGCATAGACTATCATGGAGTACACCATTCTGACCAATCACCCTTCCCACTTCAAGTTGCCATACCACACTGTTCCACACTGTTCCCTATAGTTTGTATTTCCACTAGTGTAAACCAGTGGACAGTAGATGATATGGCTCTCCTCAAACATGCTTCCTTTTAGCTCCTTAAATCAGGCACTCACAACCACAAGCCTACAACACTGGAACAGATTCAGGTTGTGGCCCTCACCTATTGCTTGCTAAACTTCTTTGCTATTACAGGTTATCACCAGTTTACTTTGCTCTGGATCTCTTTTGAATTTCCTTCTGGATCTCTTTTGAAAAGTAGATATTACAAGGGGGAACCCAAAAGACTCATAGGCCGAGGACAGACTGGCAATGTAAAGCGGGGCAGGCACGCTTCGGAAACGGAAGAAAGGAGCACGTTCAGACATGCGCATCTGTCCGTCGGCTCCGTTTCGTACTTACCCATCTCCCAGTCGCTTTCCATCCGCTTTACCAGGACACCGGGTAAAACCGGTGTTCAGGGGCCGTCCTCCGCATGCCTCCCGCTTCCAAACAGTGTGAACCGGAAGAAGCGGGAGGCATCCAGAGGCGGCAGTGTGAACGCGCCGCACAAAGTTATGCGCATGTGCGCACATGCGAAACACATCAAAGGAAAACAAAAAAAAGCGCAGCGGTGCACGCAAGCTGCGCGCGCCGGCTCCGCGGCAGTCTGAACGCTCCGTATCGCCGCTGGTCCACATTGCTCTGGCCAGTATGAACGGCCAGCTCCGTGGAGTTTTTCCCCCGCACCAGTTCCCTCCGCTTTGCCTCTGCTTTAGATTGCCAGTCTGTCCTCGGCCATAGGGTGGAATCCCATCTCCTTCCCCACTCTCTTGGCAAGCCCAGCAAAGTCTCTGAGCACTCCCAGGGCTATGTTGCTGCTGGGCCCAGCACAGCTCCTGGTGGCACAGTGCTGCCACCAGAACTAGTGCAAAGTACCAAGCTGCAGGGCTGCTGCCATCAGACCCAGCATGGCCCCAGGCTCTCTGGCATCCACTGCCAGGCCTGGTGCAGCCCTTGGGCTCTCCCTTGGCTATGCCACCACTGGCAGGCCCAGGGCAGCTCTTAGGCTTTGGAGTGGCTATGCCCAGTGCGGCTCCTGGGCTGAGCCAGCAGTGGCATGCCCAGCATGGCTCCTGGACTGCACAGTCACCATCGAGCCCAGCGCAGCTCCCAGGCTGTGTGGCTGCCACCAGACCCAGCACGGAGCTCTAGGCTGTGCAGCCACCGCTGATCCACCTAAGGTAAGTGTATTCTTTACACTTGTGCAAAGAACATTGTTTTACTTTTTGAGGGATTTAAATTCCCCATATGTATTATTTTTAAATATTTTTCTGCAATACTTCTTTAGCCTCCACATGGCCCCAATCCATGGATTTAGCTATCTGCAGATGAGGGCCACAGGTAGCTATCAGAATACAATTTTTAAATATTTTTCTGCAATACTTCTTTAGCCTCCACATGGCCCCAATCCATGGATTTAGCTATCTGCAGATGGGGTCCACAGGTAGCTATCAGAGAGTCAGTTTGGTGTAGTGGTTAAGTGCGCAGACTCTAATCTGGGAGAACCGGGTTGGATTCCCCACTCCTCCACTTGCACCTGGCTGGATGACCTTGGGCAAGCCATAGCTCTGGACCAGCTGTTCCCTCAAGGACAGCTTGGGAAAGAGTTCTCTCAGCCCCACCTACCTCACAGGGTGCCTGTTGTGGGGAGGGGAAGGGAAAGGAGATTGTAAGCCGCTCTGAGACTCCAAGTGAGTGAAGGGCGGGGTATAAATCCAATCTCTTCTTCTCTCTTCTTCTTCTACAAGATACAGGCCACCTTACCATTTACCCATGTGCAGAAGAGGACCACACTGTGTTAGCTAATGCAACACATGCCAGAGTTTTCTGGATGTCTCCTCAAGAAACAACATTAGCTGTTCAAAACAAGCTATTTTCAAGGCAAATGCTTAACTGCTACTTGCTTTCTGAAGATGGCAATGTGAGTGCCATCCTAATCAGAGTTATATCCTTTTAGGTCCATTGAAGTTAGTGGTCTTAAAAAGCTATACCCCTCCTTAATTAGCAGTGTTCATGTATTAATAGTAAACACATCTTAAATAATCTTCTCCAAACTTTACTATGACCTTAGAATTATACTGAGAAATTTTCAGTTATAGTGAATAGGCTTTGCACATTTTAAAACTATTCATCGTATCTTAGGTATTCTTTTTTTAGAGCACTACAGCTTTTAATAACTGAATTACGCTGATATAATTTTTTTCTTGAGAACATTTTCAAGGACATTTGTGATTAGATTGATCAAACTTAATGAATATGTATATGTATTGGACTAAATTGTAGTCCTTGTTTAAAAATAAACTCCCCAGTGTGTGCAATGATGTTACAGCTTACAGTGAAAGAATGGGGCATATATGAAGATGGCACTGCAGATGGATTCTAAGTAATTCTGATGAAGTACTTTAGAAACTGAAAACTTGAAAAATATTTCTGGTGATTTAATGTACTAGAACTCTTTCCTCCTTCCTATTCCCGTCATGACCCCCATCTTGTAAAGCTAGCTTTGACAATGGTATTAAGATGGAATTGTTAATCTTGAATATGTGGCAACAAATAAGACATAACTGAAAAGCAAGAATGCACAGTGGGCAACCAAATCCACAACACCTGGCATAATAAAGTCTAGCTTGATAATATACTGATAGCCAAAAACATTCTTAAAATTTGAGGCAAAAAGATCACTTTTAAGTGTTAAGGAAACACTGTTGCACTTGCCTGTAACCAGCACTTGTGGACTGGTTAATCATACAGGCTTATCACAAAGGTTTCCAAAGTTGATCAGAGTCCAAGACACCACCCCTCAACATTTTCCCTTGCCTCTGGGTTACACAAAGAGGGAAATGCATGCTTCTTTGCCTCAGCTGTGGCAATAATATTAGGGTATATCAAAGAAGGGTAGGACGGAAGGGGATGTGACTACACTACTTGATGAATATCAGTTACATGAAGGTGCAACTCCGATTTATTGTGGCGGTCTCTGCAGTACCACAAGGAGGATTACCAAATGAATTCTGTGAGTAGACTCTTAAGTGAAAAGCATATATACTACAGCCTTCCTGCTTCTACTTCTTTCAGGACACTGATAACTACTGAAGAGTGTTGAGTAAGTGAGGAGGTCAAAGATTCTATCACAGCATTGCACATATCATCTACAAAGACTCCCTTTAGGAACACAACTGAGAAGGTCTGATGTTTGGTTTAATGGAGAGGTCACTGTAGCTTCAAGTTTGTAACACAGCAATATCAGAAACTGGATCTATCATGATAGACTATGTGGAGGCTCTGCATCCATTTTGAGCTCCATCACAGCTGATGAAAAGATGATATTTCTGAATTCTTTAGTTTGCTGTAATTAAGCCAAATTTTGGCACCTAATGAATGTAAGGCACTTTTATTATCAGTAAGGTAAAGAAAAATACCAATAAAAATTATACTGGTCATCATAGAACTATGTAACTACTTTGGTTAGAAACTCAGTTTCAAGACTACCCTGTTGTCTGTTTTTAAGAAAAGTGGTTATACCTTAATGCCTCTAATTTATAACTCAGCATTCAGAGGTCACAGCACACAAAAGGTCTCTTCTTGCTGCAAGCAACTGGAAAGACCTCATAGCTGGAGGTTCAATAGGTTTGGCATTAATTTTGCTAATATTATCATTAAACCCCACTAAGGAACTGGAAACCTGACAGTACATACTTACTTAGAAACTGAATACACACACGCACAATGCTTTTCTTCATAGTGTGTACCCAAAGCAGCTTACATCAGTCTCCTCTTCTCCATTTTATCTTCACAACAACCCTGTGAGGTAAATTAGACTGAAAAAGAGTGACTGGCCCAAGGTCACTCAGAGTGTTTCCACAGCAGAATGGAGATTCAAACCTGGGTCTCCCAGATCCTAATCTGACACATAATGCAACAAGTCATACATTTAAATATAACAATAGGGGATACTGCGTAACAAAATCATTCTAATTTGGGTTTTTTAAACTAATTTAACCATTTTTGATATATTATGGGTCTTTCATTCCCACGACGTTTCTTTGAGAAAATGCTTTTACTAAAAACCCCTTTTTAAAGAATATTTTATGCTATACCTGCCCTTTTAGCAATAACAGTTTTACTTTGTCCACTAACTCTTGTGCAGGTTGGAAGTCTTAAGCAGAACACGGATGGTCCCTTGGGATTCTGTAATCTCTCCGATGTAACCTTTTAAAACTATAGAAAGGACTCATTGATTTTGTGCCATAGTTTCTCATTTACTTTGAAATCTGTAGCCTATTGCAGAAGGAAAGGTCAGCTGTGGAAATTGTGATCACATAGCCTATTTGGGGCACCTCTGGAGAACTTCTGGGGAACTGAAACCTGGATTTCCATTTTCACAATTCAAAAAGTTTTCTGCTTTATGATGCATTTCATAATTGGGATCTGTAATTACGCCTAAAATGATAGGCTGGTATCTATGCTATCAAAGCTATAGGGATAATATAGCTGGGGAGGGGGCTAAAACAACTGCAAATCTATTTCCTAATTTTTCTCAATGGCTCATCTGATTTGGTATTAAAGAGAATAGAACTTTCAAGGAATATATTTATTAATCAGGCCTTGATTTCATTAGTTAGGCAGGGTTATGGATTTGAGCCAGGCAAGTCCTTAAAAAAAATAGCTGCGGCAAGGTTTCTGACAATACAATACGCAATATTTTTGGCTGCATTTTCCTCCTGTTATAAAAATCTTAGCTAAGTTTTTCTCTACCTCAGATATGAGATTAAGAAAAGGGGACATATGGTCCCAAAGGAAGAGCTAATATCTCAACATAACTGTCTGATAGTTAACTATTTTCAAGGTGAGCACTGAAGAATAGACCATACTACATCTCATTTTATGCCATCTTCGGGTCAACAATGAACAGTGTTTGCTCCCGGTATTAGCTCCCAAATTCACAGAAGGGTACATAAATAAAAAAGAGCATTGCTTCCATTTCACTTTGTATACTGCCTTATGAAAAAGTAGAACTGAAACCGGTTTCAACCACCAACTGACTAAAACATCAAGTAGCCCACCCATAATCTGGAAGGTTACCAGGCCAATCAATTCAGTATGCAAGATCCTAGACACTGTGCCTGAAGCCTTTGAAGTAAATCTACTACGATTTTTATTATTGTAGTCTGCATGGTTCATAGGAACTTGGATTGGAACTGCATGGCTGTGATAAGAAGTGAACCTGGGACCAGAAAGTCAGTTTGTGATATAGACAATATATTTGAAATGTTTCTATACCATAAATGTCAGTGTGGTGTAGTGATTGGAGCACCGGACTAGGATCTGGGAGATACAGGTTTGAATCCCTGCTCTTACATGGAAACTTGCTGGGTGACCTTGAACCAGTCATACACAGTCCGACTTCTCTCATAGAGTCATTGCAAGGATAATCTGGAGAAGAAAAAAACCCCAATATAAACCACTTTCTATCCCCACTGGGAAGAAAGGCAGCATTACAAATGAAGTAAATAAAACAAAAATAGTAAGATGAAGGATGAGCACACTGAAGCTTAACCCAAATAAGATAATCCAGTTGGTTAGTGAAGACTGATCCTGGAAATGGCGAGTTTCCAACCTACCAAATTAATTAAGGTAGCTTGCTTGTAATCTACCAGCACACCTGTCCATTTTCTGTAATAGCTCCCAGCTATGGAACAGGTAAGGGTGGTGTGATGTTTAGGAAGTGTGATGTTTAGGAAGGATTTCTTAGGAAGTGCTGCAGGGTTGTTTCATCACTAGGTTTTCAATGGGGTGTAAGTTGCCTATCTTGGCTTATTTGGGGGCTGTATGTTTTTAAACTTGGAAACATAGGCCATCTTGAGCCACAAAGGAAAGGTAGGGTATAAATGTTTCTAAATAAGTAATAGATGGTGTTGATGCAGACAGGCTGTACCACTGGACTTGTCTGGCTTCTGGATGGTCAGCTATCAGCCAGGAATGCCATTTATGGACCAATGATGATGTATTAAATGCATTTTTTCCTGAAGGAAACAGATCTCACTACAGACATGGATGCTCTGTAGCCTCCAGAGTGCGTCAGATAATGAACCACACAAGGGGTTGCCTTCGAAACTTCTCAGAAATTAACTGGTCCATATGCCCTCACTAGGTTACTGATAGGTGATGATGATTTTCTGCATATCTACTAGCCATGTGTATCTCCATCTTTCCATGCAGATTTTTTTTTAAATCAAAACCATACAAGGCTGCATTAGACTTCTGCAAACCCAAGGAAAACCTGTCTATAGAAAAATATTCTTTAAAAAAAAAAGCAAGGGGGCTCTTGATTCTGGGCTCTCCCTCCCATTGGCTCTGGCACTTGCTTCCTCATCAACATCTCCTCTTCACGGGCAGTGCTGCCATGGCATTCATGGGCAGTGGTGCCATGGCATTCTGTACTGCCAAAGTAACCTTTCACAATGGTGAGATCTCTGGCATTTATTCTGTGCCATTTGTTCTGTGTCTCCCTTGGTCATTGCCTTCTGCCAGCAGGTGGAGACGTTTCTGTTTAATTTGAAGTAAGCTCAGTAAACTTATATTGTCCCTACTCCCTGGGTGTGTAGTGTTTGTATACATATGGGGGTGGAAGGGAGGGTGCTGGAGGTAGGCCCCTTCAAACACATTGTTCACTTATTTACAATTCACAAGACTTGAGCTTAGAGCAAAACACCTTCCTTGTTTTGTCTTTAAGGTTTACTGTTCTTATAGTGTTCAAAGTTATTTCTTTTGGTCACATCTGAATTTACGATTCTGAGTTGTCACAAGACAGCCATGACATGCCAAGTTTCTACCTCTGCATGGTGTTGAAATCTGCTGGAAACTATTGGAATTATTCATAAATATGCCACCAGAGCGGTACTGACTTCAGTATATCAAAATTTAAGAAACCATTGTCGCCACGTGTATTTTTGTTTCTGTCATTTTTCAAGTTTTACCTGGCAAGTCCTTAACATAATAGTATTGAATATGGTATTTATTTTCCTGTATTATTAGTTACTAAACCTGTTGAAGTGTTCTTTTTAGCTATATAAGTTATTTTTATTGCAAAATGCCTAATATTAATATTTTTAGGTTACAAGTATTTAAAATTTCTCAACAACTGTTTCCAAAAAGAAAAAAAAATTTAAAGGAAAAATTTAGGGGTAGAAGAAAAAAAATTGGGTAATTGAGGACAATGTTCCCTCAAAGCTTCACAGTGTTGTGAGCAAAAGTTCTACCTCTTGAGCAAAAAAAAGCTAGCAGCATTAAAGTTGCCAGCGAATCTTCATTTGACTATTGCATAAATTATTTTTTTATTATTTCCATAATTCTGTAAAAATCTTAGAATGAATTTTAAACTATATTTAAACTATATTTTATAATTCTTATAAATTACATCAAAATAACTTAAACATTACAAGAGAAAACAGAATCAAGTCAAATTTTATTACAGAAAATGTTGTCCTCTATGGGGGTAGATGGGGCCTCCAGATAACAGATATACCTGCCCCTTTCCATTATATTGGTAGACCTGGCCTCCGGAGAAAAGGTCTACCCACCCCAGTCTACTATATTGGTAGACCAGGCCTTGGACTATCACCCTGCGCTGAGCCTTAGAAAACATACCGGCACCGGGGGAAGGAGAGTGCCTCTTGAGGTTTACTTTGATTTTTTTTTTTTAGTGACATATGACAAATTATAGGTCAAGTCTAACAGAGGTGGAAGAATCACTGTCAGAACCCCACCTAATCTAACGAACAGGAAGTTGCCTAAATGTTATCCATCTGTCCAAACTACTTATTTATCCAAATATCTATATCCCACTTTTCCCTGTGACTCAAGGCAGCTTACAAATCATATTGAAAAGCACAATAGGAGTGTGCTAAAAAAAAATCATTATTTTCCAGCTCATTATCGCCTACTAAGAATAAGGCCCACTGTGGAAATAAATACAACAGGCTCTAGAAAGAGGCTCTGGGTGGGTGTCCAGGCCTTGGGCACTCAGAGTCAATTTGCTGTGGTGACCTCAGCAGAGTGTAAGGACACAGTCCACCATTTTCTCCAAGGGAACTCTCTCTGCCATCTGGAGAGGCATTGTAATTCTGAGTCATCTCCAGCCCTCCCCTGGAGATTGGCAACAATGTTTTCCCAGGAGGAAATGGTTTGTTTGGAGGGTGGAGTCTATGACATTGTACCTGTCTGAGGACCCAGCCCTTCTCAAACCCCACCCTCTCCAGGCTCCACCCCTCAAATCTTCAGGAATTTCCCAACCTGGAGGTGGCAACCCTATCTCCTTTCCAGCCACCCATCAATGTACCATTATTTGCCCCTCTGGCTTCAGCTTTCCATCTCCTCCCCCCTCCCTGCAGCCTCTACCTAGGAAAAGTTTCTCCACAGTGGGTATCAATGCTCCCTCTAAGCTGTGGAGTCTGGTGTGCAAAAATTTTAATTTGTGAGCTACCGGCATTAAAAGTTGTGAGCAAGAGACGTGGCGACTACATAAGTTAGTCTGCTCTGCAGCCATCTTTCCTGAGCTAAGACAAAAATGTGTGAGCCGGAGGCTAAAAAACTGAACTAGCTCACACTAACTCAGCTTAAAAGGAACACTGTTGGGAACTCAAGCAGGAGGGAAGCAACCTCAACAGGGTATAATGACACAGTCCACCCTGCAAAGCAGCCATTTTCTCCAGGGGAATTGATCTCTGCCATGTGGAGAGCAGTTGTAATTCTGAGTGATCTCCAGTCCTCACCTGGAGAATGGCAGCAATGGTTTCTTAGGAGTTTGGAGGGTGGACTCTATGGCATTTGAGTCAGCTGAGGTTTCTCCCCTCCCCAAACTCTGCTTTCCGTAGTCTCCACCACAAAATCTCCAGGAATTTCCCAACCTGGAGCTGCCAGCTCTAGCTAGCCCCAATGAGTTCCCCACAAAGGCCAAAGTAGGCCTGGAAAGGGCCTCCTTCACCTGCCTTTTTACTAACAGAACCAAGCTTGGTTGCCTAGCAACAGCCACTGAGGGGAAAGTTAGCCCCACAGAAGGAGAAGAGACTGGTTTGACAGCTGGTAGCCCACCTCAGTAGCCAGCCTGTCAAAGAGGAGCCAAACAGTAGAAGTGTCTTTGTCAGGAGAGACAGCTGTTTTGGCAGTTTACTCTGTCAGGGAAGAGTGTCCAGGCTGGCAGTGGGCAGGGGAGAGGAGCGGACCCAGCACCTAGCCAATGGCACGTAAGTACTCTTGAGTGGCAGCTGATGGGCCAATAGCTGACAGAGCACATAATACAGCCAATGTGAGAGCTGGAAAGTGCTAATATGTTAGGGCTTTTATATATATAGGATGGGGACCATTATAGTCAATGGGCCCCATAGGCTATAGTGGAGAATCGATCTGGGGCGTATCTGGGGCTCAGGGAGGCTGTTTTTTTAAGGTAGAGGCACCAAATTTGCAGCATAGCTGCTGGTACCTCTCCTTAATACCACCCGAAGTTTAAAAAAGAGTGGACCAAGGGGTCCAATTCTATGGGCCCCAGGAGGTGTCCCCATCCTTCATTGTTTCCAATGGAGGAGAAAATGCCTTCTCAGTTTGTGAGCTGAAGCTAAAATCACTGAGCTGTCACCTAAAATGTGTAGCAGTGTCTCCTAGCACAGCTTAGAGAGATCTCCGAATGAGGAGAAATTTAAGGTATAAATAATAAAAATTCCAGTAATGAGAGAAAAAATTATGGTAAATAAATATAAATATTGGGGGGAAAGTTGATACATTTTCAGCAAAAAAAAATTAGACAAACCTTTATAGAAAAAATATAACATATCTTTATTCAGAATTGAAGTAATAAAATGAAAGAAAAAATACAAGTATTAAAAGGAGAAAATAAAATCATCTTTTTTATTTCTTTTTAAGTTCAAGCCTTTTGTGGGGGGGGGGTGTTCCAAGACCTTTTACTTCCCCCAAAGTGACAATATTAACCCTTGGTAACATACCTTAAGTTTTAAATGTCCATAATGCATGGATGCGCTTTTTCCCTTCAGCAAATTTTTCACAACTGCATATTACATCATAAAAGTTCCATTATGCCTGTCTTATTGCAATTGCAACACGTTTATTTGCTATTTCTTTATTAATTTGTGGAAAGTTGCATGCTGCCATCCTACCAGCAGTTAGTGAGGTTCTGACTACTGTTTTGCATAAGTTGTCACACAAAATAATTAAGAAGATTCCTCTCAGTAACAATTCAGTGCAAAGAAACGTAGATGAAATGGCTGAAAATGTGGAAGATACATTGTGCAGCGTACTAAGGACAAGAGAATTTGCATTACAATTGGATGAAATCAACTCTTCCAGGCAATGAATCTTTGCTTCTTGCTTAAGTGCGCAAAGATGAAAGTTTGGTGCAAGATCTGTTATTTGCAAGGCAACTAAGAACAGATACTAAAGGAAAGTCAATATTTCATGTTGCTGAGCAGTTCTTCAAAGACAAAGAAATTCTACTTACTAACATACTTGCTTGTGCAACTGATGGGGCACCATCAATGACTGATTGCTACCATGAATTGCCTACCATGAATTGCTACCATGAATTGCTGGTTGCTACCATGAATTGGAAAAAAAAAAAAGTGCTAAATTTTAAGAAATGGTACCAAGAATTTTCATTATAGAAGGAAATTTCTGATTGCTACCCAGCACCACAGACAGTGGTTAAAAAGCTCCTTGTTGCATTTCCAACATCATATTTGGTGGAACGTAGTTTTAGTGTGATCATCCAACTTCTCTTCAAACAAAGAAACTGACTCCAAATCACAAAATGTGGTGATTTAGGACTCCTGATAAATGACTTTAAACCAGATATCGGGAAAATGGAATCCCTTCATCAAGCCCACCCAATGCATTAAGGATTTACTGAACAGTGAAGTAGTTACTAATCATGGTACCAAAGATTCTTGCTTTGAAAAGCTGTTATCACTAAATCAAGTTCATCAATTTTGTTAATGAAATTAAGTTAAAAAGTTTTAATTTATTTTGAATAAATGTGCAATTAATTGTTACTATTTTGAATTGTATTGTTGTGATCTTTCTTAGTTGGTTGCACAAATCACTATTTTGAATAATGCTTTTTATAGGGTAGAGTAGGGCACGCTGACTATGAGTTTACAGAACCAAGGGGTGGTGTCCTGAAAAAGTTTGGGAACCACTGAACTAGTTGGACAATGTTCTTACTCACTACAGAGCCAGCTTCATATACTCAGAACTACAATCCTATACAGAGCTATATGGCAGTAAACCCCATTAACCTAATGGGACTTAATGCTGAATAGACGTGCATATGATCACACCAGAACAGTTTTTGATTAAATGGAGTCCCCAAAGAATTGTAGTCTGTCACCAATTTTTCAGAACGTTTTGGTATATACAGGGCTATTTTTGGGCAGGAATGCACAGGAATGGAGTTCTGGCTGGCTTCCAAGTTGGCCACGCCTACAGCCTTCCCCCCCCCCCTCGTCGGGCTCCCCAGGTGCCTCGCAAGCCAGGGTGCCTGGGGGAAGCCAAGCCGATCCAGGGAGGGAAGGCTGTTTAAACTTCCTCCCCTTCTCTGGTTCCCCAGGTGCCCCGCAGCTGTGGGGCACCTGGGGAAGCCAATCCAGAAACTGCCTTCCTTCCCTCAGGATCCCCATGTGCCCCGCAAGCTGCAGGGCACCTGGGGAAACCGATCCTGGGAGGGAGCTGCACTGTCAGGGGAGTGGCCTAATATGCTAATTTTTTTTTGCTGTTGGGTGTGGAATATTACGCTAATGAGTTCCTGCTGGGATTTTTTTGACAAAAAAAGCCCTGGTTATATAGGAATCTGCTCTACACTATCTCATTTTGATGGGTCTTGTATTTTAAAGGGAGGGGATCCAGAAGTCAACTCTATTTCAAGTCACCTTCCATCGTGAAAATTACCTGCTATGTTTTTGAAGTACCTATATCCTTCAAATGTACAGCTGCTAAAAGACAGCCAAGTTTTATTTTACACATCTAACACATGCTTAAAATATTATGAGATGAGGGAGGAACTGAAGTGTGACCAAAACACACATCTTCCATATAGCAAATGCACAAGCTGTCCCCAAACATGGAAGACACACAATATATTGCAGGAAAAGCTCAGCTTCAGGCAGTACAGAGAACTAACTCAATCCTTGTTTGACTTCCTCCTGATGTCTCCTAATGATCACAGCTGGCCTTACAACAGCTCTCTGGCAAAGGGCTGCAGGGATGGTGATACACTTCATTACAAAGAAAAAATGGATGGCCATATCTGTGTTGGTACATGATGAAATGGTATGAATTAGGTACTCTGCTGAATCAACACAGGCTTGTGAAAAAACTGTAGAATAGAGATGACCATTCAAAACTGCACTAAATTATATATGCTCTGACACACTGACAAATGTTCTCTATTTTATGTTTTCCACACAGTTACAGGTTTGCTGTATATGCACAGTATTTGTATCAAGCATAGAATGTGGCTTCTGAAAGTCAGCTTTTAAAAAGAATGTAAGACAATTTTCTTTTTTCCAAAAATTAAGCCCTACATGTCAAGGTTCAGACAGACAAAATGATGATAATCTGTCATCAGAACTCCAGACATGTATGCATGAGAGAGAACTTTTTCTGGGTCACAAAAGAGGAAAGGAGGGGGTAACATTTTCTCACTGCTTCAATTTCTCCAATTGTATACCTTCAGATAACAAATCTCCTGCATCTTATCTAGTTGCATCGCTAATGTATCTAATTCACAACACCGCCAAACATGTGGATACTCAAATCCAGAGACTGGAGCCATGAATGGACAGGAGAGATCTTGCTACAAAACTTTTAAAAAACCCTATGAGACTTGCAGGGAAAAAACTGATCAAAAATACATTGAAGGATCAACCCCCACAGTATTAGAGGCAGCATCTGTAACTTTTAGAAACAAATGTTCTGTCAGTGGCCATTGTGCTGGTTGCTAGTAGGGGTGTGCATTCAGATCTACTGTAAGCCAGCAAGGCATATTATATGCTCTTATGAACTGTTAAAATCATAAGTTTAACCTTTGAGATTGGCTTTCTGCCTAAGGCAAAGGCACTCTCTATTGCTATGAGAGGCTCCAGCCCACAGCGGGAGACTTCCTTCAGAGTTCACACCTACATGAAGACCAAAATTCCATTTCAAAGAGGTCTTCAGTTCCTTTCACGTGTTCCCACCAACAGGGAGACCAAGACTCCATTTCAAAGGGTCCTTTTTCTCCTGTACGCTAGCCTCCTCACACCTTCCCCCAAAGTTCCTGTAAGAGATTAGGTTGCCCAGCAACTAATTGTCGACCATCAAGTGACCTGGCCGAAACCATCACGAGACCAAGGATTGGCGCCAAGAAGACCGACCAGATGGCCCAGGTGTTAGATCCTGATTAGCACCTAGATTTGCAATATTGTCCACTCCTTCCTGCCCCCTCCTCCCTATGACACTGACCAATAGTAGGGCTAGTAGGGACGGACAAACTAGTAGGTGTGACAAGGGGATGTGGTCAGCGCAGCCCCAAAGCTACCTGATAAAAGATCTTGCACAACAGAAACATATTGCTAGCCACCTTCGACCCCTATCTTCTTACCAACCTCTTATGTCCAGCTTCCTGTACCCAACACCTTGCCTCCATCTTTAATCCCTGGTTTGCACAGCCAGGACTGGAGCGTGTATCTGCAGGTTCAGATCTCGTTCCCCCTATTTTTCTCATTTATCCCTCCCTCGATCTTCTTGTGGAAGTAGACCACCCATCACCAAGATAGGTAACGTATCACCCCTCAACGAAACTCCTGCTAATGCAACAGTGCTATTTTCTGTCTGATTTCCTTAGATCTTGTGTGTATGCGGTTTTATTATTATTCCTTGTATGCTTGAACAACATTTTTACAGTAAACATCATTCAAAGAAACCACTCAGCCTCCGTGCCTATTTTCTGAGAACTCCTGGAAGAAGCGGGACCTTGGTATAGTTGGCAAGAACCCGTTATTTTGCCAATTGCTGAACGTAAATTAAAGCAATTTGGCTAACAATACCAGAGCCAAAAATTTACCCAAAAAATACCCTAGCAATATTTTGGGGTGTATTTTGGCTTCCCAAATCTATTAGGGTTTTCTTGGGGAAACTGAAAAAAACCCTGAGAAAATCCAATTCCCAGATATATTCAGGAATTACCGGTAAATCCTAAAGCAGCAGAGAGGAGGGAGCAGATTGCTCTCATCTCTCAAGTTTGTCACACTTCTACTTCAGTCCCTTTAAAGTTTTAAGGGACTACAGAAGACAGCCCGAGGATCAGCTGTACTGGGGGGAGCAGACTGTTCCCACCAGCTCAGCTTGGGGCGAGTGTCTCATGCAGCCCAGTTTTGCTGTGAGAGAGGCCAGCCCCAGAAGCTGTTGTGTTGGAGGGAACAATCTGGTAGCCGTGGCAAAGCAGATCCTGGGGCCAGGTTCTCCTGCAGCCCAGTTTAAACCACACTGCAGGAGAAGCCATCCCAGCCAGGTCTGAGTGCTGTGAGGAGAGACCTCAACATGGCATGCAGATCCTGGGGCCAGCTTTTTCTTACCCATATTTTTCTTCTCGGGTCTATTGAACCTGAAAAAAAATTGGGATTTCCAAAAACTCCTGGATCTGAATACCATACTGGTATTGGGAGTCAGGAATTTTCGGAAATACAGAATTTTGGGGGGATCCAATAGACCTGAACCAAAAAATACCAATTAAAAAAAATGCACACCCCAGTTCTTAGACAATAACAATAGCTTAACAGCCTTCAAGCCCTGGTTTCTAAAAATCCAAAAAGGGGGGAAAAACTAGCTTCACAAAGGTCCCAGATACACAAAATCCACTAGGAGAAACACCATCAGAAATTGCCAAAATATAAACTGTATTTAACAAATATAAAGTTGGTGGTGTCACAACAACAAAATTAAGTGCATATTATAACTCTAATAAGGCATAAGATACAATGTTTCCTCCTTACAAGATAAGACATAAAGTCCATGTAATCAGTTCAACCTGATAGGAGGAGTCCACATAGTCCAAACATTTTCCAGCCTTCGCAAAGATGCCTATTGCAACTTTTCCCTATAAAATCTTTAGTTTAGTTCCAATGTGTGTGAGCAATCTCCTGCTTTCCATATTCTATCAAAGCCAGACAAGGCAAATGTACTGTCCTAATAATGTCCTCTGTGCATCAGGCACGAACAGTGGCCACCCTGTACTTCTGTATCTCCAATGAGCATCAAATAGTAGCTTTCCAAGTGGCAATATGGGTTGAAATGGGAGATACAGAACAACCTTAAGTGAAACTCTTTGCTTTAAAATGTCCTTTGAATAGTTCTAAAACAAAGCACTTTCATCATATTAAAACCAGTTTAATAGCATCCCAACAATAAAACATTCCTAATTGCAAAGGTAATATTAGTAAGAAAACAGAACACATACTTTAAATGTTCACAAAAATTCAAAGCTATTTACTGTTAAAGAAAAAACTGATATATGCTCAAGACTTACAGGCTTATTGCAAGCTTATAAACAGTACAGTACATTTTCTTTAATCCTTTAGACTATACAATTATTCTGGAATAAAGAGGCTTCAATATTTCTGCAGATATATCTCAAGAACAAAAATATTTAAATGCAAATTTAAAAGATGAAAAGCCTTTTTGTATCAGAACTACACATCCAAAAGGTGACGGCATGCTTAAATTTCATATATATCAATGAATTTTAAGTATACCTAAATTTCTGCTTATTAGACCAATAAAGTGGAAATAGGGATTACTAAAATAAGTGCACACATTCAGAGTCATGGATGCAGTGTATTCATTGCTGGTCATTTGACAGTTTCCAGTAAATAAGTAGAAGTTTTACAACACAAATATATGGAACGATATAAAAATAGCTACAGAACAAACTTATATATTCTTATCTTTACTTACTTCACAGATTAATTCATCAACTGTGCTAACCATTTTCAGCATTTTAAAAAATCAGAATGTGGGTATCACTTCTAAAATAAGGATGCATGGGCCTTTATTTGCAAAAGACTGTAGGATAACCTTCTTCCCTTGATAGTACGTAATTAGTTTGCTACACTCATTTGCTCTAAATGAAAGCAAACAGAAACATGTAATGCAACAATTCTTTTTAAATAGAACCTCCCAAAGCCACCATGGTTAGAAGGAAAGGTGGATATGAATGATTTATTTTTTTATTTATTGTACAAAGTATCTATGAAGTTACAAATGAGGATGCACAAACCTTTGCGTAATTATAATGAATCCCTGACTTTGCAAAATTGGTTTCCTTAAGGGTATGCTCACTGAATGCAGCTTGAATATCCTGTACAAGGTTTTTCCACAAAGAAAATAGTTGTTCTGCATTATTTTAGACAAAAGATAGATTTAGTTTGGGTAGGTTTGCCAACCACCAAGTGAGGCCTAGAGACCTTCCGAACTACTACCAATATCCAGACAACAGAGATCAGTCCCCCCTGAGAAATGTCTGTTTTGCAGAGTAGATTCTATGACATTAAACCCTGCTGGGTCCCTCCCCTCCCCAGATTCCATCTCCAAATCTACAAGAATTTCCCTACCCAGTGTTGACAACCCTAACTGGATATTTTAAACCCTAACAGGATTTTGCATATACACTGTAAAACTGTGATTGTTACCAGGTCACTGAGTTAAGTGGTTCTATTAAAGTTTAACACAGACAGGATTTGTGGGTGTTACTAAGTCTTACATATTTGCATATTTTTAATAATCACAATGTGCCTATTTGAAAGTTACATACATATTCCACTGCTGAAATATTTATATCATGAGTAAAAGTTAGCCACACTTTCTGTGCAAGAATTCATGTATTAGAGCTTTCTAATTGTTACTTTAAGTACCGGTACTGATGTGGTCAAAAAGTCAGATTCGTTGCACAGTATTTTAAGAGCTCCACTGGTGATAAAAGTTTGCAAAATACTTTTCTTTATTTGTCTACTTGAGCTTTATCTCCCCCTCCCCCCCAAAAAATCCCTGTATTCCAGCAAATCAGTTTTAGGTCATACCTACATTCTTGTCTCAAATAAATCAAAGCGCTCCATGTCTTCCAATAGTTCATCAATGTTCACCAGTCCATTGAAGAGAGATCTTCCTCATATCATCCAATCTAGCACACTGCAGGAAGAACTCACCATAATACTTTTAGGCAGCATTTGTGATAAACAAGGATCCATTTGGCTACAATGATTATAAAATAAGCAGATGGCTGCTAAAATAAATTTATAATTTAATGATTATTCAAAATATAACTTTGCTATGGAAGCCATTATAAAGCAACTACTAGGGCTATAATACTTTAGTATTACAACCATAAAGGATATATTTATACACGTCAAAACCAAAACAAAATCTTTTAAAATTAGCCGAACAAAAACAGGAAACGAGATTGGTATTCCGCTTTTAATAAAGTATTCATTTAATAACAGCTTAAAGTTAAAGATTCTGTGACTGGTTGTACACCCAACTGAATGATGGAATCTTTAACATAGTAAGAATTTTAAAAGTGCTATAATTAAAATAACGTACAAGCAATCTTTTTACACTGCAGCTAACCATTTGCCCTGGAAGTCCAACAAACAGGGTATAGAGGCCAAAGCCCATCCCTGATGCTGCCTTCTAGCACCTTTAATAAAGGTTTGTGCTACAGAGTCTGTATTAAGAACAACAATAAGAAAATAACCACTTTTGACACAATTTTCGTAAACAAATAGGGCATATAATTCATGTACTACATTTCTTATTATGGAAGTGCTAGGGATACGCAAGTCAGAAGCCTTGGTTTACCAGAATCAATATGCCTAACTGGCAAAACACCAGTGGATATTAGTAAAAATGCCCAGGGTTTGCAGGGGGGGGGGGAATCTGAATTCTAAAAAAATGAGGGGTTACCCCAAAGATTAAAAAATGTCTTCAGTGACTCTTGCTAGGCAACCACAAAAGTATTTTCAGCCTTCAAGCATTGGTTTCTGTCAGTAAAATGTGAGAGGGAGGTAGGGTCCTTTCTAGAGCTGTTTTGGTCTTTGAAGGAAAAGTCATTGCAGTCAGGCCCAACCATGTGAGTTGCATGACTTACCCTGGATTGGCTGCTCACTACTGATCAACAGCAGCCATGCCATGAAAGCCAGTGTTGTATAGTGCCTAGAGCTTCAAGCTAAAATCTGGGAGAATCAGGTTCGAATCGCTACTCTACTGCAGAAGCTCACTGAGTTACCTTGGGCCAATCACACAGCCTCAGCCTAACCTACCTCACAGGTTTGTTATGAGTATAAAATGGAGCAGAGGAGAATGATGTAAGCCGCTTTGGTTCCCTATAGAGGAGAAAGGTGGGGTATAAATGAAATGAATAAATAATAAACATGGGTTAGAAGGGGACAGCTAAAAGGTAAGTTGTGTGAAAAGGAGAGGAGGAGGAGGAGAAGAAGAGATGAGATTGGATTTATACGCCACCCTTCACTCCCCAAGGGAGTCTCAGAGCGGCTTACAAACTCCTTTCCCTTCCCCTCCCCACAACAGACACCCTTAGAGGTAGGTGGGGCTGAGGGAGCTCTTTCCCAACCTGTCCTTGAGAGAACAGCTGGTTCAGAGCTATGGCTTGACCAAGGACATCCAGCCAGGTGCAAGTGGAGGAGTGGGGAATCCAACCCGGTTCTCCCAGATTAGAGTACGCGCACATAACCACTACACCAAACTGGCACCAAACTGAGAAGGCACAGAAAGGGAAAGCATATGGAGTTGCTAGGAGGAAAGAAAGAGTAGGATATAGGGGAAATGAGGTGCCACCCGAAAGTCCTTGTAGGTTCAACCCACTGCACAATTGGGCCTCACCCAGCAGCTAGCACCACACATCTGGCCATAGTTTTCTTGGGTAGAGGCTGCCAAAGGGGAGGGTAAGCTAAGGTAGATTGTCTGGTGGGTGGAAAGAAAGCAAGAAAAGGGAAGAGATATGGGGGCTTTCATGGAAGGGAAAGAGAAAATAGTGGGAGGAGGGGAAAATGGGATACCCTACACAAGTCCTTGCAAGTTCCCACTTGTATCCAATATTCTGCAAACTTACCTAGTACCCTGAAACAAGAATGAATTATACTCAAGCATTCAAGCACCCAAGATTTTGTCAACTGTAAGAGGTCTGTGCTTCCCTGCTCCACCTTCCTTAAACTTCAACAAAAATGTAACCCTTTCAAGCCTACAGAGGAACCAGTGGGGTTTTTTTTGGGGGGGGGGGGAGTGAGAATCCAATGTCAAGTCATTTGAAGAAGGGGAAAAGTCTCACTTCAGCAAATCATCCAGTTTAGAAAATTCACCAATTTAATTTCAATAATTTGCATGCCAAAGATAACAGCTCTTTCTGCTCAGCCCTGGTACTGCGATTTGCAAGCAAACACACACAAATTCAAATGTACAAGTCTATTTAGAACACTAGGACAGAAGACATTTTAAAGCATTTGCCTCTGACATTCACAACTGGCAACAAAGGGAACTTCAACCCTGACATATGTGTGAAATTTTAATAAAGGAAAGTGTCTCAGGTATTAAAAGATTTTTTGCTACCTTCAACTTTTATTGTTTCCTACTTCTCAGATGGCATAAATGAAAGATACATGTGATGGCAGCATAGGGTGAAACAGTTTGCAACTCTTTCTCAGAGAGCCAGTCTGGTGTAGTGGTTAAGTGCGCGGACTCTAATCTGGGAGAACCGGGTTTGATTCCCCACTCCTCCACTTGCACCTGGCTGGATGACCTTGGGCAAGCCATAGCTCTGGACCAGCTGTTCCCTCAAGGACAGCTTGGGAAAGAGTTCTCTCAGCCCCACCTACCTCACAGGGTGTCTGTTGTGGGGAGGGGAAGGGAAAAGGAGTTTGTAAGCCGCTCTGAGACTCTTAAGTGAGTGAAGGGCGGGATATAAATCCAATCTCTTCTTCTTCTTCTTCTTCAAATATTGGGTATACTTGTAGTTTTTCATTACAGAAAAGATATATCTTTTACTTTTGTGTTGATCTTTGGCTGAAATAAGCCATTCATGCATACTTCTAGAATCCATAAATATGTCAAATAGTACCATTTTATTTGAAATCTCTAGTGTGGTAATAGTTCTGAACAAGGGTCATTTCGAGCAGGAACGCACAGGAACGATGTTCAGGGAGTAACAAGCCCAGGAGTGGGCACATATGGTGATGCGCTGTGGAAAAAAGCAAAAGCATACTAACTTGATCTGTATTTTCATACTTGTTGTAGGGTAACTTCCCTGCAAGAGCAAAGGAAACCTAAAGTGTCTTTAGTCAAAGCGTAAAGCTGGCTTGCCAGCTCTGAGTTGGGAAATACCTGGAGATTTTTGGGGTGGAGCCTGAGCGTTGCCTTCTGACACACTTTTGGTGATGCCAGGGGGTGTGGCATAAGCAAATAAGTTATGCTAAAGAGTTATGCTAATGAGCTCCTGTACCTCTTTTTTTACAAAATGACCCCTTGTTTTGAGTATGCTAATCTTGGGGGAGGGGATGTTCATTTGTCAAAAAGGTAGTTTATAAACTAACTCAATAAAAAAAAGAGTTAGATAAAACAGATTTCCACTGACAGAAAGGGGGCATTTTTTTACCTTTCCCCAGCCTGCTATAGACCTTTGACTGCCCCCTTATGCTGTTCCTGGGAGATCCCCTTTCCCCCAAGGCCAGAATTTCAGCAGGCATTTGTGGATGTAGTGGGATGGGGAGAGATGAGAAAGTCATGCTGTGCTGACTGAAATCCCATCAACAAACATTTCTTGTAAATTCAAGCCATAACCCTTTTCTTCACGAACTTCTGGTCAGCTGTAGTTTTGCTAACCTACATCCTAGACATCAGTTTACAAACCAACTTCTATACACACATTTCATTTAGCTGAATTTTAGTGGCATTCAAATTGATTAAAAGAAGTCTGCCATAGCCAGCCAACGAACTTTCACAATGCAAGATTTCAAGTAAATTTTCTGTATGTGTTAAAAAATGTATTCAATGTGCCCTGATCTGGATTGCCCAGGCAAGCCCAATCTCATCAGATCTTGGAAGCTAAGCAGAGCCAACACTGGCAAATACTTGGAAGGGCGACCTCCAAGGAATACCAGAGGCAGGATACGGAGCCAGGCTAATCAAGCCACCTCTCTGAAAAACATCCAAGTCCCTGGTAGGGGTTGCCAGAAGTCCATCATGCCATCCAGGCCATGCGCATGTGCACACACACACACACACACACACATATATTCAATGCAGTCATCAGAGGTTGGAATCAATCGTGACAAAACCAAGAAATCTGTAAGTTGAATTGGAAGTGACTCAGTATTGACTGTCTGTGGGCCAGTGAAACCTACCTTTCTGAATCAAAAAGGAGAACAATCATGTACTATACCCAGCATCTATCCACTAACCCCAGGGTACATCTCAGTATTCCAAATCCCCACACTCAGATACATGACCAAAAGCTAGAAAAATCAGGATTTTCAAAAAAAAAAAAAAAAAAACCCTCCCCCCCAAAAATAGGTGAATTAACTCCTTGAACTGCCTCCACTAGGGATGCCAACTTTCAGGTACTAACTAGAGATCTCCTGGGATTACAACTGATCTCCAGGCGACAGATCAGTTCACCTGGAGAAAATGGCCATGGTGGAAGTCCCTCCCTTCCCCAACCCCTGCTCTCCTAAGATTCTACTCCCCAAATCTCCAGATATTTCCCAACCTGGAGCTTGCAACCCTAGCCTTCACCGCTATACTGCTAGACCAGAGCTACAAGACTATGCTCAAGCTCTAAAACCACCAAAAAGTATGTTCCTGTTTTTCATTCCTCACTTGTCCTCAAGCCTCTCTTCTTGAAGCATAATGAAAAATATAATCAATAAGAGAGAAGAGGTTGCTGCTGGGCGTGGGAAAGGCCTTAAAATGCATAGAACCCATTACCCAATCTTTTGAAGTCTGACCTTGAGCATTTTTAAAAAAATGTAGCAGGGATGCTTAATTATACAGAATTAAAACTACCATATTTACTCAATAGGAAGACAAACAACCTTGAATGTAAGAAGACCCTCTCTAAAAACATTATACACTATACCACCACTGATAGAGTTGCAAGGTCCCTTGAACCTGCTGGCAAGGGATGGGTGGTGAACTTACTGGAAGCAGGGATGGACACTGAAAATAAATGTGACATGCCTATGTGACCTGAAGGGACATAGGCACGCCTGCGGTGCCACTCTGGTTTGTGGGCAAAACTATGGTAAAATTAGCTTCTACCATAGTGTTTTGCCCAAAAAAACAGAGTGTCTCCCAACGTCACCAACATGCCTGCATCACTTCCAGGTCATGTAGGCACATCACATTTATTTCCGGCTTCTTGCCTCTCGGGGGGGGGGGGGCAATTAGGGGCAGAGAGGAGTGCCCAAAACTGGGGGTTCTGGCATCCCTAACCAGTGAAAATCACCTGTGTCTCCACTTTGCACACTCAACTAAATCATCTTCACCATTTCAGAGTGTACTGGAAAATAGATATGGAATGTGAAACTTCCTTTTGACCAGGGTTTCTACTATGCAAGCAGCTCTGGGAGAATTTCTAGCTTGTGTAACTGGCATATTAAAGTAGAAAACACTGAATAGAATACTACTCCAGCTTGACAGATCTCATGGTCGGCTACTGGTAAATTCTATGGCTTTAGGCTTCACAGCCACAGCACATAGGTGCAAACATAGCAGATTCCCTTCTGCCACAACAAAGATTAGAGCATTGTCAATAATACCATGTATTTCCCACTGCTACTTTACTAGATATTTGCTAAGTGATTGTATAGGTGTATTCTTTAGGACTTTCCAAGAACCCACACCCACACTCCACTAACATGAAGCTAAACCTAAGCCCCACTGGAACCACTGGGACTAATGTATACTTACTAATGAACTCAGTCAACCTCAAGATATTCAAAATAGTTACACCAGGAAAAGAATGTTTTATTTCTGGTTCCAATAAATTTATGGCTAGCACAGTGACTAAAATAAATTTGATTTAACTGTAATAAAAATGTATGTGTGTGGTGAGGAAAAGATAATTAAAAATACAGCCAAAGAATGGGGTACATTTTTATTATACAAATATTGAGGAACACTACATAATTTACACTGAAAATTAATGTTTACATTTTACTGAATGTGACTTTTACCACATCCTTTAATGTTAAGAATTTTCTTGTGAGTTACAAAGTAAGAATAGGAAAATTAATTGAAGAATGGTCAGCCATGAGGTGTTGATACTGCTGCCAAACAGCTGTTAAATAACTTAATCTGTGTAGTACAAACCAAGGGGAAGGTGGGGAGATAAGTATCCTAAACAACGATGCACTCAGTAATAAGAACAGGAACACAAGGCTAATATATGCCTTGCCTGCCCAAAAGAGCTTACACTCTACGTATATTACAGCACGTTATATGTAGGAATAGAAATAAGAGCTACAACTGAATGAAATCTATTTTAATAAATTAGTAATCACTGTGTATAAACCTAACATTTGTAGACCATGTTTCATTTAAGGAAGGGATGATGAAAGAACTAATTCTGTCCCACAACCCTTCCTTTAGACTTCTAAACACAGTTATCACTTTCTTATTTGGTCTAGTGATTTTTAATGCCAGAAATAAATTTAATATATGGATCCTCATCTTGCTTAATAAAAAGTCTTTAAAATAATTCTGTCTATTCTATCTAAGATACATCATTTCAAACAAGGCAATCTTAGTATGTGATTGTCTGCCCCCATCACTCATAGGTACTGATGGAATAAGAGACAACTGGGGTGCATGCTATGTAATTAAGAGAGCATGACCAAACTTTTACAGAACTGAAATAAGAGGCCTAACACCTTTTAAAAAATCAGTACTACCCTTAGATATTTCTACAATTAATTCCATAATCAAATTGGCATTGTGTACCCACCCTGCTCATTATTTAAACCAATACACCAGGAAGGGTGGAGACAGAGAACTGGAATCTCTCATCCAAAGAGCTTGCTTCACCATACTGACAGAAAGATCAGATAGCTTACTTGTTAAACAGCCGCATTTTGCCCAGACTTATAAAAAAACAGTGTTACAAAGCAAGCATACCTAGATTTCAGAAGAATGACTGTCCATCTGCAGAAACAAGGAAGAAATTTACACCTTACATAAAGGTTTGTTTTTCTAACCTACATAGGTAATACTATGGCTTATACGAAAAACTGTGGTTAGAGTGAAGTACATGTATCTTACGAAGCTTTCAACTTCACTACAACAATTGTGTAAACAATGATTTGGAAATTCATACTGTACAATAAACAATTCATCTCTATTTCAGTTCTGGAGTATGTCTTCAAATGTTCAATATTAATATATTTATGGGAGAAACAGCAATGCTATATCAGAAATATTCTCATCTGTGCAATCTATTTAATCAACTCCTGGTTAATCATGCTCACTAATTTTGAGGTTTGCCAGGCAGTTTTAGTTACTATTAAAAAAAAGAAAAGAAAAAAGAAAAACAACAACAAGGAAGTCAGTTTTTAAATGTAGGGCTGACAGTTCTTTCAACGTCCCAGACAACGTAGCAGTAGTTGGCAGGATCGCATCAGCTCCAATGTGTTCCTGAAAAATATAAAATACCAGTGTCCACTGGATCAGCGGGTCCTTGGCACTTTGGAACTATTCATGAACGATTTGGGTGATGATGCTTTAAGTATAGAATGAAGAGACTTGTTAATAGAGAACTTTCCAAATGAAGCATCTGGTGTGTTGCACTCCCAGGATATATTATGAAGTTGCTAGGTGACTACTCAAATGATCACACCAATCTTAAAATGTTTATTTATTTATACTGGCAAGTCAAGCTGAGAGAAAGACAATGCAAAAAAGAAAAACAAAGAGTGAAAGAGAGAACATCTAATATTCTTAACTTGTATGTTCATGCTTAAACACAGAAAAATTGTCACAACTATTCTCATGACAGTTCAGTGAAATGTGGCAATGGAGTTACTACAAAAGTTTCTATCAGTTTTAAGCAACAGAATTAATTAGCACAAGGCTATATTTAAAATATCATTGAAGCACAGTATTCAGAAACTCTCCTTACAGATTACTGTCCTCAAATCTCCTTAATAGTTAGAAATCTCCTTGAGGTTGCAATGTAGTTGGCATCTTAGAATGCTGGTGTTGCACAAGTGTCTTTTGTAATAGCTCTCACAAGACAATGACAAGACCCACCAAAGCAAACAATTCACAAAATACAGAAGCACCTACTAACTGCTTCCATTTCTTGATGCACGAAAATCCCAGAGATGGGAGAAACACTTAGAAAGAGTATCATGGTTGAACCCATTCAACTAAATTGGCAATTTTGGCTGATTTCCCTTCCCGCTGCAGACCTCCCTCATGTTGTTCCTCAGGGTCCTTGTATCCCAGAGGAGCAGCATTTTTTTATGATCACTGGGATGCAATGGGAGAGGGAAGGCAAAAGATCCATTCCGTCACTGGAAAGTTAGTCTCAATCCAATCCAATATATTCAAATATTTACTGAGCCCTATACAAAGCTTCAGAGACATCTCTGCTGTTTTATCTTGAAATGCAGCCAAGAACTTTGGATTCAAGCAGCACAAGCCATTCTTATAGCAACAAAAGTCAGCAGAGTCAATCATACTTTTTTGCAAAGGAGTACTCTCCTCTGTATAGCTTGAAACATTACATAATAAGATTTCAGGGAGACTGCCATTTTTTCAAGCAAGTATAGAGGTTAAAAAACTGTGACTAGTTCAACTTAACATGAATACACAATGTTGTGAAGAACAGGTTAACTGCCAGAATTCTGGATTTTGGTCAATTTATTAGTTTTATAATTCAGATATTCATTTCACATTAGCCACTGTAACTGGAATAAGTCACTAATTTTGTTGAACAGAGCTGTAGGCACCTGATATCATCAATATTCATTTCTTGAACAGTTTATATGAGGTTAGGGATTAAAAGTACTTTTTATCACATTTGACGTGGTGGACCATTTCATACTTTCAATCCTTCATATTATCTGTTTGATTATTGGTTGTGGATTACATACTTGTATGATATCCATGTTTTTTGACATGTTTTATGTGCTGTTGTTCTGAATGTTGTCTTTGACTTCAATAAAATCCTTATTAAAAATACGTCACTAATTTTAGATTCAACTTTTAGTAAAACACTTTAGATGTCTGATTAATGTTCAACACAATTCAGGCAGCCATCTGAATAGCTACGGTTGAAACTGTTATAGTTCTCAAATCTAATTAAATCTGCTGCTTGGATGAAAGTAGATAATCTTACAGTTCCTTCTACCTCTATTTCCTTTACTAATGCAGAATCTTCTACACATAGGATTAAATCTACATATTAATCTCCAATACATTTATTTAAGATGTGGCCTGGATGGCCAGGGCTAGTCCAATGTAATGAGACCTCAGAAGTTAAACAGAGTCGGCCGTGGTTAATCCTTGAATGAGAGACCACCAAGGAAGTTAGGGTTGCTATGCAGAGATAGGTATAAAAACCAGCTCTTCCTTTTGAACCACACCTCTGTTCATCTCTTGCCTTGTAGACCCAACAAGGTCACCATGAGTCAGCTGAAACTTGATGGCACTTTCCACCACCACACAGACAATGGAAAATTTTATTCACTTACCGTAAATTTCCCTTCTCAGTGGTACCAGAGTTCTGCAGTCTAGACTGCTGGAAGAAGTGCCTCCTCCTGGACGTAGGCAGAGTTGTAAGTTTTTTACTCCAGTTCCAACAGGAGGGGCTTCTTCTATGTTTCCCAGAAGAACTGGTTTAAGTCCCTAACAAATTGGATTATATAAACAATCAAGTAAACTGACCAAGAATCAAACAAACCTCTGGGAATGTAGCTTTGAATGCTAATACTAAGAACAAGACTACAGATGAGAATTCGGTGGCATCCCTCTGGACTCAAACTGACTAGGTTTGCAGCAAGCATGTACACCCTCCTCCCAAGGACACCACCCAGAGTTTCTCTCACTAACTTTTTAGAAACCACAGTATCTTCTACCAGGGAGGGAAGACTGCAGCACCCTGGAACCGCCAAGAAGGGGAAATCATGGGAAGTGAATAAAATTTTCCATTCTCCAGTGGTTCCTGGGGTGCTACATCTAGACTGCTGGTACATAGCAAAGCCACATTACTTAGGATGGGACCATCCCACTACTGATTGTCTACTATCTGTTGGAGAAGTGGATCGATTTCTAAGTGGCTGCCTTGCAAGTCACTTCCATAGAGAGAGTTGAGCAGTATACTGAAGAACTAGCTGCCCCCTCTGAGAGAGTAAGCTGTCAGTCCCCGTGGTGGTTCTCTACCCTGATCCCTGTAAGCCACAGATAGGCACATTAAATCCACTGACTTAAAGTAGATGTGGATATGTTAGCACTCAGTGAGAACTCATGAAAGGAAACAAACATTGCTTCTGATTTAAGGTACTCTTCAATTGTAGACAAACAGAATTTAAGAGTCTGTCTTACATCTAAGCAATGCCACATTCTTTCCTGTCTGTGGACTGGATTGGGACAGAAGAAGGGTTACACAATCTCCTCTGACCTGTGAAAAAGTAGGGTTTGTATGTAAAACCACCCAATCTTTATGTAAGATTCACAGTTCCTTGTTGATTGACAAAGCCAACATGGTACAGTGGTTAAGAGCAGCAGACTCTAATCTGGAAAACTGGGTTTGATTTTCCACTTCACCACATGAAGCCAGCTGGGTGACCTCGGGCCAGTCACAGTTCTCTCAGAACTCTCTCAGTCCCTCCTACCTCACAAAGTGCCTGTTGTGGGGCAGGAAGTGAAGGCAATTATAAGCTGCTTCAAGACTCCTGGGACAGAGAAAAGCAGGGTATAAAAAACTCTACACTCTAACCGTGTTACTCTACACTCTAACCGTACATGCCTCACAGGATACCATCATGGTAAAGATAACAGAATTCTGATATCCTAGTTCTGCAGCAACCCCCCCCCCCTCAACTTTCATTCAGCTAGATTCAGGAGGTCCAGATTTGGATAGTACACCGGGCCCTATGACAGAAGATCCATACAGAGAGGAATTGGCCATGGAGTGACCACTGGAGGAGGTCCAGAAACCACACCCTCCTGGGTCAATGAGGAGTGACCTCTGCTACTTGATCTACTCTCTCCACTGCTCTGGGTACCAGCTGTAGGGGAGGGAAGGCATAGATGAGCCCCCCTTGACCATTTGCATGTGAATACATCGATTCCCTTCCCATGATGATATCTACTGAGAAAAAAGGCTGGAATCTGGAAGTTCTCCTGAGATGCAAATAGTCTACTACTGATGCCCCAAACTGGGCACATAATTGCTGGAACACTTCTCAGTGTATCCGACATTCCATTTGATCCATTCTTTGTTTGCTTAGCCAATCTGTCGTGGCTGGAGTTGCTGGTTACATGTACCGCTTTGATTTATCTTATTTGAGTCTCCACCCATTCAATATCTCTTATCTCTGCTGCATGAAGGGGTCAGGAATGAGACCCCCCCTGAGGGATGATGCACGATTCGGTTGACATTATCTGTGTGGACTAGACTGTCTTTTCCTTCCAGATAGGTTTGGAAAGCAATCCAGCTCCATTTTATGGCTCTCAGTTCCAGGTTGTTTACTGTTCATCTGTTCAAAACCTGCTTTCTTTCTTGTCTCAAATACTCGGGACTAGTTGGCACTGCAACTTCTAGATCGATTTGGAAAATGATCCAGCTCCATCTTATCATTCTCATGTCAAGGTGGTTTATGCTCATCCTGCTTTCTTTCTTGTCCCAGGTTCCTGGGCTAGTTGACATTGGGACTGAGCTCCCCATCCACTAAGGCTGGCATCTATAGTAAGCTGGATTCTCTGATGTTCCCAAAGAGGAGAACCATTAGACAGCCTGCCTGGTAGACTCCACCACCCCAGCTCCTTCTGGACCCTCCAAGTAGGGCCAGGAAGATTTGCTGTTTCCTGGCAATCTACACCTGGAATGAAGGAAGGAACCTTTGCACGGGCTGCAAGTGGAATCTGGTCCAAGAGATAACATTTTGGTACAACACTAGCATTCCCAGTAAATGGGCTAGTGACATTAGGTTCTGTCAGGGATGGAGAATGGTAGATGGTATCATTGTTAGTTCTGATTTCCTTCTGTTGTTCTGGAGACAGAAAAACCTGATCCTGCATGGTATCCGTAATTACTCCCAAATGTAGGGTTCTCTGAAGTGGTTCAAGTGTAAGGATGTGTCTCTGGCAACCAAAATAATTCATACCATTACTGTGTATGGGTATGAAAGCTGAGCAACAAAGAAAGTGGATTCATTTGAAATATGGTGTTGGACGAAAGTTTTACAGATACTATGGATCTTCCAAAAGTCTAATAAGTGGGTGGGAGCCTGAACTCTCCCTAAAACCTCAATTATCAAACTGAGGCTATTGTACTTTGGTCATGTTATGAAAAGATGAAAAGAGTCACTGGAAAAGCTTTGGCTCTCCAGGCACTGAAAAATACTGTCCACATCCTGTAAAGCTTATATCAGAAGGGAAATACGATTGTCATCTAGATAAGGGCAAACAAAAATTCCCTAGGTTCAAACACTCGCCATCGGAGTCACTAACACCTTGGTAAACAGCCTGAGGGAAGATAAGAGGCTGAAGGGCAGGGCTCGGCATTGCTGCCCCATGTAGGCAAAGAAAATGTAATGCTTGTCTGCTGGATGGATGAAAATGTTGCAACAAGCCTCTCACAGATCTGCTCAGGCCAGAAAGGTCCCCTTCCTTATTGCTGCTATGATGGACCTGAAGGTCTCCATTCAGAACATCTTCCTTTTTATCCTTTGATTTAGCCATTTCAGATCAAGGATGGCTCTCAAATTTCTGTTCTTTTTGGGAACAAGAAAGAAGATTAAGTATACCACAATGTCCATTGTTCTTCTGGGACTGGCCTGATTGCCCCTATACTGAGAAGGTGTTGGATCACTTGCAACAGTGCTAGATGTTCTATGGTGCACCTGTTGTTTGAAACATAAACAAAACGATCTCTTGGAGTATTCAGAAATGCCAAGGTATGAGATAACACTAAGGTATGAGAAATGCCAACCTCTGAGATAATTTCCAGCACCCAGCAAACTCAAGTAGAGTTTTCCCAAGCTGGGAGAAAATGCTGGAGCTGGCCTCCAATCTTAGTCAGTCATCATGACATCATGCTGATGGCTCTTTCTTTCCTCCAAGCTTGGAGGGATTGGAATTCTTATTGAACATGGTATCAGTTCTTGACTGTTGCCATCTGCCCTTAAAGCTCTTGAAGGACCATTGCACAAATTTGGGTTTGATGTCACAAAAGGATCAGAACCTTTTGGGATTCCTTCCTTCCCGTCTCCTAGCTGGGAGAACTCTCTTCTTGTCTTTAGAGTTCACCAAGTGTTTATCCAAGCAATTCTCAAAAAGCTGTGCAAAGGGACCACCAGCCCATCTGGTGTGAGATAAGACATCCACCATCTGGCAGCTAAGACAAGTCTGGCCACAACAATTTGAGGCCATGGCTCTGCCTGATAATTGGACAGCATCCAAGAAGGAACTTGCTACAAAAACTGAAGCTAGGGAGATCTTTCTAAAATCCACCTTCATTTCCTTTGGAACCTCTGAGGACACTTACACCACAGTTGGTGGTTTGCTTAAGGTCTAGTGGGAGCATTCCACTCTAATTTCACTAGCTTGTTGAAAACAGGGAGGAAGGGCACATTCAAGGTTCTATTGCCCCCTTGTAGGAAGGCCCTGCTAGAGCCAGCTGGGTATCAGCCTGTTCCAACTGTGTCTAGTAGTCCTCTCTGGACTTTGGGTAGGATTTAGGAAATAATTCTGAAGCTAACAAGTGGAGGTATCAATTGGCTCCTCAACAGATAATTCCCTTCCCTCTGGAAGGAAGATCTTGAATTCTGTGAGACTACAGACCTGATGTCCCAAAATAGGCTAGAATACCTAAAACTCTCCTGCCTGCTCAAGCTGAATGTTTGGTAGCCACCTTTATCCCATTTGCCTTTTTTTTTTAAGGTATAGGGGGATGAAGACCTGTGCCAGGAGTAAGAACTGGAATCAGATTCCATCCTGGTTTCTATGCCCCCCTCCAAATGGGATTTGAAATTAGACTCACATTGAGAATGAAGATGGCACACATTCCACCTGTGATGTGCAAGCTGCACTGGCTTCTGGTGGAGGACCAGATCAGGTTCAAGGTGCTGGTTTTGACCCTTAAAGCCCTTAATGGTCAAGGACCCACATACATTTGGGACCGCCTCTCTCAGTATGCCCCAAGAAGAGTGTTATGCTCAGGATGTAAGAACCTCCTGGTGATCCCCGGCCCAAGAAAAATCTGGCTGTCCTCAACCAGGGCCAAGGTTTTTTCGGCCCAGGCCCCTACCTGGTAGAACTCTCTGCCAGAGAACATCCATGTCCTGCGGGATTTATTACTTTTCCGCAGGGCATGTAAGGCAGACATGTTCCTTCAGGCATTCAGTTGAGGATAGCGACAGTACAGCATGTAGTCTGGCACTCTCATACCCTCCATTCTCCACAAGCACCCCCCCCCCAAGGCTTGTGAAATTTGATATATATATTTTTTTTGCCATCTTGGAATGAATTCAATTTTACTGATATATGAACTGTATATTTTACTGTAGGTTTTTAACTTTCAGTTATTTATTATATGTTCCTTTCTGTTATAAGCTGCCCTGAGCCCTGCTCACAGGGAAGGGCAGCCTAAAAATCCAATCAAATAAATAAATGTGTTTTCTATGCCTCCTTTGGGGATTTCCCTTCCCAGTCCTTGGGCCTGTAGAACTGCACAGGCTTTAGAAATAAAGGCTTCCATCTCTTTAGCCATTTCTCCCCTGATCCAGGAGAACTGGATAGCTAGAGTGTCTTCCCCCGACAAATCTGGGAGAGGGGATCTATCTTACTTATTGCCCCCACTAGGGGGCTAGTATGACAGGAGATGAAATCCCTAGTCTGGTAGCCAATCCTGCCCTAGCTACTATTTTGGTGCCTTCACAGCTTGCTGTGCTCTGCAGCTGAATGCTGCTGCTGACCCTGTTGCTACTTCTGCCTGAGCAGCACCTCACTTCCACAGTAAGCAAAGTTTGGAAACAACCAAGAAAATGCCGGCATGTGAGTCTTGCGCTGTGATGTCAGACTCTTTTATGCTGTGGCTGTGCAGACAGTCTCTGGGGTTAACCAGAGCCTCTGCCACCGCCATATCCATACCTCAGGGATCAGCTGATTGTTCCTCTCAGTCCCTGTGAATCATTCTTTGCAGATACTCTGGGTGGGGCAGACTGCCTCCAATGGAGCTTGGCCTCCACCTAGCTTCAGGGCTCAGTCAAGACTATGACACCTCCCCCAAAAAAATTTAAGGAAGGGGGGAGAAGAGAGGAAAGATATTTTTTAAAAGACAAAAATAACACTGAGTAGAAAAGAGAAAACTGGAGTAGATATGTTCAGTAGAGCAGGCTCACAATATCCTGCCTGCTTACCAGTCAGAGCAAAACTAGGAAGCAGAAAAGCAGCACTGGAGCTGGAGTTTAAAAAAAAAAGCCCTCAGGAAGAGAGGATTCTCTTAGTTGCCTAGACTGTACCACTTCAGGAACCACCAGAAAAAATCATGTATCAAAGCCCTGTGTTAAACTAACGTATTCTTGTATGAACCATTCAACAAATATGAGAACTATAGGCTAGCAAATTCCAGTTCACTTGAATGAATACCACAAAAGTGGAAAACTGCTGTTTGGGATACTGCAAATGTATGTTCAAAGCTGCTATGAAATATACTATATTTTATTTTTGAAATTTCCTTGCTGGGAGTTTGTTCACAAATGCCAGCTCTTAGAAAACACATTTGAATATAACACTGCTATAATCAAAATAAGACATTGGTGCACACTTTAAATTATTATATTTCAATGTGTCAAATGTCTGAAGAATTTAACAAACTTGCAATCAAAAGTGCAAAGGGCTCCAATAATGAAAGTATAATTTAATATAGCCTGCATGTTGCAAGTCAATTAAGTAATATTTTACATAGTATCAGCTTATGTTAATCTATGCACATCAAAATTCAAATATTTCACTAGCCAAGACAGCACAAGTCAACGTACCTGACACATGAAAACTCACTGTTGAAATAACTCATGTATATTTATTTTACTATTATATTGATCCCTTGCATGTATCAAGTGATCCATCTAGTACAGCATCCTGTTTCACATAGTGGACTAACCATAAGTCGTAAGTACATTATACATTATTCACTATACATGTGTAAACCATGGGTACAAGCCAGCCAAACTTATGAGACCCACTGATTTAGATAGAGTTAAACACACAATTTTATTTTATTTTGAAAACACTGAGTCTTAAAAGCATTTCACGTTAGGATGGATTCTCTTTGTGTTTACCAACTGTATACCAAAGTACTCTATATAATAACCACATTTCTTAAAACGTTATCAGATATATATAAATTGATGTGCAGATACATGCAAATATGATTAGACTGGAACTGTAAAGCTTATATCCAACAAATACAACCCAGGAGCAGCCCATGTGCCTTTTGCATCGTAAGTTCTCAAAACATGCACAAGAATATTAAGCAAAACCTCTTACTTGAAGGGTAGGCTAGAATTCTGAGCATACTTGTTTGGAAGCTTAAACTCCACTAAAAAAAAAATGAGATTTGTTTCTGAATTCAAAAATTTACTTTATAGTATATCTATTTCCTCAAAGGGAACCCAAAGCTGCTTACATTGTTCTTCTCTCCTCCATGTTATCCTCACAGACACCCTTATGAGGTAGGTTAGGCTGGGAGTGTGTGACTAACCCAAAGTTACCAAGCAAGCTTACACGGCAGAGTGAAGATGCACAGGGTCAATGACTCGGTGACAAATTAGTGTCTTGTGAAAAGTTGGAAAGTAATTTCCAAGCTCTTGTGTTGTTCACAGTCAAAGGATTCATAATTAGAAACAGTACTTTACAAAGCTCAGGTAGCTGGAGGACATCACGATATAATTACTACATCACCCGTAATTCAGTTTCATAGAATGTAGGATTCTGCTGATTTTTTGTTTCTTTTAAACTTGGATTTCATTTTAAAATGGGGGGGGGCACTTATAATTTTTTTAAAAATAATCTGATACGGGGATTTAACCAAATCATTAGTTTTTATCCACCCTGGACCACAGTGGGAAGAAGAGGGAAATCGAGAGGGAAAGCAAGACTGCTATTCAGATTGCAAAGGAAACCCTTGCTATGCAGACAAAAACTGAAATTGCACTAAATGAGACTCTGAATGAATGCTCCTAAGTTCTTAAAATATGTCTACAGGAAAAGTACACAGAATTCACTTTGAATTAAGAAGATGTGCAAATACTTCCATAAAACCTACATTCCAGTTCTTCTTTACTTCAATTCCAACTAGCTTGTGGACATACCAGCAAAAGAAGAAATCTCCCTGCTTATACCTTGTAGTCTTTCACTGCTCTCCTACTTCCGTCCCAAGAAGAACTTAATTTTCAAAATAAGAATACGATGGTTGAGCTTTTTTTCTTTTCTTTTTTTGCTGTCAAATCAGAGCTGATTTATGAAGACCCCCATGGGATTTCAGGGCCATATACATTTAATAGTTTGCCATTGCCTTCCTCAGAGTCACAACCCTGGTAATTCCTTAGAAATCTCCCATCCAACCCGTCTTTTATTTAAACTATATTTCATGGGAAGCCATGCAGTTAAAAGATTAACCCCAGGCTAGACTGGGGCAGGAACTCTTCTCCATGTTTGGCGTGTCCTCATTTCATCAGGAAACCTAACCAGAAAAGGACAGAAGGACTGCACTTTATGCTTAATATAAAGGAGATGATCTGTCACAATGGTCTTCTTCACACTGATTATGCAGTGATATATGCAACTAACTCTACTAAAATATATGGAATCACACTACAATCTGGTTTTCTCTACATTTTAGCTCAGTGGTGGAATGCACGGAACCCAGGAAGCAAGAGTGACACAAGATGTGGTATGGGGAAAGAGATTTAGTGAGAACCTTGTGCAGCAAACAGAGCCACTTTCGTTCCTTCAGGAAAGGTCTATGTTTTAGCACTGCAGCCAGAAAACATGATATGTTTTGCCAACAGTGGAAGCAATGGAGAGGCCGCTTCTGACAACAGCAGCATTGCTCCCATTTGTCTTTTTCTCTCACCAGAGATATAGGGCAGAACATTTCCCCAAATGGAAAGTTTCCTGTGCTTAATTTTTCCATGGAAAATTTTCCATTTCTACAGATTTATTGTTTTAGCAGTAACTAAACTAGCAATAATGGAAAGATACCATTGTAAATGCAACATTAGACAGGACTAGCAGTTTCAAAGTAGTAATTTTTTTTTCCAGATTATCATCTACAGGAATTGTATGAAAAAGTACATGTACTTTACTGATTAATAAATTGGGCAGGGGTTAAAACTTCAAATACATATAGTAATCCAAATAAAAATAAAACCTGATTGATTAGGCAGATCAAACAAGGTATAAACAGGGAGATTTCTTCTTTTGCTGGTGTCTTTATTTATATGTTTTTCTAAATATTTATATGTTTCCCTCTCACATACTAGAAGGAATATTGTCATCAGCTACCTGATATGGAACTAGCAAGTAATGCAAATGATGTCACAAAGTAACAATGAAACTGATGACCCCCAGCGACCTCCATGAAAGAGAGTTAAATATACTGAAACAGATGACTGAGCATCTACATCCGAGACATATACTAGGGATCTCCAATGTGGTGCCTGTGGGTGCTATGGCACCCTACACCTTTCCTGGCACCCAGCTGTTTTTAGCAAGTGGGTGGGGGCAGGTAGGGCTCTCGCCCAGCAGGGCTTCTGATCAGCCATTGGAAATCTGACTGGCTATGCAAATTAAAATAATGTCTTGGCGGCAACTGCCACCACTGTGTTGGTTTTATGTGCACTCCTCATTCCCAGGTTTTTTTTTCAAATGACTCTTCTTGTTCCTTGCACTCAGTATTTCTCTCTGTGTGCGGTTGGCTCCACTGCCAATGGTGGCCATTTTGTCACTGCATCCACAATCCTGTGTAAGAATTCCACAAAGACGCACAAAGGCTCACAAAGGTTGGGGACCCCTGTCATATACACTTATTCGGGTGAACTAGAAAATGCCCCCATCCCCTCCATTGTTCTCTATGGTGGGAAAAAAGTAACGCTTTTTTCCCACCATAGAGAACAATGGAGGTGATGGGGCAACCTGTTTGGGGGCCCTTAGAATTGGACCCCGTAGTCCAATCTTTTTAAAACGTGGTGGGTATTTTGGGGAAAGACCCCAGTAGCTACCCTGCAAGTTTGGGACCTCTCCCTCAAACCCCCTCCCTTCCAGACCCTCATATACCCTATGAGTTTTTGCCATTGACTTCAATGGCCCATAGAGTATAACAAGTGGAGACCTGCAAGAAACTTGCAGGATAGTTATCCCATTCCTCACACCTTTGCTTCCTCCCTTCTCTCCCTACCTCTCTCACACTCTTTCTCCCTTCTGCCCCCCTTTCTTACTCTCTCGCTCTCCTCCATGTATGTTACTTCCTCTCTCTTTCTGACCTGTCATCATTCCCTTTGTTTTTCTGCCTTCCCACCTCATCACTCTTTCTCTCTCTTTCTGCCGCCCACCTCAAATCCCACCCTCCCCAGGCTCCACCTCTCAAATGTCTGGGAATTTCCCAACCTGGAGTTGGCAACCCTATTTCCTTCCTACCCAACAGCCAACCTACCTTTATCTGTCTTCAGCTTTCTATCTCCACCCCCCCTCCCCTGCAGCCTCTACCTAGGAAAATTACAGTCTTTCTCCACAATGGGGACTAAAGCAGCTTACATTATTATTTCCTCTTTGTTATCTGCACAACAACCCTGTGAGGTTGGTTAGGCTGAAAGTATGTGACTGGTCCAAAATCTCCCAGTCAGCTTCCACTGCAAGATGGGGATCTGAACCTGGGTCTCGCAGATCCCAGTCTGAAGCTCAAACTGTTGCACCACAATGGCTTTCATACGGTGGCTGCTGATGAACTGTAGCAAAACAGCTGGGCCTAATTAAGTCATGCAAATCAGGTGGTATCAAGTCCCACAGAGGGTGTTGCTTAGGGATGCCAGCTTCCAGATGGGACCTGGGGATCCCCTGGAGTTACTGCTCATCTCCAGACTACAGAGATAACTTTCCATGGAGAAAATGGATGCTTTGGAGGGGGGAGTTTATGGCATTGTACCTCACTGAGGTCCCTGTCCTCCCCAGGCTCCACCCCCAAATCTACAGGAGTTTCCCAGCCTGGATCTGGATCCGCTGCTGGTGGCTGGGGGGATACTTGGCAACCCTAGACTGCTGCCAGTAAAATCCCTGCCTTTGACTGACCGAAACAGTTGGAACCTCCCCCCCTCCCCCGAACATTCTAATCTCCTCACAGTTGACGCCTGGAGCTGAGGCCATTTCAAAAGGTATTTTGGGGGATTCTATGGTCCCTGAAGGGTTTTTTTAACTTTTCGGATTTTTCTGTACATGGTGGGAATGCCCCCTGTGTGTAGGAAAACCTCTCCCCCCGCCCCAAGGGCCCCCTAGCTCGGATTTAGATATCCGCACGGGGGGCCCCCCTTCGCTATTAGATATATAGATGGGGCTGAAACTGACATTTAGCCAGTGATGTCAGAGAGTGTGGCATATGCTAATGAGTCATGCTAATAGGTATGCTAATGAACTCCTGCACCTCTTTTTCTACGAAATGACCCCTGTTTACACATAGATGCTTCAGATAGCTGCTGGTAGATTGATGGCTTAGGTGTAAAACTTCAGAATAGGACAATGTTTTAAAAAAATGAGAAAAACTGGATTAGCTGAAAAAATGTTTAATTCTACAACAATAAAGTAATATTTTATTTCTCCAAGAGATACTGTAACAGAATATATCTTTCCCAACAACTGGAGACAAGCATGTGTGCTATGTACTCACAGTAAGTTTCAGTTAGAAATAAATATAATTAAACTTTCCACACAAACAATAGCTATTTCTAGTTTGTAGATTATGCATCATATTAAGTTGCATACAAACACACTCAGAGAAAGAGAGAACACATGGTATCAGTATGCCATTGTATTAATTGAGAATAACATCTTCATACACTTTAGCAGATTCTAAGACACTGTGCATGACAGGAAGGGATATAAAGCAGAAAAAAAGTCTGTACTGATAATCACAGACTTTCTCTTATCAAAAATTGATCCATGTTTTGATTTACTTTTAACATTATCCATTTTCTCACTAAAAGGCACTAGTACTTTCAGCCTACTCGGTGTGCGACCCACAAAAATCCACCACATATCTATCATCACAAATTATCATTACAACAGAACAGAGATGCAGTATATCTATGATTCTTATTTAAAGGTGACAAAATCACATACAGCATTTTTTGTAGAAACCATGAATATTTAAGCCATTTTCCTTATTTCTGGAGAAGTCTATTTTCCTCCTATTTGAGCCAATATAAACACCAACTAAAATATTTCAGTTTTAAATGAACAGTGAACAATCCAAACTAGTATGAACTCTCATACAAACCAACATACTAGGGATGATAGCCTCCAGGTGGGACCTGGGGTTCCCCTGGAATTACAACTCATCTCCAGAATACAGAGATCATTTCCTCTGGAGAAAATGGATGCTTTGGAAGATGAACTTTGTGGCACTGTACTCCACTGAGGCTCCTGTCCTCCCCAGGCTCAACCCCCAAATCTCCAGGAGTTTCCCAAGCTGGATCTGGCAATTTTACACCATGCAAACTACAAAAATTAACACTCCACTCTGGCAACAATTGCCACATTTAGATATAAACATGCAATGTCACTTTTTAATTATGTGGAACTACCTGTAAATTCAACAATGAAGGTTTCACTTTGAGTATATCTTAGGTCCCTTTCATATAGTCTCTAACTAGAGTTTCCAGGTCCCCTCATTACTCCAGTGAAGGGGATGGGGGGGTGTTTTGGGATGTCACTGGTATGATGACCCCACCCGGAAGTGCCGTCATCATGCCGGGAACATCGCACAGGGATGCTCTGGTTTAAGGGCAAAACTCTATGGTAAAACTGGTTTAAAACCACAGAGTTTTGCCCTCAAACCAGATCATCCCCGGCATAATGATGTCACTTCTAGGCGACATCATCATGTCAGGAAAGTCACCCAGGGATGTGGCTGTTTGGGAGTGGGGCAGGCAGAAGCCCCAAAAACCAGGGGAACCCCCACCCCGACCTGAGGACTGGAAAGCCTAGCTCTAATGCCCTTTGGCTGCTGAAGGAGAACAGCTTTTTATAAGATTTCATACACCTGAATGGTAAAACTGCTTTGACTTTTTGAGGGCAAACATATTTTTTCTGTTTAAAGTTTCACACACCTTAAGGGTAAAATGCTGTCCTCCTGCAGCTAACGATGCTTTAATCAAAAGTTCCAAGACCCATTTTGGTGTGGTTTTTTTATTGTTGTGTTTTATCCTAGAATTGTCTGAAACCTTGAAACTTGTGATTTGTTCAGCAAAAAATTATGTTTATGATATAGTGAACACACCACAGCAACTCTTTAGCAAAGAACTGAGTAAAGTGTCTAACAGTTGGTGTTGTAACAAGGGCAGATAAAAATCAATGATCTTTTAAAACAAAAATTTAAAATCAGGTTTTTTATTTTAATCAGATTTTTTTGTATTTTGTGTATGCGCGCATGCATGCATGCGCGTGCATGAGTGTGTGTGCACCTGCTTCGCTTCTGAGATCTGACAAGATCGGGCATGCCTGGGTTATCCAAATCAGAGCTAAATTGATATTTTTAAAAAATGTAAATTGGGTTTTTTTTAATAAAATGCTTTTTGAGGAAAAATCTATCTGAACTTACCTTTCTATTTAATATGCATTATAGTCCAAAGGTTATTCATCATGAAATAAGGATTAGTTTTTAATTATGTAGCATGAGACTGCACATTCATGCAATGTTTAAATTTTTTGGTAAATTAATTTCATTAATCCATTCACAATGTCATGCTCTTCCAGAGGTTTCTGTAAGATTATTGGTCAATTTTCTATCTAGAAGATATTATCACAGATGCTTGGTTTTACAGTTCTCACAACTGTGAATTTGTGTCTGTGGAGATCACATGCCTCTTCTTCACAGCAAAAATGTTACAAAAAAACACAGATCTGAGAAAAAGACCTTAATCCTATTGTTCCTTTGCAAATATATGGACAGAGTGCTAAGTGCTAAGTTTCAAAAAATTAAATGAATAGAAGAGTCTTGGGAGTGGAAGAGATCCGCACAAGAAGCTAAGTGTGAGGAGAGACAGGCAAGCAGTAAAAATGAAAGTGAAATCTATTGAGCAGAATACTCTGCAAGTCTTTGGATCTTTGTGCGTGTACCTGAGGCTTACCATATTAATTTTTTCCCTGAAGGTGAAAACCTATAATGGCAGCAGGCTGTAAAAAAGACCCCGTTTGGGATTATTTTAATGAAGTTCCTCTACTTATGGGTTAGGCAGGCAGGCAGGCATGCAGAATGCAGACCCTGCAACAGAGAAATGCAAGGCCCACTGAAACAACATCACGAGAAATGCTGTGATGAAGACGACAAAAGGAACATGTTTGAATAAGCAGGATCTTCAGGATGGTAAATGTTTTGATTTCATATTTCTTAAAGACTGCCTTGAGGAACTGTCACGTTTGAACAAAATTATATTTGTTGTTACTATTACTGCATGTTACTGTCATTTTGATACAGTTGTTTTGAAGAAATAATGAAACAAACAAATATTCCTTATTTGGGCAGTAGTGAGTGGCAGTGAATACAATGAGTAATACTAAATAAGTAGAAATTGTATAAATAAGAAAATAACAGCATTGACTTTTTTTGTTTAGGGGACTCCACCATCAACATAAAGGATTCTGTAAACTATCAACCTTCGAGATCACCATCCTCCTGTTCTACATATTCAGAGATATCTGTCCAGGATAGTGAGAACCAGCTTGGTGTAGTGCTTAAGTGTGTGGACTCTAATCTGGGAGAACCAGGTTTGATTCCCCACTCCTTCACTTGCACCTGCTGGATGACCTTGGGCAAGCCATAGCTCTGTACCAGCTGTTCTCTCAAGGACAGTTGTCTCAGAGCTCTCTCAGCCCCACCTACTTCACAGGGTGTCTGTTGTGGGGAGGGGAAGGGAAAGGAATTTGTAAGCCACTCTGAGACTCCAACTGAGTGAAGGGTGGGATATAAATCCAATCTCTTCTTCTTCTTCAGTCATATCATATACATCACACATTCACAGTATAGCACCTACAAGAAAGAAAAAAGCCAACCATCCAGGAACCACCATAGATGTTTGTAATAAAAACCAGCAGATTAGAAAAAAAGAATTAATTGATGAAAAAATTGCTCCATCTGTTTACACAACAAATTCTTCTTTCTGTCTGATTAAAAACCCACACTTCATTAATATGGTTCAGTCACTGAGACTTCGGTAACAATTTTTTTGCAGCAGCAGTTTTGAAAAGAATGGGTGGAACCAAACTAACTCTCTCACAAGATGTTAGATGGAACTCTGTAGTGGACTGTTTTAAGCAGTATATCAAGAACTGGCCTGTTCTGATGATGGTTTGTGAACAAAACCGAAAGAAAATAGTTGGCACTGTCACAGCCAAAATCCTCAACATTGGGCTTAAGAGAAATGCTGAACATATGCTGAGCATCCTGAAAACCATTTCTGAAGCTTTAAACAAAATACAGAAGAATAGCTGTTTTATTGCCGATGCTGTTGAAATTTGGAAGGAACTGAGTGAGCACTTAAAAACACAACTACACACTGACAAAATTAAATTGCAAGCATTAAAAAAAACAAATGGGACTAGCACTGTCTCAAGGTCATTTTCTCACAAATATTGTCAATATCTGGTACCAGGGTCAAACCTTAAGTGCTGAGGAAGAGAAGTTAGCTATGATATGGGTATCCAGCAATCATCCATTTGTAATGCCAGTTATAATAAATTTCAGAGCTAAGGGGGAACCATTCAAGAAATATACGTTTGCTCATTGAATGATTTGATTAGAAGTGATATTAACATAAAAGGACTTAAAATTAAAGGAAATTAATTAAGAGAAAAAATACAAATTGCAGGTTTTTGCAGATGATTTAGTATTTATATTGGAAAACCCAATGGAATCTATTGTCCATCTCTTAAAATCTCTTAAGGACTATGGCCAAGTTGCCGGTTTGAAAATAAGTGCATAAAACCACAATATTAACAAAAAACATGACACCTCAAACAGGACATAGCACTGCAGCAACTATCAGGCTTGGAAATTAAGAAAAATTAAAATATCTTGGAATAAATATAACAAATAGATGTAGTTCTTTGCTTGAAAACAACTATGTCCAACTTATCACAGAAATTAAGAAGGATCTTGAAAAATGGCAAAATTTACAAATATCTTTTATGGGCAGAATTGCAACAATTAACATGAATGTTCTTCCTAGATTGACTTTTTTGTTTCAAACAATTCCAGTCCTCCAAAACCAGAAACTTTTTACAGAACTAGATATTTTGATTAAGAGATTTATATGGCAAGGCAAAAAAGCAAGAATAAAACTGAAAGCTCTACAAGATGCAAGAGAAAGGGCAGGATTTGCTCTTCCAGACTGGAATCTGTATTTTAAAGCAGCTGCCTTGATATGGATAAAGGATTGGATTACTTTAGAAAATACCAGAATATTGGCATCAGAAGGTCATGACCTGCTACTTGGCTGACACACTTTTATTTGGCATGGGAAAGCTGAAAACCATAAATATTTTAAACACCATCTAATCAGAAGGGCACTGCTAAGGGTATGGGAAGACGTAAAAAAACCCTTTTATTCTAGAATCCCAAAGTGTGTTGCTCCGTTGGATGCTTTTACCAACCCAAACTTGATTTCTAAAATCTATTTACTGAAGTATGATGACCTTCTCGATAATAAAAATGAGTTAAAAACAACTGAAAGTATAAAAGATCTTAATCCTGAGATATGCTAAGGATAAAATTTTAGGATTCTGTTCTAAAATGTCTGAAATTGACAAGATACTGCTTTATTCTGAAGAAAAAATGATTTAAAAACTGTATGTACTTTTGTTAGAACATAAGACCAGGAAGTAGTAGTAAAGAACTCTATGGTTAAATGGGCGCAGAATATGGGTCATAATGTTCCCATTGATCAATGGGCCCAGGTATGGAAAACTAACATAAAAATTTCAAAAGCAGTCTCCTATAAAGAAAATATATAAAAAATGTTTTATAGATGGTATATAACACCAGATATGTTAGCAAAATTCTACCCTAATTTATCAAATGACTGCTGGAAATGTAAAAACTCCATTGGGACATTTTACCATGTGGTGGATGTGTTATAAGGCTAAAAAATACTGGGCTTGGGTACATAAAATTTTACAAAAAATGTTGGAAATTACCATACCTTTTACTCCTGAACTGTTTTTACTGAATATGAGACCTGAGAACTGTAAAAATAAGGACTTTTATTTGATCATTCATTTATTAAGAACTGCTAGAATATTATATGCAAAATATTGGAGAAGAGAAGAAATACCCACCAAAGAAGAATTCTTAAATAAAACTCTGGAAACTGCTGAAATGGACAAATTAACTTTCCTTTTGAAAGAACTACAAGAAGAGAAATTTACCAATACATGGTCCAAATTTTATAAATGGCTAGAGAACGATATAAACTGAATTTAAGCAGACCTATATACTTTATTTACAACTAGAGTCATTCTAGGGGAAGGGAAAAGGAGTTTGTAAGCCGCTCTGAGACTCCCTTGGGGAGTGGAGGGCGGGGTATAAATCCAATCTCTTCTTCTTCTTCTTCTTCTTCTTCTTCATTACCAATGCTGACAACACCACACCTACTACCACTCTGTATATCACACCTAATCCAATCAAGCCTGCAGTTGCCATTCAGCATCTGAAATCATCTTTATAAAGTTTATATCTCCAGTACCTCATGTTACATTTAATGGCACACATGGGCCAGACATACAAAATGACATTTATGTCAGATCCAGCCCTGGTAACAAATGAGTTAGACACCTCTACCTTAAACATATGCTTTGGGCATGTCCAGTCATTCAGTTTTGCTGGGAAGAAGCTATTGCTCATATAAATTTTGGATTAGAATCTAAATTGCTTTTTGAGGATAGGGCTGCACTTAATGCAGTCACACTAGGTGGACACATGCTGGAACGGGCCATGGGAAGGGGGGAAAGGCTGAGACAATGTCTAGCTTAAAAAGGGAAAGGGGTGTCTCCAGGATGATCACACTTAGGACCCTCCATTAATTAAACATAGGTTTGTCCACACTGGATTTCTCAAGCCAGTTCTGTGAACAAGGGCTCTGCTTTAGCTGCAAGCCAGTATTCTCACCAACACCCATCGAGAAATCATGTCTGCCTGACCACATACAGTAACAAGAGACACGCTGATGTAAAGATACAAGACAAGCTATATGAAAACTGCAAGCTACAAACATGCAAAAGAAAAGCTTAATTAGAGAGTATTATCTGTTTTAAGCCTAACACATTGAAAACAAAGATGAAGAGCAAGCTGGTCATGTTTGCAGACACTCAATTATTCATAACTAGGAGTAAGGCCCATTGTGGGAAGAAATACAACGGGCTTTGGAAAGAAGCTCCAAGTCAGTGTCCCAGCTGTGGCTGGTGGGGCAGCGGAGGGAAGTGGAAAATATGCAATGTTCCCCCTAAGCTGTGGAGTCTTGCGTGCAAAAATTCTACTTTGTGAGCTACTGGCATTAAAGTTTTGAGTGAGCAATCTGGCTGCTGCATAAATTCGTTTGCTCTGGAGCCATCCTTCTTGAACTAAGACAGAAATGTGTGAGCCGGAGGCTAAAAATCTGTTATCTAGCTCACACTAACTCAGCTTAGAGGGAACACTGGAGGTGAGCCATGTTTATTTCCTTCTGCTTAGCTATAAGGCAGGGCTGTCTCAAGTCATTTTGCTGCCCCAAGTGGGTAGCATGGGAGGAGAGCTGCATGGTAACAGGTATGGTCCCCCCCACCCTGACTTATGTTGATTTGGGGCTATGCACTGGCAGCTAAGGTAGAAAGGCACCTCCTCCTATGCCATGTTTTCTGGAAAGTGGTTCTGTAGTCAGTTACAGGGTTGCCAACTCTGGTTGGGAAATACCTGTAGGTTTGAGGGGTAGAGCCTTAGTAAGACAGGGTTTGGGGTGGGGAGGGGCCTCAGCAGGGTATAATGCCATAGAGTCCACTGCCCAAAGCAGCCATTGTCTCCAGGAGAACTGATCTTGGTCATCCGGAGATCAGTTGTAATAGCTGGGAAATTTTCTGTAGGGGAAATGATGTGCTGTGGCTGGGAAACATGGTAATTTCTGGGAGATCTCCACGCCCCACAGGGAGATCGACAACCCCAGTGAACATTTAGGGGAAGACTGGGATATGTATTTTACCTCAAGACACATTCAATGACTCCCAACAGCAAACTGTTCAGAATGTTGGAGGCAAGGCCCAATCAGGCCGCATATACAAACAACCTCTGTGTTCCGACTGGCTAAGGGTGAGAGGAAGATAATGTGTGGAATAGAGCAAGGCTCAATCAGCCTGCATATGCAAACCACCCTGAAAGGCTGGCCCAATCAGGTAGAAGATGAGTCATTGGGAACATGGCTATTCTTTTACATATATCTACAACTAGATGGTGAGAAGAACCATGCCATACTTATAGGCCCTCCAGGGGCATCCAGTTGGTTGTTCTGTGAAACAGGATGCTGGACTAGGTGGATCAGCCACTTTTCTAATCATGCAAACCCATTCTACTACATAACCTCAAATGTGAAATCCATTCCCTAATGGTTTGATGTGCATACAAGGACAAGCAAAGTGTCCCAAGGAAAATGGTCAACTTCTTTCACATCTCATGATTTATTTATTTGTTTGTTGTTTACAGAAACCTTTCAGTTTCACCTGCTTGATCATCCAGCAAAACAATGCTAAATTAGATTGCCCAATCATTCCCGCAGTTACAGATGGAAGCAAAACAGACTGCACCTTCATTACTTGTTTCCAGAGATTTTAAGTTTGATGACAAGAAGAAAACACATTACTTTACAGAGAGGTCACACACTGTAGAAGTAGGACACACAACTGGCTAAAAACCTGTTCTAGTGTGTATATTATTTTATGTTTGCTGTAGTCAAGAAATTCATTTGATATAATCTACAAGTTATTTTCATGGTTATTTCATAAAATAACGCACACAGAAAACACATAAGAATTATGTCCTTTAAACTACACACTTTTCCCCCTTCAAACATAACATTACATCAAATATACACGAGGCATGTCGTACATCAAGCCTACACAAATTATTTCATAGATCCTATTAAAACATGAAATTCTAGCTGCTATAATACAACAGAGATAGAACCAGAAATAACAAGATGCATTCAACTTTGCAATCTTTGAACTATTTTAAGGGTTCCAAATTGTAAAAAAGTCAAGATCTTATTATGGGTTTTTATCACTTAAAGCAAAGGCGTCATCTTACCCATAGGGGAGGAAAAGCAGAAAATATTGTTCAGTATATGAAGCCACAACTGGCTGCAGTTAACTGGACCAATATGTGGATTCCCTGTGCATGTCCTGTACTTCCTTTAGGGATGTTGCAAATCTTTCACCAGCACAACCATAGATCCTTTTTCTTTAAGACATCAAACAAAGCTTCTAAGCTTCCAACTAAGTTCAGGCTGCAGCTTACAAAGCAAAACTCAACTGCATCTCTCTGGTACTAGAAGCTACCCAGACAGCACTAAGTTTAGCTTACTTTCTTTTCTAATATAGACAGCACTATTTGCTTAAGCCTTTTATTAACATGACTCAACTAACTGGACAACAGACTTCCTTTGAAAATGTATGTATTCACAAGACCAAAGGTAGTTGGTGCCTTTTCACATTGAAGATGGAAGCCAAGAAGTGGACAAGAAAGAGTTAAGCACACATATACCAGCCATTTCTTCCAACTCACCCATTCCCAGCCAAAAGTAAATATCATGTTTTTGTTACGTGTTTGCTATAACATATGGTTTGATCCTAAAATAGTCTTACTGCCGCTGAACATATAAACACAGAAGCAAGAAATATATTTCTTCTCTGATCTGTTGTGTTAACTGTTATCTACATAAATGTGTATGTGAACAGACTGTGTCTGATACTACTAATCAATTAAGACTACACTATTCAAAATTTGATTAATTAATTTTATCATTTATGGGTTGGACCCAGATTGTCCACTAACAGAAGGCACTTCTGTCAAAAGAATTTTCTTGCCTCTCCCCCTCTCTTAATAATATACTGATCTCCCTGAAATGCTGCTCCTAGAAGACCGGATATACACAGGATTTGCATGATGAGCAAACTGGGCATCTACAGTAGGAAGGGAGAATTGGCAGAAATTGAAATCTTCTTCCATTAGAAGAAAATTTAGTCCGGATGCAACCCTATACTACTAGTCACGATCAAGGTAATTTTAAAATATATTCACTATTTTATTTGTATTTGTTCCCAGTTTCATCATTTAAAAATGATGAAAATGCTTAATTACTTTCCAGAATCCTTGATGAAGGTACTGACCATTCTACTCATATTCTGATTCCCAGTGTGAATTATATGTTTTAGAGTGTCACTGATACAATATTAGTTGGACAAACATTAATTGATCATTTATGCCAAGTAAGGTTGTGATTTAATTAGAACAAACCTGCTAAGTTTCTATTTCCAAGTATCATTAAGTGAGTACAAAATAAGCAAAACTAAAGTTCAGTATTACATACATCATTTAAGTCTTATAAGCAAATTACATAAAAACAAAACTAAGACTGAAACACCAGGAGCATTGCAGAGATCTTACAAAATCCACTCACATCAAAAGACATGGAAATTGTAAACAGAGAATCCCACCTTCACTTCCACACTATGTAAGCAGCAAACATTTATACAGTCCTACACTGCAGGAGAAACAAAGAATGCCACAAGGTCAGTGGCCACCTAGTCATGATCCAATTCCTGCTTTCTGTATATTTTCCTTTGGTGCATGGCTGTGAACGGTTGAGGAAAACAAGGGTGATAAACACATTATGTAGAAAGGGACACAAGGTCAGATGCCGACAGGCACTACCATATTATACTCCTTGAAGCGATCAATGACTTCTCTCATCCTTGGGATGATACCCAGCCCCTTAATTTACTGCTGCTGTGAATGATCTGAAAAGGACTGGAGACATCTAGAACAGCACTGGCAGAGAATTTGTACTGATTCTGACAGATAATGTTATAGAGCTTATTGTAAGACCTATGAAGTGGTGGTGATGGTGGCTAAGAAATGTTACTTCTCTGGTACTACTGGATCTGCTAAATCACACTCATCCCAAATATTTAAAATAACATGGCATCTGCTGACTCATAAACAGAGCCTTCACTGTATTAGGACCAGAAAATTAGCTGTGCTTCTTTTGCAGTGTTTGCTGATAAAACATTAAGAATATATGCTGATCTAGATGCTGCTTGTAACAGATGTCCATTTGACGAACTGCATAATATACCACCTGCTCTACTTTGGACCACTTTGACCCAGTTTACTGGGAGTGGTGAAGGCACTACTCGTGTCTTGTATCTTTGTTTATTGTGGCTTCTAAAATCATGTAAAGACCATATCAACTAATCCTTAGTATCTATTGTAAACTCAATCACTCAAAGAGGCCGTTATCCACTCCTTACAGAAAAATGTAATCAATTCTCACCTGGTCTCTAATTTGCCCTTCCTAAGCAAAGTGACTGAGAGATCAGTAGCAGATCAACTCTAGGTTTTCTTGAATAACTCATCTGCCCTAGACTCTTTTGAATCTGGTTTTAGTTTGTATGGACTCACTCTGCGTAATCCCCCTTTAGTCCCAGTAAGTAAACCGGACAATAAATGATGTAAATGAATAAAAATAAATAAATGAAATTATAAAGAAAAGAGGTAATGCTCCTGCATTTAAAAGTAAACATACAAAACTGGACTTTGCAAAGATGTTGGCTTGGTTTAAAATGAATTAAATATCTCAATTTTACAAGATAAAAACAGATTTATGTTGTGATGAGGCACAAAAAGTAACTTTGATGGTTTTTGTTTTGGTTAAACTTGAACAGGAAAAGGCACCACAGCTGGTTAGCAAAATTCAGAATTCAGTAGATGTATGAAAGTAAATTCACAGTACTGACTTAGCGCTGTCCCTAGCTTTGGTGTTGCCACCAATTTATAGAGGAACACTGTTGTAAAGTGTGAATACACTCAGCTTAGCTGTAAGAGAAATATGAAAATGCTGTTTGAAATCTCGACTCACAGAACTATCTTCATCCTCGACTCACAGAACTATCTACCCATTCTTATCTGACCTTTTCTACTAAGAGACTGATGCCACTCCTTTTGTTTCCTGAATGGTAAATAAGCTTGACTGCAGTGGCCAAAATATGTTATATTAATGTTACAAATAAACAAACAGCCACAATATGCAAGCCTATGGAACATCTTTAATGTCTATATGGTGTGGAAGTTAAGGCAGGAATATTAATTTACCATTTATATGTTTTTGTACACAAGTGGATTTGTAAGAGCAATCCATCCACCCACACAACCACTCTGCCAGATCCAAACTGATATTTGGAATAGAAAAATATATATATCTTGAGAGGATGGTAGATGCATTCAAGTGTTAGAGAAATCACATGCAAAATGCCTGAATTATAAGTAAACGTTAGGGGAATAATTAAACCTGAGTTCCAATTTGCGCCTGAATACATTAAAGTACCTATGTGCATATGGTCAGTCTTCCATATAACAGAATAAATCTATAATATTCAGTCCATTATCTAGACAGTACCACTTCAGTCTATAGATAATAATTAATATGAAGAAACATTCTTATACGTGTATAACCAGATAAAGAAGGCTAGGCAAGAACTCTTTGGCAAATGGCATGTAGTTGCCTAAGTGAATGGATTTAGCAGACCAACTATAACGATTCCTGGCTTCCCTTTTGCATTTTCTTTAGCTGGCCAGTCCCTTTTCTTCTTCTTTGTTTCTCTGTCTGTCCCACCCAGTTGTTTAAATGTATATAAATATAAGTTGACCCAGCCTGGGGACCTAAGGAACCAACCAAAAATCCTGCATTTATATATGTCTGATAATGGCACATGAGAGGCTGATATTAATTCAAAACAAACAAACTGCTTTATTTCACTTCTATAGGGAAAGGGTCAGGTAGGTATCAGGTTTAAACTTGGCAGGTGAACAGACAATAGTAATGAGGTAACTTTGTATAATTACAAACAATAGATAGTTTGTCACAATAAAGTAGCTGTTCAGTTCAGGCCCACAGGTACTGCAGGGCCTGGCCCCCTAGCAGTTTTTATGGGCCCTCCCCAAGCCTTGGCTCCCCCCCAGGCCCCCTTCCCCACGACTGCCTGTTGGCAGGGAGAATGAGGGCAGCACAAACAGCAGGGGCAGCCAGGCTGGGCTAAGAGAGCAGTCAGTGGGCAGGCAGCGAACATGAAAGGTGCGGGGAGAAGCCTCCACCTCGGTCTTCCACAAGACTCCAGCAGCAAGTGAGCCAGGCAAGGCAAGGAGGCAGGCGGCTGCCTACTCTGGCCCCAGCCAGGCGTGCTTGGCTGTGCTCCAGCGCACCAATGAGCCTGCACGCAGCACCTTCACGCACTGCCTGGCCACAGCAAGCCTCACCTCTCCTGGCCTCAGGAGGGAGCTGAGGGTGGAGGTCAGGCTGCCCCTGGTGCTGCGCCACCACACAAGGGGGAATTGGGGCTCCTCAGGGAGGGAAGAAGCCAGACGCTCTGCAGGGAAGACCAAACTGCAATCCCACATGAACAAGCCATAAGAAGCCATAAGAAAGATGTTAGCATATTGTTCCCCCCACCCCCCGGCAAGTGTCCAGATGGAAAGAATTGAAGTTGGTCTCAGTCCTGCATGATCTATGTAGTTCAGTCTCTCTCCATGTCTAAGAAGTAAACCAAGAAGAGATCCTGCATATTTGAAATCACAGAAACCCATGTTAATTTGCCCCAAACATGTTACTGACTCCATCCTCAGTTCATCCCAGCATTTCTAAAAGGCTGCTGTGCAAGGCCTCAATCAGGATGCAAGGGGAATCAGAGCCTCTAATCCCACATTTAACTATTCAAACCTAACTTCCCTACAAAGCCTGAAAAGTAAGAAGATTGCCACTCTTTCTTCATCTACTCCTACTTTTCTTACCAGTGCTGATTGCATATAGAAGAACTGGGGTTGGACTAGATGACCCCGGAAATCCCTTCCAAATCTATGATTCTATGATTTAAACTGGAGAAAGTAATTGGGGTGAAAGGATTAAAGTTTTTCAGCCAAAGTGCATCCCTAATCAGAATCAGGAATAACAGCAGTTATTAACCCTGTAAAAACAGCAGAAATACAAGATCACAGATCTCTCAAGGTTGTGTCCTAAAACCATCTTTTAAAAATGGAGGCTAGGACTTCAACTCCTTATGAACAAACTGGAAGTGTAAATAACTGCTAAAGAGTATTTCAAATAATAAAATGGAGTTCACAGACTGTTTGTAGTAACTGTGAAAACAATGTTAATTCCCAGCATTAAAATCCTTAACAGTAACCCTGCAAAAAGGTGACACCATTCATTTGATTAAACCTATCCTTAGTTTCAACATCACTTCAGCATGAACTCTCATATTACAATACAGTTTTATAGAAACAAGTGCAAAACGCACAGCAACATCTTGTCCCTCTGTTTAAAGGAAAAATTGATTCTACAAATGTGGGTTTCTTTATTTGTAAATTATAGAGTATTTGTAAATTAGAAAGTAGCTACCCGCGAGAAACTCATGGGAAACTTTCCCCACTGGTCACTGCTTAGTCCTCTGGCTTCTGATACCCCCAGACTCCTTTCTATAACCTTTCTTCACACTGCCACCTTGCTGCTCTACCTATCTACCCCCCACCCTTGGCACTCTATTCAACTCCCACCCTTGCTGCTCTCCCTATTTTATTTGGGGGGGATATAAATCCCCTTAATGCATTTTTTTTAACTTTTGGGTTTTTCTGCAAATCTGGCAGTCCCCCAAGTTTGTAGAACTATCTGTTTTCTCCTCAGTGTGAACTCAATCTGAAGATCAGTTCACCCTTGGCTTTTAGATATATAGATACAAATATATAGATACAAATCCATTGTTCTGCTCCATAACATAAATAATAACCTTAGGCAAAAATGATTTGGATTGGAAGTATTTTAGTAACAAATCAGGGTGTACTCTGAGCTGAAGAAGGCTTAATCTGTTCCTTAAACATAATTGTAGCTTATTTATAGAGAAAACCCTAACTTCACTTGGTTTTTCATGTGCTTCAGATAGCTGTTTGGATCATGGCCTATCTGTTTTTATCTGTTCCTTGTTTTTACTTTATTATGCTAGAAATGTGTGCCTCTATGTCATAACATCATTTTGGTTTTTATAATATAATGGATTAAACACTTAATAACAGATGGGAAGCACTTGTGGTAACTGTGGCTTCCTGAGATTACAGAGCATCCAAAGCTGTGTGCATTTTGGTTTCCTTTAAATATGGAACCAAACCACTAGCCATGGTGTACAGTTTCTAGTGGGAATAGCTCTAATGGGACTGTGGCTAGAATTGTTTGCACTGTAAATAACTGAATGTATGCGCTGATTTTTGATGATGATTACCTGTTCCTGAAAGCACTTGCTATACTGGGAAAAAAGTTTAAGTAATTTGAAATAACTGGGAAGTTAAATGTAACTCCCTACGTTAAATCTGAAGCAAAGCTGTATGTGTTCGTCTCTTCAGTTGTTCTAATCCCTCAATAAATAGTAACTACAGCAAACTCTAAATGCTGCTCTTGGCTCAACTGCACATAACCACTAACATGTGAAGGAGCAAATCTTTATACAAATGTGTGACTCTGTTTGTATTGAGATGTTTAAGAGATGTTTGTCTATTACAGTAGAAGTATTTTGGTTTGACCAATTGTACATGGGGGCTACTTATACATGTTCTAAAAGATTCTAAAGGATATTTAAAGGATATTTCAAAACATGTAAGATTGTGATGCTATAGCTCATTTGGCCACTTTTGAGAGGAAGCATGTAATGTTGGCATTCATAATTAATGGTCTTTAAAGGCCAGTAAACTAATCTTTGTTAAACTTCTGTCTAATCTCTGCAGATTTGATGGGAGGGATCATCTGCCAATCACAAAGTCCTCTGACTCTAAGAGAATTCCCCTTCCCATCATTCCAGCCCCAATACAGAGGCTCTCACTCATGGATGTTTTTAAAGGCCAAATGACATCTGCAGTTCCAATCATGAAATTCCAGTAGCACATGTAGTTTGGCCCAAAGCCTGGGATATCAAGTGTTCTATAAACAATTGCATAAAGGAAGCTATTCTTATGCAAAATAGGGCAGTTCGAGAACTAAATGTATGTGTAAATTCTGTAACTGCCACATCAAACATTTGAGAATCCTTCACCAGAATTTTGAATCCAGGAGCTATTAGATAAGAAAAAAATGTTATTTGGCCATTTGCCAGAATTAAGAACAGCAATAAAATTAACAGATTGCTCCAGTTTTAAATACAGACACTTATACTGGTAATTATGATTTTAAAGTTCTTCATATTTACTGCTTATATTTTAAAAATATTTTGCAGTGAAGAATACAAAATGAAATATTGGAAAATAACTTTACAATATGCATGCACATCACTTGAAAGTATTCCATAGATGTATTTTCATGTTCTATTTTTATCTGCTTACGGATTTGATCACTTAGCCCTTTGAGACTTTTTGTACAAACTGGGTCAATTACTTCATCAGTGCCCTCCCCTGCTATTTAAATAAGGGTCATGTTTGACCTGGGTATAATGATGTTACATATTCAGACTGTATGAGACACAAACTTAATATGCCACTTTCCTTCAGTATTGATGAACATGATTTATTTTAAATTCTCAAACTTACTGTGACATACAACCATACTGATTTAAATACATATTTTACAAAAACTTAAACACAACAGTATAAATCATATTGTATAATATTTAGCATTAAAACAGCCAAAAATAATAACCAAGGCCAGGAGTTACAAACAGCAACAGAACCAAGAGGGTTCTGACCACTCTTTACTTCTACAATGAAGATTTCATACTTTAACAATAAAGAATTATGATAGATCTACATCTCAGATGTCCCTAGAGTTTTAATTTTAAAAAGATCTGTTACTCAAATACAATTCTCATCTAGCAGACTAATAATGATTTGGAGGCACATAAAAGAATGAAGCTTTAACATTAAACAGCTCAAGGAAATAAGTTCGGCTTCTGGTACATTAGAATGCACCCAAACCATTTTCCACCAGTTCTAACAAAAGTGCTAAAATAGAGATGTGTTTTCTAGAAATATTATCAAGCTAAAAACCAAACAAAAGGGGTGAGAAAAACTATCTGCAAATCTAGGTAAAGACTCTTTCCTAAAATGCAGTTGTAACTTAAAACAAAAAAAAAAATTAACTAATTAAAATCAGATTAGACCAACAGAAGTACACATATAGGGGTGTTTCTCAACAATCCAAAAGTGTTCATTATTTGTATATACTAAATAATAGACAAAGTATGTGACCACTGTTTATTTTTTTTACAGAAGAGATGGATTTAAGGATACTAAAAACAATTTAAGGATACTAAAAAACAATTTACATTGCAACCCTTCTCTCTCCTATATATCTATACTAAAATCCTTTGGCTAGCTAATAATTTCAGCTCTCAGGAATCTCTGTTTTTTCCTCTTCTAGAAAAATAAAAATAGCAACCATAAAAAGAAAAGAACATCAAGAAAGAAGCAAGGGTTTACAAGTTATGGCTGATTAAAATATCATGACAAAATAGGGGAACAAACCCAGACATGAACAAAATGGGTTTCCTAACTGTTTAAACAGATTCCAGATCTCCAGCCTACATTCAGACATCTTAGTAAATTGCAGCTTGATTTGAGACTTCTTAAATCCAGAATCCTTGAATCATGCTTCATACACAAGGAGAACGAAGGAGAAACAAGGCAAACATACAGTATCAAATGGAGTTTGTGTGTTTCATGGAAAATCTGTTTCTCACAATATGCAACAGCAGCCAACTTTTTCTTAATCTGATACAAAATATGAAGAGGTAGAAATGGTCCCACTCAGACTGAGGACAGACTGGTAATCTGCCCCAGAACCGCATCAGGGTCAAAAGTCGCAGGGAAAAACTGGCCCAGGCTGGCCGTTCACACTGGCCAGACTCCTGCGGGAGCATGCTGGAATGGAACGTTCAGACTGCTGCGGAGCGGCCCCAGGCGGGCCGGCCTCCGCAGCTCGTGGTGAGGCCATTTTGGCAATAGGGGCATGGGCACCTATGCGCATAAGTGCATGGCCGCAGAAGCAGTTTACAAATTTAAAATCTCCCCATCTCCTGTATTGGGGCTGCATGAGCGCTCATGCGCATCTCTCCACAGCACCGTGTTCACACCGCTGCCTCCGCTTGAATCCCGCCTCCTCCCGTCCACACAGCCGGGAAGCAGGATCCAAGCACAGGAAGGCCCCTGGACACCGCTTTCTGCCGGTGTCTGTCTGAGGCGGCAGGGAACCGCTTCACAAATGGGTGAGTACGGAAGAAAGACAGAGGACAGCTGCGGCTGTCTAAACTCCCTCCCTTCCCCCACTTCTGAAGCGGAGCTCTCCTGGGCCACATTGCCAGTCTGTCCTCAGCCACAGTAAACCACTTCCCCAGTTACTTTATCTTCCGTTTTATATCTAGTCTCTTCTTTACTTACAAAACATTGTTTACAAATTTAGAAAAATCTTTGTGGCATTCCCAGTTAAGAAAATGTTAACAGGCAAGGAAATAGCATTCATAAACACAAGATACGAGGGATCTTTCAGAGAGGCCTAAATCATCTGTGAGCTCTCTAAAGATTGCTATCACAAATGCTGAGATTCTAATTAAGTATGAGTAACCCACATACTAATGACAGTATAAATAAATCCTTACTGTTCTTCATAGGAGAAACACACCACAACAGAGGTAGCCCACTATAGACCCAGTATTAAGATGCAGCCTCCTAGTTGCAAAATCAAATTAAAGGCACTTTATCAACATGTGAAATGGGAACAGTAAAAGATTGAGACACTGAAAGCTGTCATGTTTCACCATTGTTCCACTGATATAAATAGTGTATCACACATTAAATAGAAATGACATTTAGAACATCAACTTAGTTATTAAGCCAACAATACCCATCCTTTCAGCATAACATTCTGATTCAAATTTGAAGTTCTTTCAGTCTGTTTACTAATGTTCTCTATTATAGTTTAGAACATCATATATTTGATCTCTGTATAGAAGAAGCTATAACTCAGCAGCATCGCACACAGGTTTTCATACATAAGGGCTCAGATTCAACTCCAGTTAAAAAGAATCTCAGGTAGCAAGGACAGAAATGACCTCTTCCTTTGGAGAGTTGCTGTCAAATAATATTGAGCTTGATAGACAAATGGATAATTCCACATGTGGCAGTTTCATATCGTGTCTTCACAAGAAAATATAGCGCAGCTCAGTCAGTACAGTGCATTAGAATGTTCAATAAAACATTTCCAGACTTCTAAATGTGTAACTTATACCTAAAAATAAAATAGCTTCTCATTCAAAATGGGGGGTGGGGGTCTTAACAGTGTTGGCATAGTTTAATTTCTGTGGGTAATAAAAGCCTTTGGGTTGAAATGAACAACACACTGGAGTATATTTTCTTATACAGAAACACTGAATATAAAGTCAGAAGCCTGAAATGTATAGCAGAAAACCAGTAGGAAACTACTACTTTAGTAAGAATTAAAAGACTGTCAAAGTAATTGTTTTTAAAGAGAATAAATCAGATTCCTGTTTTCTGCTTGGTGCAGTGAAGCACGTGAATCAGATACTGAGCCATAAATTTAAAAGAACTACAACTTAAAAAGAAAAGAGGTTTCGTAGATTTTGAGATAGAAGTTAATGATTTCAGGTGCATGCTCAGTAGCTTCACACACACACACCCCTTGTAACTGGTTAGTTTACTTCAATTTTTCATAGTAAGGGAAACGGGGAAAGAAATACGTACTTGCTGAGGTTGGCAGTAGTTTCTTCACTGTTAGCTCTGCAAGAATGCATTCTTTGGCTGGAATGGAAAGTGGTCCTATAAATGAGTTTTTCTCCCTCACTGCCATCATTTTTCCTAAGTGATTATTTTTGTGTGGTACTTAAAACAGCAATTTAAGCATACTTTTGTTGCTTTTTCATCATATTTATTAATGAATAGAAAAGGACTTAAAACAGCTTTTACTATGTGTTGACCAACTGACTACTAATGCTGTTTGGGTATTTCCATAATATAAGGATCACCCATTTTATTAGATGTATAAGGAAAAATGTCCAGGTTTTGAAGTAAATATTAGTACTATGGAAAGTTTAGTGGCAAGTTTGTTGTGTGTTTTTTAATCAGCCATTCCACAGATTTGACCAAGGACAGCCCGCTACAAAAGGCCAGGTTGATTCCTTATGTTTTACAAAACTATGTTAAAAAACTAACATTTTGTATTGATATAACTGTAAAAGCTTAAATGTCATGTAAAATTTAAGAAATGTATAATTTAGAGATTGTCTTTTAAAAGGATAGTCTACACTTGTGATATGCCGTTCCTTTTAAATTATTATTTTATTGGTTTTATTTAAATGCATTATACTTTCTGCACTGTTACAGTACACCTTGCCTTAGACAATCTGCTGTTTCATTATTTTCTAATTCTGTAATCCTAGTACTATTGCATTGCATGGGAGCCAGTTTGGTGTAGTGGTTAAGTGCGTGGACTCTAATCTGGGAGAACCGGGTTTGATTCTCCACTCCACCACTTGCACCTGGCTGGATGACCTTGGGCAAGCCATAGCTCTGTACCAGCTGTTCCCTCAAGGACAGCTTGGGAAAGAGTTCTCTCAGCCCCACCTACCTCACAGGATGTCTGTTGTGGGGAGGGGAAGGGAAAGAAGTTTGTAAGCCGCTCTGAGACTCCAAGTGTGTGAAGGGTGGGGTATAAATCTAATCTCTTCTCTTCTTCTTCTTCTTCTTGTTCACTGATTGTCTTATGGTGCCTGGTCATATTATTTTATATTCTGTAACCTGCCTTAAATCTCAATAAGAAAGGCAAGCTACAAAATAATTAATTAATATGATAATTTTGTAAATAAGCAACATCACATATATTTGCATAAAACATCTAATTCTTCATTAAACAGAGTTATGTTCGTCATATGTACTTTTATCCACTCAGTATCCATACGAGAACGTGCTGGTCCCAGACTCAGTAAAAATCAAAGAAGTGAGATCTCCAGAATTCTTCTTGAAAGAAGATATTCAAGCAAGTGATGGCTGAGACAAAAATATTACAATAATGAAGAAGCCTTGGTCTCCAATGTATAAGGTTGATTGGGGGTGGCATTATGCAGGTTTAATTAGGATAGGCCTTGCACTGCTGCAGACTGACATTTTACAACACACTCCAGGTTACTTTCTTTTCCCACATTGACTGTAATCTAGAAGGCCCATGGCAGACTTGCAAGGGCTTGTAGGAGAGAAGTCTCATTTTCCCTTCCCCCACTATTTCTTCTTTCCCTTCCTTGTAAGCCCCTATAACCTGTCCCCATTTCCTCCTTCCTTCTCTCCCTCCAACGCTGAGCCAACCTACCAATGCTCCCTATAAGCTGTGGAATCCTGTGAGCAAAAATCCTACTTTGTGAGCTACTAGCATTAAAGTTATGAGCCAGCAATTTGTCTGCCGCATAAATTAGTTTGCTCTGGAACCATCCTTCCTGAGCTAAGACAAAAATGTGTGAGCCAGAGCCTAAAAAACTGTGAGCTAGCTCACACTAACTCAGCTTAGAGGGAACACTGCCAACCTACCTATATCTGCATCTCTGTCTTCAGCTTTCCCTATTTCCCTCATCTGACAGATTCTCTCTAGGAAAAGCACTATCAGGCCACCTGAGGCAGAGTCCCCCAGTGTGAAATCCAAAAAGATTCATAAGGGGTACCTCACTTTTACCTGTATCCCCCTCTCAACATATTTCTTCTTTTTCTCTTCCGGGCTGCCCCCGTATTCTCATCCTTCCCTGCTTCATTTTCACCTTCCAACCCACCAGCCAACCTTTTAACTGCCGTCATCTTCAGCTATATTTATTTACTTGCTTCATAGCCCAACGTTCTCCACAACAGAGACCCAAAACAACTTACAGCATTCTCCTCTCTTCCACTTTATCCACAATTTTTTTGAGGTAGTCTAGCCTAAAAGTGTGTGACTGACCCAAGGTTAGCCAGAGATTTCCATGGCAGAGTGTGAATTTGAAGCTGGATCTCTCAGATCCTAGTCTGGATCTCTAACCATTACACTAGACTAGCTTTTCACGGGGTGGCTGCTGTTGAGTAGTACCAAACAACCAGCCCAGTGTGTCTCATGAAAGTGTGGCAGTAACAAGTAGGCTGGTGGTTACCGCCTGGTTTGACCCCATGAGTTCTCCCTCAAAGGCTAAAGCAGCCCAGGAAAAGGCCTTGCCTCCTCCCCCACCATTTTACTGATAGAAACCGAGTATAAAAATGCTGGCAATACTCTTGTGGTTGCCTAGCAATGGCCTCCAAGAGTGCATTGTCTTAAAGCGACAGGTAACTGCTTTTATTATTTGGGGGGAGGGGGGTTTAACCCTCAGTGGTTTTAGCGGTTTTCTGTTTTCTGTTTTAGAACACAGATTTTTCTGCAAACCTGAGGCTTTCCCCAGGTTTTTAGTATGATCTTTCTTGCCTGTTCATGGTCCCAGTCTCCAGATTTAAATATTCACAGATGGGGCCATATTGAGATTTAGATATAATGATATCAAATGAACCAAGTAATAATAATGAGTAGAAAGACACTAACACAGAGCTGGGGAAAAGACAGTATATTACTAATTCACAGCTAGTATGAAATAGATGGCAGGGACACAAGCCTGACAGCATCTTACCTGCTACCTGTCAAAGCTGTTTGCTTTAAACTGTAGAAATCTCTTTAAAAATCCAGAAATGTCTAAGCAGTGAGTAATAAGAAATCAAGATACATCAAGTACTAGGGTTGGAATAACCCCAGAAACATGTTATATGTTGACTCTTATTGCCATTACTATTTTTGGAACTACAGTAATGGATTACCCATTAGGTTAATACAAAACACGGTGCTTGTTTTCGGGGAGGGAGGGTTTGGGGGTTTTTTGCTGTCAAGCTGCAACCAATTTATGGTAACCCCATATGGTTTTCAAGGTGGCACTCAGAGGGACTTTGCCATTGCCTGCCTCTGTGCAGCAACCCTGGACTTCCTTCTCCCATCCAAGTTCTAAGCAGGGCCGATCCTGCTTAGCTTCTGAGATCTGACAAAACTGGGCTACCCTGGGCTATCCGGGTCAGGATAATTATTTCATACTCATACCTACAAACACAATGTTAGTACTTTTCTTTTTTCTTTTCTTTTTTGCAATACAGATTTATGTGCAACATGTGCAAGTCTGAAAATTTTCTCTCTCAGATCTTCATGCTATTCAAGATTTACTAAAAATGAGGAACCTTAAAAGGGAAGAGGTTTTTCAAATGCAGATGCATTAGAAAGAAATAGAGCAAAAACAAAAGCTCCGCTTTAAAAGTTTATAAGGCCTATATTTTACTGCATTATGTATGCCATTTCAAGTACATGCCAAGTACATGGCACATACATCATCACTGTATTTGTTTCCATATGCAGAACTTTACTAGTTTTTAAACATGTCAAAATATTCCATATTATCTGAAAACATAAGATTGTCAAACTACAGATTGAAAATGTCACTTTTCCCCCAATAATTTTTCGCTTCCCACTGCTTGATATAGAACAGATGACAGCATGCAACTTTTGGCTTGGAACCACCAGAAGGTTTCCATGGACAGAAGAGATTTTGATCTGTGGTTTGTGACTCCATCCCTTCCTGGTTGTGGTTGAAAGTACCATCAAGTCACAGTTGACCTATGGCAACTCCTTGGGTTTTCAAAGCAAGAGACAGTCAGAGGTGGTAATGCCTCTGCATAGCAAAACTGGACTTCCTTGGTGGTCTCCCATCCAAATACTATCCACAGCAGACCCTACTTAGCACCCACAATCCAAAATGTCCCCTGAAATGCTACTCCTAGGAATGGGGACAGTATGAAGGGAGAAATCAGATCCAAGCCTTAGGTCTGATCCAGCAGACCAATGCTTAATGCCATTAGGTCAGTCTTGTATTGGAAATGCGCAACTCTCAGTACTAAATGGTGCTAAACAGCAGATACATCCGACAGCCTAATATGTATTTATTTACATTATTTATAGTCCACCTTTCTTGCTGAGACTCAAAGCAGATTACACAATGTAAGTTAAATACAACCAACAGGATGGGATATCCAATAAACAAAGCAATAAGGTTTGGACTGCAGAAATCTGAAAACAAGCATCAGTAAGAAAACGAAGCTGAAACAAGCTTAAGAATTAACACAATATGTTAAACAATGCAGAAATTACATAGTACGATCATACTTGGAGAAGCAGATGGTACATACTATACACAGAAGTATAGTCCATAACCCTATACCTTTCCCAAAGCATCTGTCTGAAACATTTTATTACAATACAGCCCTAATTACATGTGTAAAAAAGCCCTCCTGAATAATTCAGTTTTGCATAGTTTGTGGAAAGCCAGGAGGGTGGGAGCCTTTCTGCCCTCATATTCAAAACATAATTATTTGCATTTGTCTTTTGAGAAATCTTTGCTGTCATATTTTGTTTCTAAATCAGGCTTCAATATTTTCTTGCTGGCTTTCAAATCAATTAAAAGCCTTCAAGTTAAAGAGAACCTCCCTGTAACATATGGACTAACATGATAGAACTGTTATAGTAGAATGCTAAACATAAAAACTGCACTCCAATGTGAACAATTTAAATATTTTGATTTCAGAACCCCTGCAGCCAGGACAGCCTGCCGATTCAGTTTCTCACGCTTGTTTTAAATGCTCCCCAGGTTACCAAGCAAGATTCTGATGTGAAATAGATCAACTGAAACTTTCTAAAAGTTCTTCTCAAGAACAATTAACGTGTTTTATAAGTTAATATATTTAATTTGATTTTTATGAAATTTTTAAAACAACTCTATCCAATAATCCTTACTACACTAATCCTCTGCCATACAGAATGTGGCAACTCACTGATGGAGCAGTGTAAAATGATAAGACATATCTCCTGAAACAATGTTAAATCATAAATAGCATGAATACTTGCCAACATTTAATTTAACCAGGAGACACTGCAGAGACCCATGCCACTAGAAGTTGCTAAGTACTTGATGGGAAATAAAGACAACACACTTGTAGGCATTTTCCAGTATGTACTACAAACTAAAGTGCTTCGAAACAGAGGGCTCCAGAGAAAATGTACTTCCATGCTGTTCCTAAAGGCTTTATATGATTTGATAAAAAGGCAACTAAGAAATTGTTTAAATCATAATGAATCAAACACAGAAATTATTATAAATGTGCTGCAAATCTCTACAAAAAAGCTCTACTAGACACAAGTGTCTACTCAAGACACAAAGTAAAAGACAAGTTACACAGAATTATCTATGCAAAGGTAAAACACTACTTCTATAAGCCTTTGAATACAGATTTCCCAAAGTTCTTATAATACCCATTTCATACTTCCATACTGCTTTTTTTCCTCAAAAAACACCTAACTGACTGTCAGAGCCAGTGCACAGACTCTAATCTGGGAGAACCGGGTTTGATTCCCCACTCCTCCACTTGCACCTGCTGGATGACCTTGGGCAAGCCATAGCTCTGTACCAGCTGTTCTCTCAAGAAAAGCTTGGGAAAGAGCTCTCTCAGCCCCACCTACCTCACAGGGTGTCTGTTGAGGGGAGGGGAAGGGAAAGGAGATTGTAAGCCGCTTTGAGACTACAAGTGAAGGGCGGGATATAAATCCAATCTCTTTTTCTCTTCTTCATCACATTTCAGTATCATCAAGCCAAGTTCAGAAATAAGCCATTCTTTATAAACCCCCTCAAATTTCATCCAGGCTCACAAGTGAGAGAGGCCCACTATAAACTGCCTGCCTGTCTTCATTTTTCCATTATATCTCTGGTAGTGACTGATGGAAGAGTCTGTGTGGGGGTGGGGGACAATTCTTGCAGATTTCCCTTTCTAACTACAGCTTCTTTAGCCACATCCAGTGTGGTGTGCCAGAGAGATGTAGTGGTTAAGAGTGTTGGACTAGTATCTTGGAGACCTGGGTTTGAATCCTCACTTGTACCATGGAAGCTCACTGAGTGACCTTGGGCCAAACACACTCTCTTGGTCCATTCTATCTCACAGGGTTGTTGTGAGGATAAAATGGAGGTGAGAAAAATGACGTATGCTACTCTGGCTCCCCATTGGGGAGAAAGACAGGGTACAAATGAACTAAATAAATATCGAAGGCTTGTCCTGGCAAAACGCCAAACCTCAGAAGCAGTTAGAAGTAGAAGGACTACACAGAACGTTTCCACCATCTTACTTCATTAATGGTAGGATAAATTCTAATCCAATATGATGAAAGGAAAAAGAACTCTGTAGATCTGAAGGATTAGTGTGTCATGGATGGCAGAGAGAACACATGTGCTAAATCTATTGTGATCTAAAGACCAAAAAGAGTTATGTGGTATACAAAATTGAGGAAGGCATTAAGAAGATACTCTAGAGCAATGGGGGGAACCATATGTTTGTTATATATGTAAATAACAGTTAAAGTGAACAAAAGACTAGTGGAAGAAATCAAAGGAGCTAGATCTATACACAGATTTCCATGACTATTTTTTTTTACCAGCAGACTGCAAAAATCCACTATCCATGCACTGCTTGGATTAGTGATTACACGCATCACAAAGAGTCACAGCTCTAATGATTTGTGGCAACGATTAGCACAAAAAGTTGTATTTGAAATATTCTGAACAGTATTCAGATGCAACATGTGCACCACATTTCAGTTTCATAGTATATTTTAGGGAAAGCAAGTTTTACCCAATTCTAAATGAGAAGCATTCCAATAGTGTTATGTATTATATGAAAGACAATGGGATGCAATCACTCCACAGTTTTATCATACCTTCAACATCCCTATTCAACAATGACCTTTTTCTTACTGCCTTGATCAATTGTGCATTCTCAACACCACCCATTTTTCAAGAGTTTATATGGTGCAAAGTGAGATCTATCATGAAAAGCAGAAGAGACAATGAGAACCCTTGCCTTCCACCTGCCTTAAGGCTGCATACAGTTTGAGTCCCGGTGACTAGCAGTAGACAATGGATAAACAAGGGATGTCATCATAATCATATCTACAGACATGGGCAATTTGCCAACCTGCAAAGTACATTTTTATTAAAATGTAGCAACTACAGTGGCATTGCTTGTTCCTTTAGCTATTGTTTTACCTGATAAAATTACTGGAGAGGAACTGAAATTAGATTTAAGAAAAAATCCCAGTTGTGCAATAAAAATAAAAGAGAAACAAAACACAAGTTTGTTTTTCTCCACTCAATCCTCTTGCCCTGGAATTTCAATTTCATACAAAAAATTTCAATAAGCCTGCATTCATACACACACAGTATTTTCAAGTACTAACCCTGAAGCACTGATCATTCAAAAACAGAGTACATTTTTCAACATAAAGTACTCTTAAGAGTACTCTTAAAAATATTATTTCTGGCCAGTGTGGAACATACTGCTTTACCCTTTCCTACACATAAAAGTCCATGGAGCACCTTTAAGAAAATGATGTAGCACCATTACAAACCCATCATTTAGAGAGAATCATAACTTTGCCATTAAGACAAAAAATAAACGGGAAGCGCCAGACCTCTGTCAGTTTAAAAGAGAGCTGAATGCTAGCCTCCTACCCTCCAGCATGCTTATCATTTTCTAGATTTTTTAATCTCAATAATGAACGTGTTCTTTAAAAATCGGTTAGGCAGTTAATCTTTTTCTTTTCCTAGATATTTTAAGAAAGTTTTTGGAGGAGTGTGTTCATATGTAGGTTTACAGCATATGAACCGTAAGATCCAAATTGAAGCCACAGAAATAGGTGAAGAACCAGCAACAGCATAAATGTTGTTTGATATTGTAAACCTGCATGCAAGAGGATCTAGGAGAGAAAGGGTTAAAAGAATTCTCTCACTCAGGTACACTTGGCAGTTGGTCCCATCCTCTAATCGATTAGATGTTGAGCCTCTTTGGTCATTGCCTGCCGTCTGTTTTATTTTATATAGGGGCTCTCTTGCTCGCTCCCTCTCTCCCCCTTCCTCCCTCTCTCTTTCCTGGGATTAGAGCTGTAGCGAGTTAACCGGAATACGTCATGTAGGATGTGCTTCTATTTTTGTAAGTAAAATTTCTTTTTCTCATTACCACTGGAGTAAGATCATCTTTGTAATTTGTTTGAACAACAGTTTCTCTTAACCAGAAAACATGGAGGATTGGGGATACCGTGTAAAGCTTCTGTGCTTCCAAGGCAAACTGATTTTTTTTTTAACATTCAACCCAATAGGTAAGGATCCAAAGTCTATCAAAAGCTTAGATTAAGCTTAATGTTCAAAAAAGACAATGTCTTAGATTAGCAGATCCCCTTGTCTTTTTGATCTTTAAAAATTTTCCATTGTTCTTCTCCACGTTGCTGTGATAAGGATGGCTGAATCAAGCAGATAATTTGAGATCCCAAAACCTACTGCTGAAAACTACAGAAGCTGGCTTAAAAGATTTCATATATTCCTAGAAGCAAAAGAGTGAAGTTCACAAATTCCTCAAGAGATACGTCATTATGGTTTCTAACAAATTTGGAGGAAAGCCTCAAATGCTACAGATGGATAACAGTGGTGAGTTTATATCACATCACACACAAACCTTTTTGGCAGAGGAAGGCATCCTGCACAGGAAGTCGATGACCTTTACACCTGAGCAGAATGGCACTGCTGAAAGGAAACTGAGATCTTTACTAGAGATGAGTAAATACATAACCATCGATGCAGGCTCACCCAATAAATGGTGGGGCAAAGCAATCCAGACTGCAAACTGCCTCCAGAACAGAATGGAGAGCACACATATACCTTACCAAATATGGTATGGCAAGGTACCAGACATGGGACACATTACAGATTTTGGCATTGGCAGAGTTTAAATATGCAAAGGAAGTGGAGCACTGACCATTTAGAAAAAAATAAGTAGGTTTATTAAAGAACAAGCTGTTATAGAACATAGAAGAGAGAGAACCTTAACCGTCTAACCTAACTGCTGAATGAGGAACAACAACAACAACAACAGAAGCTCTGCAGGAGTAGGAAGTCTCCAGAAGAGTCTATCAGGAGACACGAAGGACATACTTTGAAAATGTGGGAGGTCCCTAATCTAGTTAAGCTATGCTAACTAGCAGTCCTTCAGCTGTCCCCCTGTAGGAAGATCTTCTGATCTTCTTCATAAGACTGCACTATAGACCTTACAAGAAGCTGGGACCCACAATACTCGCGGGGGGGAGAAGGAGCTCCATGTCGAGGAGAAGGAAGCACCCACAGGTGAGCCTTCTCCCCTACTCCCTGGCACCAACAGTGAGGCCCGGGCCCGCCGATCTCCCCTCCATGGGCACCAGCAGCGAGGCCTGAGTGGCTTCCAGCTGTTGGCCCGCCACATTTCCCAGAGTGTTCTCTGCGCGTGTGCAGGGAATGCTCTTTTACTTTGGGGGGGATTTAAGAAGAAGAGAAGAGATTGGATTTATATCCCGCCCTTCACTCACTTAAGAGTCTCAGAGTGGCTTACAAGCTCCTTTCCCTTCCCCTCCTCAAAACAGACACCTGTGAGGTCGGTGGGGCTGAGAGAACTCTGAGACAATTGTCCTTGAGAGAACAGCTGGTACAGAGCTATGGTTTGCCCAAGGTCATCCAGCAGGTGCAAGTGGAGGAGTGGGGAATCAAACCCGGTTCTCCCAGATTAGAATCCACGCACTTAACCACTACACCAAATATCCCCTGTATCGTTTTTTTTTAAGTTTTCATATTTTTCTGCACACCTGGGGAGTCCCCCAAGTGTGGGGGAAAATCTCTCAGCCCCCCAAGTGCCCCCAATGTGTGGATTTAGATACCCGCACAGAGGGGGCATATTGGCTATTAATATATAGATTCTAACATTTGGCAGCAAGGCCTTTGCATTTGAACACAAGGAGAAAAGACAAAAACTAGATCCCAGAACAAGATAAAAAGTTTTTGTGGGATATGATTTTGGAAGCAAGGGGTATAGAATGCTATACCCAGAAAAAGGTGAAGTCTATGTAAATCATGTGTTTCACTTTGACGAAAGTAGACCAGTAGAAAAGGAACTGCATCATCTGACTCAGAAAAGGCAGATGAAACATCACAGAAAGACACACAACCTGGAAATGCAGATTCTGAAGCAATCATTCCAGAGATTCAGAGCAGTACAACACGGGAAGAAGAAGCAAGTAAGAATGAGATGAAAGGTGGACTGGACAGCTCTGTGACAGCACATGAAAATCCAGAACCACACCTCCGATGCGCATCATGATTGAACAAAGGCATACCAGCCTTGTGCTTATTCTACATCAGAAGGTTCAGATGGTAACATTGACCTTGCATCTGAAAGGAAGTAGAACAGATGTCAACAACCAAAGCTAGTATGTGGAAGAAAACAGCACAAGAGGAGATTTATGCTCTACACCAAAATAAAATATGGACCTTGACGAAGCTACCACCAGGAAAGAATCTTACTGGATGCAAGTGGATATTTAAGGTAAACAAAATGCAGACGGAAATGTGGAATGCTACAAAGCAAGATGCTAAAGGCTTTTCGCAAACTATTGTCAGGACTTTGATGATACCTTTGTACTGGTAGTGAAACATAGTGCAATCAGAACACTTTTAAGCAGAGCAGCATCCAAGAAGATGTAGGTCAAACATCTAGATGGAAAGATCTGTACATGAAGCAGCCAGAAGGTTTCATATGCCCCAAACAACCAAATTTAGTCTGCAAAAGGGGCTGTATGGACTAAAACAGGCAGCACATGCCAGGAACAACAACAAAAAAATTACGCAAAGTGCTTATAGTGCAAGGCTTCAAGCAAAGAGAATAGATTCATTTCTGTACACTAAACACAAAGATGGACATTGTATTTCTATTCTCACATACACTGATGACTTGATTCTGGATTATGACAGGCAAATAGACAGTGTGGTAAAGTGTCTAAACAGAGAAGTAGGAATTAAGGACCCAGAAGATGTTTCTTATTACCTGGGCGTACAAATTTTAAGGGAGGAAGATGAAACAGAGACAGAAAATAATTGAACTTTTACACATGTTGGGTCTAGAAAATGCCAACACAATGGCAACACCTATGGAAACTGAGTTTCTTAAGAACACCAAAATAAGTGAGCTTTTACCTAAAGACAATCAGTACAGAAACGCCAGAGGAAAACTTCTATACCTAAGCACCACTAGCAAACCCGATATTGCAATCAGTGTTGGGATCCTTAGTAGACAGACAAGTGCACACAGCACAAAAGAGTGGGTTGCAACTGGCTAAAAGTCTAAAAGGAGATTTAGATTTGTAACTAAAATTGCCACCCACCAGTAATCCAAAATTACTTGATTACACAGATGCAGACTGGGCAGGAGACAGCTTAGTAGACCATAAATCCACAAGTGGGTACTTGTTTCTGTATGGAAGTGGACCAATCTCCTGGGCCAGTAGAAAGCAAACTACGGTAAGTTTGTCTGCCACAGAGTCTGAATATATAGTCTCTGCTGAACTATGCAAAGAATTGTTGTGGCTAGAACAGTTACTAAAGGACTTTGGAGCTGATGAGCAAAAGTCTATTCAACTTAAAGAAGACAACCAGAGTTGCATTAAGATTTCTCAGAAAAAATGGCTGCACACACTAAGGACATTGGTGTGAAGTTTCAGTGTGTAAACTAATTGAGAAGGGCATAATAAAGATGGAGTACTGTTCAACAGAAAAGATGGTGGCCAGCATCCTGACCAATTCTCTATAAAGAGACAGATCTGAAGAACTATGAGATAAGTTGAAACATGAGAACTCTTGAGGACAGTGATGGTTCCATCCTGGCACTCCTCCCCCCCACCCCATGAGATAGCGGCATTACTGGTTTCTCTTGAGCCATCTCCAGCTACATTTCTCTGTTACTGGCCTTTAACCTGTTTTTAATTGTTTCACGACCATGTCATACACCGTTCTGAGCCCAACTTGCCGGGGAAGGGCAGTTGAAAAATCCAATTAAATAAACAAATGCAACATTAAAAACAGGTAATGATATTGTAACTCTGCATGCAAGAGGAACTGGGAGGGAAAGGGTTAAAAGAATTCTCCCACTTGGGTACACTTGGCAGTTAGTCCCACCCTCTCATCGGTCAGAAGTTGCTTGCCTTCTGTTTTATCTTATATAGGACCTCACTTCTTCTCTCTCTTACCTGGGCTTGGAACTGTAGCAAGTTAACCTTTTTGAAGTTCATCTGCTCAAAATAAATTAAATGTACCTACATGAATATGTCATGTAAGACATGCTTCTGTTTTTGTAAGTAAAATTTATTTCTTTTGTTACCATTGGAGTCAGATCATCTTTGTAATTTGTTTGAACAGCATTTTCCCTTAACCAGAAAATGGGGAGGATCGGGGATACGGCATAAAGCTTCTGTGCTTCCAAGGCAAATGATAATTTTTAACATTAAACCCAATAGATACCTAAATACTGTAGGCTTCAAACAGAAGTCAAACTAACCAAGGCGACAGATCAGTGTTTTTTTCCAAGTTAGTGGCTGGCAATACAAGATGACAAATCGGAACAAATCCATGGCTGAAGATTATTTTGCAGAGATAAAGTGATTCCATCTTTTAAAGCTATTTTCTAAAAGAATCAAAATTATTTTTCAGAGAACTCTGCCTATTATGACAAGGTAGGCCTGACTGGAGAATGTTTTTATATGTCCACACAAAAAAAGTAAGAAGGGACACATGCCCATAACTGAAAACTATGCCATTGTAAACTTTAAACAGTAGTCTTAAATGAAGTCCATGGAACTGTGCTTGGTTTTCCATGCATGATTATATTATACAATAATGAGAAGAAGCTTAGATATCCAATGAACTGAATAATTCTGAAATGTTAAACAAATACCAAATGAGCCAGGTAAGTCTACTCAGTTTAAAAAGTTAATATATATTTGCTTTCAATGTATATTGAAACTTAGGAGATCAAAAGAATTAAGTTGATTCTTATTACCCTGCGATTCAAAGTGTGCACATTTCTAAGCCTGGCACCATTTACATATTTATATTCCAAAGCACAGAACAGTACAGCACAATATAAGCAATCATTTCTAACAATTATCTCATTGTGTAAGTAAACAAAAACTGTTTAGATATCTCCATAAAGGAAGAATGTTAAACATACTTAACTGATATATGACCAGTATATGGAACAAATGTAATTTTTCAAAACAGAGGCAAAAGTCACCATCAATTAATGAACAAAAGATAGCTTTAAACAATTTTACTACAGAAATTTGTAGTAAAATTAACCAAGGTAACTGCATGATTACAACATACAAAAATAGAACTAGCATATGTTACGCTTCTATCTAGAACAGAAACAAATATTTCTATAAACACACAATTCTCTTGTGTACAGGTAGGTATTTGATATTCGAAATTAATGGCTAGTGGAAAACATTTTGACTGAAGCAGCCCCTAAAAGCAGAACTTAGTTCAATATATTAAGAATAAAGCCTGAGAGGGTGATGATATCATACAGGCTGTAAAAACATCTTACAGAAATGTTCCGTAAGTATTTCCTCATGCTTCTACCCAACTTGGTTTTACAACCTATCTACACATTTGCATACAATATCAACTAGTTTAAATATGTTTTTAAAATATTCAGCAAGAGCAGTAGGAAAAAATAGCTTATCCATTTGTAGTATGTGGTGCATTTTATGCTATGACACTGCAGCCTCTAAGGGTCAGATTAATTAAGATCAACAGCAGCTGCAGTGCAACGTGAGAAGCACACTGCCACAGTTCCCACCAGTCCAGCCCAATTACCTGCAGCATTCCAGCACTGGACAACTGACAACCTTCACAGTCTCTACCAGTCATTCATTCCCTCTGGACTACTGATAAATGTTAAAAACAAACTAACCTCTTCTAGAGAAGGGTTGCTACGCCAACTGCACCTGCTGCAAACTGCAATGATGAGTCCCAGAGAGATGTTTGTCAGTTAGACCTCTACAGATGTTGTTTTAAGTTAAAGCAGAGCTATGTCCAAAGATGGAAATAAGATGGCAATCAGGGTGGAAAGCCCTCCTTTTAACCCCAACCTTCACAATGTCTGCTTTCAAAATCTGCTGTCTGACAATACAGAAGCAATCCATCAATACAAACATTTGTTTCTTTCCTAGCATAATTACATTAAAGACTAGTTTTAACAAACTCTTTGTTAAGACCTATTTGGTTGGGAAATTAATCATCAAAAGAAGACTTTCTTTTTCAAAATAATTCCACTATTATTAAAGAGAAATGCCACTGGTGTAATTAGGTTTCAGGAACAGCACTCCTTTTCCCAATAATGTTTCATTTAAAAAAATTTGTTTGCAATGTTTTCATTTTGTAAATTACTGGTTGCTTAATTGAACAATTACTTTCATCCCACCGTTGAAAAGTTATGTGGCAGTTTTAAATGCTGAAACTGAAAGCCGACCATAGATTATTTTTGCCTAACTTATGAGGATTCTTTCTTAATATGATTCATTCTTCCCATGCAGACTTATCTTGCAATAGTGAAATTCAGATGTTAACCATGCAACAACATAAAGAACAACTACTATTCATAAACCATTTTTATGTAAATGACAGGTAGTGTATAAATCCCAGCTGTGAAGTACATTCTTCTTTCATTTTACTGTCATTGTCAAATAAATTTGAACAGTAAAGTCTTCAAAAGACACAGGACAACTATTTATATTGACAAACAACTGCACAGTTAGTATTCAACTTGTAGACATTTTCTGGCTATACTCATTGACACTTTAGTCTCAAACACAGGTCGAATGAAGTAACATCCATTTGTTTGTTACACAGAATCACACCTTCCCTTAGAGTGACTTGGCAGAAGGGTCTCATACTCAAGGGAAGAATAATCACCATATTTGGCACCAAGCAGAAATTTTCTTCAGGTTTGATGGTAGTTATTCTGGAATAATAGAATGTGACTTGGCTCACTTGCAGCAACTTCCTCATCCAATACAGTGCACTACTTATGGAAATCCTGTCTAAATTGACTGTTAATACTGCCCCACAGCAGGCAGTTGAACTGTGACTATTTTAACCCACCACTTCCTATAGTCTGAAACCACAATCCTATGTAATCTGGAGTGTTTCTCAATTTACTTCTGAGTATGTCTGCAAAGAATCAGGCTGCTAGCGTACCTTTAATTGAAGCCTCCTGCGCAACAAGCATCGATTTAAGAGTATTATTATTTTATAACACTCAGTTTAAGATAAGCAATTCAGTTTTGAACACATTTTCCTCTTTTTCACATTTCCTTCAACAGCTGTGAAATCAATTATCAAATCAACAAGGGACAAAACACATAAACATTAAAAGTTCCAAAAGCCAAAGAATGTGTTTAATAGAAAGACTGCAACCATCGCCCAAATAAAAAAAAAAAAACACTATACCACAGAGCAAAATCAATACTACCTAACCACAAAACTACCTAATTACTACATAACCACAAAACTAATCAAAACTACCTACCTTACCAAAATCAGATTTTTATAACTTCCATTTGAATTTTAAAATAGATCCCAATTTTATAAATTAAAACAAAAAGTAACCAGAACTATGACAGCTGTACAACTGAGAAGAATGCCTTCTGACAGCTGGTATTCAATACTTGGGCATTTAAAAGTAGAAAGCTATGAACTAAACTTTGGTTGCAGATCTAACAGGAGGGCCACAATTTTCAAAAAACTGTTTGGCAAACCTATTTCAAAAAACTGTTTTAATTCCCATAAGTTCAAATGTTAGCAATACTATATAGAGCAACACAATCTGTGATACGGTTCTCATATCAGAACACCTACATGCAAAACTAAAACATACTAAGTTCAGAGATGTTCTCTCATTTTCACAATCATGACATCCTCACTGCAACACATCTTCTGGCATCTAAGGCTGCCAACTGGCACATATTCACACTTAAGTATTCATAGTGTAAACAATATAAATAAAATCCTAATAATGTAAGAATGGATATAGTAGGAAGATTATAACACATAAATCAGGAAAGAGACATGGTAAATTATTTAAATGTGAAAAGGTGACGAATTGTATATTACAGTTTTATAATTCACATGAGGCTGAGTTTTCCTGCATTGTAAAACTCTCTTAAAGGTTCTGCTTTCAACCATTTTGAGAATATGAACTTAAGTAGGGAAAAAACGCAAAAAAATTACCACATGCGCTAAAAAAACATGTGAATGTATATAATTTTTCATATAAAATTGTTATTCGATATGACTAACTAAACTTCTGCATACCAATGTACCAGGAACTAAAATCAAACAAGTTCCAATATCACTTCAGAAAGTAAAAGTGTTGAGCTGTACTTCCTCTCTCACTAGCTTTCTTATCTTTAGAAATACATCCCCCCTCAAAAAAGTCAGTAGTATTTACTAGAAGATGCACTACATAAAATGTCCATTAATTCATTTTTTGTTGAGGTGAAACATTGTCCAGAAATACACATAGATAGCAGTTTTCAAAACAACATTCGGTAGAAATCACAAGCACAGATTGTGTGCAGGGGGGAAGTATTAATGTACCTTACAGGAAACAAGAACAAGTAATCAGTCCATCACCTGCAGTTACCCTGTTTCACCAAGAGTGTTACTGCACATTCAACATCAAAGTTCCGCAACTACATACACATTCTTATTTACAAACAATTACATAGGAGTATCAGCTGCATGGGTAATGTTCCTTCTTAACACTTAGTCAATTTTCTTTAAACTATAGATTAAACGCATTTGACAGCATGAACACAAGTAAATTAATCTGAAAATGTGTACTAAATTTGTCAACACCAACTAATGAAAAACAACACTGTTTTCTCTACAGATGTAAATAAGTAATATTATTTATGTTACTAATAATTTATGTTGATTCTTTCTATATCAGAGTTACATTTTTCTGTAGTTTAGAAAGATCTGTATAAACATGATACTTTCCCCTTTACTCTGCATAAACTGCCAATAAAATGTTTAATTAGCTACTACTGACTGTAAAACAAATACACAAATGTGTAAGTTTAGGGCCCCAGAGTTAAGTCTTACAATTAGTTGGAAATTTTACATTTACAAAATATCAATGTCTATACAAATTCAAAACTAATCTAAAATTAGCATTATTCAGATTAAGACTTCGGGGGAATATGGACTGGAGCAAATCCAAGTGCCATCAGTTAGAAGAATGCCAAGAGCTCCAAAAATTCCTCACATTTATGGACAAACACAAACAGAAACACTAACCAGAACCAATAAAGAGTGACTATCTCACATCTGTTCATGTCTTAACAGGTAGCAGTCTGGTAAAATGTAAGCCCAAATCATTTGCTTGCTAAGAAGTGATCAGTAGTGTAGCTTGATGTATAAAATAGGTCTCAGTATCTAAACTGGGGATTAGTTTACACCTGTTACAGTCAAACTGTACAAGTTCTCTTTCACACTGGCATTTCCTTCAGAGGAACCTATTTACGTCACTGAACACTTAACATAATGTTGCATATTGTCTAATTTTTAGACGCAGATCCAGAGAAAACTTGAAAAATGTATTTGTAAGACTGAAAAGTCAAAGAACACCTTAATACCGATTTCTGTCAGAACTAGAAAAGATAAAAGCCTATAGCCTGTCTTCATTCTATCACTAAATAAAAAACTCCATAATTTTAAATTTGCATTATCTATCATATTCAACCACTTCCTCCCATAATCTTCACACATTCAAATAGGGCCCCATGTTCTGCTATTGTCTGTAAATTCAATTTGCTATTGGAGTTGTAATTCCTTCATCATTTTTACAATCATGGTTTTCTAAATTCTCATAAAACTATGGGTTGTCAGCTACCCTATATATACACCAGTCGCCATGTTATTTACACCTTTAAAAATGTACGTTATCTTATAAATGCTTTAAGCACTACTTCAAGAAAAAGGCACCATTTACAAAACTAGTGCACTTTACATATAATCTCACCTCCATTAGTTGTAATGTGGACAATGTCCACCTCTTTAGTAGAAACATCACAACATGATGGGAAACTCTGAACTGGACCCACTTCTGAATCTAAGACAGAGTGGTGAAAAATGACTTTCTAAATACTCTTGCTCTGATCATAATCATGCCACACTCTTTCTCCCCCCCTAAAAAAATTCAGTCATCTGTCTAAATACAATCAACAAATGTAAAGCGGTTTGCTTTTACTACTGGGGGGACAAGGGAGTAGGCCATCTCAGTACAGAGCTACAACTGTCATTCAGACTAACAAAATCAAAGCAACATAACATTTATATCAATAATGTTTCATTCCTGCTTTCTGCATAAATTACACACTTTAATTTAGAGGAGACAATCAGTACCTGTACAAATACACAAAAACCTTATTCAGAATGCTACTTCTGTATATTAAAAATCACCATAAAGACCATACCTGAATTGCATACTTTTCTATATGTATATAATTAAATTTAAAATATTTTGTTGCTTGTATACAAATACAGAATTTATTTTTATTTCCAAGCAGAACTACATGTATTCTTTTACAATAGATTTTTTCCTATCACAATTGCGATGTACACACAGAATCAGGAAAACATCTGATGAGAGGCACTTGGTCTCTTTATTCCACAGTAAGGCAAGCGAACAAAGCAATGAAGCAGAAAGAAGGAACATAATGGATTTAAGGTAAATGGCCTGTTCTATAAAGAACACACTGTGGTTTTACTTAATTAGCTTAATCGTCATAACAATGACTTTTAAAACTTCAAAAAATACTTCTTAATGCCAGCTGTCAAGATTGGTTTCTTAAAATATTGCTTGCAATATGAACAAAATGCTCAGAAAATACAGGCATAATAGCATTATCCTACTGATTTCCCACCCCCATTGTAATTATGAGATCGCTTCCTATCAATTTTTTGAAAAAAATACCAAGACCAATATATTCCACCCACACACATTACGTTTTAATGTTTATTTTACTATTTAATAATGCAATTGAATGAAATGGCAAGCCAATACTGTTCATTTATAAAGGTATGCTGTTTAATTATACAGAGATTTGTATATAATACCCTAGGGATTTAACAAATCTTCTAAATCTTGCACCTACCTGGGTAAAAATCTTTGGATTTAGAGAGCTTGATGGTAGCCCCAGTCTCTTTCTGCAACTGAACAATTGTCTGTCCTCCCTTCCCAATTATAGATCCAGCCGCATAACTAGGTATGAGGACCTTTAGAAAATATTGGCCGTCCTCTGAAAAAATTGAAATATAGAAGATTAATTACTGCCTAAATTATCATTCTTCATCAAGCCTCCAAAAATATGCTTTTAACTGTGTAAGCAGTAGTATACAAACATACGTAACTAGTTGCACCAGTACCTTCATATCTGCTCTGAAATGATGAATCTAATAAACTGCCTTTAATTTTGTGGCACTGTGGGAAGAGATGACCCAGTTCAAGTTTAATTTTGTGTGTGAAATTGTTCTAATTCCAGCACTAGTTGTTATGATACAATACGATGAACTGATGCCTTCAAAAAGGAATATAGCTTTCACGAAAATTTGGCCAACAATTTCGACTTCCCTAAAATTGAGCAAACATTATTTACAAAAAAGGAAGAACTGTTAGTTGCAAAAAGCTAATTTTCACAATCAGAAAATAGCCACTGGTCTGTATTCCTCATAAGAATACTCATTCTCCCCACACATAATCCCAAAAAGGTGAGATCTTGTTCAGAGAGATTTTAGTTACTACCGGGGAAAAACTCTCTATGCAACACAGATACAGTCATTTGCTTAAGTAAACCAGATGTATTTCTTTAACACTTCTTAGATACCAATGATCTCTTAAGCTTATTAGCTAAAGGACATTAAGAAGAATTTTTTTCTCAGATGAAAGGAAGCTGAAGTCATGTATACACTTAAAAGGTGACAGCTAGTGTTAAGTTGCCCAGTGCTAGAGGTGAGAAAAATATAGAGCCAGAACTGGGAAGGTAAATGCTATGAATGAATGAATTAAAAAAATCTTAACAATCAAACAGTTGTACTCCCTTCATCAGAACAGGTCTACTACCATCAATGATGTGGAGCTTTTGAGGAACGAGCTCTGAAAGGTCTTTATGTAAAGACATAAAAATCCCAGAAACATTTTAAGCCCTCTTTATTTAAAAAAAAAAAACAACCCCCATTTTGGACATCACAGTTTAGATTAAAATAGCATCTTTAGCGAAGTTCATATTTATAAAGGAACAGGTTCAGAGCCATATCACTTTCTCTGAGAGTCAATGTCCCAGCTAGCACAGGTGTGCCCCCCAATACATTATACAAACAGTTAAATACATCAGCTATCTAGTTCTGCTGTTTGTTAATGCTGGATGAATAAATTCACCTCTGCCTCGGTGCATTGTTATGAAGACTCCAGTGCAAATGAATAGAGGAGATGCTGGTCCCGTTATAACTCATCTCATCCAGGAAGAGCAGGATGTTAACTAACAAGTCACCGCACTAAGACAGGCAACTCCCGCCCTCCCTCCGCAAACCTCTCTCTGACACACACACGCGCGCGCACACATCCCATCACCGTGACCCAACCCCAGGAAGAACAAATCTGTGCAACATTTTCCACTGAAACGGAAAGCGGTGCCAGGAAATGGCCAAGATTTTGTCAAGTCTACCTGGCAACTCACAAAAGAAAACAATCATAAGCAAAGGGGGCTGGTGGAAAGTGCCTTTTTTTTTCCCCCCGGCCGCCATTTATCCGTTTAGTTTCTCCAATTGTGAAATGTGAGCACAGGGGATGGCGAAAGAGCAGCTCTGGGCTTCGCAGCGCCGGAGGAGGGTCAAGACTGAGCAGCCCCCAGCCAAGACGAAAAATCTGAAAATTAAAATTAAACTGGGCTGCCAGATGCTTGAAAAGCGACGCCATTTTGATGAATGATAACATTAGAGAAATAAAGCATGTTTGGGGAAAGGCAATGCGGGTGAGGTGAAGCGAGGCGAGGAGAGGAAGAGAAACGGGCAGGTAGGCGAGGGGAAGGTGGGTGTGGGATTGGGGAGGAGGGGGAGGAGGAGGAAGAGGAGGAGGGGGAAATACCCACCGCCCGTGTTGGTCCTCTTGGTGCTGCCGGCTTCAGGGGGAGCTTCAAGTGGTCTTTTCCGGGAGTCCGGCGGGTCCAAGTCTATGGGCACCCCGGTGTGGGTCCCGTTCTGCTGGATGGGAGCTGCCGCCATCATGTTTGCTGCCGCCGCTGCTGCTGGAAGGATAACTGGCTTCTCCCTTCAGGGGTGGGGGGGAGCAGGGAGGGGGAGGAGGAAAGGGGGCTCGTCCCGCTTTTTTTTCCCTCCCCCTTCTCTATTTCAGGCTAATCTGGGAAATAACCTCCCCCCCCAAGGATGCTGCTTTTTTGTGGGGGGGGCGGGGAGGGGAGCGCGAGCGAGTTATTTATCTGGCACCGGTGAAAGTGGCGGCGGGGGGGGGGAGGAGGAGGAGAAAGAAAAAGCAGGCAGGACGGAGGAAGCAGCTGCAGTGCAGTGCCAGCCGAAGCTGAGGTAAAAAATAAAAAAGGGGGGGAAGGGGAAAGTGGGGTGGGATGGATGGGGGGGGAAGAAAATAAGAGGAGAAAGAGAGTGGTAGGGAGGAAAGGGGGGGAAGAAAGTGAGGCAGAGGAGAGAGTGAGGGGGGAAGGAGAGGAGGGAGAGTGAGAGGGAAAGGAGGGGGAAGGAATGAGGGAGGGAGGCAGGGGAGGGGAGGGAGGCAGGCAGAGGAGGGGAGGGAGAGATGTGGAGAGAGGTTAGGTAGGTGGCTGCACTAGCGAGTGGTGGGAAGCGGATTGAGGGAATTTGCCTCTCAGCAGCCCCCTTCAGTCTCCCCCCCCCCCCTCCCGCTCCCCCTGCTCTAGTCGTGCGTCTGCAGCTGGTGTGGAAGAGCTGCCTGGACAGAAGAGGGCTGGTGCTGCTTTCGCGCTCTCATTCTCTCTCCCCCCCCCCCCCCCCGGGTTTACGAGCCTCTCAGTGCCGGGCTAAAGTCAGTCAGGAGTTGCCGTTGAGCCGCTTCGTTCTTTTTCTCTCTCACACACACACACCACACAAAACACTCGGCAGCTCGTGGCCTGGGTGCTGGGGGAAATGGCAGCTCGCTGGCTCGCTCGCACTCTAGCCGCCTCGGTGACACCCTCGGAACCCAAACAGTTGAAGGTGTGGGGGCGTGAGAGAAAGCTGAGAGAGGGAGGGGGGACTGTTAGCGAGAGAAAGTGTAATAATAATAATAAATAAAGTGAGGCGGGCTTCCGCAGAAAGATGGGCGCTTGAGCCAATCGGAGGGAAATAATGTCAAACTCGGATTGTAGGGTGGAGCAAATCAGAAGAGAAGGGAGGGAAACCAAAAAAAAAGGAGTGAGTTGCCTTTTTCCCCACAGCGGAGTCCCGCCCCTGTTGAAGAGTGAGCAGAGCTTCTCTGGGGCAGCATGCGTTCCTCCTTAATGCGTTCTTGTACATAAACGTAGGCTGTTCCTAATATTCTAGCAACCCAGCTACGACCACCAATTGTTTTTACTATTCTTTGTACTTCAGAGTTGAAACTTACGCGAAGGAGACAGCATGCCAAAAGCAACCTAATGAAAAGGGCTTAAAACACAATTTAAGTGTCCTTCAGTTTTGGGACACGCAAAAGTGAATTACAGTGACGTGGAATTTATTGAGATTTTTAGTCTTTGTACTATTAATCCAGTTCAATCTAATTTAGGTACAGATAATCCCTTCAGTCATGAAGATGCAGCCAGAGAACCAAAACTCATCTGCCCCATTATAACTGTTTAGCAACCAGCCCCTAATGATGGTGTGGGTAAATAACAGCCTGGTAGTGGTCTGCCATTTTGGCAAGTTGGCTACTAGTCAAGACCAAGTAGGAGGTTATGCCACTCTAGTGCACACTAAAATATGAACTCTTATATCTTTGTAGAGTTCTGTCTCTAATCTAATGATTTGGCCAACAAGCACCAGGACAACTCTAGCAGAAGCAAGGTGGAATACAGATCTACCTAACCCATAAACCTTCCCATTCACTTTGAGAAATTCTCCTATTTGTGACAGCCTGTCACACATTTGGTCACTGCAGTGTAACTAATCCAGGTTAACTGACCTTAGCTGCCCTGAGATATATTGTGAACATCCCCCTCAAAAAAAAAAAAAATCAGTGGAAATCTTCAGCCTTGAAGGGGTTGCTTGCAAAACAATGCAACTACCCTCATGCACGGCCGTAAAATCTGAGCATGTCTCAAGAGTCATTCATATTTCATATGGAAGTTCTGAACAGCTGTGAGATAACGGAGTCCTTGCATGTATTCACAAGGAATAAATAGGATGTGGCGTTGGCCCTACTATTTGTTAATTGAAAGGGATTTAGGGTGCAGTGGGGCAACCTCTAGATTTTATGCATGAAATGTGCTCTGGTAGAATGTTACTTGGATAGCTCATAGCCGACCTTGGAATATATTCCACTATTCTAACCTTGCTTCTCTCATGGAAGACAACTGCTATGATTTTTAAATCAGTACAGTAATTCAGTACAGTAATTCAGAATAATACACCTTTTATTACAATTATTAATGTACATAGTGCTTGCATCATAAACAGAGCATTTGAAAGTGGGCACTTCATAGAAACTAAAAAAGAAAAGTCTTGATTAAAAGTTTTACAGTTGTAAGTATTGAGCCACAGCAGTTCAGGGATCACAAAAGGAGATAAGAATATGCAGGAGTAATGTGGCTTTGTATATTCTCATTTCTCCTGCTCTCTCTACTCTCTTGTGTTTGATCAATACTTAAACCTCAAGCATATTGGACTCCTGGTGGGGGGGTTGTGTTTTTTTTAAGTGAAATGTCAATTTGAATTGCCATGAAACAATAAAATTATAAAGACAGATGAATAAAATAAACAATATATGTACTCTGAATTATAGTAGTAGCAAATAATTTATGTTCTCAAACTCAAAAACTTTAACTTTTCCTTTTGGAAAAATTACCTTCTCCAGATCAACAAAATAATCTTTGAGAAAGGAGTGACCAAACTGTTTGTGATATTCCAATTGTGGGTGTGGCATACTTGCAGCTTTTTTTTCAGTCCCTTCCCTAGTACTTTCCTAGCAATTCCTAACACTGAATTTGCTTTTTTATTCATTTATACCCTGCCTTTCTCCCCAGTAGGGACCTGAAGTAGCTGATATCATTTTTTCATCACAACAACCCTGTGAGATTGGTCAGGCTGAGACTATGGCTGCAGTCACACACACTAAATAATCCACTTTCAATCCACTTTCAGGGCACTTTCTAACTGGCTCTTACTGTGTGAACTGGCAAAATCCAGTCGGAAAGTGCCGTGAAAGTGGATTAATTAGTGTGTGTGGCCGCAGCCTGTGTGACTGGTCCAAGGTCAGCGAGCAAACTTCCATGCAGAGTGGGGATTTGAATTTGGGTTTCCCAGATTGTTGTCCTTCACTATAACCACCACACGGGGGGGGGGGGGCTGTGGCTCAGTGAAAGAGTCTTTTCTTTGCATGCAGAAGGTTCCAGGTTCAATCCCTGGCATCTCCCATTAAAAAGGAACAGGTAGTAGGTGATGTGTAAGACCTGTGCCCAAGACCCTGGAAAGCCACTGCCAGTCTGAGTAGACAATACTGACTTTGATGGACCAATGGTCTGATTCAGTATAAGGCAGCTTCATGTGTGCGTTCACCATGTTGGCAGAGTTTAAACATGTAGAGGAACAAAGCACCAACTGTTTAAAGAAAATAACTCAGTTTATTAAAGAAAAAATAAACTCTAATGAAACAGGGAAAGGAGAGAAGCTCAATTGACTAACTGCTATGAGAGACAGGAATAAAGAGGGGAGAGCTCAGTTAAAGCAGGAAGTCTCCAAAGAGCCAATCAGAAGACAGGAAGGACATAATTTGAAATTGTGGGAAATTAATCTAGCTATACTAACTAGCAGTCCTTCTGCTGCCCCCTATAGGCTGTTCTTCTGATCTTCTTCAACTAGGTACACTATAGACCTGATATATTCCCAGAGCCGGCCTGCCACTAGGCAAATTAGACTTCTGCCTAGGGTGACCCCTGGTGGTGAGAGCCGAAATGGCCACCCAACGGCCGGATCTGGCAGCCCTCGCCACCTGCCCGCCCTGGATTCCCACCACGGACACCCCGCTGCCGCGGCCAGAACCCCAACGGACAAGAGGTCAAACCCCCTGCCTCACCCTTGCCCCCCCAATGGACACAAATCCAAATTAGAGGGGCGGGGGGATGGTGCTGGTTTGACTGGGGAGGGAGAGGGGAGGAGGAGCGCTGGTATTCGGGGGGAGTGAGGTGCTGGGAGTTGCTGCCCTTCTGCAGGGAGCCTGGGGAGAACAGGGGGCTTGGATCTGGATGGGTCATTGCACCCTCTGAGCCTGTCTGTAGTGGCAGAGGTGAGCTGGCGTCCTGGAGGTGCACCTGGCAGGCCAATGGAATCAGGGGCCTTCCTGGCAACTCGGCCCTCCCCAGCCAACCACAAACCTGGAACCACTTCTGCGTGACCCTGTCATCACTGGGGGGGGGGGGTGTCCCCCTCTGGCTCGCTTCAGGGTCCCCCCAGATGCCCTTCTGGCAGTCCCCGAGGGAGCGAAACACAGGTGGGAAAGGAGGGAAGCTGTTTTGGTGGCTGCTGGAGGATCTGTTTTGCTGGCATCCTGGTGCCCTACATCCCTTCCACCCGCCACTCGCCCCCCCCCCCGCTGCGTCCTTCAAATATGCTCTTGCTTTGCAAGCAAAAGCAGGGAGAGCAAGCGGGGGGAGGGAGGGAGCGGGGCCAGGAGGGAAGGAGGAAGACCTTGGGCCCACCTGTACCATGGACAAGTGATCTGAGCCAACAACTCGCCCCCTCTCTCCTCTGCCTCGGTGGGGGGGTCACAGAGCTAAAGGGAGGGGTACAACAACCCACCTCTCCCCCCCCCACCCACCGTCCTGTCACTTTGCATCCCTCTCCAAAGACCTTCTGACTTCCAGGTAACAAGAACCCTGTGAGGCAGGTTAGCCTGAGGGGGTGACTGGCTCAATGTCACCCAGCAATATTCCATGGCCGAGGAAGGATTCAAACCTGAATCTCCTAGACCTTGATCCTAGTCTGTCTGCCAATCTAAACATCACTTCACGCTGGATCACACACCTGAAACCTTCCTCGTGTTAAAATTCCCCAGCATGTTGGAAGCTAGCAAAGAATGAGAAGAAGAAATTGGATGTATACCCCTGCCCTTCACTCGGAGTCTCAGAGCAGCTTACAATCCCCTTCCCTTTCTCTCCCCGCAACAGACACCCTGTTTGAAAATTGGTGGGTGCAGGGGTTGGGAGGCACCAGAAGGTATCCTCGCCTAGTGTGCAAAAAAAACATGGGACCGGTCCTGTATATTCCAATACTCCTTCTCAAGGTCTATTGTACAAATCCACAAGATTCAGTTTTTCTTTGTAGAATCTCAGCTTTGCAAAACTGTTCAAGTTTAACAACTATGTTTAGAAAATCCATTTGTATTCCACCCTCCTGCCTGGAGGTGCTTCTGTGAATGTCCATTTTTGATTCTTGACTGGAGATTTAATTCCTTCCTTTGTGACATTTCTCAATTTTTCTGCCTGGATGGCAGGCATTCTTTTTATATCTTCCTATGCAAAAGATTCTGTTGCATTCTCTATTTTAGTCAGGTAGGAGAGTTTGCTTGGTGATACTCCCTCATTGGATTTAGCTGATCGTCTGACCTCTGGGTCCTCATCCTTGTCTGGTTCCTGGGACTCTTCTGGTGTGTCTTCTGTAGGTTCCAAAGTGGTTGGTGCATTGCTTCTCGCTGATGCATTTTATTTTCTTTCATCAGTTTGGATTCTGTAGTGTCCATTTTTTTCTGTAGTTTCAGACTTTTCCTTTTTGTCTATGTAGATCATGTTGCAAATTCATATAGTATGTGTTTTTAGATCAAGGATTCTATATACCATACATCCCAAAGCATATCCAACAAAAATACCTTGCTCGGTCCTTAAATCCAACTTGGTTGGCTTTTCTTTGGGGATATAGGCAAAGGCTTTTGACCCAAATACCCTTAGATGTTTCATGCTGGGTTTCTGCCCATACCACAGTTTATATGACGTGCTTTTGGAACCTTTTGTGGCCAGCCTTGTTTGGGTAGTTAAATGGCTGCATTGATGTCTTCTCCCCAGTGTTTCTCTGGTAGATCCGCGTCTAGTAACATGCACCTGCACGTCTGTCAGGGAGTGGATTTTCCTCTCAGCTATGCCATTTTGTTCTGGTATGTATGAGACCGTGAGCTGATGTTCAATATCTTGTTCAATTAAATACCTTTTTATGTCATGTCCAGTGTTCCTTCTAAGCTGAGTTAGTATGAGCTAGCTCACAGTTTTTTAGCCTCCGGCTCACACATTTTTCTCTTAGCTCAGGAAGGATGGCTCCAGAACAAACTACTTTATGCAGTAGCCAAATCGCTCACTCACAACTTTAATTCCAATAGCTCACAAAGTAGAATTTCTGCTCACAAGACTCTACCTGCAAGACTTAAAGGGAGTATTGGTCATGTTCCACATATTCTCCTTCGTTGTCAGTTCGGATTGCCAGCAATTTCCCCTGGAACCTGTTGCTAACTATTGCAACATATGCTTTGAGTTTTTCAAATACTTTACTCTTCTCCCTGATCAAGTAGGAAACAGTACATTTAGAGAAATTGTCAATGAAAGTCAAAATATATCTGTTCCAACTAGGGGTCTCTTTTTCCTTGGGCCACAAACATCACTATGAATGCGCTCTAGGGGGCACCTTGTTTGGTTTGGTTCACCAAAGAAAACCACTCTGGAAAGACATGAGATATTGCATTGATTTATATTATTGCCATTCCTGCAGTGCTTCGTTAAGAGATTGATGATAAACATCAACAGAGAGATTGAGTTGAAAAAGATATTCAAAACTGCTTTTTAATTCCGGAAAAGTGTGTTCACACCGAAGCCTGTCTTTCTTTTGGATATAGAGCTGGCTCTTTAGAGAGGAGTTAACATAAAGTCTCTCCAATCCATTCCAGACTGCCTTTGAAGTTTGCATTTGCATGACTCACAAAACATCTCTATTGGACAATCCTTTTATTAATGCACCCCTTGCCTTCTCATTGTGAGTGTCCTAAGACTTCTGCTTTGCTGGGATGTTATCTCCTGGTGGGGATTCATTGACAACATACCAGAGTCCCATTTCAAGTAAGTGGCTTTTCATTCTCTCCCTCCAGATGAGAAAATTGTTGTCAGTCAACCTATCTAGTAGGCAGTTGTGCTGAGCTGTGCAGGAAGCAGCCTTTTTTCAGTTTCTTCTTTTTGCCTGCTGATCTATGTAAACTTTTTCCTTTTTCGCAGTGGTGTTTACACTAGGCCCAGAACCCTGTTGGCAGAGTTTAAACATGCAGAGAAACAGAGCATCAACTGATTAAAGAAAATAATTCTGTTCGTTAAAGAAGAAATATATTCTGATAGAAGGAGAGAGGCTTAACTAATGGCTGTGAAAGACAGGAACGAAGGGGGAATGCTCAGTTAGAGCAGGAATTCTCCAAAGAGCCAATCAGAAGACAGGAAGGACATAATTTGAGATTGTGGGAAGTCCCTAATCTGCTAACTAGCAGTGTTTCTGCTATAAACTGTTCTTCTGATCTTCTTCAAGTAGGTGCCCCATAGATCTTGTGTATTCCAACACGCCATATTACCACACCAGCATTAACAATGAGCTTTTTATTGTTAAGTCAAGATCTATATAACTATGGCCAATTTAGATCCCAACAGCAAACATGTAACATTGCAAAAGTAGAGAACAGCTGCATAGAAGTAGCAAGGTTCTCTACTATGATCCTTTCCCCCTTATGTACTACTATTACTTTTTCCCCCAAAAAATTATGGTCCTAGTGTGTCCCTAATTAGTTCTCTTTTTTAATATATCTATTCTCAGTGTGGCGCCATCTGTGGATACTCAAATCTGGAGACTGGAGCTATGAACAGACTTTCTACAAACTTCATAAAAGCCCCAGGTTTGCAGAAAAATCTGTAATTTAAAACAAAAGAAAAAGAAGAAGCACTGTCTGTAGCTTTAAAAAACATTGGCTGTTTCTAGACAACCATAGTGGAATTCCCAGTCTTCCAGTTTTGATTTATGTCAGTAAAAGGCAGGGGGGAGGGGCAGGTCTGTTTGTTGGGCTGTTTTGGCCTTTAAGAGTAGGCTAATGGGGTTGCCTGTCAGCAACCACCTGGCAACAACCTGGAAAGCTGAAGGTAGGGGGACAGATAAAGGTAGGTTAGCTGGTGTGGGAAGGAGATAAAGAAATAATGAAAGGGGATAGGCTCTGGGAGCTTTCAGGGGAGGGAAATAGGAAATAACAGGGGAGGGGAAAGTGAAGTTTCCTCCCACAAGTTCCTGTGGATTCCCTGTTTGTTTTAGTGGTTTTATATTTTTAGAAGTTCTCCCCTGACATTGTTTCTTCAATTATTTTATCACAGTTTTATATTGTTTGGCTGCAGTTTTTGCTTTAAGAGTAAGAAGGCTTTTTTAAAACCATAGTCAATCTCCTTGACTCCAGTCAAACTCTTATATTTTTAGATGGGCTCCAAAAATGGGAAATGAGTGGTTTCCCAATAACTTGCCAGCCCTAAGTTTATATGTATTTTATGAATTGTGAGTATCAGAAATATTTATGATAAACAGCAAGGCTTTTTAGGCTCAAACACAATTTGAGATTTTGTTAAAATCATGGTACTGGATCCTATTCTTTAAATAAAAGATGCCATGTCATCAGGTAAGGTTACCATTTTTTGAAAAGCAAAAAAGAGGACGTATTTCCTAACTGACTACTTCAAACAAGTGATCACTATGACAAATCTCATTTTAAATACCCTACTGTACCCTATTAAGGTATTTATTAGGGTATTTAAATACCTTATTAAGCTGTAGTAATTGCTACTAATTAGAACTATTCCTAACCTTCAAACCCCAAAAGAGGACAAATTTTATCAGTTTTTTTCAAAAAGAGCCCAAAAGAAGATGAAAACCAAAAAAAACCCAGGACATGTCCTCTAAAAAGAGGACAATCTGGTAACCCTACATCAAGTCTATTTTTTAAAAAAAAATCTTAGGTGAAATAAACCAGGTGAAGTGGTACTCCTACTAACGCTTCCCTTTAAAGTGGTAGTCTTTCTAATGAGATTTATGTATTTTCCCCTTATGAGTAGTGGATCCATTTTCTTAAGCTTAACCTTGCCCCTCTTCTCTTAAATGCATTTTACTTTTTTAAGCCTCATAACCCAGTGGCAGAGAAAATACACAGAATGCATGCATACAGCATCTACTGAATCTCTAGGTCCTATTGTAACACAATATTCTCTATCTGAGATCTTCAAATAACTTGCCTTGTTGCAGTCTGAAGCCTGTCCAATAGTATAGCAATCTGTTCAAGGCAAGACATTCCATTGTACCCCTGGGACTCTGCTGCTTAAAATGGCTCCCCGTTTCTTTCAATGGAAGGTGCCCTAAAGACGCATTCCCGTGTATGGAAATTCACACCCTCTGTGCAATTGATTATGAACCCCACAATAGGAAGGGAACAGAGTAAACAGAATCTCTTCAGCATAAGATGTTTCAAGATAGCAGATTTTTCTGGTTAGATTCTTCCTGTTCTTTGGAAGTGAACAAAAAATCCATAGTATTACATTACCATGTTCCATAATAGTGTTTGCTTTTCATTGTTTAAAGGAATTTAAAATCTCAGGAGTGTTTTTATTGTTGTTGTTGTTGTTCATTTATGCTTATGCAGATTGTTAGTCTGAACACCTATTTAATGTGAAGTGTGGTCAGCAAAGAGTGGAACAGGAGAAGGCTCAAGGAAACCAATCTTGCCTCACACAAACAACTAGTTCATTGTATTTAGGAATGAAGCAAGCCAGGAAAAGGCCACTGTGCATTGCAGAAGATTCAAATAACATCAAATAAGACCCTAAAAATGAAAGGCTTATTTATTGTTTACTAATGACAGCTTCTGTATTCAACATTTTAAGGCTCAGGAATTTGATAATAGATATTGCGGGGAATCTTCAAGGCCAGAGATATTCTAGTTTCACTTCTTTGTATTGTTTTTTTAACCATATCTGAATCACAGCAGGACTGATAAACATTCAGTGTTACCTTAGAATAAACACAGTTTCAGGCAAAGATTTGCCATCTATGCATTGTGAACAATTACCTTTCCATCCTAATACGTCTTTGCTGTCATATCAGTGTATCTAATTCTCAGAGTGGTGCCATGTGTGGAAAGATGAAGGAAAGGGGCAGATTGGGTGGTGGGAAGGAAGCAGGAAAAAGGGAGAGGCTGTGGGAGCTGTCTGGGAAGGGAAAGAGGGGGTAATGAAATGCCCTCCACAAGCCCTTCTGAGCCCTCCAGTTGTCAATATATGTAATTTTCAACATGGCTCCATCTATGAATACTTAAATCTGGAGATTGGTGCCATGAACAGACAAAACAGGTATTTTCTACAGACCAGAGAAAAGTCCAAGAATTGCAGAAAAGTCTGAAATGTTAAAGAAAAAAAACTGGGAAGTTAAAAAAACCCAAAATATAAGAACTAGCACCTGCACCTTTAAGAAACTACCCACTTGGTGGCTGTCCAGTGGCCTTTGCAGCCATTGCTAGGCAACACAACAGTATCACCAGCCTTCAAGGCATGATTTCTGTCAGTAAAAAGGAGGAGAAGGGGACAGAGAATGATGTAAGCTGTTTTGCATGCACATTGCAGAAAAAAACAAGTTATAAATGAAGTTAGTAATAAATAAAGCTGAAGATGAGGAGCAGATAAAAAGTTGGTTGGTGGGAAGGAGAAGAGGAAACAGGGAAAGAGCAGGATATGGGGGCTGTCAGGAGAAAGAAAAGAGGAAATAGCGTGGGGAGGGGGAAAGTGACATGCTTTCCACAAGTCCTTGTGGGTTCTCTGCCATGCAGTTGGGCCCAGCCCAGCACCCATCCAGCAGCACCATGCAACTGGGCCTGGCAGCCAACTCTTAAGAGTTTTCCAAGAAGAGGAAAAAAGGAGGTGGGAAGAGGAAGATAAAGATAGGTTGGCTGGTGGATGGGAAGGAGAAAAGGGAGCTGGGAAAAGGGAGAGGCCGTGGGCCTTTCAGGGAAGGGAAAGAGGAAATAGTGCAGATGAAATAAGATGCAGCCTACAAGTCCTTGCAGTTTCCCCATGTGTGTGTATCTTGAAGACTTATGTTTAGTTGTACTGAGCCCAATTAAATAGTGGAGTTCTAATCATGAATCAGTGCAATTCATAGTTTAATCAACTAACACTTCCTGTGTCTTGGAAAAACAATTTTGATGGCTTTCTTATTGAATGGTCAAAACCAAATCATACTATTATGAATCAGGTCTGATATAAGAACATAAGAAGAGCCCTGCTGGGTGAGCAGTTGGGGAAGAGCCCGCTGGGTGACTGGGGCTGGCCGCGGGCCCCTTCTCGCAAAATTAAAAAAAAGAAGAAGATCCCTGCTGGATCAGATCAGTCCATCTAGTCCAGCATCCTGTCTCACAGCGGCCAACCAGTTCCTCTGGAGGCTAACAACAGGGATAGAGGCCAAGACCTTCCCCTAATGTTGCCTCCTGGCTCTGGGATTCAGTTTTAGTGCCTCTGAGGTTCCCCTCAGTAACCATGGCTAGTAGCCACTGATAGACCTATCCTCCATGAATCTATCTAATCCTCTTTTAAAGCTGTTTATTCCGTGGCCATCACTACATCCTCTGGCAACGTACTCCACATTTTAATCACTCTCTGTGTAAAGATGTATTTCCTTTTGTCTGTCCTGAATCTACTGACCATCAACTTCATTGGATGCCCTCAAGCTCTAGTCTTTGGGGAGAAGGAGAAAAATTACCTTTGTCAACTCTCTCCACCCCATGCATAATTTTATAAACTTTTATCATGTTTCCACTCAATCATCTCTTTCTAAATTGAAAAGTCCCACTCTTTAGCCTTTCCTAATAGGGAAGGTGCCCCAACCCACTAATCATCTTGGTTGCCCTATTCTATACTTATTCAGTTCTGTGGTGTCCTTTATGAGATATGGTGAACAGAACTGTACACAGTATTCTAAATGAGGTCACACCATAGATCTATATAGGGATGGTATATCAGCCATTTTATGTTCAACCCCTTTCCTTATAATTCCTAACATACAGTTTTCCTTTTTCACTGCTTCAGTACACTGGGTTGACACTTTCATTGAGCTATCTATTATGACCCCAAGATCTTTTTCCCTCAGTCTCAGCAAGTTTAGACCCCATTAGCCTATACTTGAAGTTGGATTTTTTGTCCTAATGTGCATCACCTTAAACATAGCAACATTGAACTTCATTGCCACATTGTTGCACACTCACCCAATTTGTGGAGATCCTCTTCACAGTCAGCCTTGGTTTTCACTATTCTGAATATTTTTGTGTTGTCTGCAAACTCGGCCACTACACTACTTACCCCTAGTTCCAGATCATTTAGAAATAAACAGTAGCAGCGCCAATGTCAGTCCTTGTGGAATACCACTGGTTACTTTCCTCCATTGCAAGAACTGTCCGTTTATTTGCTTCCTATCATTTAACCAGGTTTTAATCCATAAGAGAACCCATCCTCTTATGTCATGACAAAGTTTACTCGGGAGTCTTTGGTGAGGTACCTTGTCAAATTGTCAAAAGCCTTTTGATAGTCCATGTATGTAATATCGACCAGGTCATCATTGTCTACATGCTTGCACATTTTCTTGGAGAATTCCAAAAGGTTGGTGAGGCAAGACTTCCCTTTGCAAAAGCCATGCTGATTTCTCCTTGGTAGGCTTTGTTCCTCTATGTGCCTAATAATTCTCTCTTTGGTTACAGCTGCTGCTAATTTACATGGGACAGACATTAGGCTAACCAACTTGGAATTTCCTGGTTCCCCTCTGGATCCCTTTTTAAAAATTGATGTAACATTTGCTACTCTCCAGTCATCTAGTACAGTGGCTGAATTCAGTGATAGGTTATTTTTATGGGTTAGTAGATCTCACACTTGAGTTTCCTAAGAACACTCTGGTACATGTCATCAGGACCTGGGAACTTATTGGTTTTTAATTTCTCCAGTAGGTCTAGAACTTCATCTTGTGTCACCTCAATTTGACTCAGCTGTTCAGACTCCCTTCTTGAAAGGCTGTGGCATGGGTACACTTTCCATAGTGAATACAGAAGCAAAAAATTAATTGAGCTTCTCTGCCATCTTCCCATCTTCCTTTAGCAATCCCTTTATACCTTTGTCATCCAAAGGCCCAACTGCTTCTCTGGCTGGGTTCTTGTTCTGGATATATTTAAATAAATGTTCATTGTTTGTCTTCATGCTTTTATCAATCTACTCCTCAAAATCTCTTTTTGCATGCCAGAGTATTGACTTACATTTTTTTTGCCAGAGCCTGTGATCCCAGATATGTATTAGTGTACTCATGCAAATGATGTAATCACTAAAATAAATTATGATGGCTGGGACCATGTCACTGAATGGTTTGAAATATAATATTTCCTTAATATAAATAATGTCTAGTAAACTCTAATTAGTATGCTTCTGACATAAAGAAAAGCCTCAAGAAAAAATTTAAAAAATTTCTAGGGGCTGAAATTTGTGAGATAATGGGAGAATGAATCTTTGGAGCATTGACTATTGTTAATAGCAACCACAGTGGACCCAATTTAGATCAGGGTCAAGGAACTGGGTGGCATTGTTAAAACTTTTCCCTGTACCATTTTCCTAACCTCAAATAGTCTACCCCATTTGTCTCACTGGGGAAAGCATGCAAGTTTCCAATTAAAAGTCTATATGTTTTCACCCGAAAGGCCAAACTGTAAGGGGCAGTTTGAGATTAACAAAATTCTATGGAGAAAGGGTACCACCACCATCCCATGCACTGCAGGCCTGTTCTGAAATGGGAGCCCCAAATGCTGTTATTTACCAATAAACCTGTTCCAGAGATCCATTCTCAAACAGCAATGTATGGTCAATTTATGGCTGAGGACAGACTGCCAATGTGGGCCGCTATGCCTCTGCTTTAAAAGTGGAGGAAGAGGGGCCATGCACATTGCTGCAGCTGTCCCCTGTCGGCAGCGCAGACTCACCTGTCCGCAAGGCGCCATCGTGCCGCTTCAGCCAGAGACCCCTTAAAACAGGTCTCCGGCCGTCTGGGCGCGCTCCTCCCGCTCCTCCCTCCACCCAGAAGCACACAGCTGCACGCTGCCGTCACCAGGAGCCACCCGCAGTGTGGACGCTGCAGGCCGCCTCCTCCCAGAATGCTTGTTCCGCAGTGCGAACGGCAAGCTCCGGGACGCTTCGCCCCCGGCTTGCTCCACTTCCGTGGCGCGGCAGAGCTCCAGTCTGTCTTCGGCTTATGCTTGTCAAACATGTGAAGATGCCTGAAGAGCATTTGTGTGTGGGATATTTGAATAATATGTGCACAGGGAGAACTCATTAGAAAGACTCTTGGGCAGAAGAAGATCTCTCTCTTAACTGGAAGATGCATTCCTAAACATGCTCAGTAGCATCCTGTCTAATGCTGAATGTGAAAAGAACCCACTGAAACAAAACAGTTACAAACTAGTACAGCTATGAGACTAGTTTTACTTCATAACTCCAGAATTTCACTGTACCCAATAGCCTTATGAAACAAACAGCAAGTTGAAATATGACTTGAAGTACAATATTGAAATCTTTACAATAATAAACTTTGAAATTAAAATTGCCTCTTTCTCAGAAATCATTTCTTTAAAGCATAGAAAGACCGAGATAATGAATGCCAGGAAGAGAAACATGCTGTGTATTAGCATCACCCTGCTTATAGATTCATCATAGCTCATGACAAAGATATTCTAAGTGGACCTCCTACCTCTGTGCCATGCTGACATTGCTTTGTATTGGCTGCTGTTAGTTCCCTGTAATCCTGAGCCTTGGGATCTTGTTCAACATGTTTGCCCCACTTGGTAGGCATGTTTGTAAGTATTTAAAATGGAAATGAACTCTAATCTTTTTGTATGCTCATCACAATGAATTTTAATCCCTTAACACTCATATTTAACATAATTTGTTTTTTAAGACAAAGTTTGTTTTAAAATAAAACTGTGTTCAACCTGGTAGTTTACACTCTGAAATCTGTGGGACTAACTTCCAGGTAAATAAATTAATATAATAAGAGTGTTGGTCTTAACGTTCCTCTTACATTTGACAGTTGAAACCTGTCTGTGTCCCATTTCTGAGTCAAGATGTACCGGTAGATCAGTACCCATCTTGGTAGATCAGTGCATAGAATGAGCCATTCTGACCACTGTACCCATGTAATGCCACAAACCACAGTGTTATAGGACAATTATGTCAATGTATTTCAGAAACATGTTCATGAAAACAAACACTAGCATTCCAATTAAAGTAGTCAAGAATTTATTGGATTCCACAGGCTTTACAAACTATCCAAATATGATGCATAATCAAGGCAAAAGTAAATATAATTGAACTGGAGCCTTAAGCTCTCTCTGAATGAATATAACAGAGCATAAAACAGTCTTGGATTATATGACCAATATTGTGTGTGACAGATAATCTCTGCCATGGAGCATACTTTATCTTTCACTAGCAGTCCTGTTTGAGCAATGGCCCATTGAAAACCACTGATCATGTGCAGATAGAAGTTTTAGTGGAACTGGAAGCACACTTGATGGTACAGACTATCCAGTGCAAATGGAACTGATTTATAGGATCCAAGCACTTGTACCCAAGCATACAGACTGGGAAATTCATCACACTCAGGGAGACTTAACTTCTGAGTAAATGTTTGTATCGTGCCTCATAATTGCCAATCTTTAGATGGACTTCTGCCTCAGTAATGAAGATAAATGGAGGAACATGTTAATGTGTATATTCACATTAATGGCAAACAGTATTGCAAGTGCAGAGAACCCAGAGTAAGAAAAAATTACATGATAAAGGGTAAAATGCAAAAGTAAGTAGCCTTAACTTTAATTTGTAATCTCAGATTAAAAAAATAATTAGGACATTTCTATTGTTTGTTGACATTTCTTGAAGTGTTCACCAAAAAAAAGTTCAGAACTCAGATTATACTGTAGATTTTCAGTTCCTTCTCTCTAAATAAATCACATGCATTTAGGGTTGCCAGTTCTGGGCTGGGAAATACCTGGCAATCTTTGGAGTGGAGCCCAAGGAGGGTGGGGTTTAGGAAGGAGAAGGACTTCAATGAGGTATAATGCCATACAGCCCACCTTCTGTTATCCATAGAAGGCAAGAATTAATATTGTTTTAATTTGTGTGAGCACACACATTCACACAAGTTTGGGGTTTTTTAAAGTTTTTCTAAGACAGTCTTGTCACTGAATTTCTTTTCATTTACATTATAGTTAGATATATACATATGTAAATTTTTGTCATTGGTCTTGTCAAGGTCTTAGAAATGTTCTATTTGAGATACTACCTGTTAAAATTCAGAACACGAAGAGTTTACAGTTTACACAGAGCAAAATGAAGTGATAATGAGGTGGCAGCTACTGAAGTTGTCGAATGGTCTGTACTACTTGAGACTTAGGGGGAAAGGGATTACATTTTTTGAAGTTCCCCTATATCAGTCCCTATAAATGGAAAACTAGTATAACATGCAGAGGAATAGGGTGTAATGTTTCACCTTGTTGTGCTGATTTGCGGGTGCTTTTTTCATAGGGAGTGGGACAAATCTGAACCTCTACCCACACCTGCAGTCTGAAGAGGTATAGTCCATTTTGTCACCTTAGAATTCTACTGCCTCATTCTACTGTCCTATGGACAGGACTTCTATACAAGGGGCTTTTAAGCTAGTGATATTGCATGGGTCAGTTCAAAATTTTGATTTATTCCATTGTTATTTGAACTCAATATAAAGCAGTATTTTTATTTCACTAAAGAAAAGTGTTATAGCTCAGCATCCATAAGACAGAACAGAGTATAGAAATCATAGGCAACTCCCCTTCACCTTTGTACCACCTTTTTTTTTTGCCCCTGGGAACAGGGCTGGCAAGTCAGATGGAGTTTTCCAAATCAAAATGGCAACCAAGGGGTGTATGTTTAGTGTTTCTACATCTATGCTCTTTCCCACACTGCATGCAAAGCATATCCTGAATGTCAAAGCCATCTCATTGGTGATCACTAACCCAGTAGGCAAAGATATCGGCATCCCCTCCTAAGGACCTACATATCCCATTTTGTTTTATTTGAGACACAAGGCACCAGACAATTTGAGACATCCTACCTACACCTATGTGATTCAGTGTTTTTGAATATATCATGCCCCAAAACACCACTGACTAACAAAATCTTGGATAGTTGAGGATATTTGTGGATTTATAACTAACGTGGTATTGTTTCCTGTCAGAATAAAGTGGAAAACACTGGGCTGGATAAACCGTTGGTCAATTCATAATAAGGCAATTTCTTACATTTCTATTCATATGTATTGTTTGGAAAAACAAATACAAGTAATGCTTCATGTAACCATAATAATAGAATTCACTGCCACAAGCTGTTGCAAGCTGTTAACGATAGAAAAACTTTAGGAGAATAGGTTTATCAGTCAAGGAGCTATGATATTTTCAAGGGAACTTCCATATTCAGAAGCAATATGCTACTGTTCACAAGATCCTGGAAACCTATACAAAAAGAGATGCTGGTTTTATTTTGTATATATCACAAGCTGGAATCAGGAGAACTACATTAAGGTGCCACTGCCTGCAGAGCAAATAATCACTGGCAGCTCAGGTAACTGAATAAAGAAAGCCCCATACTCCAGGCATAGCTGAATTCACTTGTGTATTGCCTTCTTCTCTTCTCTTCTCTTCTCTTCTCTTCTCTTCTCTTCTCTTCTCTTCTCTTCTCCTTAAAAAGTCAAAACAAATTGGCTTTAAAAGATAAAGTCAGCAAAAATAATAGTTGTGTTTTACAACCACAAGAGACTCATCCCTGCTTGGCTCTGGTCTTGGGAAGAAAGGGGCTAGAGTGTGCACCACTCAGCAACAGTGATTTGGGAGACACCAATGGAAGAACATCTGCAACAGAGCAATAGGGAGGTGCTCCAAACTCACTAAAAGCTGCCCTAAGCCCTGCTTGATGGGGGAAAGGAGTGGGATATAGAATGAATAAATGAAAGGAGACAATTATGTATATAATATAAGTATAATAAATACGTTTTTCAATGGAAGAATCGTTTCCAAGAATACACTTAGAACATATTGTTAGAAACACGTGGACACATGCAAGTTATGCTGCGATCAGTGATAGAAAGTAGAAAGTCATAGTTGTTTAAGAATCATTTTGGGTCCAATATTGTTTCATGAACATTCTAAGGTGATTTAGAATTCCTACCAATCAAAGCTATTAATGAGAAGGTGCTGCAAAATGCAAACGAACCAGATCTTTTAATAGGAATATTATTTGAAATTACTGAACTAAGATTGTTCATGTCAGGCATTAATATTTATTACTTCCTATTTATAGTAGGACCCCCAAAATTATATTCTGCTCCTTAGAACATATTTGTGCAAATTATGAGTCATATATGCAAGAATTGTTATCCCTGTGATTATCGTATCAAGCTGTTAAGATGCTGCCTTTTAAAATGTAAATACATAAATTAATTTCAGTTAAAATTCTAGGGTTCTTCTACAAGTACCTTTATTGTTTGTACACATGGTAATAAACACTGCATCCAAAAATAAATCCATGAACCTGGGGTTCTAATTGATGCTGTGGATACTGTCAGCCAGACTACTACATTGATGGATTTGTCTACCACAGAAACCAGCCTAATATCCCTTAGTTCCTTGGCTAATTAGGAAACCTGTCTTTCCTTTATAAAACTTAAGGAATTTTTAATGTACTATATTGGCTGTGGTGTAGTATCAAGTTTTACTGTTTCTACTGATACTAAGTTCTTAAAAGAAAAGAGATGCTGGATACAGCCCTCCCCCCAATATCTCTGACATGAAGGTGAATATATTTTTGTAACTCAGTGACAGCATTCTCGGCACCTGCACCTACCATATTCTATTATTGTGTCACTGCTGATCCCTAGACATATAAAACTCAGGCTTTAACAATCAAAAACAATTTAAATGCTTAGATCAGGATTATACAATTATTGATCTACCAATACACATGTAGACTGTCTATTATGGGCTTCCTTGTAAATGTGGGGGTGCCTGTAATTCCAGGCAAACAGAATCTGTTCAGAGCATTTATGGTATTAATGGGCATGGTTTGAATCAGACAATTAATTAAATTCTATCTGTATATTCCTAGTCCGAATACTGTTGAGAGAATACTGGAGAACTGTACACTGTTCATACCACTCCTCATTTATGTCTAATTGTGGTCTTCTGAGAATGCACTTCTAGGCAACAAGAACATAGAGGAGATGTTGTCTGACAATAATGAGACTCCCCTTTTTTTAGAGATAAATTAAATCCCTAGTACAATACTCTTTCAGAAGTATTATACTCCTATGACCCTTTGATGGACAAAATTAATTCTATATTTTAACTTCAAATTTGAGGGACTTTAATTTCAGAGATGGTTGTCCAAATAAATAAAATGAAAAGTTTTCAGTATTACTTTCTATTGATTAATAACTTGGTTGTTGAAACAGAGAAAAACAGAAAGGTACCTGAGTAAATTTTTATATGTAATTTTTAAAATTCCTCCCCCCACACACACATTACCCCACTGCAAATATACAATACTGCAGCCTTCTTTGGACTAACTTCCACATTACTCAAAGATAACAGCCTTCTGGTGGCATTTTATATATTTTAAATCTGCACTTAGTCTCCTGGGAAAGTCTGTGACATCTGTAAACAAAGATGCTCAGCATGATCGATTCAGTGACACCGTATTACAATTTCTGTACAAAACATTTATGAAAAATGAACCTTGTCAAATTATTCAATAGCATTTTTTAAAAAAGCATCATCAAACATACAGTCACCCAACCCATTAGATAGAGTAGATTGGTTAAAATCAAAGCAATTTGAATCCTTGATTTAAATTACCACGGGGAAAAAGAGATTTAGATAATTTATTTAATTCAAAAAAATTCATTTAAGTCATTCCTATAAAAGAACATAATAATTGTTTCTATAACTATAAAACAAATTTAGTTAAACCTAGAGGGGTTCTTTTCACGTTCTTGGGGGTATACAGTAAATTCCTCAAATATATTAGTATTTTACTATTTTTAGAAAATGTTGTACAATATCTAATAGATATTTAGTTAACAATTCCCATAACTTCAGATAGGAGCTTTTTACAATGTGATGATAGTCTTCAAAAATCCAGGATGTTTCAAGTTCAAATGATTTAATTATCAGAAGGAACAAACATAAAGGTTTAATCATGATAGAAGATGCAGACTGAGGAACATAGCAGTTGTACAGAGAACTATGATTACTTTTTGGCAAAGAACAAGCAAAAATATTTTTTTAAGAATATGATCTTAAGAATATGAATATGATCTTAAGAATATGAATCTCATGCTGCTGTTTTCACCACTGAACTCAGACTGCCATCAGTATAAGTTGTGTATATGTTGTTTTAACTTGTGATTTGCTTATTTTCTGTTTTAATCTGTAAACCATTTTAGGGCATTTTATTGCTGTAAGCCGCCTTGAGCCAGTTGTCTGGAAAGGCGGGATAAAAATGTGATAGATAAATAAATAAATCTTGGAAGGGTCATGGGCTCCTTTCTTCAGTCACATACATTTATATATTATCTCCTGAGAAGTTATAGACCTACTAGTATAATACTACTGCTTAGAATTGCACTGCATGGTGCAATGGCTACCATATGAGTTCAGATGTGGAGATCCATGTTCAAGTTCTTTACAAAATATGAACCTAAACTGGTGAGTTTGAACAAATTATCATCTCTGAGCCCAGCTTGTATAACAAGAGTCTTGTGAAAGCGTATTTCAAACACTGAAAGCAATAACAATAACAACAACATATTTTTAGCTCTAAAACATTTCTACAGCTAAAGAGCAGTAAAGCTATTTTCTTAATCTTATTCACAGGAATCGGTCAGACTATCGTATACCCATTGATAGAAGATTCTGGACTTTGTTGTTTGTAAAAATTGTCTGGGTAGGCTATAAGTGGGTAAAATAGTAATTACTGTATTTATTATAGTTATCACTTGCTCTGAATGACTTTGTTCAAATACAGTACTCATTTTTCACGTATATAGGGAATGAAATGTTTCCGTCCAATTCAAAGAAGAAAGCATAACCAGACTTGTTCATTCCAGACATCTCTGAGGATTTACTGTGTGTTCCGCTTTTTGTCATCTAAAGTTTGACTGTCCTTTTCACCTTTAAATTCCCTTTTATCTGAAGTTGAATTAACTTTCCAACTGATGGGCAGGATGCCATGGCTTTCTGTCCAAATAGTTTTTTGTCAATTATGAGTTATCCTAAGACCTTTTATTTTATTTTTTAATTGCTTTGCTACTTCCCTAGAGTTTTGTGTTCTTTCATAAGGAAACAAAGACTGAGACTTTGTCACTGTCATCTATGCCTTGGTGACCTCCAGAACAGACTACTGTAAAGAGCTCTATGTGGGTCTGCCTTTAAACATGAGCACACATGAGCATGTTACACCAGTGCTGAATAAACTGCACTGGCTTCCTATTTATTTCTGGGGCAGGTTTAAGGTACTGGCATTGCCCTTTAAGCCCTAAATGAACTAGTCCCATAGAACATCTGTTCTTACATAGACCTTCCCTCCATGCATAATCTGGTGAGGCTCTTCTTAAGGTTTAACTCACAGCAAAGACAAGATGGCATACATGCATAGCAGGGCTTTCTTTGTAGTCACCCCAAAACTCCAGAATTATGCCCCCCCCCCATAATTTAGTTATTCCCCACGTACACAGGTGTTCCACAAAGGAGTTATACACTTTTTGTTTTCCAGGGCTTTTAATTGACATAATGTTTTTAACTTGTTTTAACTTGTTTAACTTGTAAACCACTTTGATGGTATTTTATGGTTGTTAGCCACCTTGAGCCAGTTTGCCGGCAAGGCGGGATAAAAATAAATAAATAAATAAATAAATTTAATCAGAAATATTTTTGTTGTTTTTAACTAAGAATTTACGCACTGCCTCTTTTGCACCATTACTTTCACTTTCAATATTTCAGCTCCTCTTTAATCATTTAATTATTGTGGTTTTAACATCATTTTAATGATTTTATAATTAATGTATTTAATAACTGATCCTTTATCTCTCTGTGTATAAATAATATTTAACAATTCTGGTTTCAATCCCTTGTTCCTAATCTGCCCTATAACAATATTAAAATACACATGATTTAAATATATTCCATGGTTTTAATTTTAGAACCAAGGGCTAATGACTCATAAAAAGAATGCTATTACTTTGGGTACAGTAAATGTAATTCATATAAGGATTTCTTTAAGTATAAAACTGTAACATACCATTCAGTCATCTGTTCATCACTGAAACATTCCATTAAACTAGCTGAAATTCTTAAAACTAATTTGAATAGAATATTTTTATCCTAGTAAAGTTCATTAAATCTCTTAATGTGTCAGTAGCATGTACTGTAAATCAGCTCAGAATTAAAGCAAAAAAAGTTTTAAATTTCTCATCTTCTTAAGATGGTTTAAAATGTTCTTATACATGATAACTGATTAGGCAATGTAAAGTATTCTCATGCAAATAAATGATTTACAAAATTTTAGTACACAGTGCACTGATTTCTTATATTCTGGGAAAAGATAGGCATTTGAATCTTACTGATGCAGTAAGCTGTAAAGTTTCATTTGCCTGAAAACAAGACTAGGTTTTTCCCCACATGTATTGCCCAGGAAAAGGGAGGGGGGATCTCAAATTTGCACACTGTCAAAATAATAGTTGTGTGCAGTGTTCCCCCTAAGCTGAGTTTGTGTGAGCTTCCTCACACAGTTTTTTAGCCTCCAGCTCACACATTTTTGTCTTAGCTCAGGAAGGATGGCTCCAGAGCAAACTAATTTATGCAGCAGCCAAATTGCTTGCTCACAATTTTAATGCCAGGAACTCACAAAATAGAATTTTTGCTCACAAGACTCCACAGCTTAGAGCAGGGGTGTCGAAATCATTTGTTATTAGGGCCAGATCTGACATAAATGAGACCTTATTGGGTCGGGCCATATGTGTCATAAAATGTAATGCCAGGTAGCAGAGATATACACTTTATAAAGGACACCGACACAATTAAAGATTTTTAAACTTTAAATAAAACATGCTTAAAATACTAACACTTGCAATATTTTGTCTATTTAACAGTCTCTGATAACTGACACCTTTTGCTTTGAAGTATTACATCAAAATGTCTGTGCTGTAGCAATCTTGAGTATGCTGTTCAGGTGTGTATCTGTAAGCGGCAAACCTACTTTTGATTTATTGACATTCATTAAAGAAATCTCATGCTCAATGTTCTGAGCCTAGGACCCAGGGGACTGATAGAGACTGGTAAAGCAAGCTGTGATGTGGCAGCAGTAGCAGAATTGAAAAAGGAAGCAGGAAACAGGGCCTTGCAGGCTGAATTGGGGCTCTCCGAGGGCCTGATCCAGCCCCCGGGCCACATGTTTGACACCCCTGGCTTAGAGAGAGTATTGGTTGTGTGTCCAAATGAACACCCAGTTTTAGGTTTTGGACATCTATACACACATTTACACATACAATTTAGTTAATGAATCAAAACACAAATGGACTTTTGAAGCCACTGAAACACTAGTGGTATAAAATTGTAGTAAAATGAAGCTAAAGTCCAGTGGCACCTTGAAGGCTAACAACATTTATTTCAATATGATCTTTCATGAGTCACAACTCACTTCCTCAGATATGTGGAAATCAAATTCAGAATTCTGCTTAAAGGGGAGATTACAGGGTGGGGGGTGTAAAAACAGGCTGAGCCTTCCAAGTATAAGTTCTCTGTGTGAGTGACTAAAACAGAATTTACAGTGACAGATAAGCAAGGTGATGAAGTCTGCTCAGGGAGAAGTGGCCTGAAGTATAAGTGAAAATTATATTGGTAACATGGTTTGGGTCTGATGAAACATTTTAAAAACAGCCAACAGAAATTTCTAAAAGGTGGGTCTAGGAGAGCTCTTCAACTGTTGTGAGTAAGGAAATCCATGTTTATGTATAAGCCAGGATGATATGTAGCATTTAATTTATTGAAGATTCCTAATTCAGCACTTTCAAGTTGTATATTCATTTTGAAGGTATAGTTTAGGGACCACCTCTGAGGCGGGCAGGTGGGAGCATTGGCACCCTGAGTAAACTGAGAAGGGGCCGAGAGTCCATGCCCCCAAGGAAGTCACCAAAGCATTAGCTATGCAGAACAAACCTTTTTATTAACAAGATTGTGGTTCACATGCAGTTGCTTCATCTTCACAGAGGAGTTACTTCACTCCTTACCTCAACTGTCTCACTCCCTCTACTGACCTGTGCACATCAGGTTCATTTCTGACCACCTCCCAGCTCCTGCACATGTCTGTCTTTAAATCCCTTCCGCAGCTATGTCCATAATGAGAGAGTAGTGTACTATGGCAGTCAATTTGACATGCTTGCCAGCCCAGGGGGCATAGCATCCTCACTAAGTGCTGAGGCCACTCCCACCAGTCACCTGTACCCAACCTTCTGGGTACTGGGCCCAACTTGTCCCAGGGGCTTAATCCTTGATACCCCACAGGTCTCATACCCTCAGCCAGTGTTGGGGCATCTGAAGAGCCTGTCTGCCACAACAGGTTTTTGTTTTGTTTTTGGTAGAACAGTGATTTTCAAGTTTGGCACATAATAGCATTTATTAAATTGGATGATATGCAAATTGATGACTCATGAAAGCTCATATTGTAATGAATGTTGTTAGTCTTTAAGGTACCACCGGACTTTTGTTTTATTTGACTGTAACAGACTAAGCTGGCTACTCCTTGACAATGAAAGTATAGTGAAATTGAACAGAAAGAATAGCACACATAGGCATATTATACAATAATTTTTAGGGTTGTTTCCTAAAACAGCAGTTATTTTGGAAAACGTATGCACAAAATTTCTCCCCCTGTACACTAGACAGAATGGAGCAGGTGCAGAGGAGAATGATTAGGATGATCAGGGGCCTGGAGACCAAGCCCTGTGAGGAAAAACTGAGAGACTTGGGAAAGTTCAGTCTGGAGAGGAGGTGGTTGAAGGGGGACATGATTGCTCTCTTGAAGTATTTGACAGGCTGTCACCAATTTACACCTCCCCTCTGAAGTAGTTAGACTGCTGTCTTTTCCTACGCTCATTTCATGCTGGTTTCAAAGTTCACTCCCTGGGTCTGAAGAGTACTAAGCAACAGGATTTGTTTAAAGCAGTATAATGCTAACTTGACCACAGGAGGGCAATTGACAAATGTAAACAGTAATTTTTAGACTAGAACAAGTATGTTTTGAAACTAGAAATAGGTAATAGACGTGTTTTAATGAAACTAGAATGATCCCAGCAGGAAAGTCAGATGTAGATTTGACCTTAGAGAAGGGCAGGGAGCTGTTCCTGTTGGCAGCAGAGGAGAGGACTCACAATCATGTGTTTAAGGGCAGGAAGGTACTGGCTGGATATTAGGAAAAACTTTTTTACAGTAAGAGTTGTTCAGCAGTGGAATCTGCTGCCTAGGGAAATGGTGAGCTCTCCCTCACTGGCAGTCTTTAAGCAGCATCTTGACAAACATTTGTCAGGGATGCTCTAGGCTGATCCTGCATTAAACAGGGAGTTAGACTAGATGGCCTGTATGGCCCCTTCGCACTCTGTGATTCTATGATTCTATTATTCTGGCTCTCTGCAGCACCCAGAAGACATTATGTTGGTGTTCTGTTCATGTGACGCAGGAGTTCACCAGTTCTGTGTATCAGGACTCCATGCTGAACTGATGCTCTCATCATTTTGTGTGAGCTGTGTAATACATGAATTTTCCATGAGGATAACTCTTTTCCATGTGGAAAATTCATGTGTTACTCTTTTCGCTTGTCTCTCACTGTATGTATCTCACTCCTCAAATGCATGGCTGGCAGACTTCTGCATTGTATGAACCTAATAGCATCATAACCTCTGCAGAGGACTTCATTCTCATTTTTTGGTAAGAATGTTTCTACAGCTTAGCACAGATCATAAAGAAACAACTTGTATGCCATTCAGTGAAACAAACGATCTTACATTTATCAGTGCTTCTACCAAGGATATACAGTGAAGGGACTGTATTTGATTTGTAATGAGAAACTACTTTCTATGTTGTCGGGGGCGGGGGAGATGATACCAAAATCAAAACAAGTAAACCAGAAATGTAAAAACAAGAGCTTCTGCAGCTTATTAGAATACATTGTATCATGGACTGGGGTGTCTATTTTTGGTATTTCCTTAAAATAGCTGACCAGCTATCACAGATACTTGCAAAACATTCTGCTATGGCCTCCTTTCCAAAAATGGACTCAACCATTAGACGGCATTCAGCAACAGTTTCCTTAAGGAGTCCATGCTGTCAAAAGAGAAGACCTCTTCAAGATACTGTTGTCTTTTTCTGCTTGTAGTCTGGAGAGTAGAAAGATTATGAATGGTGATAAGTCTCTAATAGTAGACTACAAATGTCTTCCAGTTGGTAACATGGATGCAGTTGCTGTTGTTGTTGTTCAGTCGCACAGTCGAGTCCTACTCTTTGTGACCCCATGGAACACATCACGCCAGACCCTCCTGTCTTCTGTCGTGCTCCTGAGTTTTCTTAAATTCATGTTCATTGCATTGATAACACTGTCTAACTATCTCATCCTTTGCCTGCCCCCTTCTTCTTTGACGCAGTACACTATGTTTATTACTGCATTGCTGCTTTTCTTTATTCATAGATTCATTAGGCTAAAATTTGAGGGAAAATCATGTATCTAGTGTTGAACCTACCCAAATCTACCCATGGTGTGAATCTATAGATCCGGAGAATGGGGCCAGTTGTTTTTTTTAGAACTGGGAGAGATCCTAGGATTCCAGGAAAATGTAAAAAAAAAAATGTGGAATTTAAATTTCCCCAAAAAGAGGTGTATTGTCCGTGCTTATGCAGATTTTGCATCTCTGTAGGCCCTTCATGGGAAGAGGGGGAAACCACTGCTGCTGCATGAACCACATGACAGGTAATGGTACTACAGATGGGGGAAAACTGAGATCTGTTACTTTCCTCAGTGCCATAGCCCAAGCAGCACTAGGGGGTGCATGCAAGCAGAATGGCAGGGGCAGGTGGGCATATGGACAGATCAGCAGGGGTGCAGGCAGGCATGTGGCCAGAGTGTTGGAATGAAAAGCACCCATGTGGGCCTTCCCCACAAATCTAGTAGGTCCCTGTTGGGGGGGACGGGACACCAGGATGCCAAGGTAGGGTTGCTGGAAACAGATGGGAGGGTGGTGGGTGGGGAAATGGTGTGGGAGGTCAGTGTCACCAGCATGATGACATCACTTCCAGGATATTCCTGGAAGCGACGGTGGTTGCTCTAGGAATCACTAGAAACTCTATAGTTTTATAGAGTTAGACCTACTTCTTTCACTTCTGTATATTCTCCAGAAGTTATGTCATCGCATGGACAAAACTGGTGAGTTTTTATTTTTATTTTAAATAATAATAATAATCCCCTTCTTGCTACTGTACATCAGGAATGGGAATTAATGATAGGGGATCACCCACTCTGACTGGAGGCTTCACAGCCCTATCACAAGGGTGGACAGGTGAACGAGCAAGGGAGGGGGAGATGGGATCCCCTGTGATTCTCACAGGTCCCCCACTTATTAATGTCTATTCCTCACCACTTGGTGCAGAGTCACTACTAATGATGTCAAGTTTCCAAGGGCATTGTGGCACTTTTGACTTTTGAGGACTTAGAAAAAGATATCTCACTTTCTTCTACTTTTCTTATAACTTGGTTTCCACTATCGCTAGAGGCCTCTGCCTCACCAACTCTTTCTCTGTACCTCTTAATCAATAAATCCATAGAGTGCTTATTCCTGTACTGGAAGTAGTGTGAAGACTGGTTGGCACATATATGGAGTTAGAAGGGGTGACACTAACAGTACAATCCTAAGGGTGAGATACAATCAGCACAGGGAGGTGACTGACCCCCATGGTGGCGTAAGTGAGAATTACATCAGTATAAGGGCCGTTTATACCAGCACAGGGCATGGACTTTGCTGTGTTGTGCAGTTCCACTGGTATAGAGGTGCCGCAGCTGCATGATGATAGACTGTCAGCATGAACCCCTGCGATGGCATAAATGCAGGAGTTCCAGGGGTGTGCTGCCAATTAGGCACTCCCAAAGTGTTTTCAGGGTGAGTATACCCCCCCTCAGAACAGGCACAAAGCTGCACAGATAAGAATGGTGGCATAGCCCAGAATGCTGTCTGGCAGCTCCCTGCCATTCAGACTTAGAGTAAGCACATGCCCACCTCAGTGGCAGGCACAACACAGCCAAGGCACTTGGCACCATTGGGCAAGCATTTGGCAGGTAAACACCACACAGAGAGCAAAGTCCACACTCCATGGCTGACCTCTCCCAAATTTTGGCCCCAACAGAGACACCAGTTCCTCTGCCAGGATCCCAAGTCACAGCCACCCACATACAGAGGTAAGTATGGCACTCCTAACCCTCAACCACCTTTGGCCAGCAACAGTGGACACAAGCCACAGTGGACCCAGCTCATCCCCCTCCCAAACCTGGCAGCTGCGGGGTTCAGTAGTGGTTCCCCAAGGGCACATGGCATCCACAGCTCAGGCAGATAGATGTGTCAGGGCGCACCTGGGGCTGCTGCTGGGGAGGAGGGCAATAGTATTGGCCATGCAATGGGCTATTTTTATTGACAGCTGTTACACACACACACACACACATGGTCCAAAGCCTCTGGCAGGTGGTGAGAGCTGCCAGCCTGAGTAATGAGCAATCCCACTAGATGGCCAAACAAATTCACTTGCAGGAGCAGATAGCCCCCAAAGCACTGATGGACTTGCTGCCATGACTCTCAACAGTCTGGTCATGATGCTGACCCTAGTGGGGGGGGCAGATGCAACCACCCAGAGGGGATGGAAGACAGCATCGGAGTGGAAGATAGGGGTGCTTGGGATGCTAAGAATGGAACACCCCCCCAGGACAGCTGTTCAGCCCCTTTCTGCCATGATGAGCCATTGGCAGCTACACCACCTTCCCCAGAGTGCAGGTGCTGATGCTATGGGGAGAGGCCTCACCCCTGCTGTGGAGCCAAAACCCCATCAGGTGCCATTCCCCCAGCAGAAGCCGACCCTCAAAAGTGTGCAGACAGACTGTCCTCCATGCCCCCCCTTTGTGTATCCATTGAGGAGGTGCCCCTAGCAATGGCTGATCGGATGGGTTTGCAACCAAAAGTGTAGGGATCCCAGCCAGCCATTTTGCCATCCTTGGTTACCTTCAATAAAGTTCTACCAGTATGCTAATTCCTGGCCTTGGTGTCCATTGTGGGCTTTGGGCAGAGGGTGCGTGGGAGTAAGAAGGACATTGACAACACAGGGGGGAGCCCCCCATGCAATGCTGTCTACACAGCAGCACACAGAGGTGGATGGGAGAGGAAGTCGAGGGGCCAGGCCAAAGTGCCCCCAGTCACAGGCACACACCACACAGTGATGAAGTTCTGGGCCTGCTGACTCACCTGGGCAGAGGGGCAACTGGAGAAGAGCTCCCTGGGAAGATTGAGCACCAACACAAGGACACCAAGGTTTTGCCAATCTGGCCAAAGGCATGGATCTGGCTCCAGGGGATTGCCACCGTCCAAGACAACATCCTATTCTGGGCAAGTGAACAGACCCAGTGACATTGAAGTCTGTCCACACTCTGAGGAAAAGCTGGCAGCACTCAATGCCACCAACCAGACATGGACACTTCCAGAGGGCAATACCCTATGGAGGCTTGCTGAGACCACCTGCTACCCAGGCTCCCTGGTTGGATGTTTGGCTTGCAAATGAGAAGCTTGTTTGGCCAACTGTGGCAGCTATCAGGCAAAGGGAATGGCCGCTGACATGGACGAAGGGCTATGCACTTGATCTGTATGCCCACCATTCGGGGGACATCCACTCAGCATGGCAACCATGACATTAGATGTCATTGCTACATGGCCCAAGCCATGTTCCCACCACTGAAGACCATTCCTGGGGCCCATGCCCACAAAGCTAGGAGCATCCACCCTCACTGGGTGGGTTCAAAGACTGTGGGAGGATCACCAAGCCAGTTTGGTGTAGTGATTAAGAGCGGTGGACTCCAAAATGGGAGAACCAGGTTTCATTCTCCATTTCTCCACATGCAGCCAGCTGGGGAACCTTGGGTCAGTTACAATTCTGTCCTCTCAAGAGCAGTTCTCTGAGCTCTCTCAGCCCCACCTTCCTCACAGGGTGTCTGTTGTGAGGAGAGGAAGGGAAGAAGATTGTAAGCCACTCTGAGACTCCGAGTAAAGGGTGGGGTATAACTCCTCCTTCTCTTCTTCTTCATTCCAAGCAAATTTGTGGTTCTTCCCATGAGCCTTTCTCCATTATGTTTTCAGAAGTTACAGAATGGCCAGCTGGCTGGTTGTCTGTCAGGCTGTATACCTTTTTTTCCCTCAAACAGTGGAAATTCCTAGCTCTGCAGTCACTGTTGTTCATTCCCCCTTTCAAGGGATCACTACTTTGTGAAAAACAGAATGGGTGGAAAGGAGTGGCTCCCCTGGGCCACAGTCAAAGGGAGTTGAGGGGTTCAAGGGCACATGGACTTGTGCCAGGAGCCTTGCTATTCCCCCTGCTCAGCAGAGCCCCTGAGAGCAGCTGCCTGGGCCCTGCGGAAAGAAGGGTCAACACTGATTAATATGATGGGCATACAAGGCCACCTAGGAGCATCTGACCCCCATCTCCAACGTCACCTTCTCCCTCAGTGGCTCAGTGCCTGCCATCCATGGCTCCTTTTGGTGGGCTTGTGACCATGGCAGGAACATGGGGACAGAATGGGAAAGGGGAAACTGTGTATCACCACAATAGTTCACCTCACCTCCACATTCCCCTGTTTGTGGTTGTCATGGCAGCTGCCACATTTGGTGGCAGTGAAGGCCTCTGTCAGCCAAACTGGACCAAGAAGGCACTGCTGTATAAGTTGCCCTAGCCACTGCCAGGAGCAGTTCCTCCTGCTTTTGGCACCATGCCTTTTAGTACATGGCCTTGGAGTAGATGTCTGCCCTTGGACATGCCATTTAAATGGAGATAACAAAAAATAGAAAACTGTGCAAAACCTGTGTCAAAAAATACTAATTAAACCTTCTTATATATTAAATATTTATGGGGGGGAATTGTTTAGTCCAATGAACATTAATTTTTAAACAAGCAGTGTTATAACCAGGGAAAAACCAGAGACAAGCACATAAATGAACCAGAATTCCAACCAAGGACACTTCACAGTATGAGAACATTAGTACATATATCCAATCAAGATCAGACTGATAAAGAACAGTCCAAGATACTCCATTCCACACAGGATATGAATTAATGGAGAGTGAAATAAATGCAAAGCATTTTGCAGCATAAATGATTTGTTGTTGTATACCACATATGTATACCATGTATACTGAACAATAGTTATTTGTTGGAAAATCAGTTGTACTTTGATAAAGCTCTCCAGAGAAACATGGCAATCATCAGCTAGCTCGCCCATAAGACAAAGAAGTTGGGACCGTCAGCACCAGATCATCCATTAATTCATATTCTATGTGGAATGAAGAATATTGGACTGTTCTTTATCGGTGTAATCTTGATTGGATATATGTACTAATGTTCTGATAGTGTGAAGTGTCCTTGATTGGAATTCTGGTTCATTTAAGTGTTTTTTCCTGGTTATAACATAGCTTGTTTAAAAATTAATGTTCATTGGACTAAAAAACCTTTCCCCATAAATATTAAATATATAGGAAGGTTTAATTAGTATTTTTTGACATAGGTTTTGCACAGTTTTCTATTTTTTGTTGTCTCCATCAGTGTTCCCTCCAGGGGTCATTTTATAGAAAAACAGGTGCAGGAGCTCATGAGCATAACTCATTAGCATAGCTTATTTGCATATGCTAAACCACCTGACATCACTGGAAGTATGCCAGAAGGTGAGAGAGAGAGAGAGAGAGAGAGAGGAAGGAAGGAAGGAAGGAAGGAAGAAGGAAGGAAGGAAGGAAGGAAGGAAGGAAGGAGACAGTTACTAATTCAAGCCTCAGAAATACCACTATTCTGGGAGGATAGTTTCATGGGGTCCCCAGGCCAATCAGCTGAGGGGAAGCCAATGCACAGTGGATTCAATTTCCTCAGATGGCAGTGGCCCTGCCCTACTGCACAGGGGGGAAGGGTGGTAGAAGTGGGGTGGGTTCCCCTGGGCCTGGTGTTGTGGCTGCTGGTTTCCCTGGGGAGGGGAGATCCTGACCCCTTGCCAGGTCCCAGCCCACAGCCCCACATCTGGCACAGCCAATCCCACCCACCCTTTCCTTCATGTGGGCAGCAATTGAGCAGGAGCAGCTGGAGAGCTGCTGTGAATGGTGGGAAGCCTTTGCCAGGGGCCAGCAATGGATGGAGGGGCTGCCAGCATCCATGATGGTGGCTTTTTTTTTGATAAATAAACTTTATTGATATTTATATAACATACAGCATAGGTGGTTGTTTACATAGCTTTTACCATGTTCAAAAATAGTTGACATCTAAAATAAAGCATTTAACAATTTACCAATAAACAGTTTCCTATTCCTATTTCTGTTTTCTTATACTAACTTTTGGTTATTCCAATATATCTAGTAGTTGTATTTCTAGTATTTTAAACATTGAATTTGGTTGTTCACAATTGAGTGTTGTATAGTGCGCAAGTGTTTCTTGTAAGGAGTAAAGATTTAGTGTATTACATTAGTATTAGATCTTTACAAAATTTGTTTTGTGGCAGTATTTCGTATTTGACAGCATAGTCATAGAAAGAATACCATTTTTCTATGAAGTTTGTAGTTTTCAGGTAAATTTCTGTTTGATGTAGTCGCTATGTTATTTTTTCCATTAGAAACTGATCCCATACTTTTTTCATCCAGAGGTTTCTTTCAATCTTTTGTGTGGATTTCCAGGTTTGCGCTATTGTTGTTTTTGCTGCTGTTAATAAACTACTGATCAGGTCTCTCGTTGATTTAGAGATAGTGTCTTTGTGCCACATATTTAGTAATATAGTTTCTGGATTTAAAGGGACCGTATAGTTAATTATTTTGGCTATTTGAGTTATTACATCTTTCCAAAAGGTGTGTACAATCTTACATGCCCACCAACAGTGTATATAAGAGCCTTCTTCTCCACATTCTCGCCAGCATTTGGAGTGTGTTTGATATTTGTTTGACTTTGGTAGGTGTTAGATACCATTTCGTTAGAATTTTGAAATTTTGTAATTTGGTTGTTATTGATGGTGTTTTGATTAATGATTTTGTCCATATCATCGACCATTGTTCTTCTGAGAAGGTCTGTTGACAATCTCGATGCCAGGAATCTTGATATGGTAGTGTTTTTGGTTTTCCAAGACAGATTAGGATGTTATAGATTCTGCTGATTAGCCCTTTATTTTCTGAAGGAGTTCCTTCCAGGAGATATTCAAATATTGTCCACGGGGTTGATAGTATTTTCTGAAGTTTGATTTGTAGGGCCATATGTTTTAGTTGTAGGTATTGAAACCACGGGATGGTTTTATTTAGTTTTTGTTCAATATCTGCTTTTTGCATTATATCTGTTTTAGTGGATATATCTATTAATCTTGTCACATTGTTTTGGTGCCAGACTGACTTGGTGCCCCATTCTGTTCCTGGGGGGAACCAAGATTGGTGGATGAAGGTTGAGTACCTCGATATAGGTGGTGTTAGCACTTTTCGATGGTCATCCCAAGTTTTAAGAATATTTGATAGTAGTGTTTGTTTGTGGACTGTTTTTGGGCGGTGTTCAGCTTTGTTCCATATCAGTTCTGACATATTGTTTGTATTCTCTGGTGGTAATAATGTGTTGTTCCAGTCTGTTTTTCCTTTGTCCCTTAGAAGTTTAACCACAATGGCCAGTATGGATGAGTTGTGATATTTTTTGACATCGGTGTAGTTGAGTCCTCCTTGAGTGTTATTTTTGCGTAAAGTGGAGAATCCTATTCTATGATGTTTTCCTTGCCATAGGAAGTTATTAAAAGTGGTTTGCCAAGGGTGAAGATTTTTATGTGGAATTCTTAGAGGAATAGTACAAAATAGGAATAGGAGTTTAGGAAGAGCGAATGTTTTGATTAGATGATATCTGTCATTCCATGTTAGTTGTAGCGTTTTCCATTTTGAGAAGTCCGCTTGAATTTCTTGAAATTTTTGTTGGTGGTTATATTGTATGAGTTCTTTCATGTTCGTTGTTATATTAATTCCTAGGTATGAAAGATATTTTTTGACCAGCGATAGGCATAATTCTTAGTAATTTCTGTTTTCATTTTTTGTGTTATGTTGAGGGGTAAGATAGAGGATTTTGATGTGTTTACTTTTAAACCAGATATATTGCCAAACTCGTCTAGAATTTCTTGAAGATGCATGAGCGATTTTTCTGGATTTGTTACATATAGTAGCATGTCGTCTGCAAACATGCTGATCTTGTAGATCTTCCCTCTTATGCAGGGTCCTTGGATGTGTGAATTTTGTCTGATCTGTTGGGCTATTGGTTCTAGTGCTATTGCAAATAGGATAGGTGACAGTGGACATCCTTGTCTTGATGGTGGCTTTTGAGCACCTGGAGGGGCTTCTCACCATTGTGAGGATGTGGGTGAGTGTCAGGAGCATACCAAGAGGCTCCTGGGAGACCTGTCAGAGTTGATCTGTGCTCCTCCTGCCTTGCCAGCCCCCTTTCTGCTCCTCCTCAAGTGGGGGTGGCATGGGGGTTGTCATGGGGACAACCTCAACAGCATGGATGCCTTGCTGGACGGCGTGACTGCCAGTGAGAGGAGGGCACCTGCACATCCACAGACATGTCCATCATGGTCCACAGGGGCCCTCTGCACCCTATGTGTGCTGCAAGAACTTGGGGTGTCCATAGGACTCATAGAGGATGGTTGCCTTCCCACTGACAAGTGGCCTAGGCTTCTGATGGGAGAAGGTCTCTTTAAGAAGGGTTGTGCTTCAGGGAGGAGCATTACTCCTCCAGGCCACCCCTGACCACTCCCTGCCAGTGGTGTCTGATTGCCCCCCTTCACTCACTACTCTCATTGGTTCTGCTTGCCCTGTCTATCATGGTGTCCCTGCATAGCAACAATGCTGAAAGCTCCAACACTGACTGGGCACCTTTTTTCACTTTTCAGCCACCACATAATTTCCCCTTCGGGAGGTGACTAGGAGTGCCATAGTTGTGCTGCAGCTGCCTGCTGTAGCACAAGTAAGGCACAGGATTGCTCTGTAAATATCCTATTCTTTAAAAAAGAGATGGTTTTTGAACTAAATAAAATGAGTGCTTTATTCCCCCTTCCCCTTGTACAGTATGCTGGATGTTTTCAGTCAGGTACCATTCTAAAATTCCAGTTCATGTTCTTAGCCAATCCATTCAGAATTCTACTTTTACTCTCACACATCCTCACACCATAATTCACACAGCCTACTAGGATTCTGTTTTTGTGCACATGTATGAACCCCACACTTGGGGAGCTGTAAACACTCTACTGTATTCCACTCAGGAACTCTTGCTTATTGTATATTTTTCTACCAAACTAACAACTCCCTCAGACTTTTTCTCCAAAACCTTTCTCCCCCCTCCCTTTCCCAGGATCTCTCTCAGCCTTTCAACAGCCTCTCTGCTCTTTTCTTTTTTCCTTGTCCAATGAGCAGTCTCTCTCTCTGTCTCTCCACAACCAATCAGCATGTATCTTGCCAGCCCCTGACCCCCCCTTTCTTACCTCTAGGCCTCCAACTTTAGAAATATAACCAATGTACACTTAACTTACAAAAACACTGAATTATAAATTAATAAACATTCCCAAAGTCAATAACTGATACAGGCATTGTCTCTTAAAGTTACCAGGTAGTATTGTTGATCTCGTGCCGTGCTTCTTGCAGTTATTGGAATTTTTCAGATTTGAATACCTCATATTGTCAGTGCTGTTCAGTTGATGCAGAGTGCACATGTAACCCTATAATGTCAACCTGGTTGATTTTTAGGAGGAAATGGATATTTGTTCCAAAGAGGGAGTCCTACAAGTTATACAAGCAAGGAGACTCAGACCGATTTCACACAGGCACTACCCTGGCGTTCTTCCTCTGTTTGCCCCAGTGTTCTGCTTGAATTTCACACTATTTGCCATGGGGTGCATTTTGACCCTCGGCTCCACCCAAAAAACAGGATCACAGAAACCACAGGGAAGATCGTGCGGAGCCGCAGGTCAAAATGTGCCCCGCAGCAAATAGTGTGAAATTCAAGCACAGCACCGGGGCAAACAGAGGAAGAACGCTGGGACAGAGCTAGTGGGAAATCAGTAATTTTTCTATGCATATGAACCAACTAGAGGCAACACCTCTTGTGTTTCACAATAGATTTACTAGTGGCATCTTTCAAGCATTGGAGTTCCACTCTGGACTGGAAACATGCTTGTTAAGCAATAGCAAACCAGGCCTAGACCTCTCTTTGGAAGCCATCCTGTGTTATAGCTGTTGTTTTTGATTGATTGATTGATTGTAGACAGACAGACAGACAGACAGATAGCCTTTTTACTACAAAATATAAGAATGAAATATTCTAATAGTGAAGTGTGGCCCCATCTGCAGATATCTAAATCTGTGGATCAGGGCCACAGAGACAGAAAACTGTTCTGTAAACTTAAGGGATCCCTAGGTCTCCAGAAAAATAAGAAAATTAAAATACATTGGGGGGTTTAAATCCCCAAAACAAAAGCTTTGCATATGCAGACAATATACCTATCTCCTCCAAGCTGTGGCAATAGTGGTAGTAGGGTTGCCAAGTCTTACCTGCTGTCTGGTGGGGGAGAGTCGTTGCTGGTTGGGGATTCTTCTGGCACGCATGCAAAGCACGTACATTGCGATGATGTCACCCGGAAGTAACGTCATCACATCAGGCACGTTGTGGCGGGACCTCTCTAATTCGAGGGAAAACCATAGAGTGTCCCCCTTTGGGTGATGTCATCGTGCTGGGCACGTCTTCACAGCCCAGCAATTTGGGGGCAGGGTTCCAGCAATTTGGGGCAGCCCAGCAATTTGGGGGCAGAGAGTAAGAGAAGGGATCAGGAGTGACAGACTGAGAGAAGTAGGGGGAAAGGGGAAGTAGCAAAGGTGGGGCTATTAGGATGACCACTCCCACAAGTTTCTTGCAGGTCCCCACTTGTACCAACCCTTTTCTTCTGTTCAATCCTTTCTACTCTGAGAACAATTAATCTGTTATCTAAACATTCTAGTGATTTTGGTTTTTGCTCTGAGCTATTTAGGTATTTTATTCCATACTGTTATGAAAAAACAAATAATTTTTTTACATCCCCACATTTTTTTTTTGTAAACCCAGAACTGTTGTGTTTGTAACCCATTTTTCTCAGTTCTTAAATTAGTGCTCTTACGGTTTTTGATTTAGTTTTAATTTTCCTTCTTAATTCATGTATTTACTATTAGCTGTGCAGGCTACTAAGAATTTGTTAGGCTAGTAACATGTAAATGCAAGGCTATGTGAATTCCCTTTTTTTGTGTTAATTGCTTTCACTTAAATCCAAATGTCAGGGTGTGAAGGTACCTCTCTCTTACTTTGTGGAGTTAGGTGTGAAGTAGTTTTAAATTTCTTATTGTTTCTTTCGCTCACCCAAAGTATTTATTGCTGCTATCAGGAATTTAATTCTGATCTTTAATCACCTTTCCCACAGCCCAAGCTCTAAGGCTCCTTCGTTGGACTATGTGGGTCTGAGGATAAGACTCTGGGTTAACAATAAACAAGCTAAAACTTTATTGGTAAAAGAAGCATATTGGTTACAAGATGTAATGTTAAGTTGCTTAGTGCAGGGGTGGGCAAATTGCGGCCCGCGGGCCACGTGTGGCCCGCCACAGAGTTTTTTGCGGCCCGCCAAGACAGTCGGCCAGAGACATTAACTTGCAGGCTGTGATGAGAATCTCAACAAGCAATCTCACTCCTGATTTTTTTTAAAAAAGTAGAAAAGTGTGATAGGGTACATTTGTCTCATTAAACTGATTCTAGAATTAAATGTGCTTGCAGCTATAGATGATATGAAATTAGCACAATAAATAAATTGAATAAAACTACCACTATTTAATTTAATTTATATTTATTGATTTTTATGATACAATTTATACCTTTTCTGAACTGCAAAATTAACTAATGAATGCAATCATTTTAAAAGGTGCGGCCCTCCGCTAACCTCCATTCCCACAAAGTGGCCCCCGAGCCAAAACAATTGCCCACCCCTGGCTTAGTGGAATCTTTCCCTTTTACTCAGGTCTCTGTCAGTTTTTTCCCTCACACTCTTATAATACTCTGGCAATATTAGATTTTGCCTAAATTGCCTTAAGTATATTTCTTCCTCTTTTAGAATCTTAATGCCTTTCACAGCACTTCTATATGATTCTATTTGGAAGACTGTTTCTCTGACTTTGTAGAGTGACCACAACGGGCAGCTATCGACTGCTGACTTCAGATTTCAAACTCAGACTGAACACTCTGCCTTCTCTCCCTCCACACACACACACTTCCTAGCTCCACCCACACCATCTCAGTCACCAACCAATCACCTCACTCACTCATCTCCCTCTTTCATCCTCCTTGTTCTTCTGACACTTACCAACCATTTTAAAGGAACATACACTTATAATTTGAAATCATTACACAAGGTTTATATGAGTTACAGTTACATATATTAATAATAAATAATAAAAACAATTAAATAACCAAATTAAATTAAAATAATTAAAATGATAATTAATATTTTTAAATGTTTTGGATAAATTTTGTGCCTATAACCTTTAGATGCAGTTTATGATATTAGTGATGAGAATGGTTACTAAGCTCAACCATTTTTCACTTTATTTGGCAAGTAAAGGAACTGCTTTATCTGCATATATATTTCATGCATATGTGGTGGCATTGTCCTAAGATAAAAACTTGAGTGGGAGGAGTTATAACAATTCTTACTGCATCATCCAATAGTAGTTCTGTTACTCTGAGTAAAGACCATACTGAAATTATGTATAATGTATGGGTGGCTGTTAAAATGTTTATTACATCCAATTAGTATGATTCAAAAGCTATTAGCGGTGAAAGTGTGGATTGTGAAAAGCTGGAAAATACTGTAAATAGATTTGTGTTAAGGAAAGTAGAAAACAGGGTTTTTTTGAAAAATAATTGGTTGCCTTTAATTTATGTTAGTAAGATACAGTCTTGATTTGTATAAATATGTTTTGTATAAACAACTTGTGTTGCAATATTAACTTTCTATATTTGTAATATTTCTGAAATTTTAAATTTAAAAAAGAAGGATGATACTGGCAAGCTGAGTCATTCACACCATAGTTAAGTGCCTCATTTAAGTTTCAAGTATACCTTATTCAGTCTGTAGCATGCTGTTTGCATTCCTAGGGAATTAGATCTTACATTTTCTTAGTAATTTCTTAATTTTCAATTTTAAAAAGTTACTATGTGTTTAGTACTATGAGACCACAAAGAGAATGCATTTTAAAACCATCTAAAACATGAAAACATATTAAAAATCTGAAAGCATCTAAGACGTGATTCACTTAACCAATGTACTGAAACATGTTTTTCCCAAAAGATGATGGATCAGATAAGCCTAAAGTGATTACGAGCTAGGATTAAAAAACTGTGTTCTGAAAGGCAGGGGGGATAGTAATTCACCAGTGATTTAACCATTAAAATGAGAATTGCCAGATTTCTACCCAATTGTTTGTCACAACCTCTTTTCACTAGGTAGTAAGGGAATTGAAGTTTGCACATACCTCTATGCTCCTTTACAGTCTTGTCACTGAAAATAGGAGAGAAGGGTAGAACAGTGCTTACTCATTTTCTCTTAAATTTGTATAAGATCCTTTCAGTACCCCATAACTATTTGTACTATTTCACTCTTTTGTCATAAAATGTGACAGGGAGATTAGTGTTTGGAAGCACAAGGGGCTATGTTGTGGACATGAACTGAATCCTGCTATGGTTCCATAGAGCTAACCCATTGTATGCATGTTTAGAAATATTCATCTCCCTTTCTCACTATGGGTTACATCACTGTAAACACTGGTGTGCATTCAGCAAGTTCATTTGCTTTACAATTGCTATGTAAAATATAAATCACTCCTCATTGACCTTGAGCAACTGACTATATTGTAGCACATTGATGTAGGCTTGCTGTGCAAACTGGTGATGCACCAGAAAGCTTTCTGTTGCATTGTAGAAGAGAAAAAGAGAGAGAGGTGGGATGTTGTCAAAAACCCTGATCCAGGCCTTCCTCTTGTTTTAATATTTTATACCACTTTCCCAATAAGTCCCTCAGCTGGAGACTTAAGCACCACCGCACCACCTACAGCCTCTTTTTATATTATTCATAAGTGGGAGCTCGCAAGGACTTGTGGGAGGCAGTTTCCTCTCCCCCACTATTCTTTTCCTTTCCTGAAGGCCCCCTTAGACTCTCCTCTTTTCCTGCTTACTTTTCTCATTCTAGGGCTGCCAACCTGAAGATTTCTTAGAATCACAATGGATCTCCCAACTGTAGAAATCAGTTCTGCTTAGGGTTGCCAGCTCCAAGTTGGGAAATTCCTGGAGATTTGGGGATGGGGCCTTGGGAATGTGAAACTTGGGGAAGAAAGCAACTTCAGCATGGCATAATGCCATAGAGTCCACTCCTCAAAGCAGCCTTTTACTCCAGGGGAACTGATCTCTTTCATCTGGAAAGCAATTATGATTCCAGGTAATCTCAACCCCCCACCTGGAAGTTGGCAACCTTAGTCTGGAAGAAATGATTGCTTTGGAGGGTGGAGTCTATGGCATTATACCTTTCTGAGGTCCTTCCCATCCTAGTCTCCACCCCCCAAAACCTCCAGGAATTTCCTAACCTGGAGGTGCCAACACTATCTTCTTCCCACTCAACAACCAACCTACCTTTAACTGCTCCTCTGTTTATGGCCCACTTCTGGGATGCCAGCCACTTGCATGGTAGGGAATCCTCAAGGACTTGTGTGTGGGGGGTGCCTCACTTTTCCCAGTATCCCCTCCCCACACAATTTCCTCTTTCTCTCCCCTGGCAACTCCCATATCCTCTTCCCTTTCCCTGCCTTATTCCCTCCTTCTCAGCCATTCACCATCCTACATTTTATCTGCCTCCCATCTTCAGATGTAGTTATTATTTATTTACTTCATTTATACTCACCTTTCTCCACAGTGGGAACAAAGCAGCTTATGTTATTATCCTCTCCTCCATTTTATTCACACAACAACCCTGTGTGGTAGGTTAGGCTGAAAGCATGTAATTGGTCCAAAAACACCCAGTGAGCTTCTACAGAAAGATGGGGATTCAAATCTGGGTATGATCACGCCCATTTGCGATGGGAGAGGGACGATGCACTGGCGCTTCAAAGTGGCGGGATCAGACGAGCACATCTGGGAAGCGTAGTGCAGCCATTAGGAAAATGTCGCAAAGGCCTGTTGAAGCGCTTCAAAAAGCTACCAGTGAAACACCAGTAGCAAATGGTTTGCTGCGGTTCACAACCGGAGTTTCCCTATTTGATCGTGCCAGGGCGGAAGTGTGGCATCGCGGATAGTGTGATCACACGCTATCCCGATGCCACACAGGTTTTTTGTCTCCCTTCTCCGTGTGCACATCATCGAAGGCCCCCTTAGGGGGAGACGCAATTCATCGATCCTCTCCCCCTTGAGGCGAATACTCAATTCTTCTCCTGCCTGCCCCTCTGTCTAAGCAAATCAGCCATTCCCCCTTCCCCTGTTGAAGCACTTCATCGATCCCCCATTTAAGCGCCTCGGAAACCCACCACACACACAAAAAACAGTTGCCCACAGTTGCGTGTGCTCACGCAACTGTGGCACAAATTGCTCCAGTGCAAATTTGTGTCGATCCTGTCTAGCTTATCTCGCTTGTGTGGCCACGACCTTAGACTGTGCTCTGAAGCTCTAATTTCTATACACACTGGCTTTCATGGGGTGGCTGCTGTTGAACAGTAAAGAGCAGCCAGGCCATGCAAGTCAAGGGGCATCAAGTCATCCAGAGGTTGCTTCTAGGCCTAGGGCTGCCAACCTCCAGTTGGGACCTGGAGCTCTCCCAGAATTACAACTGAACTCCAGATGACAGAAATCTGTCCCCCTAAATAAAATAATTGCTTTGGAGGGGGGGACTCTATGACATCATATCCAGCTGAGTTCTCTCCGCTTCCCAAACCCTGCCCTTCTCAGATTTCACCACAAAACCTCCAGGAATTCCACAACCTGGAGTGGGCAACCGTAGCCCTGGCCCCGGCCCCAATGAGTCCTCCCACAAAGTCCAAAATAGGCCTGGAAAAGGTCCTGCGTCCTCCCCACACCTTTTTACTCACAGTAACCCAGCCTTGAATTCTGTGGTTGTCTAGCAACAGCCACTGAGGGAATCCATTGCTTAAAGCAACAGATGCTCCTTTTATTTTTTGCAGTTTTTTACACACACACACACACACACCCCATGTTTTCTTTATTTCACATTTTCCCGCAAACCTGAAGCCCTTTTCAGGTTTGTAGAAAGGTCTGTCCTGCCTGTTCACAGCTCTAGCTACCTAAGGGACTGCCTCTCCCCGTATGTACCCCAGTGAGCACTACGATTGGGCTCCCAGAACCACCTGGTTCTTCCAAGGCCTAAGGAGGCCTGATTAGCGGCAACAAGGGCCAGGTGGAATGAGCTCCCAGATAACATCAGGGCCCTGCAGGAACTTTTACCGTTCTGCAGGGCTTGCAAGATAGAGCTCTTCTGCCAGGCTTACAAGTAGGGGCCACCTTGACCTCATAGCCCTGGCCCGACCACTGAAGACCGCCAATAGACCATCAGCACTAATTGGAAGCCCAGAAGAAGTCTGCTGACACCGCTCGGGTAAGGATGCTGAATTTTGCCATCACATACTGTATTTTAAGTCGGTATTGTATTTTATACTATGGTTAAGAACATAAGAGAAGCCAATGTTGGATCAGGCCAATGGCCCATCCAGTCCAACACTCTGTCACACAGTGGCCAAAAACACCAGGTGCCCTCAGAAGGTCCAGCAGTGGGAGCAGGAAGCCGTCCCACTGTTGCCCCCCCCCCCAACACCAAGGATACAGAGCATCACTTGCCCCAGATGCCCCAAGGATACAGAACCATCACTTGTTCCTATCTATACTTTGTGGCTAATAGCCACTGATGGACTTCTGCTCCAGATGTTTATCTAATTCCCTCTTGAAGCCGTCCATGCTTGTAGCCTCCACCACCTCCTGTGGTAGTGAATTCCACGTGTTAATCACTCTTTGGGTGAAGAAGTACTTCCTTTTATCTGTTCTAACCTGAATGCTCAGCAATTTCATGGAGTGCCCACGAGTTCTTGTATTGTGAGAAAGGGACTTTTTTCTCTCCCTGCTCTATCTCATTGTTTTATGGAATTTTTTATGGTTGTTTTATGGAATTTTATAGGAACTATGTTGTTAGCTGCCCTGAGCCTGCAGAGAGGTGGGGAGGGTGGGATAGAAATCTAAATAATAAATAAAATAAATAAAATAGTCACTGGATTTAAATATCCTCAGATTTGGCTGATTTGGCTATTAGTGTACAGATTATTGAAGCACTTTTTGACCAGAAGTCAGAACAAACACTATCCAAGGATGAAGGTACCAGACAACAGGTACAGGAGAAGCTTATTTATTGACGTCAGTCTCAGCTTTGCAAATAAGTTTTGCAGAAAAATATGCTGAGCCCCATTTTCATGTGGGCTTTACCTGAAATACCAGTGGGGTGGGAGTTTACAGAAGAGGTGTCATTCGTATACATTCAGCGTCATTTTTGTAAGCAAGGCTTTCTATTACAATCCCACCCAAGCCTATCAGAGTCAAACTAGCAGGAATGTTCATTTCTAGCTATGTTGTTAAACATCAGAATTCTCATGGCTTCCAGGCTAGCTGACTTGAGACAAAGTTGTAAGCAGAACAATAGGTGTTTGTATAGTTTGCGCAGGCATCTCATATAACACGAGAGAATCTTTTGCTTTGCCTTGCGGTTGCTCGGCTTTCTAATTAAACATTGTTAGTGCAGAAATACGGCTTTTTGAACTTCTGTTCTTTCATTATCAGGTCCATTGTCCCTTTTCAATGTATGGGATGGATTTCCTTTATTTAGTGTGTCTCCTTTGACACATAATCCTGAAACAGAGAGCATTTCAACTACAAATCCAGACCCCAATTCCCTGGACTCTACTGAGTGTGCAGTGGGTAATAACTGGGTTGAGGAATACACAGGAGTCATGTATAACAAAATTAATACATTTATTTGATTGATATGTGTGATGTGTAATTCTTTCCCATTCCAGCCTACTAGCTGACTAGTAACTAGACAAACCTTGCCTGTCAAAATCACTCATTACTTCCTGCCTAGTCCAGGATATGCCCTGTCCCAAAATCCACTTCCTGCCTAGTCCAGGATATGCCCTGTCCCAAAATCTAACTGTCCTGTTTGTCTCTTGGCTGTTGACAGTTAATCTGAACAGCATCTCCCCCCCACACACACACACCTTTTCTTCAAAATTCCATTCACATTTCAAATCTGACTTGTCTGCTCTGATCAGAACAGGGAGCAGAAACTTCTCCTATCCAAACACAACGTTTGGGGGGATATTTAGTTCCTTAGGTAAAAGTGCCACTATCCATACATCAAGCCACCAGTGAGAGACAGCTTTGAGGCTCATGGCTAGGCTTGGATGCATAGCATGAGAAAAAAATGAGAAACTAGTACAACACCCACCCCTTGGACTCCAGATTAATTTGTAAAATGCAGCACTCTCTGTGTGATCTGGCGGTCCCAGAAGCAAATAAAGAAATAATGGCACAATACAGCAGGCCCAGCTGTGAATAGTAGTGCACCCAGCTGTGAATGGTGGTAAAAGAGCAGTGTCATGCACTATTAATATTATGCCTCCTTTGTAACCTAACCTGCTTTGTACTCTTTTTGTGGTTGAAGCCCCCTTAAGGCATTTATGTCAAAAAAGTGGGATATGATTTTTCTTATACGATGAATAAAAAACTACATTAAGCTCCCTGTTTAAGTAGCATTATAAAGATCCCACCACACACATACACATTGTACATTAAGGTATCTAGTAGGTCCTGACTTAGCTTCTGGTCAGAATAAAAGTCCATGGTCAATCTTCCCTACTACCTATAATTTATGGATCTTGTTTTACAAGAGTGTGAAGCTGTTCTGGAATAGCTTTGGTAAGATGTCAGGTCATCAAAAACCCTTCTTCCCAGAAATGTACAGTGGAACAAGATTAGCTGTGATTTATCCGTGTGGGGAGTACATTGGTACTCAAAGGCCCAGCCTCACTTGTTAATATTTTGCCTGTGATCTTTTCTTCTGGCTGGTTCTCTCAGGCCCAGTTTATTACCATCTGTACATTTGGCATGGGGTGGTGACCTCAGGCCAGCTGAACTGATTTGTACCTTGTTATCTGTTTTTCCAACAGGCAGCTAGTGTCTATCACTGTAATGCATTTTGTGTTGTGCTGTTGTGTTGTATAGGTATGTTCCAACCTAAGTACTTACATGGTAGTATTTGGATTAGGCTGTAAAACAGATAACATCCTCTACTACTTTTCAACTTGTCCATAATTCTGCAGAAAACTTTAACATTTTGGGGCCTGGAGATGTCCCAGAGTCCCAACTTATCACCAGACTACAGAGATCAGTTCCCATGGAGAAAAATGGCTGCTTTGGAGGGTGGACTCTGTGGCATTATACCCTGCTGAGGTCCCTCCCCTCCCCAAACCCTGTTCTCCCCAGGCTCCACCCCCAAATATCTAGGAATTTCCCAACCCAGTGTTGGAAACCCTATTTTTGGGACTGGGCCAAAAGAAAACCTAAGTGCCATACTACCAAAAGAGGTTTCCAAGTATTCTCTGTGACATTGCAAAGGACTCTGGGACACATCTTACCTATCCACATAGTTTCTTGGCATCTATGGAAGTACTAAATGATCACTTAAGGAGCCTGCATTTAACTGAACCAGAATTATTATTTTTTTAAAAGTATGGAAGCCATAAGTAAACTAAGCAGGAAAGTTAAATAATCTTAGTTTTTGGCTTTACTAGAGGGTTTTTGGTTTTGCATTAGGTGTTTTTAAAGAATCCCTAATTTGGATGATAACAACCTGGATGTGTTAATTGAAACAGTTTAATAAGAGAATAGCAAAACACTTCCATAAGTGACTTCCACAGCTTTCCTCTTCGCTGCCAAAAAAGAAAAAGAAAAAGCTATTACAACTGAAAATGTATATAACCAGAAGTAAATATTCTGAGGAAAGGTCCTACAAAAACAAAAATCTACTAGAGCGTAGTATTTGATAGTGGAAACCAAAGCATTCCACAGGACTGCATGTTGCTTGAACATAGTTTTCAAATTACATAGCTTATGATACTAGTTATTTGAGGTTAGTTAGATGTTGCCAACTGTCAAATTGAATTCTAGAGAGGAACCATAATGCCTACTAATTGTAATTCATAAATTATTGTTAGTGGCTAATGTGTCCAGACTTTTAAAATATTTCTCTGTTGAGACACACAATGTAGTCTACAAGGGAAATAAGGTTAACATTAATGAGCCTGCATAATTTGGGGCATTTATTTTGCATGTGGACCATCTCTTCCTTTGCACCTTGGTCTTATTGACATTTCCAAGGATTACTTTAAACATTTATCTTCTCTAAGCTAACTTTTATCTAATATCAAAATTTCTACCCCTAGGACCTTTTGTCCCATTCTGGCCTCAAAAGATCAATCCTTCACTGAGAAAATCACACCCCCATTCTCCCCCTTACCAGGCACTTTAGACTTCCTTTCTCCTTCTTATGCTTCTAGTAGAACAGGGCTGTGTTGGGACTACCAAGACCAAGAGAGTATATTTATGTTATGCTCCTTGTCCACAACACCTGTGGGGATATGGGGATAAAATACTAACTTTGCAGGCCACTGTAAAGGAACAAAGTAGGAGAAGCAGTGAAGGCCAACCAGAAACATTTTCAACCTCACAGACAAAGGGAGGTCTAATTTGGGAGTTCTGGTCCACAGGGGTCAAGGGGGTCATGCTGGAGGAATTTCCAACCACATCTGGAATGTAGGGTTGCCAGGTCTAGGTTGAAAAATACCTGGAGACTTTGGGGTGGATCCAGGAGAGGGTGGGGTTTGAGAAGGGGAGGGGCCTCAGCATGGTACAATGCCATAGAGACCACCCTTCAAAGCAGCCATTTTCTCCAGGGGAGCTGATCTTTGTTATAAATGTGGGAGTTATAAACGTGGGAGTTATAAACGTGGGAGGCCTCCAGGCCCCACCTGGAGGCTGGCAACTTTACTGAAACATCTCCCTTGCCTGAAAAGCATCAGATTGTTTCCATCAATGTAGCCTAAAGCGTCTGATCAAGCTTCAGAACTGATTTAATCTTTTCAGTTTATCTGTGTGCAAACGCCTCAACAGGAAGCAGACCAGGAACATGTTGATGGTGATCTACACAAAACGGGAATAAGCTGCCCATGCCCAGTTATAGCCCATAGTAAATAAACAGTGCCAATCAAAGTATCTCCTTTTATCCAAATCTCTTGCACATAGGCAGGTTCTGACTAACCTTAAAGCAAAATAAATGTTATCGGTATAGAAGGCATTTGGGCACATAATAATCTACTCTTCTCTGAAACTCTTTGAATACAGGGAATAAGTGCCATGGATCCTTCAAATCCCTTTTCAAAACCAAAGTTTGCTCTTCTTTAACTGTATTTCATTTTGCTGTTTACCTCAAAAGAAAATCTACTCTAAATCTATGCTTATCTGCTTTAAATAAAGCTCTTTCTTTTTTCTCCTGCTTCTTTCCAATCAGTTGTTACCCTTGTGGTCAAGACTTCATCATGTAATAGAAACTGGAGTACGCACTTTATGACAAGAACACAATATGTAATAAAAGGGAGCAATGTTCCCTCTAAGTTCCAAAATGTTGTGAGAAAAAATTCTACCTCTTGAGTGAAAAAAGCTAGTAGCATTAAAATTGTGAGTATACAGCATAAATTAGTTTTTAGAAGATTGTTTCTATAACCTTGTAAAAATCTCCGAATGAATTCTTTTAAACTATATTTTAAGAATAATTTAAACTTTATAAGAGAAAACAGAATCAAGTCAAATTTCATCACAGAAAATGCCCTCTATGGGGGTAGACCAGGCCTCCAGAGAATAGGTCTACCTGCCCTTTTCCACTATATTGGTAGACCTGACCTTTGGAGAACAGGTCTACCCACTTCTTTCCATGATATTGGTAGACCTGGTTTCCAAAGAACAGGTCTACCCATCCCAGTCTATTATAGTGGTAGATCTGGCCTTGGACCATCACCCTGCGCTGAGCCTTAGAAAACATACCAGCGCTTGGGGGGGGGGGGGACTCTTGAAGTCTACTTTGGGTTTTTTAGTGAAATATGACAAATTACAGCTTAAGTATAACAGAGGTGAAACAATCACTGTCAGAACCCTAGCTAACCTAACAAACAGGAAGTTGCTTAAATGTTATCAAGCTGCCCAAACCACTTATTTATTCAAATATTTATGTCCCACTTTTCCCTGTGAGTCAAGGCAGCTTACAAATCATACTAAGAAGCATAATAGGGTGTGCAAAAAAAAATTCAATTTTCCAGCTCCATTATTGTCTATGGGGACCATTATAGTCAATAGGCCCTATAGGCTATAATGGAGAATTCATCCAAAGGTATATGGGACTCTGGGGGGCTGTTTTTTGAGGTAGAGGCACCAAATTTGTGGCATAGCTGTTGATGCCTCTCCTCAACCTTCCCCCCAAGTTTAAAAAAGATTGGACCAGGGGATCCAATTCTATGGGCCCCAGAAGAAGATGCCCCCATCCTCCATTGTTCCCAATGGAGGGGAAAATGCCTTCTCAGTTTACTTGTGAGCTAAAGCTAAAATCCCTGACTGGCCATCTTAAATTTTGTGTGCCAGCACCCCCTAGCACAGCTTAGAGGGAACTCTGTAAGGGAGATCCTAAAGAACCATAGCCATAGAAAAGAGTGCAGTAGCACCTTAAAGACTAACAAACAGGTTACTAGGTTTTGTGAGTCACTGCTCACTTCTTCAGATACAGGCTACCCATTTTGATCTAAAGCTCCATGTTCATGGATGGGGCTTCAAAAGAATCCTTCAAAAATGCTGCTGACAAAATTTTCAAATTCTGCTATTTGGGATAAATATATAAAAATAAACACCATGCATATTTATCTTATGAGTTCTATTGCTTTTGCTGCATGTTATTGTGTGATATTTACATTATGATGTATTTAATTTAAAATTCATCTACCACATTATGTGTAATTAATGTAAGCATGCACATCCAATATTGTATATGCCTTCATGACAGACTGCGTTTTTAAAAGCTGTGTAAACAGATAAAGGGCTGTGACAGGTTAATTCTTCACAGAGCCAGAGATCCTTGAGTAACAGGCTTCTCAAAGCAATCTGCGTGGTTAGCATTAGTTGAGCAGAGATAGACTTCTGAATTGGATGCTGAGGAGGATGGAGTCTGATTTCAGCCCTAGCTGAGAAGAGTTGAGTACTGACAGATTCAGAATTCAGCCAGGACTGAGCAGTTTAACAAAGACAGGGGAACTGGGAGAAAGCTGGCAAGGAAGTTTGGGAAGTAGGTGAAGACTCCCATTTGGGCCAAGGAAAGGGGATAGATCTTCCCTACCCAGTCAAACAGGGAGTTAGCTCTGAAGAATGCAGAAATCCCTGGTCTGGTGTGATTAGAAACTGTCTGTATAAACCTTAAGAATCAGTTGAAAACTCAAGGTGAGTACTAGTGTTTCAAGGAAGGGGTTTGGGTACTGGAAAGAGTATACCAGCCTTCTGGAAACCAAAAGAGTTGGAGAATTCTTAAAGAAAGTGTACTGGAGTGTTTGGGGAAACACTGAAACAAAAGCCTCTCAACGTAAAGGTTTAAGTAACTGTGAATAGCTTAAGAAACTCTCATTAGCTTGAAACATAAGAACTAAAGTCCGTGCATGTACTGGTTTTTCCTTTGAAATTTTCAACCCCTGATTTCACCTGATCTTTTTCATCTATTTTGAATAAAATATTTAGTTAATTTTGAATTTTAAAATGTTTTAAGTGCCATTTTCAGTGGTTTAAGTTAAAGGGTGATCCTGACCCTTCCCTTAGGTTCCTAGGTTGAGACAGCAGTAAAATAATATACTGAAACAAGGACAGCCAAAATTCTTCAGGAAAGAAAAAAAACAGGCCACTAGGGCTGCTCAGTCAAAAAAGGAAAGAAAAACAGAGGGAAAATCTTGCCTTTGAAGGAGTGGATGGGGCCATCATAGCCTTAAACACTTCAAGTACCATGCTGCAGTTTGAACTTGATTAAAGATAAACATGCAGCTAACATATTCACCAAACAATGCCCCAGTTCTTTTGTATCTTAAAACAATGCAAATACCATGCTACATAATTGTAGCCAACAAGCCTGTACGTATAAAAATATCCAACGAGTGTCATTATAGGGATGAAACTTTGAGTAGAAATCTTGGCCCTGGCCCTGCTGGGTTTCTAAAGCAGATTTCTCAAGAACATTTTAAATTAGTACTTTATCTTAACTTTCAACTGTTATTTCCTTTTTCTTTACTCTGCATATCTCTGTATAATGTATAAATAATGAATGATAATAAATGTTCTGCCACACCAGTATTTTAGTGACAGTGTCTGTAATGTTGGCACAAGCCTATGGATTCAGAAATAAAAAGACAACATCCTGCTTGTGATTTAAAGAAAATACCACCCAAAATGAAACAAAGCTTCAACACGGGGAGTCTCTAAAATATTTAATGTTTCAAGGGAATGTTCTCCAGATTATAAAATATTGCTCACTAAAAATGTCTTCCTGCCAAAGTTCTTTTCTGAAGCAACAAAATTTATTTTTTCTTTGTATTCCCAAACAACAGCTCCTCAGAACAAAAGCTGTTCTTTGAGTTTTCTTCCTCTCATTGTTTTAAGGAAGCAAAACCTTTCTGATAATAAACTTTATGTTGGGATTACCTCAGCCAAATCTTATGAAAACCCTCTCCATCTTTGTGTTCTCCTCAAAGGAACAGTAACATTGTTATCTATGGCCACCTGTCCAATAACCTGAGCTTGCATAAAAAGTAGCTTTAACATAACATAAAGGCTGTGGTCACAAGGTCCCTTAAATCCGGGAGTCATCCCACATTTAAAGGGACCGCTTTTCTAAGATTCAGGTTGGGATGTCTTCACATCCCAACCCAGATGCGGCGGTGGAGGAGCTGACGGCGGCGGGCAGCAGAGGAGGCGGCGGCAGGCGGCAGTGGCCGGGGAGACTTTGGCAGCAGAAGAGGCGGAAGAAGAGGCGGTGACGGAGGAGCCAGCGGGCAGCAGAGGAGGCAGTGGCCAGTGGTGGCGGCAGTGGCCAGGGGAGGCACCCTTCCCCAAGCCCCGCCGGCCACCTGGTAAGTTTGGGGTTTTTTTCCCCTTTTACACTTGGGTGTTTGAGTGGCCAAGCGCCCAAGTGTAAAAGGGGGGGGGGGAATGGCAGGGGGGGCATCTGGACAGCCCTTCTCTCGCAATGATTGCGAGAGAGGGCTGGCCAGATGGCTCAAATGCGGGTTCCTCCCGCAACACCCGGGAAAACTGTTGATTTTCCCAGGGTCGGAAAATGCAGGAGGAACCCGGATTTGAGCCCACTTCGGTGCAGGACTTGCTGCGGCCCGTGTAGTCGGCCCCTTTAAATGCAGGAGGAAGCAGCCCTTCCTCCCACATTAAAGGGCCATGTGCTCGCAGCCAAAATGTAGACAGTATCTGAAGAGGTGTGGAGGAAAACAAGTACTTGTTGGGTAAAATGATAAGTAGGCCATATAAAGAAATATGTTGCAGCTCCAACAAAAGTAAGTATTGTAAGGTATTACATTATGTAGCACTCTGCACTGATAAGTTTTTTAAAGTCCCTTTTATAAGTGTATCCTTTTTGGCTGTGGCAGCAGTATTGCTGCAGCTCTAGAACTAAAGTAAAAGAAAATGGGTACTGAAAAAGCATTCCTAGCATTGGAGAGGTGGTGTTGACACCAAGCACAATGCACAGTCACTACCACTATGCAACTTCTGTCAACTACGATGATGAATGCACTTCTAATTATTGTAACAGAGCTTGGAGAGATCTTCTAGAGAAGACATATTAACAGAAGCCTCTCCTGTCAAGAACTCCCTTTGTTTCTAGTCTTCAGTGTTTGGGACTGCAGAGTCGTTCCCCCCCCCCCCCGATAATACGATTTTAGATTAATAGGGCCATACCTTTGTAAGGAAATTCTCTTTTCCCACAGGGAATATATTATACAAGGCCATAACTTCTTTGCCTTGCCTTTTTTTAATTCATGCAGTGATGTATATTCTAGAACATAAGGAATGTTGTGATAGCAGTGGTGAGTGTGGAAGGCTGAAAAAAGGCAGTTATGGGTCTGCTGCCTATAAACTCTGTGAACCACCTGGGAACTTTGTGAATGCTACCTAGAGTGATATTATGGAAGAAAGATGGGAAATAAATAAAGAGATCTTTGACAGGAAACTTACTGAGTTGCCAGTGTCACAGCGGGAAGGGCAGGCAGAACTTTTTCAGAATCCTATGGGCTGTGCCCAAAATTGCAACAGGGCATGCAGAAGGATCTGTGGAAGGTTGGAAGAGGCTGCTGTCCAGAAGAATGAAGAAGAGACAGCTAGAAGGAAGAGCCTGAAAAGAAACAAAACCGGGAGACAAAATGACCAGTGGTCGTGTCCAGGTGGTACAATTGTAAGGAAACCAGAGGTTTGCATGTTAATTTGAACTATCTGGCCAAGTATTTGGCTGTTTGCTCTAGTTTCCTTGGCTTGTAGTCTCTGCTCCTTTTTGTTTAATCAACACACTTCACTACATTTTTCTTTCTCCACCTCATAACCACAGCAACAACTTGGCAAGAATATCAGAGGTCTCTCGAGAGCATAAACAAATATTAGCTCAGTATTCGTAAACCACTTTATGATTGCCTTATTCAGAGAGTTCCAGAGGACCAGAGAAAGGAAGATTTCCTAAGACAAGTACTTCCCCCCACCTCTTATATTGTTTTATGTAACTGTTTTCTAATTCTATTCTCAACAGTCTCCTAAATCAGTTTACTGTGAAGGCTAGTCACAAAGACGTCACTTGCTTCTGGGTGCTACAGACAATTGCAGTGCCTTGGCCTGAGCTGAACTTACCTTTCCCAGCCTGACCTTCTCCATGGCAGAATGTTCCCTACTATAGTAGTCTTGATATTAGAGTTATTCATAAAGAACAAAGAGAACTAGAAGAGCCTAGATGAAGCAGAACGGTAGATGAAAAGGAGAAAAAGTGTTTTGAAGCATATACAGTATTCTTTTCTCCCAAAGGCAAGGCTACCAGTAGGGGAACAAGGAGGGAAAATTTCCAGGCCCCTAGTCAGCCTCCCATGAATCTGGAATGGTGATGGTGTTTCAGCAGCAAACAACTTATCCATCACTTCCAAGTTCTCCTCCTCTCCCCTGCAACACCAGTGGAAAATAATCCATGAGGATGACATTCAAGAGCAAATTTCCAGCCCCCTGGGGCACAAGTAGCAACAAAAAAAGCCATTAGTCTACAAAACAGAAAGTTCTAGCAGCTTGCTCTCAGTTTTACCAAAATTAGCAATGCTTTTCTAAGGACATAGCCTAGACCCAACTAATTGTTTAATTGGATACTTCCTGTTCCTACTGAGATGTGTGTGTCTTTGTGGAGGGAACATACATGATCAGCTGGAGGGCCCTTTAAATCTGGCAGGAAGGAAAAGAGAGGGGTAGCTGCTGTAGGGGGCAGGGCTTTCCCCCGCTGACCAGTGGTGGGCAGGAGCCAGGGGCATAGACTTTTCTGAAGTCCGGGGGGGCGGGGGCTCCTTAGCGTGCGTGCTTTGCATGCGCGCTCGCTGGGGCGATGTTTCCGCCCCCCCCGGAAAACCTACCGCCAGCCGCCATGCCTCCCCGGCCCTTCCAAGGCTCACCAGCCGGTGCTGCTGGTGCCTTTCCCTCCCCCTCCGCCCTGGCCACTCCCTCCCTCACCCCTAAAAGAGGAAGAGGGAGAGATAAGGAGGGAGGAATGGCCAGGCCGGTGGGGGGGAAAGGCACCCGCTGGCGAGCCTTGGAAGGACCCGGGAAGCGCGGCGGCAAGGCGCCGGCGGCAGGCGCGACGTTTTCCCGGGGGGGCTCAGTTTCCCCCAGGAAATTTCGGGGGGGGGGCTTGAGCCCTCGAGCCCCCTCCCCGTAGTTTACACCAGTGGCAGGAGCCCTTGAGATCGGGGGGGGATCCCCCACCCCCACCTGGGGACTGGCATCCCTATCATCAGATTGTACTCTAAGGAAGAATCTTTTTTAAAAAAGGAAGATGGGAGTCTTCTGGAGCAAGGAAAGAGTTGCTAGGGAAAGCATTTTGCCAGCTGCAAAACATATCAGCTCTGTGTTTTAGTCTCCTTCCTGCCTGCAAGTGTAAGGGCTAGTTATGGCCAGAGGTAGTCTTAGTAGCCTTGCCAGTTGCCTGAGATGGCGTGGGGGGGGGGGGGGTAAGCTCCTGCCTCTAAACTCTAGGCCCTTCCAGGGCTCTTTGTTCTAGTGGGAGCAAAAGCAAGGACAGGGACTGACATTCTATAACAATGTAACATCACTTGCAGTTACAGTTGCCAGTTCAGGGATGGGAAACTCCTGGAGATTTGGGGTTGGTGTCTTGGGTCAGTGAAATTTGGGTAGGGGAGGGAGCTCAGCAGGCAAGTGATGCCATAGAGTTTTCCTTCTGCTCTTGGTTTTATATTGGTAAGGTATATGTTAGGTAAGGTGTACCTGGTTATAAATTGTTATTAATTTATTGTTCCATCATGTTTATTTTGGGTTTTTTGCCACATTAAGTAAACCATAACTGTAAACAGTCCTGAGCCCACTGTGAGGGGATAGGCAGTCTAGGGCTACGATCATACGCACAATTAGACCTGACATAGGTGTGAATGCCGGGTGGATATAAAGGAAGTGATCAGACAGCAACATCTGGGAGGCATCCTACAGTCATTGGCAACCCATTCTGCTCCATTGCAGAAGCGAAGTTAAAAGACATCGGGGAAATCCGGCAATAAATGGGTTATGATGGGCCACAGACAGACTTTCCCCTGTCTGACCACTCCAGTGCACTCTCGTATCATCAGGATGTTCTGATCAGGCCATTCTGACTCTGAGCCATTGTTTCCCCCCCTTCTCAGTATGCACATCATCGCAAACTCCATAGGGAGTGCTGAGGTGCAATTCATTGATTCTTCATTTAAGCAAATGGGAAACAAACCACGCACAACCCCAACTCACCTGCAGTTGTGTTGGATCACACACCAATGAGCTGCACCTGCAGCTTCAAAGGGAGGTGTGATCTCATAACTGTGGGTCAAATTCCTCCAGGGAAAATAGCCTTGCATCCCCCCCCCCCCCCAGCAGTATCTGGCATGTGTGACCTCAACCTAGAATTATTTTAATCAAGAAAGAAAAGTCAATTCTGTGTTATTCAATGGTGATTGCTTCCAAGAAAGTGTCATTAGGAATGCACTGTAAGCCTGTTGTAATCAGTGGGACTTAACAGTGAAAACTATGTGCTTTGTTTGAGGCTTTAATTTTTCAAGGCAAAATAAGAAATTTCAGTTCAAATAACATGAAGCCAACTCTTCCCCCATACATTTCCCCAACCTGCCAATATTACCTCTATGTCTGTCTTATGAGGCCTGTGCTCCAGGCATCTAAACATCCATCTTTGCCAAGGAGCAAGGACTGATCATTTGCAATGAGTCCATGGAAATAAAGATTTCAGATGCTGATGCTAAATGCCACAAGCAACTACCAAAAGCTAGAATCATCACTTTGATTTTCTAGCTGGTGTTAAGGTTAAAAGTTAAAAGAAAAAGTTCAGAATATTGGATCTGATGCATTTAAAAATGTTGTGGCTGGGAATCCTTCTAATAGGTGGAAGGTTGAAATGCCTTCATCATCTGTAATCAAAACTTTGCCCCAGTGTACTATTTGCAAGGAAAACATATGTGAAACTGCTATCTGGGAACAATCATTTTCTCGCACAATGAGATGTTATTTGCAATCATCTCTTGATGAAGATCCTCATTAATCCTGACCTTATGGATGACTTTTATCATGTTTAAATTGTTAGTCAAAATTAGTTTAAATCAGAGGCTGCCCATCCTTCTTTGAAAGACCAGCACGGACCAGAGGGCAGCCTTCTGGACCCACTCCCCAACATCCCACAACCAGTGACCAAAAAGTATGTGTGTGGGGAGGACACGGACTGCTATACAAGACCCTCAGATGAGAGCTGCCAAGTGGACAGGCCAACAAGCAATGAGAAGGTTGTCAACAGTATAATATGAAAGCAATCTTAAAGAATGTAAGTAAAATCTGTTTTTACAAAAATATTTATAATGATTATCATGAAAAGTACAAAATGTGTTATTATATTAAAAGACATACAAACACAAGTGGGATGTAAACCCTTGTATTTATATGTCTTTTAATGTAGTAACACATGTTGTACTTTGCATGATCATCACTGCAAATATTTTTGTAAAAAACAAATCTTGTTTACATTCTTTAAGGTTGCTTTTGTATGTTTGGTTGATTATAGAGAGGTGAAGCTGCCCAGCATCCTCCTACTTCTACCCCCCCACCCCACTCCTAGGCACAAGGGTCACTGCTGTCTTGTAGCAGTAAGCTAGTTTTTTCAGCTGCTTTCATATTCCTTTTATTTATTCAAACCACTCACTCTTAAGATCTGCCAACAAGACCCTACTCAGAATACCATAGGTATAACTGAATACCTACTCAGAATGCCAATTTATCATTTTAAAATGCAAGACTGGTGTACATCAAAAGCAGAGCCATTTCAATAGTTGCTCCACCATTATAGAAATCACTCTTTTCATAGTTGTGGTCCCCAAAGCAATGCCTATGAGAACTACGGTGCTCACTGATGTGATTCCTGGGGCACACTAGCTTCTTTCCCTAAAGATAAGTGGCAGTCTTACTTTTCTCCACTTCACTTGAGTAGGAGGTAATTATACCCAGTCCTCCCATGGCAGTCATTTTGTTTTGCCCAATATCTGTTCTCAGAATTCCAAAAGCATGCATTGGTTCAACAAGTCTAGGCACCCCTGCTTTTAGAGACTTGGTTTTCTACTTCACTTGCTTCTTTTGAGAGGCTTTTTGTTCTAGCATGCTTATAGTACTGGAGTTTAAGCTGTTTTATTGTGCTGACATGCCAGGATAACCACTGTGATACTTTTTAGAGGAAACCTGTGTAACTAAAATCATGGTGAATTGCACGTTGATTACCATCAACAGAAGTGTAACCCCACAGTGCCTTCTAATACAATCTGCTGCAGTTTGCTGCAGGCTACCAGCCCTGCTATTTCTCCAAGATGAATCCTGGGATTAAAAGTTATACAAGAGCAATCACCACAACACTATAACCAACATAATAGCACAAGAAGAGAAACTGAAGGGTAATTGTAGACTATCAGAGTAAAAATATACAGTTATGTATTAACTAATCAAAACCTGAAGTTATACTCCCTTTATTGAATATCATTATGACAATAAACCCAACTTGAAAATTAATGAAGGGTCAGTAATATTCAGAAACATTCAGCACACTTATGGTAGTTTTTGACAATCTTAGAGGGAGGGAAGAGAATAAGGAAAAGGGTATTAAATAGATACATTAGTGGCATGGTGTCAGAATATCAGGGCTCAGTCCAGAAGTGCAGAGACCAGAAACATGAAGTGAGGTCCAAGCTTTTCTTGGCTAAATGTTCTGAGAAGACAGATGACACTCTGTGGATCAGAATCAGGAGGCAATCACCCCCAGGAGACATTGACTCATCACTGACATCCTTTTTTTAACATTTCCTATCCCCAAATGGGGGGTGGAACCTAGAAGTGATATCAGCAACACTATAGGATTTCACCCAATCTCTATAGTAAAAACCAAGGAAATTGGGAATATTCCTCAAGCATCACTGATGGTACTTCCATATGCCTGCTGGAAGGGATGACTCATCATCAATGCCCTCCCCCCCCATTTGCCCCACCACCATTAAGTGGAGCACTTTCAAGTATGGGGGAGTACTGGAGGGAGATTCCTCATCAGTAGTGGGCAAATGGTAAGCCTACTGAAACTAAACAAGCATGACTAAAATAAAAAAGGTGGCAGTGCGGCTTTTAAACTAATCCCAGGGGGAAAGCTGATGGGGAACCTCTGGTTCAGGACATCAGTCCAAAGGCATGACTGCATAAACACTCAGGGTAATATTGATAGAAGTGTAATAGAACTTGGAAGCGAGGGCATGATGGTGACTGAGGGCCATGTGTGGTGACTAAGTGGCCAAGAAAGGTGAGTTACATTATAGATGTCTATATGCCAGTGCTAGAAGTCTCCAAGCCAAGCTGGGGGAACTGGAGTGCTTGGTGTTCAATAGGACTTTAGATATAGCAGGTATCTCAGAAACATTGTGGAATGGGGGAAATCGATTGGATGCAGTCATTCCTGGGTATAAGCTCTAACAGCAGGACAAAGAAGGGTGGGTTGTTATTGGTGTTGCATTGTACATCAAAGAGGGCATAGAATCAAATAAGTTAGAAAACATTGGGGGATTAACTCCCCAACAGAAATTATATGGGTGGAAATACTGGGCCTTAAGGATTACTTAAAAGTGGAGGTGTACTATCATTCATCTGATCAAACCCTTGAGGCTGATCTTGAGATGGAGAAGGAAATAAGGGAGGTGACTAAAGCAGATAATGTTATACTGGGAGACTTCAACCACCTTCACATTGACTGGGTAAACACATGCTCAAGTCATGCTGTAGAAATGAGATTCCTGGGAATCATAATGACTGTGCACTAGAACAGTTGGCCACAGAGCCAACCAAAGGGGTAGAAATCTTGGACTTGTTTCTGAGTAGGTCTCAAGACCTGGTGAGAGATGTAGAGGTTGTTCCAGCAATTGGGAACAGTAACTACAATGCCATTAAGTTCAGCATTCAGGTTAGTGGAAAGTTACCCCTAAAGTCCAAAACTGTCACATTTAATTACAAAAGAGGGAACTTTGCAAAAATAAGGGAAATAGTAAAAAGGAAACTGAAAGGGAAACGCAAGAGAGTCAAGTCCCTAGAGAATGCTTGGAAGCTATTTAAAACCACTCTAACTGAAACTGTAAGAACATAAGAGAAGCCATGCTGAATCAGGCCAGTGGCCCATCCAATCCAACAGTCTGTGTCGTCATTGTCTTCTTCTTCTTCTCCTCCTCCTTCTTCTTCTTTGATGCGAGATAGTTGATCTGCTAATACATATATGTAACCTATGACCTGTCACTAAATTCAGCGGCTGTACCAGAAGAGTGGAGACTCTTCAGCTTTCCATCTCCCCCCCTACCTGCAGCCTCTACCATGCTTTGAAGCCCTGACTGCTGAAGCCCTGACTGCTGAAGCTCTGACTGCCAATCTCAACAGGGTATAAGGACACAGAGTCCATCATTTTCTCCAGGGGAACTGATCGATGCCATCTGGTGTGCAGTTGTAATTCTAAGTGATCTCCTGCCCTCACCTGGAGATTGGCAACATTGGTTCCCCAAGAGGGAATAGCTGGTTTGGAGGGCAGAGTCCATGGCATTCTACCTGTCTGAGGCCCCACCCCTCCTCAAACCTCACCCTCTCCAGGCTCCATCCCTCAAATCTCCAGGAATTCCCCACCTGGAGTTGGCAACTCCATCTCCTTCTCAGCCAAGCATCAACCTACCTTAATTTCCCCCTCATTCTTCAGCTTTTCATTCCCCCTATCTGCAGCCTCTACCATGTTCTGAAGCCCTGACACTGCCTTTTTTGAGGGTCAGAGACCCCTGTGGTCAAATCTCCCTATTTGGAGAAGGAATCCACAATCTTTGGGGGATCTCTGGAAAGTTGGCAACCCAAGGGTCTGGCCTTTCCTTGCTTCCCTGGGCTACCCCTCCCTTTGGTACTGGTAGAGCGGGGGAGACTGTGGGGTCAGAGCACAACACAGATTATTGGTCCAAATAGAATAATTTATTTTAGTATTTATACAATTATGGAGCACACACACACAGTAAATGAATAAGGGACAACTAAATAAAACAGGGGTTAAACACAATCCTTCCTGGATGGGCTGGGATCTATATTGATGGTGCCCCGCCCCTTGGGAGAGTCCCTCTTTTCCTGCACTTTTTGGTCTTGGGGCAGCTGGGAACTGTAGGCCAGCAGATGAGAAAGCCCCATTCAACCCAGTGAGTGATACTCCTGCATGCCCCTCTCTGGAACTACAGCTCAATTGAACCTTATGGGGGAACATTTTAAACAAACCACAGGCAGCAGCCATCTTATAAACACAGGTAACTGCCATTTTTGTTTTACCTACCAACAATCACTGAGGTAACAGTTAATCCCCCCACAGGAAGGAAGCTGGAGAAGCATCTTCATCAAGAGAGAAAGCCGTCTGCCAGGAATTCTGACAGGGCACAGAGGCTGAAGGAGTGGGCGGGGAAAAGGAACCGACCCAGCCAATGGCATGCATGTATTCACAGCCAGTGGATACGGACAGCTTCTGATTGACAGGCCAGGGGACCAAAGGCTGGGGTGGCGTGTGGAATCTTCAAGAGTATGCCACCACCATGCAGAGAATTATTATATAGAGAGATTCTGTAAGGCTGAGTTCAATGGCAATACCATCCAAGTAAGTATGTCGAGCTTTTTGGCTTTTTTAAAAAAATAAGTAACCTACATCATTAGAATGTTCTTCCCTGTAATCACAGGAAAGCTCAAGCTCAGGAGGAAGTGATCCTGTCAGTTTCCAGAAAAAAACTGTCTGTGTACAGGACTGAGTGGCTAGCCCTGGTAACTTCAAGAAGTCAACATTCCAGAGAACCAAGTCATCCTTGATTTCCACCATCTTGAATAATTTGGTGTCATCTGCAAACTTGACCCCTACACTACATACTCCTAGCAGGGGTCATTTTGTAGAAAAAGAGGTGCAGGAGCTCATTAGCATAACTCATTAGCATAACTTATTTGCATATGCCACACCCCCTGACATCACCAGAAGTATGTCAGAAGGCAAGAAAGAAAGAAGAGAGAGAGACAAAGAGAAAGAGAGAGGAGAGAGAGAGGAAGGAAGGAAGGAAGGAGCTGGCAGAGAGGGGACAGCTACTAATCCAAGCCTCAGAAATACCACTATTCTGGGAGGATAGCTTCAGTGGTGGCTGAAGCCTTCAGAAGGCTGGTTGGAGGAACAAGGACCTTTCCAGGGGATGGGGTCATTTTGCTGCAGCCATGACACAAGCAGGCATTCCCCCGCCGGGGGGGGGGGGCTGGCACCAACTCCCGGAGCTGAGCTCCCCAGAGCTCCTGCTCAAAATGACCCTCACTCCTAGTTCCAGATCATTTATGAACAGATTAAATAGTACCAACCCCAGTATCTTTCCATGTGGGACCCCACTGCTTACTTCCCTCCATTGTGAGAACTGTCCATTGATTCCTACTCTTTGCTTCTTGCCATTTAACCAATTTTAAATCTGTAAGAGAACTCCTCTTGTCAAGAGCCTTTTGAAAGTCCAACTATATAATGTATACTGGATTACCATTGTCTACATGCTTATTCACTTTCTCAAAGAACTCCAAATGGCTGGTGAGGCAGGACTTCCCTTTGCAAAAGCCATGATGATTTTCCATCAGTAGATTTTGTTCCTTTATGTGTCTAAGAATTCTATCTTTGATTACAGTTTCTCCTAATTTGCCTGGGACAGAGGTTAGGCTAAATGGCCTGTAATTTCCTAGCTACCTTATGGAACCCTTTTTAAAAACTGATGTAACATTTGCTATTCTCCAGTCTTCTGGTATAGGGGTTGAATTTAGCAATAGATTACATATACAGGTTAGAAGACCAGCAGTATCAAATTTGAGTTTCCTAAAAACTCTCAGGTGTATGGAGGTTTATCAGTTTCCCCAACAGAATGCACAAGCATGAAATACTACCAAATGTGCAGTACTGTTCTATCTAAATAAACTAAAAGCAACCCAAAAAACAGGCTCAAACTACCCTCTAACAGCTGAACAGCCCATTGATGAGACAGTTTTCTGCTTGTGATTGATGGACAGATCATGAACAAGCTGGTATTTACTCCTCTCACCACACTGGTGGTCCTAATCAGGGCAAAAAAATGCAGTGTGTAAATTTTGTAAAGAAACAAATAATAAATAGAGATTGTCGTCCCTCCCCCGCCCCCCCCCCCCCGGAGTCAGGTGGGAATATATTTGAGTGCCATTAGGATTACAGCTGAGTTCCAGTTGGCTGCTAGGCACATTACTGCAGCAATTTTAACAATGATAATAGCACATTTGTGAGCCTTCACTACCACAGAAATTACAGTAAAACCATGAAGAATGTCTGTGATGGTTCCAGTTCACACACATGATGCTTCCATAAGAGTACAACCCAACCATAAACCAACTGATACATCTGCACAGTATCATGGCAAACATACAATGGACCGTTCTCTTGTATGAATCAGCTCCTAGTATAATTTCCAATAACGGCTCTGACAGACTTGCAGGAGTATCTACAAGGAAATAAGGGAATATGGGTTCATTCAGATGATATATCAATTGCATAAACTTTTCATTTTCTCCAAGTTTAGGCAAATGATGGATTTAAACTATATTTTATTTTAATGGCACTATTTTCTAGCAGTCAGCTGGTTTTAAATTGCCAATAAAATGTCTTGTTAGGGTTAGTATTACTTCAGGAAGCTTCTCCTAAAGTTTTTTTTTTTTATCAACACAATAATTCTGCCCACTTTGTGACACCACAGTATAAGGTATGGCAAAGTAAAGGAATGAATTCTGTTCCACAGTGTGTTTCTTATCAACCATTTAGACAATATTTCTCTTCTTCAGTTTCCTTACCAAGTTCATTATCCTTCTCCACTGATTATTTTCCTCTCAAGGACATACTGATTACTTTTGCTTCAAAAAAGTGGCACATTTACCTTTTGTTTCCCTCCAGCAAGATGCTGTTTTCATCCCTCACCTGTCTTCCTTTTCACCATTCTCTACATTTAATCCTCCATGCAAGGCATCTGTCCCATTACGCAGAATGAAAATCCCATGTAGATCAACATTTGATTGTTTAGCATAAAACGACCATAACCTTGGATTAACCCCCCCACCGAAACACCCTTTTCCCATATAAACACAAATTTGCAGGAAACAAAAAACCCAGAAAGAATGTCAGTAGGGTTGTTTTTTAAAAGCTGGAGTCATATTTGGGTAATTTATCATTTTAAACAATCAAATTGATATTTTAATTCTATAATTAAAGCTAGTGGTACAGGGTTAGCCATGATACAGTTAATGCAAGTGCTTCATAACAAATATTTTGTGTAGAAGGTAATTTGGTTCAAGTTTGGCCTGATCCAGCAGTTGCCTTTAAACATGGCATGTAAGATTGTCTCTCTTAATTTCAGTTGAAGAACCCAAACTACACGCCGCTCTGTATTTAATTTCTTCAGTTGGCTGGAAGGACTGCCACTCAAAAGGGGGTCCCTGGCCACTGGCTGCATTCTCTCGCTTCTTTGCCTCAGTCCCACCCACAGAGCCACCGGCCAGTGTCCCGGCCTCAGTCTGGAGGGAACCAGTGAAGGGGAAGAACTGACTGGGTGCTGGGTCCACTCTTCTCCTCTGCTAACTGTCCCCTCAGTGGCCTGCTTCTGTCAGTGAAAAGACAATGGACTTTCAGCATAACCCCCCTCCCCGCACACTGCCAGCGTGCCCAGAATAAACTGTCAGAATAAACTGTGAAACGGGGCCATTTCACACAGCACCCCATAGCGCTTCAGGACTGGTACAAGAACTGAAGAACACTTGGGAGGAGGTTTCAAGGTAAACCAGCTCAGGAATGCTTCCCTGGGAGAGGCACGTTTCTGTGTGAAAGGGCCAATATGTTCCATTACGGAACCGGTACTAATACAGTTCTGTGTGAAATGCCTGACAGAAACCATAACTGAAGAGTTCCTGAAATGGAACATATTGGCTGTGTGAAATTCCTCAGGCTCTCTCTCCTGCTTAGCTCCACCATGGCTGGCTGGCTAATGAGGTGGGCTAGCGACCATCAAACCATTCTCTTCAACCCCCTGCTGTGTGGCTGACTTTCCCCCTAGGGTTGCCAATCTCCAGGTGGGACCTGGAGATCTCCCGCTGTTACAATAGATCTCCAGATGACAGAGATCAGTTCCCCTGGAGAAAATGGCTGCTTTGGAGGGTAGACCCTATGGCATTATACCCTGCTGATTCCTTCCACCCCTCCCCAAATGCTGCCCTCCACAGAATCCACCCCCCAAATCTTCAGGAATTTCTATCATAGGGTTGCCAGGTCTGGGTTGGAAAATCCCTAGAGACTTTGGGGGTGGATCCAGGAGAGGGTGGGGTTTGGGGAGGGGAGGGGCCTCAGCATGGTACAATGCCATAGAGTCCACCCTCCAAAGCAGCCATTTTCTCCAGGGGAGCTGATCTCTGTCAACTGGAGATCCATTATAAAAGCAAGAGATCTCCAGGTCCCACCTGGAGATTGGCAACCCTAGGGGGAAAGTCAGCCACACAGCAGGGGGTTGAAGAGAATGGTTTGATGGTTGCTAGCCCACCTCATTAGCCAGCCAGCCATGGTGGAGCTAAGCAGGAGAGAGAGCCTGAGGAACCCTTGGGAACCCTATTCCATCATCAGAGCCAGCAACTTTCCCCTCAGTGCCCATTGGGTGGGACCTCAGGCAGGTACAATGCCATAGACTCCACCCTCCAAGCCAGCGAGTCCCTCATGGGGAACCATTGTTGCCAATCACCAGGTGGGGACTGGAGATCACTCAGAATTACAACTGGTCTCTAGGGGGGAGGGGGGAGGAGATAGAAAGCTGAAGCCAGGGGGCAGATAACGATACATTGACAGTTGGCTGGGAGGTAGGGTTTCCATCTCCAGGTTGGGAAATTCCTGGAGATTTGAGGGGTGGAACCTGGAGAGGGTGAGGTTTCAGCAGGGGTGGGACCTCAGACAGGTTCAGTTCCATAGACTCCACCCATCAAACCACCCGTTCCCTAATGGGGAACCATTGTTGCAAACTCCAGGGGAGGGATGGGGATCACGCTGAATTACAACTGCTCTTCAGATGGTAGAGATCTTCCCCTGGAGAAAATAGTGGACTCTGTGTCATTATACCTTGCTGAGGTCGCCACAGCAAATTGACACTGAGTGCCCTTGCACCAGCCTTTTGGTTTTTTTGGTAATTGATATAGCCCTCTCCTTTAGATTCTCATATCTTAAAAGTCAATTTTGGAAAAAGCATTTCCCCTCCCCATAATGGTGCTAGTTTAGGATCATGAATTCATTAGCCATATTGATGATTATAATTTGCTGATAAAGTATAATTCCTCCACAATGTATATATATATTGGCTAATTAAAATCTGAACATTCAAACGGCCATATAATCCATAACTTTTATATTGTTTCATATTGCATCAAGGTCTTTCCACCTCTGCAATCCCCTTTGGCAATGGTACTCATATCTGAACAGATCACTGAAGGTACTGTGGCGATAGGCAGCACAACCATCTGGGGGAACATAACAGAAAATGTGCTGCCACATGATACCGCCTTTTGGGGAAGAACTACCTCCCACACTACTTTATTATGCATATATCTCTTGAATATACAGACCTTTCAAACCTACCACATCAGACTGGGGCAGTACTTTAATGGTTTACATATTTAGCTACAATTAGAATAATTTGCTGTGGTTCTGGACCTACCTGAGGGTACGTTTCAGAAGGTGGTACTAAAGGACTGCTTCTCATCCCCCCAGCCTGTGGCCTGTGACATTCTGCAAAGTTCCATCTTGTCCACTATGTTTTTTGACATCTATATGAAACAACTGAGTGAGGTCATCTGGAGATTTGGGCTGGGTTGTCATCTGTATGCAGATGACACTGAGCTCTAACTCACGCTTCTGGCTGATCCCAGGGAGGCTGCAGAAACCCTGAATTGGTGCCTGGAGGCGGTTTTGGAATGGATGGAGACTAATAAACTGAAGCTTAATTCTGACAAGACAAAAGTGCTATTGGTGAGTGGAAGGTCTTACTTGGGATTTAAAGTGTTAGCTATTCTGGATGGGGTTGCACTCTCTGTGAAGGAACAAGTCTGTAGAATGGGGTGCTCTTGGACCCATGCCTAGTTCTTGATAAGCAGGTGGCAGCTGTGGCCAAGAGATCCTTTTACAAACTGCCCAGTTAGCCAGCTGCAGGCTTTCCTGAGCAGGAAAGATTTGGCCACTGTATAACATGTTGTATGTGGGGCTGTCCTTGACAATTGTTTAGAAACTTCAATTGGTGCAGAACGCTGCAGCCAGGATGTTGACTGGAGTGGGTCATAGGGACCGTATCACTCCAGTCTTGTTCCATCTACACTGGCTCCAAGTTTGTTTCCATGCAAAATTCAAGGTGCTGGTGTTGACTTTGAAATTCCTATTTGGTTTGGGGCAAACATACCTACTCCTTTATGAGCCTATCTGAACACAGGACATCTTCGGAGGACCTGCTTCAGGTCCCCCCACCTTCTGAGATTAGGTGGCTGGGAACCTGGAAGAGGGTCTTCTCAGTCAAGGCACTCTTTCCTCAGAAACACTTGCTTGTTCCCTTCTGTTGCCATCTTCCACCAGTAAGTGAAGACTTTGCTTCTCTTGGCATTCTCTCAGTGATCCCTCCTTCCTCCCCAGTGTTTTTACTGGGGGTTTTGGTACTTATTTTAAGTTTAGCTTTTAACTTGATTTAATGGCTTTCAAGATGAGATATTAATTTGTACGTTTTAATTTATTACCTTCCTTGGTGGCCATAATAATAAATTAATAGAATCAAGTAAAAATATGACACATCTGTTAATCCTTTCCTATACATGACCTTCTAACTTATTTCCAGCCATCAAAACAGAGCCCAACAATGAAAATTCGACAGCACTTTTCAAAGATATTCTGGTTATGTCAGCATGATTCAGAACTGAAAACATTGCTTAAAAGCATTAGACAATGAAAAGAAAAAGTTTCTCATTTAAGCTACCGAATCATAAACATAAAAATGTTAATTCAATCTTTAACAGTGTTGAAATATTGTTAATTCATATTAAAAGGTTTCAGAGTGTTTATTCGTTCAAGCTGCACTGCATTTATGGCTTGTATCTCATTTAAACTTCATTATCTTCTTGATGATGCAGTCATTTCCTTTCTTTTATTTTTGCCTTTATCTCCTTTTAGATTGTGCCTTTGCTTTGACTTTGACTGCACTGAAGTACATGCTGTTGCCCGCTTATTTTAGTAACAGTACTGGAAGGGAGTCACAGCTCTGTCTTATGCACATTTACCTGGGAGTAAGCCACACTGAACACAATGGGACCAATTTTGGAATAACAAATGCCCAGGATTATACTGCATGATGCTTACATGATGATGCTTACATGATGATGCTGCATGATGAGAGCCAGTTTGGTGTAGTGGTTAAGTGCGTGGACTCTAATCTGGGAGAACCGGGTTTGATTCCCCACTCCTCCACTTGCACCTGGCTGGATGACCTTGGGCAAGCCATAGCTCTGTACCAGCTGTTCTCTCAAGGAAAGCTTGGGAAAGAGTTCTCTCAGCCCCACCTACTTCACAGGGTGTCTGTTGTGGGGAGGGGAAGGGAAAGGAGTTTGTAAGCCACTCTGAGGGCGCGATCATACATACCCATTCACGACGCAAGCGGTGCGATGAAGCGACAGCGCAAACCGACGGGATCAGATGAGCACATCTGCAAAGCGTCGTGCTCCCGGCATAACAACGTCGCGAGTGCCCGTTGATGCGCTTCAAAAAGGGACCGCTAAAACAGAAGTCCTTTCCGGAAGAGCCGGAAGCAGGCATGCGTGGGATCGCAGCAGCGCACCTATGCCGTCGCATCCGGCCACCGTCGCGCTTCTGCGTAAATAGCGGATGTTTTTCTTCCGAGCTGCGTGAAAAGCGTAAGACCAGAGGTCCGCGCATGCGCAGTAGCGAAAAGTCGCCGAAAAGCAGAAGGGGGGCTGTACGGGCGTACGGGCTGCACGGACTGTTGCCGCGCAGCCGGAAAAAACAGTAAAGGGCCAGAGACACGTTCCCCACACCTCCCTCTGCTCCCGATACCCCTTGTATCCAGAACAGGCACCAGTGCAATGGCTAAGTCGCGTGGCCGTTCCTGGACACGCCCAGAAGTGAGGGACCTCCTAGCGTTATGGGGAGACGCCAGGGTCCAGCGGACCCTGGGACAGTCCCGCCGGAACATTGAGGTGTTTGCTGAGGTGGCTAGGGGCATGGTGGCTAGGGGACACGACCGGGATGCTCTCGCTTGTCGGCGCAGAACTAAGGCCATGCGCCTCAAGTACCGGAAAGTAGTGGCTAACAATTCCAAATCAGGCCAGCCCAGGATCACATGCCCCTATTATGAGGAGTTGCACCGGATCCTGCATAAGAGCAGAGATGTGGACCCCGGCATGGTGCTCCAGACCTTTGGCTGGTGCCGGCGGAGACGCCAGGCAACCCAGGGGCCGAGCACCTCATCAGAAGAGAGTGCCCGCTGCCCCAGGGCAGAGGACGAGTTGGAGTCAGCCGAGTCCCTGCCCTCGACCAGCAGCCACACTGGTAGGTGTCCCCAGGGACAGAGACCCGCACAGGCCACAGTGCCAGGGGGACCCTGGGAGCTGTGTGGGAAGGCACAATGCCCTCCACAAGGGAGCACCCCGTGGAAGAAGAGCTGGTGGGGCATCCAGTGGGAGAGGGGGCATATGGGGGCTGTGTCGCGCAAACTACGGCTGGTGATTCCCTGTCTGTCCCACGTACAGGTACAGAGTCAGTGAGCAATACCCAGCAGGACAGCAGCGACGAGGATGATGACACTGATGAGGACAGTCTCATGCCGCCCGGCCAAGGTTGGTGAAGGGCATCAGTGGGCCTCTGACTGCACACTGCTCCACTACTGGCGTTGCCAGCCACTGTGGATCACAGTAAACAGAACCTTCCTTCCTAGGGACACAAGAGCTGGTCTTGGATGCGGACATGGAAGCGGAGGAGGAGGCAGCAGAGGAGGAGGAGGAAGAACCCATGGAGGGCTCCGGCCGCCACCCGGACCGTGAGTCACACTAGGGGATAGGCTGGGGCATGGCCTATGTTCCTGTCTGGGTAGGGTAGAGGTGGCCGGTGTCAGGTGGATGGGTCTGGTGTTCACTGCCCATACCCCAACAGGCCTTCCGCCAGACGTCACCATGGGAGACCTGACCCCTGCAGAGAGAGCAGCCCTCTGCAAGACAAAGAAGAAGCGGCTCTCTGCCCTACAAAGTGTTGGGGAGCACCTGGCCACCCAGGCCCGGGAAGACAACAGAAAAGCCATGGCAGAGGACCGGCGGATGCATGACGAGCTGATTGCTGAAATGCGGGCCGCCCGTGAGCAAGATCAGGCAGCACACGCCGCCCAAGCTGCAGCACAGGCCACCATGCAGGCCAGCATAGAGGCCTCCAACACTCAGATGGCTCGTCTAACAGATGTGGTCTCTGCCCTAGTGGACACCATGCGTGCCCGGGCTGTGGCAACAGAGCCTCAGCGGCCCGGCCCTAGTGGGGTGGCCACACAGGTAGGGTGGGGCCGAGGTAGAGGCCGTGGGCGGGCACGGAAGAAGCTGGGAGCATCATAGGGACACTGGCCCAGGGCAACCAGCAGAGGTCCCCCGGGGAGGGGGGTATGGGGGAAGAAGGACAACACTACTACGGTTTTGGAAAAATATAACAAACTTTAATAAACAGAACTATGTAAACAACAACAAGAAACATGAATCAACCAACCCGCCCCCCCTAACCCGACCCGGTGTCCCACCCTGACTCCCCCGCACCCTCCAGGGTATGCTGCCGAGCACTCTGTGGCACCTCTGCCCCCTCCTCACCAGAGGAGGCCACGAGAATCGCGGCCTGGCCTGCCACCTCTGCCCCCCCTGTCCCGCTGCTGCCCCCTCGTCTGGGGCCGGCCCCGTCACCCCCTCTTCAGATGGCTCCTCCCCTTCCTGGCCCGGTGGCTCCTCGTCAGAGTCCTCGAGGATGTGGGGTCGCCGGTGCGAGGTGCGGTGTGTCCGGAGGGGGGACGGCCCGGGAGACGCAGCCTCCGCCACCTGGGCTGCCATGGTGTCATCCAGGCGCATCTCGGTCAGCAGCTGCTCAATTCTGCGCATACCCCGCTGCAGGAAGGAGAGTCGGTATCCGTATCGACCGACTGTGGGGAAACAAGGGCGGGTGTCCCGTCAGTGGCCACATGGCCGCCCACCGGCCCACAAGGACATTTGGCTGGCGGCTGAGCTGCCAGGCCATGGATGGGAGCAGACGTGCCAGCTGCTCACCACTGTCTACAGTCCACCCACGGCAAAGTTCTTCGAACATGCCAAGTGGGATACTCACGGGTGTCTATGACGTTCTCCATCTTTCCCTCTAGGATGGCTAGCCTTTCCACGGTGCCGGAAGAGGGTCCCGCCTCGGGTGCAGATGGGGCCCGCTCTGCTGTGCGCAGAGGAAGGGGGTCAGAACCATATTGGCAGGGGGCGACCGTGGTCCCTGGGCCCCATCCATATGCACACCTACCTGACTCTGTCTCAGGGGCGGAGCTGATGACCACAGGTCCAGCTTCCTCGGGAGTGGCAGCCATCTGCATTGGCTCCCCTGCATGTGAAACAAGGGTGGGGGTGAGAACCCAAGGGGAAACTATGTGGGCGACCAAAGACAGGATTTTGTGGAGGGCCGGTGCCCACGTAGCTAGCCCTGCAGTTGACTGATGGCTGCTAGGCGTGCGTGGAGGGTGACCCAACCACATCCTGCCAGGCCACCCAGGCTCCACCTTGCTGCGAGGTGGAGGCACCGGCCCCATGTGTGTGTGCTGCAGGAGCCACCCCATATGCGTGGCCACGGCCGATGGCCATGCCCAGTGGGTACTCACCCGCATCCCCTGATCGGCCACTCCCCAAATGTGGCTCCGGAGAGCTCACCACCACGGGCCCTGCAGGCAGAGGCACATGGCAGCCATCAGGAGCTGGGCTCCTGCCCCAGCTGTGCAGACCACCGAGTGACCAGCCACCCTAGGCCCATGTCAGCCATGCTGCTCTCCTCCAGCGCTGTCTGCTCCCCCTGATCCCAGGGAACCACCACCACAGGCACTCTACATGTCATGGCACCTGGCAGCCCCATGCTGGGAGCCTGTGTGGGCATGCCGTCATGATGCTCACCTTGTGCTGCAGGGCGCCGCTGGCCCTCCTCCAGGGATCCCTGGCCCTCGGCCTCTGAGGTGGCCCCCCTCTGCCTCTTCGCCCGTGGATGCCCTGTGAAATGACAGCCATGAGGGGGGGGGCACTAAGAGCCAAGGGGAAGGGGGTAGGGCGGTACTTACGGTATGGCGTCCGGTACCTCCATGCAGGCCGCCCAGCCTGCTCCCAGAGGTTCCGAAGCAGTCCAAAACGGGGAGGGCGATGTCCTTGAGGCGGGAGACCATCCCAGTCCTCCAGCGCCTCGAAGAATGCCGCCTTCTCCCGTTTGAACTTCGCCCGGCACTGCTGTGCCGAGCGCCGGAACCCCTGGGCTGCCAGGCGGCTGGCAGCCTGCTCGAAGAGGGAGAGGGTCTCCTCATGGGTCGAGGGCATGACCCTGGACCCGGCCTCCAGCTCATAAAGAGCCTCCAACAGACTCTCCACCTCCTCAGGCAGCCATAGCACACCCTTGGTGGGGAAAGCCATGCTGCCTGAATGAGGAGGCCTCTGCGTTCTGCGCATGCGCTGACACGCGCCCCCTTTTGCCCACTGTTTGGGCGAAAATATGAAAACGCAAAGGGCTGAGGCTTCGCACCTCCGTGGGGGGGGGGAAGGGAGGGAAACGGGTAGACGATTCTGTACAGTGAACATGTTATTCTACAAAGCGAACAGGTGATATGTGGCTGCCGTTCCGCATCCACTGGCTCGGCGATGCGGATTGTTCGGTGGCCGGCGCGTCGCATCTGCGAACAAACGAGCCTTTGCCCGAGCGCCACTACGCATGTTCGACCCGATGTCAGAACACACGGGCAAGCCCTCTGTTCCCAGGACGCACTTGTCAGCGAATGCCCAACCTTACGCTATGTGTGTGGCAGGGAAGGGGAGAGGCACCAGGGCCATCACCATGGTTTGCAGACAACGGCAGGGGGGCTCCTTTCCAGCTGACCCCATAGCCTAGCTGTCCATGCATTCCCAATGTGCTGTCTGTGGTCCCCAGCTGGCCCCCCCTCCTGGCAGCTCAGGGGTCTGGAACAGGGGGGACATGCCGTACGGGAGATGCCATGCCAGACCCGCACCCCTCTGCGTGACAGCCCCATGAGTTCTGACTCCCACCCTCCATGGCTCCCACAATAGGAGACGGACTAGCATCTGGTTGTAAGCTGCTTTATTTGAGGGAGGGCGGAACTCCACCACAATCTTGTCGCCTCAGCACCCCAGGGACAGGGAGCGGCGCACACCATGGCGGCGGCAGGGAGAGGGACCTAGGGGATCCCTGCGCGGTGACAGAACCATGTGGTGAGGGCCTCCCGCACCACCCGACCCGCAGCTGCCTGCCTCTCGTCTGCATCCATCTGTGGGTGCCTCTGCTCGGCCTCGTCCCAGTCCTCCTCGAAGTCCCTCTCCTCTCCCTCCTCCAGCGCCTCAGGAGCTTCGTGGCCACGGTCCTCGCAGAGGTTGTGCAGGACCACGCAGGCAGCCACGGCATACTTCACGTTATCCAGCTGCAGCGGCACCTGTAGAAGCAGGCACCGCCATCGTGCCTTCAAACGGCCGAAGGCGCGCTCCACGACATTGCGCACGCGCGCATGCACCTTATTGAAGTGCCGCTGCCTGGGGGTCATGTGGCCCTTGTAGGGCACCATCAGCCACCGCCGCAGGGGATAGGCCGCATCACCCAGGATCAGTGGAGGCACCTCCACTCCCTCGATGGTGCGGGTGGGATTTCCCGGCACGAACTGGCCCGCATCCATGGCATCCACGATGTTGGGGCTGCGCAACACGTGTGCATCGTGGCTCCGCCCACTATGGCCCACCACGGCATCCACAAAATGAGTGGCATGGTCGACGGTGCCCTGCAGCAGCAATGAGCAGTAGTGCTTTCGATTCATATAGTCCTCCGCCTGGTCCACGGGGATCGTGGTCCGGATGTGGCATCCATCGATGGCGGCGACACACTGCGGAAAGCCCTGGGCGGAAAATGCACGCATGACCTGTGGGCAAGGTAACGGGCAACTTGTAAACACGGGTCCGTGCCTGCTCGGCAGCATGCCTTCCGGGGTCTGCCCGTGGCCCCCTCCCCTTGCTACTACACGGTGCTCCTCATGTACTTGCGCACTCACCCTGTCTGGGTTCCGTAGGTACACCACTCAACGAAACAGCTCCTCCACAATGGCACGCGTGACCTCCACGACAATGGCCGCCACGGTGGATCGGGCAAGGCCAAACTGCATGCCGACGGTTCTGTAGGACATGGTGTTGGCCATCCACCACACAACCACTGCCACACGCTCCTCCACTGGCACGGGAACCCGCATCACCGTCGTCTCCCTTTGGAGTCTGTCCCGCAGCCCGTCCACCAGCCAGGTGAATGTGGCCCTGTGGACATAACACATCAACTCGGGGGTCGCCCTCCAACACAACATGTCATGACACCCGCGACCCCTCCTCCTCCTCTCCCCCTGACTCCACTGGCCCAAGCTGTGGGGTTCAGGTAGCCCTGAGGCACGGTGCCAAAGTACTCCACCCATATGCAGGCCTGTGTCACGTGGCGTACGGGTCTGCCATGGACAGGTGCTCCGGTCTGCCACCCCTGTGTGTCTGCGGACCACAATACCCCCCTCCCCCGCCCCTCTCTGCGCTTCACCTGGACATTCTGAAGTGTTTCACCCACTCTTCTTCTCCCCAGACGTGGGTGACAAATGTCGTCCACCACTCTGTAGACCGGGGGTACACCCACCACCGGCGGTGTGGCAACTGCTGTGCAAGGTAGGTAAGCTGCACGACGTGCCGTGCTGTACTCTCCCTGCGCCGGCGTGAGCGACCTATACGGCGGATGCCACATCTCACATAGCTGGCAGCCCGTTGTCTCTGGAGGCCATGTCTCATTGTCTCCCCTGGATGCCACAGTTGTTGCTGACGCTGGCTCAGGATCTGCACAGTCCCACACGCAGCCAGGACGGATGTCCCGACAAGCTCTTCCTCCGTTTCCATGGTTCGCTGTGGCAACTGTGTCCTGTAGTCTCCCTGTGACCTCGAGACTGCTGTCCGCGGTACTCCTGCGGCTGCGATCGGCCGAGCGAGCGAGCGAGCGAAGGAACCGTCTGTGCGCATGCGCGGAAGTCGAAGTGAACGCAACGCTTCTGACGCGCAAACGGCACGCCGGAAGAACGTTTGCCGCATACAGCGCCCTTATGTATGGTCGCACCACGCCGTCTCTTCGTCCGCTCTCTCAGTGGGATGCTTGAGCGACGCTGTATGATCGCGCAACGACATTAGCTGTGCGATTCTGTGCCGTACCATGGGATCGCATTAACGCGCCTCTTTATGCAGCGACGCAACGCAGGTACGCTTCCCGTCCGCTTCATCGCACTTGTGTGGACGGGCCCTGAGACTCCAACTGAGTGAAGGGCGGGGTATAAATCCAATCTCTTCTCTTCTTCTTCTTCTTACACTATAAGCCTTCCCATGTGTGTTAAGTATTCTTTCCTTTCCCATAGCAACCTTTTCTCCAAGTCAGGCACATTCCTGCCACAAAAGCAAAAATGTCCCACACTGGCTATTAGAGACACATTTCACTCACTTAAAGTCAGTCGAAGTGTTTCATTTCAGTAGGACTTAACCATCAGAATTATGGGAAACAGAATAAAACCTAAAGAATAATTAAAAAATGCAGGGAAAGCAGGCATGAATGCTGAAAGCTGGTCTGTTGGAAGCAGATATACGTATTTCATCATGTGGATCACACAGAGAAGAATGAGTTAGGAAACTGCAACTTGATTAAACTCTTACAGGTATCCACTTACAAAGTGCAGTAAATGCCAAGAAGCCAGATTTCCTTTCTTCATAGTACAGCCTTTCCAGACATTAATCACGTCTGCATCTGAGCATCTGTATGAATAGAAGACTGTCTTCCAGCAACCATTTTTAAGTTCATGCTTGTCCATATCTAAGCAGTATACCTGTAGAGCCAGTGCCTTCTTTTGCCCTTTGCAATGCCCAAATATTTATTTATATTTATTTATTAAAACATTTCTATCCCATTTTTCCTCATGGTTCAAGGCAGTTTACAATAATAGGGTTTTGGTTTTTTTTAAATCTTGTTAAATCCAAAAGAAAATAACCCCAAATCTCTCTCCCGTCAGTGTCCCTTTAAATGACAGGACTATCCTAAAGTAGCGCATAGATAACCTATGCCTGTGTGAACTGTATAGGATTAAGTCAGGAATAAAACTGGCAAGACCAATTGAAACAGAACTTATTTTGCTTGAAAACCCTCCATCTTATAAAACAGAAGAGTAAAGTTTCATATATGTCAACACGTGGCTACAAAACAGCATAAACATGCAAATAATAGTCATTCTGAGTTTGGTTAAACAACTGTGTCTTGCTTGCAAATCTGCTAGTGAGCTGAGTGCAGATTGTATTCTGATCAGTCAAGGTTCTGCCAGTTCACTCCACTTGGAATCCATTTCCAACAGACAGAACTATAAAATAGCCAGATTCTCAATTTCACTTTGAAAGTCATTGCCATGAAATAATACAATTAAATAATACCAATTGCATTTAATCTAATACTTCCCTTTACTAATTAACCATTTAGAATCACAGAGCTGGAAGGGGCTATACAGGCCGACTAGTCCAACCCCCTGCTTCATGCAGGATCAGCCTAAAGCATCCCTTGGCAAGTGTTTGTCCAGCTGCTGCTTGAAGACTGCCACTGAAGGGGAGCTCACCACCTCCCTAGATAGCCAATTCCACTGTTGAACTGTAATTTTTTTTCTAAAACCCAGCCGGTGCCTTTCCACTCATAATTTAAACCTGTTATTGTGAGTCCTATCCTCTCCTGCCAACAGGAACAGCTTCCTATCCTCCTCTAAGTGATAGCCTTTCAAATACTTAGAGGGCACTCATGTCCCCCTTAGCTTCCACTTCTCCAGACTGAACATTCCCAAGTTGCTCACAGGCTTCTGATCTTCCTTGCTGTTCACTTCTGCACCCACTCCATTCTGCCCCTATTCCATCCTTTTTGAAGTGAGGCTTCCAGAACTGCACACATGTTATGTTTCTTTTGATACACCACAAGACTGCATTCGCCTTTTTTGCCGCTGCATCACATTGGCTACTCATATTTAGCTTACAGTCCATCCATACTCCAAGATCTTGTTCACATACTCTGCCTCCAATGCTCCCTCTAAGCTGTGGAGTCTTGTGAGCTAAATTCTACTTTGTGAGCTACTGGCATTCAAATTGTGAGCGAGCGATTTGGCTGCTGCATCAATTAGTTTGCTCTGGAGCCATCCTTCCTGAACGGAGACAAAAAAAGTCTGAACTGGAGGCTAAAAAACTGAGCTAGCTCACACTGACTCAGCTTAGAGGGAACACTCCTAAAAGTGTGCCTAAAAGTGTATTCCCCATCCAATAGGAGTGCTTCTCATTTTTGTTACCCAGATGTAGAACTCTGCACTTATCCATGTTGAACTGTATCTTGTTCACATCCACTTACTTTTCCAGTGTGTTCTCATCTCATTGAATTCTATCCCTATCTTCTGGTGTGTTTACTACTACTCCCAATTTGGTGTTACCTGCAAATTTAATAAGTAATCCTTCTACCCCCACATCCAGATCATTTATAAAAATATTCAAAAGTACTGGGCTTAAAAGTGATCCCTGTGGTACCCCACTGGATACATCCCTCCAATCAGATGAAATGCTGTTGACAACTACTCTTTGGATGCAGCTCTCCAGCCAGTTCCCTATCCACCTAACTATTCTAGTGTCCAGTTTGCAGTTCACCAATTTGCCCATCAGAACATCATGAGGAACCCTGTCAAAAGTTTTACTGAAATCCAGGTAAACAACATTGATGGTGTTCCCACGATCCAGTAAGCTTGTCACTTAAAGAAGGAAATGAAGTTTGTCTGGCAGGACCTGTTGCAGAAAAATCCTTGCTGACTTCCCCAGATCATCAAGTTGTCCTTCAGATGCTTGCAGATTGACTCCTTTAAAACCTTTTCCACTATTTTCCCTGGGACAGACTGACAGGCCTGTAGTTTTCTGGGTCATCTTGCCTCCTTTTTTTGAGGACTGGGATAACATTCGCCCTCCTCCAGTCCTGTGGCACATCTCTCAACCTCTAAGAGGTCTTGAAGATGATGGACGAAAACTCTGGAAGCTCTCTAGAAAGTCCTTTGAACACTCTTAGGTGCATACCATCTGGCCTAAGGGATCTGTATTCATCCAATGCAGCAAGGTACCTCTCAACAAGCTCTTTGTCCATGTGAACCAGCAGCCCAGATGCCATGCCTTGCCCACTACCATCTCTAGATGGGCCTGTTCTCTTCTTCAGGGGAGAAAAACTGAGGCAAAATAGGCACTGAGCCTTTCTGCTTTCTCTCTGTCTTCTGTCAGAGTTCTTCTATTTTCACCCAAAAGCGTACCTTTTGCCTCTTTTACCTTGTGTTTGTTCCTCACATAGCTGATTAAGCTTAGTGTTGCCAGGTCTTATTGGCCTTCCAGCAGGAGGCTCCCTGGTCCATGCCTGGATCTTCTGGTGTGCGCACAAAGCATGTGCACCATGATGACATCACCCAGAAGTGATGTCATCACACCAGGCACATTGCGCATTGATGCACCAGCATTTTGGTCAAAAAATCTATGGTTATCATAGAGTTTTTGACCAAAATGCTAGTGTGACACACAACAAGCCCAGCTCGATGATGCCGCTTCTGGGTGACGTCATCTTGTCGATGACGTTCATGCAGGAATGGGCTGTTTGGGGGTGGGGTTTTCCCTGCCAGCCGGCTAGGCAGGTCAGGAAGTTGCATGACTCTGGATGCTTAGCAGAGTTTGTCTCCCAGCATGCATCAGGTCATGTTGCTTGGATACATTGTAAAGCTGCTCAAGGAGAGCAGCATTCACTTTTTCATCCTGATCAGGAAGTCTGTAGTGGACTCCAACCACATTATTGTTTGTCCTGTCAGCTTTCTTCATTGTCCAGTTTTCACACCCATACATAGTAATGGGGAATACCATAGTATGAATTGTCTTGATCTGAGTCACCAGCGAAACATTCTTATACTTAAGAATCTTTTTTAGTTCCTTCATGATTGCCCTGCCCAATCTCAATCTCCTGATTTCTTGGCTGCGGTCTCCCTTTTGGTTGATGATGGAGCCAAGAAATCAAAAATCTTTAAAACATTCAGTCTCTTAATTATCAGCCTTATAGTTGTGTAATTCCTCAGTAGTCAGTACTTTTGTCTTCTCAGTTTCTTCTCTGTCATTTCTTGAGTAAAACTTTGTAATTTTCTGACTGAAAATGTCCTAATCCAGTTCGCTTTAGTTCACCCACTCCCAGGATTGCAATTTTTAAACATTCCATTTCTCATTTTACAACGTTGATTCATACTTCCCACATTCCATGTTCCCATTATATCTGTCAAACTGCTCTGGACTTTCCTTTTGTATCCATTCACATCAACAACTGAATATCCTTTTGGCTTTAATTCAGTTGTATCATTAAGAATAGGGTTACTCATACTGTCCTCTGCTATTTCCCAGTAGCTGATTGAATGCTATTTGGTCTGCGGATCCTGTCTTCCAACACTATATATATATTTGTTTTGTTTTGGATTGTCTCATCATAGGGTTTTCCATGTATGAGATAGCCAAAAGTGGTTTGCCATTGCCTTCTTCTACACAGTAGTAAACAGGGTTAACTAAAGTGTCACTGACATTGTCTACGAAAGATCCTCTGCCAGTGTCACCTTCCATTACAGCTGCTGATGTCCATTAGCTACCCTTCAAGGATTCCTCCAACCCCATCACCATTAGAACTGTCCGTTCTCTTCCACTGAGAAGGCCGTTGATTCCTGAAAGGGATAGATGCATCTGAGCCTGGTGTCTCAGGTGTGACTATTCTGCCTCAAGGACTCTGCTAGGAGTTTAGCCTCTTGACAGAGTTTACACTCTTGATGATATGTCTCTTAGCTTCGCTGACACACAAACTGTTAAGTATTCTGCTGTTACATATGTTAAATGTTTGATCTGGTAGCCATGGAATCAAATGTGTTTGATTGCAGGAATTAGGAAGGGAACTGAAAACAAATCAGCCAGTATCATAATGCTCCTGTATAAATCGATGGTACAACCTCATTTGGAATACTGTGTATATCTGTAATTCTGATAACTACTTAATTATTTTTAGTACAGTTTCCAGTTGTGGGTGCTTGATCAGTAGTATTGTAGGTGATTGATCAATAGTAAATATAATTGTTCATGTAAGTTAAATTATTATCTGTTATCACAGCTGAAAAGGAGTGTGGTACAATGGTTTAAAGGGACTTTGGATGCATCGTATCAAGATGAGCATCCAAAACAGTTTGAAAACCTCAGTTATTTAAATGATATTATAAAGCCATCAAGGCCAACATCATTTCTTTTTAGGAATGTTGTTTGGTTGTGGGAGTGTAGTCCTTGTTAGTGATGTCATTGTGTGCTTTCTTTAGCGGTTTAGATGGGGTGGATCATGCCATCCAGTCTTACGTAGTGTGAAGTCCCCTCCCAGTGTGAAATGGGAAATTATCTCCTTTTTGGCATATCTTTTTTCATATTGGAAATGATCCCTACCAGTCATAACCTATGTAGTGTTTTTGGTGTGTAACAGAACTGAAGGGATTTGAGAAGTTATGCTACCCCTGCAGAAAATTAGAGCACAAAGCATTCTTTACAAACCGTACTCTAGAGTCTGATTTAAAGATGATAGTGGTGTCCACACAACATTCCAGTCACAGCCAGAGTGGTGTAGTGGTTAAGAATGGTGGACTCTAATCTGGAGAACTGGGTTCAATTCCGCACTCCTCCACATGAAGCCAGCTGGATGACCTTGGGTCAGTCACAGCTCTCAGAGCTCTCTCAGCCCCCCAAAAATAAGTCTAGTTCCCTAAAAAGAGTTAGAACTTTAAGGCTGCCAGGCAGTTTTCGAATCTTCTGGCTATACCACACACAATGCCATATTATAATTAATAATTACTAGGAATAAAGCCCATTGTGGAATTAAATACAACAGGCTCTAGAAAAAGGCCCTGGGAGAGTGCCCCAGCCTTGTGCTCTCAGCATCAATTCAGTGTGGCGACCTCAGCAGGGTACAATGACCCAGAGTCCACATCTGCCATCTGGAGAGCAGTTGTAATTCTGAGTGATCTCCAGCTCTCACCTGGAGATTGGCAATAATGGTCCCCAGGAGGAAATGGCTGGTATGGTGGGTGGCATCTATGGCACTGTATCTGCCTGAGGTCCCACTGGTCCTCAAATCCCACCATCTCTAGGATCCACCCCTCAAATCTCCAGGAATTTCCCAACCTGGAGGTGACAACCCTATCTCCTTCCCAGCCAACCATCAACCTACCTTTATCTTCCCCTCGGACTTCAGCTTTCCATCTCCTCCCCCCTTCCTGCAGCCTCTACCTAGGAAGAGTACAGTCTTTCTCTGCAGTGGGGACGAAAGCAGTTCACATCATTCTCCTCTCCCCCTTTTGATCTTCACACCACCTTGTGAAATAGGCTAGGCTGAAAGTCTGACTGGTCCAAAATCACCCACTCAGCTTTTACAGCAAGAACCTGGGTCTGGCAGACCCTGATCTGAAGTGCTAACTGCTACATCACACTGGCTGTCATAGGCCAGCCATCTCAGCAGGGTATAATGACACAAGAGTCCACCGTTTTCTCCAGGGGTACTGATCTCTGCCAGCTGGAGAGCAGTTGTAATTCTGAGTGATCTCCAGCCATCACCTGGAGATTGGCAACAATGGTTCCCCAGGAGGAAAAATACAGTCTTTGTTTGCAGTGGAGATGAAAGCAACTCACAACATTCTCCTCTCCCCCTTTCAGTCTGCACAACAACCCTGTGAGATAGGTTAGGCTGAAAGTCTGTGACTGGTCTGAAATCACTCACTCAGCTTTCACAGGAAGAATCTGGGTCTGGCAGACCCTGCTCTGAAGTGCTAACTGCTATGCCACACTGGCTGTGGTATCGCCTGGTATCACAACAGAACTCCAGACAACAGATCTTTCTCCTCCTGCAGAAAACAACTGCTTTGGAGGGTGGTCTCTATGGCATTCTATACAGCTGAGGCCTCTTGCCTCTCCAAACTCTGGCTTCCATAGACTCCACCACAGGATCTCCAGGAATTTCCCAACCTGAAGCTGGCAACCCTAGTCAGGACTTTCCCCACAAAGGCCAAAGTAGGCCTGGAAAGGGCATCCTCTCCCTGCCTTTTTACTGACAGATCCAAGCTTGGTTGCCTACCAACAGCCACTGAGGGGAAAGTGTGCCGCACAGCAGGAGGAGCAGAGAATGGTTTGATGGCCGCTGGCCTACCTCAGTAGCCAGCCAGCCACAGAAGAACCAAGCAGGAGAAGCATTTTCGTTAGGAGAGACAGCCGTTTTGGCAGTTTATTCTGACAGGCTGCCAGTGGGTGGGAAAGAGGAGTGGACCCAGCACCCAGCCAATGGCATGTGAGTACTCTTGAATGGCAGTTGATGGGCCAGTGGCTGATGGAGTGCACAGCACAGCCAATGGGAGAACTATAAAGCGCCAATATGTTAGGACTTTTATATATATCAGATTATCCAGTCATTCAGGATCTTGTTTACAATATTGTCATGTAAGCACTTCAAAGATTTGTTGCCTGGGCACCATTACACTAGCATGTAGGAAGTATAGTGTGCCAGTTTAAACAAGAAGCTGACTGTGTACATGAGTAAGTTCTTCTTGGCCTCCAGCATGATGCTGAGGTTGGACACCAAATGGGCTCAGCTGGTGGTCTGGATGCAGCCAGTTGAACATCCCTGCTTTAAGCAGTTAGGATAGAGTATCAGTTCCTGAATTCATTAGTAGAGGTTAAAAGAAATGGTAAACAAAATGTTAGATTGTCCAGCAAAACCTAAATGTACTGTAGTACAAAAATACTTTATAAGAGCGACAGTGCTACAATTACATTGAAGAAATTCACTGTTGTCATGTCAGCAATTGTGTGCTGTAGAAAGATTACTTCTGAGATTTACATCTATACATAGGAAGATGTTCCATAATGGAAGAAGTATGTTTGGAGAAAGGTTTTTTTTTAGTTCTTTTTTTTAAAAGGCCAAATCCAACATAGATATCATCTAAAAGTATTTCACATACTTCAGTGTTGATTTGCATATACAAGAACAATTCAAAGATTCTTCCAGCCTGAATAATCATTTTCCAATCTTACAGTGATGGAATTTGATAGAATTGGTAAACAAAACAGCTTGAAAAATGGAAACTCTTGAGGATGGCAATAATAAACAGGTTTGTTCCCCCAAAATATTTTACTTATACTGAAAGCTTGAAAATACACACACCCCTCACTCCTTCAGGCTTTCTTTTTCTGTTCACACTTTGCTGGTGGCAGGGCTCTGCTACAATTAACTACAAAAATGTCTGTGCAACTCCAAAGCAATGAAATGAATATTAGAACTAGAGCTTATCCAAGAAAAAGATAATTGATTTCTTTGTTCCCTACACTTACCCCAGTTAATAGCCTCAGCCTCCTGAGATTTTCATAATCAAAACAATTTGACATAGTTGAGCTTCTTGATTATGTTCAGATATCTAGTACCATTAATGTGTGTCATTATACTGATATTTACAAAACCCTTGCACAATTTTGAAATTTTCCTTTTTTCTAGAGCCTGGGAGAAAGAAGTGATTACTGATAATTTCACAAAACAGTGTGCCCATTTTTGAGTTTTCCAGAACTCTTTGTCAAGCTGGATGTTAAAGCCAAAGGGGACACACACACACACACACACACCTACCTTTTTATGTTCCCCAGGATGTCTATAGGATGCTTGTGTATGTGTAAAGTGCCATGAAGTCACAGCCAACTTATGGAAACCCCATAGGATTTTCAAGTCAAGTGAGAAGCAGGTGTGGTTTGCCATTGCTTTCCACTGCAAAGCTGTCCTTGGTGGTCATCCATACAAGTACCAACCCTGCTTAGCTTCCAAGATCTGATATGATTGGTCGATACTATACCATTCCACTTCCCCCTGTAGGAAGCTTAGCTGACTTCAGTTAACACAGCGTGAGTTTGTCAAGTTGCAGCGGATTTATGGCAATCCTATAGGGTTTTCAATGCAAGAGACAAACAGAGGTGCTTTATCATTGCCTTCCTCTACATTGCGACTTCCTTGGTGGTCTTCCATCCAAGTATTAACTAGGGCTGACCCTGCTTAGCTTTTAAGTTCTGATGAGATCAGGTTATCCTGGACCATCCAGGTCAGGAGTGGACAACTATGGCTCCTGCCTTCAATTTTCCAGTAGTTTCCTAGGTGCATTTTCCTTCTAAAAGCCCTGAGCAGGCTCTGTATGTTTTCTCATGTGTATCAATAAACAGGCACTCATTTTCAGAAAGGCTTCCTTTCAGAAAATACCATTAAAACTCAACAGTTAATTAGCTTACCAGTTGCTTTTTTAAAAAGCAAGGAGATATGTATGTCAATCATTTGTCTTTTTGGCAGTCTGGCTTTTGACCATTTTCTTCATTTGTCTGCTGATAGCCTTATCACATAGACTCACCCAAGTTCTCCAGTGGTCCTGGGAGTGGGGCAGTCCTTACTACTCCCTCCTCTCTGAAGGCAGGGCTGGCCAACAATTTTGATCTCAGAGGGGAGGGACTTGTTCCCTGGATTCCTAGTTTTACTGGCCCTGCCTTCTGAGCAGGACGTGCTTCAACGGTGCTGAGAGCACAACGATCCCAGAAGACAAAAGAAAGATGAGATAGCTTAGGAAGGGAAGGCACTTTGCCCCAACCCCTTCAGGCATTGGTGGCATTTATTCGTGTGGCTGCTAAAGGGTGCTTAAAGTGGTCTGATGGAGCTGGGAGAACCCCAGTGACTGCGGAAGGATGTCAGCTCCTGCGAAGGCTGCATTCCTTCAGGTTTGCAGAGCCCCCCTCCCTGGCATCTTAGAGAGACTGGGAGGAAGTGGTAAAGCCAGTAAAGACCTGTGGAGAGGATTCATTCGATCCTCCATGAGGTTCAGGACTCTGGCCTTGCCCTCTACCTACCATTCTACCTCATTCCTACCAGCTACTGAAATATGGTCAGGAGGGAGCCTCACTAATGATGAGAGTGAAGTGGGAATCCTTTTTTGGGGGGACAATGCAGTTGGAAGGGCAGAGACTGAAAGATGGCAATATAAGATGGGAAGACGGCCATTTTAGAACTTACTTAGGAGTTTTCTTTCACTTTCACAGTGAAGACAAAATGGCAGAGAAGACAGGCCCCTTCAACTTGGCTATGGAGGGTATAACTTGTGAATTTGATCTACTCAATTCCCCAAACTCTTTCAATGTCACTCAAACATCTCAGCATGGGGGTCAAACAGTGGACTTTTCAGGAGATGCTAAAAAATCTTCTTTTTTGGTTAAAGTCTGAAATGAGGAAGGGATTTAGAGAATTATGGCAAACACCCCACCATAGCGATCCTCCTGATTCATTTCCTGAACATGGTAGATTGAAATATAGGCAAAAGAGAACCAAAGACCACAGCAGGTCTTTCTCTCCTCCTGAAGTAAAAAAGAGTAAGAAGGATTCTAAATCCACTTAGGAACATAGTCCTCTCTTAAGTGAACAGGAGGAAGACTCAGACTCCACAGATTCCTACTAAGGAAGAAGGAGAGCTTTCAGAGGAGGAGACGGAGATTGTTCCTACTATTGAAACAAGACTTTTCCCTCAGGAAAGATGTAACAAATTGTTCCCCAAGTTATTGAGGACTCTGGAGCTATCTTATACTCCTAAGGAGACTGAGGAAGAGGATTCAGGCTTCCCAGTAGGGTCAGAGAAAACCATTCCCAAGACAGAGTCTTATACTGTACAGCTACCTCTACCAGCAGCTTTTTACAGTCTCATGAAAGCAGAGTGGGATCACCCTTCCAAACCTAAGGCTAACCACCTATCTTTGCAAAGTTTTACTCTTATTCCAGAGGCTTCAAAAAAGATTAAATTACTGATCGTGGATGATCCCATCAACAGCTTAGCCTCCACTTCTGTTTTACCTATGGAAGCTGATGGCCTACTCAGAGACCATAGGGACAAAAGGATTGAGCAGGCCCTGCAAAGGGATTTTGAAGCATCAGCTAATTCCCTTAGGGCATCAGCTACAGGATCACTCTTTACTAGATCAGACTATGTGTGGTCTTCGGAATTAGCTAAAGCAGACAGTGATATTCCCAAAGGTCTTAAAGATGAACTCAAAAAGATCACCTTAGCCATGGTTTTTGTAGTGGTTGCATCCTTGGACACCCTTCAACAATCAGCTCAGGCAATGGCTTCCAGTGTAATGGCCGGAAGAAACACCTGGCTGAGGAACTGGGCTTCAGCCAGAGCTAAGGTGGCAGCAGTTCCTTTTAAAGGAACCAACCGATTTGGGGAAGGCCTAGAGAGGTACTTCATGGAGGATAAAGACAAGAAAAAAGTGCTTCCCTCAAAGAAAAGGAAAGGAAAACCCAAGAAACAGTTTCAGTCCTTTCAGGATTATAGAAGGGACTCCAAACCAAGCTATAATAAGTCCTTTAAAGGAAAGTGGCAGCCAAAATACAGGGAGAATACAACCTCTTTTCCCAACAAGCAACAGAACCCAAAGAACACCAAGAAAGGCAACTCAGCCTGACTATGCTGGGGGTCCTAACAGAGGAGTTGGGGGTCATCTACAGAATTTTGTGACAAGGGGGCATCAAACGGTGACCAACAGATGGGTGTTAGACACAGTTTCAGAGGGATGCTCATTGGAGTTCTAAACTCTCCCAAACTCTCCCACTCAACTGATTCTTAAAGATCCCCAGGAACCAATCAATAGAAAAACACAAACTTTTGAAGATGGCCATTCAGCATCTTCTGGAGATTGGAGCCATAGAATTGATACCTCACAAGGAAAGGACACAGGGGGTATACTCTGTATTATTCATTGTCCCAAAGAAGAATGGCAACGTCCAGGCCATTCTGGATTTAAAATGGCTGAACAAACTAATTGTAACCAAGAAGTTCAAAATGGAACCTCTGAAATCCATAGTGTCAACCATACAACAAGGGGACTTCATGTGTTCAATTGATCTGTCAGAGGCTCATCTGCACATCTCGATCAGGCAGTCACATCAAAGATTCCTCAGGTTCACCTACAATGAAAACCACTTCCAGTACTGTGCCCTTGCCTTTGGCTTGAAATCCTCACCAAGAGTCTTTACCAAGGTTCTGGTTACCTTAGTGATATACCTGAGGATCCAGGGAGTAGCATTATTCCCGTATCTTGATGACATTTTGGTCAAGGCTCCATCATACAGCCAAGCTTCAAAAGACTTAGAGCTGACAATGAAAGTGGTCAGAGAACATGGATTTGCCATCAACCTTGAGAAAAGTACATTGTTACCAACACAATCTATCCTGCACCTGGGGGTAGATACACAGCATGACAGAGTGTTCCTGTCAACAGAAAAGCAACAGAAGATACCGCATCTATTAGCCCAAGTGGTGAAAGAAACAACAGCAGAGGTGATGACACTAGCTTAACTATTGGGCATGCTAGTGTTGTGTTAGGATGTCCTTCAATGGGCCAGGTTTCATGCTTGCCTGCTTCAGAAGAAGAAGAGATTGGATTCATACCCTGCCCTTCACTTGGAGTCTCAGAGTGGCTTAAAAACTCCTTCTCCTTCCCCTCCCCACAACAGGCACCCTGTGAGGTAGGTGGGGCTGAAAGAGCTCTTTCGAGGACTGCTCTTGAGATAACAGCTCCGAGAGAACTTGTGACTAACCCAAGGTCATCCAGCAGGTGCAAGTGGAGGAGTGGGGAATCAAACTTGGTACTCCCATATTAGAGTCCATGCACTTAACCATTACACCAAACTGCCCTTTCAGGACATAATAACCCACAAGATGTCCTGGAAAGTTCTTCTGCTGGAAAAGGTGAAGCAGGAACTGAAATGGTGGATGTCTCCAACACATTTTCACAAAGGGAAACCCCTATGGGACCCTCAGAGACTGGTGGTGATGACCAATGTGTGTTTATATAGATGGGGAGTGCATATCAAGGGTGAGATGGTTGCAGGAAGAGTCAGCCAAGAGTATCAACTTTCTTAAACTGAGAGCCATCAGGCTAGCCATGGTTCAGTTCGAGGATATACTGGAGGGTCATCACGTTCTGATTCAAATGGACAACATGACAGCCAAGGCATATATCAACAGGCGGCGGGGGGGACAAGATCCAAATCCCTGCATGAGGAAGCGAAGCTGTTGATCCAGTGGGCAGAGGAACGTGTACAGTCAGTGAAGGCAATTCATGTGGTGGGTCAAGACAATTCTATAGCGGATTGGTTGAGCGGAAGAAAAATAGACCAATCAGAATGGATGCTCAGCAAGGAAGTTTTTCTACAGATCTGTCACAAGTTCGAAAAGGTGGAAGTAGACCTGTACATCACAGAAGAAAATTGTCAACTGAAACAATTAGTGTCAAGGACAAGGTGTCAAAAAGTAATAGGGACAGATGTGTTGAACTTCAACTTGTCAAGGGCACTCCTGTATGCTTCGCCACCAGTACAACTTATGCAGAGGGTGCTACAAAGAGTAGTGGATCAAAAAGCAGAGGTCATAGTCAATGCTCCTTCTAAGCTGTGGAGTCTTGTGAGCAAAAATCCTACTTTCTGAGCTACTGGTGTTAAAGTTGTGAGCAAGCGATTTGGCTACTGCATAAATTAGTTTGCTCTGGAGCCGTCCTTCCTGAGCTAAGACAAAAATGTGTGAGCCAGAGGCTAAAAAACTGTGAGCTAGCTCACACTAACTTAGCTTAGAGGGAACACTGGTCATAGTAGTAGCACCTTTCTGGCTGAGGAGGGCTTGGTTCCAAGACCTAAAGAAAATGGCAGTATTGGAACTGTGGCACTTGCCTCTGTGGGAGGCTCTATTGAGCCAAGGGGCAGTGGTTCACCCTTGTCCAGAAATACTCAGCCTCATGGCTTTGAGGTTGAGCGGCAGCAGTTGATTACCATGGGTTGCCCACAGGGGGTGGTGGAAACCATGCTGGCGTCCAGAAGGGGATCCACAAATAGAGTTTATAACACTACTTGGAGGGTCTTTTGTTCTTGGTGCAGGGATAAGGAGTTAGATCCGCCATTGGCCTCAGTAGGCAAGATCTTATCCTTTTTGCAACAGGTTTAGAGAAATGTCATAGTACAAGTACACTGAAGCATCAAGTGGCCGCTCTTTTGGCAATGCGGGGGGGGGGGGGGAGGAAAGGGAAGTCGCTAGTACAACATCCTCATGTTAAAAGGTTCTTGAGGGGAACTCTGTAGTGAATCCACCCCAAACACACTGTTTTCCGACCTGGAACCTTAACATTGTTCTTAAGGCCTTATGTAGTGAGCCCTTTGAATCAATGGCTACTTGCAGCATGAAAGATCTTTCCTTCAAAACAGCCTTCTTAGTGAGCATTACATCAGCTAGGAGGGTTTCAGAACTGCGAGCCTTATGCATTGATAAGGAACTGTGTGTGTTTCATAATGACAAGGTGGTTCTTTGCCCAGACCCAGCATTGATACCTAAGATAAATTCAGTTTTCCATAGATTAGAGGATATAGTGCTACCATCTTTTTGCCCTAACCCTAAACATGGGAAGGAAAAGGAATGACACTACTTGGATGTGCATAGGGCACTTAGTTTCTATCTTGACAGGACAAACACTTGAGAACTACTGCTGCCTTATTCATTTCATTTAGGAAATCCTCATTAGACAAGAGGAGTTCAACCTCCACTCTGAGTAGATGGCTGAGGGGTTGCATTCTGGTGGTGTACAAAGCCAAGGGGCTGGAGCCACCACAGGGTATCATGGCACATTCTCTGAGAGGAGCAACTACCTCCACAGCCTATAGGGCTTTTCCTTCTCTGGAGATGATCTGTAGGGTGACTACATGGAAATCAATGCATTCATTTACAATACATTACTGAATTGACGAACTGGCCTCAGCAAAGGTGGCTTTTGGTAGAAGGGTCTTGTAGCACACCATGTAGACTGAGAAGTTGCTGAACCCACCCTGGGAGACACTGCTTTTTCAAGTCCCAGGAGTGAGGGCTGCCCCACTCCCAGTTCCACTGGAGAATGAAAGATTAGTCTTCACTTACCATGAAGCTTCCTTCTCAGTGGTCTGGGAGTAAGGCAGTCCTCCCCACCCTTAGGGATGGCAGCTTCGGTTGTCTTGGGGTGACAGGAATTGAATGGGTCTAGTACTCTGTATCCTTGGTAGTACAAGCAGACATGCCAAGTGAGCTGGGAGCTAAGGATATGGTTTAGAAGACTGGGTTGGTTTGGGGCAAGGTTGGTGCCACAAGTTAAGAGTTAGGAATTTGTTCCCTGTCTGGGGAAGTATGTTTTTTTTGTCTTTGTACATAGTTCAGAACAGGGAGACATGGCTTGGAGAAGGACTGGGAATCCCCTCTGGGATCAAAAGTGTTGGCCAACCCTTCCTTCAGAGAAAAGGCGCTATAATCCCAGGAGTGAGGGCTGCCCCACTCCCAGGATCATTGAGAAGGAAGCTTCATGTAAGTGAAGACAAATCTTCCATTCTCATACAGTTTCCTTGCTGTTCATTTAGGGAATGTCTTCCCCCCCCCCACCCCAAAGGCAAGTGACTGGCAAGCTAATTATGTTGGGTTTTAAGGGAATTCTCCCACCCTCTAAGAGCAGCTGCCCTGAAGAAGAGCACTGTTATATTGCTCCAAACATGAAGACACTGGATAAATTATCAATATAATATTTTCACTCTTTCATTCACCCCCCCCCCCTTTATTGTGCTTCGTTGGGGAGTGTGGGCCTCTCTCAGTTTTTCACAGCCAGCGGAAGTATTCTGCCTGGTACAATGGGACCAATTCACACTTTTCCTTCAGTGCAACAGGACCCAGAATTCTAACACTGGGTCCTGCTGACACAATGGCTTTAAAGTTTAATAACCATCCCTAAATGCATTATTAGAATGACTAAACTCATGTGATTGTAGGAAGGACTCCCACAGAGCAGATCAAAGAGGAGAATTTCACCCTCAGTGTTCACAAGGAAAATGTAATTTTTAAAAAACCTCTGAATTGCTGTAGATTGATATGTTAGGAGGCAGAATATAAAATCAAGTTTAAAATCTCATGGATTTAATGTACCATTGTTGTCATATTAAATTGTGTTATCAAACTTAGCACTTGGCTTGACCTAAAACTGTAATTTTACAATTCAGATATTAATTCATTTCCTTTTCTGTACAAGGTCTCTCTTATACCCCAGTTTAAGCTATCCAAAAGTTAATAACCTCAAGAAAACTATTATGTTGCTGGCCGCAGGAGTTCTATTGTTTGTCACCTTTCTATTTTTATCCTCCAGGAGATGATACATTCAGTATACCAATATCAGAAAGCTAATTTAAACCTGCCTACAAAAGCCTCTGATGAATGAGTGAATCAGCACACAGGACTTGCATAAATTTGCATGTGACTGCTCTTGGCTCATCAGTATCGATGAAATATTACTCATGATGTTTCTGAAGAACTAAAATCATAACATACTTTTTAACAATACAAATAAAAAATAAAGTCTGAAGTCCAGGCATCACCCAGTTATGTTGCAGCTAACCATGCAAAATCCTGTTCCTGTGAACAGTACTACTGATCGAATTGTAATTGCTGCTGCTTTTAGGACTTTATATGTGGCATTTGGTCCCAAATATCACTGAGGATGTTTACATCATTACAAGGAGGAGGGGGAATAGGCATTATAATTACAGAGACAGCTTTGTAAATGTATAGGTGTTGTCTACTGGAAACTTTGAAATAAAAAGAGAAGGGGTGTTTTGTTGTTGTTGTTTTTTGAAACAGTATGCATGCCTTTAGTACTCAAAGGTTTAGGTTTATGTGTGCTACAAACTATCCTGGCATCTGGATTAGAGACTGTCGAAACAGGCTCTTGGATGGTATGGCAATGCATCTAGTAAATTTCCCTTGGAGCCAGACTTTATATATATTCAATACATGGGCTATGGCTGGAACCAGGAAGTAATACCCCCCTCAGAAGTTACGATGACATTCTGGGATTTTTGCCTTCCTGCTATATCCAGTCATTGATATAAAATGGTTTTATCTGATACAAGCTCCTTCACTATAAGAATATTAAGCCAGTTGCATTGCCAGGGGTTAGACCTCGTTTCAGCCTTAGTAGTCATTTTGACTACATGGAGTGAAACAGAATAACAAGATATGCATTAAGGTATACATCCAATCAGCTTCTCTTACTCTTTTTCTGTCAGTTGACGATGTTTGCTCTCATGTAGATGCCATTATATTCATTGTGTGAACCCTGATTGACTAGAATCATTCAGGTGACTGATCCAGACTTCACGCTCAATTGACTTTGATTGCCCTTACTCATGTCATCAAAACAGTCAGGATACATGCCATTGTGACATCATGCCATTCACAATTGGCTGGGATTAGCCATGTGTTTGATTCAGGAAGAAGAAAGTAGCAGTAAGCAGGAGGAGGAAAAATTGTGCTAAATCAGAAGCACAAAGGGGAAGAAAGATAATACTAAAGATAATTATTTAATTGAAACATGCGACTGTGAAAGTAGTATATGAACATCTGTTTGTGACAGGTACACATGCGGTATGTCAAAGGTCCAGTATTAAACCACCCAACTATCTTGTAGTGGAAGGCAGTGTGACAGCTTTGACTGAGTGGTTACAATGAAAGATGACAATATCCCCCCCCCCCCTCAAATGAATGTGAGATAGAAAATTTAAAGTCTTGACATGCTGTGGCCTTGACTTGGTGTAGCCTTGAAGAGCTGACACTACACTGAATTTCTATGGCTTTCTGCTGCTTTTGCTTTTGTCCCAGATGTACAGCTTCAAAGATAGATACAGATATGTTGGTTCTTAGAGATACTGGAAATCAGAACAAGTCAGCTTTTAAAAAGAATTGCATATTATTTATTAGTTTATTTCTGGTTGCAAAAGAAACAAAAGTAGAATGAACCTAAACAAATGAATCTTTTGCAAGACATTTTACAATCCATGCTTTCCTGACCATGGTTAATAGCACTGAAAGCAGTACTTAAACATATTGTTCATATCTATGCTTTTGATGGAGCTGAGGCATTCCTAAATACTAATCTCCTGGCTAAACTTAAATTGAGGGATCTATTCTTCAGAAAGGCAGGCTTCTTTCTTACATAATCCAGTTATGCAGACTGCGTGTCCCGCAACAACAGTATTTGACATGTGCATACTGAACATTAGTTTGATGCAGTGCCACCTTGTGAGGTGAGCTTGTAGTAGAGTTCTGAATTTAAACCAGGTAGACCCAGGTTCAAATTCTTGCTAGTCAAAACAGCAAAAGCAAACTTACTGGATAAATTTGGCCAGTCATTAAGAGTGTCATCCTAAACAGGTCTACTCAGAATCCTACTAAGGTGTATCCAATGGGGCTTAGTCTCAGGAAAGTGTTCTTGAGGTTGTTACCACCAATGGCCTGCCTTGTTGTTTGGGGAAATTAGCTAGGCAGCAGTCCAGACCAGATGGGTACAGGGACTGTACACCAATTGTATACTAAGGTCTGGCACAGTAGGAAGACTCCAGATTTGAAGAGTAAATTAAATAGGTTTTATTGAAGAATTTCCCCAATTACAAGCACACTAAGCATTCAAAAAGAGCAAGCAATACAAAACTAAGAAAGTAGAGATGATTGATAGTGAATAGAGATTTCAGTTACAGGGTTATACAACCTGTCCAGATGTGCAGAATCCATGGAGAAGGGATTGTGGCCCAAACCAAAGTTTGAAAGTTTAGTTGGCATCAGGAGCAGACACACAAAATCTGAGGCCATGTGCATGGATGAATATAAACTTTGGAAAACAATGCAGACCAATGGGAGGCATTGGGGGCTGGTCTCAGGTGAGAAGAATAGATTTTTTAGACAAATAATGAGTCCATGGAGGTGTGGTACCAGGCAGAGCATAATTTAGGTGTGACTAATGGGGTCCCAGAGGGGCAGAGTCTAACTGCATAATAGCCTTAATGGGTTTAGCTGGGTGCTGGGTGCCTAGTTGAATGGGTTTTCTGACCACTAATGGTCCAGTCAAGACATTTCGAAAAGGTTCCCAAGTATAGACAAAAGGTAGGAGATGAGTCCCTGATTAGCATCAAGAAGGATCACTAAACATTTGAATGTATGACTGGTTTATCTTGATATCCTGAGAGATGGAGCAGGAAAGACAGGTTTGGAGACAAAGGATTCTCACATGGACATGGGGTCACACAAAAAGGACTAGGTGGAGTTCTAGAGATAGAAGGGCTATTCGCCAGGTGGCCTCTGAATAGCTTTAGAAATGCAGATACACTACCTGGCAGAACCCACTGTTTCACGTGCATACTTTGGCTGGGTGTGGGGAGAAGACTGGAGGTTTGCTCTGAGGGCTGCCTTTATGCCACCTGAAAATAGAGAGTCTTTTCCAGAGCTATGACTAGCTCTGTGTTTCACAACCAGGGGTGTCTTCCTTGGTCTGAGGTTGTGGGTCTCTGGTTCAGGTTAGAAAGTGGGATGCTCCTGTTGTTGGGGCTACCCTAGAGTAAGGCAGTGCCTCTGGGCTACAAGATTACACTATGTCTCTCAGCCTAACCTGTTTCACAGGGTGATGGGGGTGCTGACAACACCATGCATTCCTTTGAAGAAGGTGGGAATAATGAAAATAATATAATAACCTTGGTAAAAAGACTACAACTATATAATTTTATATAGTGTTAACAATGATCCAGATACTGTAAAACACACAAACAATGGAAATCACTGGGGCATTCTACTGCACAGGCCTCTTTGAAATGAAAGAGAACTTTACAAAACACAGAGAAGAATGTCTTAGTGGATCTGTGGTTCTCAAAGTTCTAGCTCAGAGAGCTTGCACCCAAGATATGATGCAGAAAAAGGGTTGCTGGGGAAAATAAATTAGGGATCAACAATAAGTAAAGAGATTAAGAGCTTCTGCCATTCTGGGCAGGCGTGAAGTCTGGGGGATGAGACGGACCTGTTCCACTTACCTGGAAACAGGTGTCTTTGGTAGGGATGGGCACAAACTGGCCGACAAACTAAAGTTTGTCACAAATTTTGGCCATTTCATGGTTTGTGATGTTCATGAACTGAAGAACTTCCACAAACTTCTATGAACTTTGGTGCAGTTTGTGGCAGTTCGTGGTGGTTTGTGAAGATCAGAAAGCAGGGGCTTGCCCACGAAAAGCCACAGGGAGCAGAAAGCAGGAGTTTAAACCAGCTGGATCTTGCTGGCTGCCAGCATTTCCACATTGCATCTCAAGGTTTTGTGGCCCAGGTGAGCTGTTCTGGCAGGAAGAATGGGGTGTGTGTGTGCTGGGTGCACTCCAGTCACATGAAGAACTTGCCTATGGTTATAACTAAAGCTAAAGTCAAGCATTTCACAATGAACTATTATTTCCAAGCAGTGTGCATATGATCCTCTAATTTGAAGCCTCTCTGAGCAGCAACAGGAGAAAAATAAACACAAAATAGCCATCAGCTCGAAGTCAGTCATCTCTAAGAATGCCAGAGAGGACTGATGTCACTTCTAGGTTTTTTCTCCAGAAGTGATGTTACAATGTCCCTGTCCCTAGCCCCTATTTCCTATGGAGCATAGGTCTCCTTCCCCTCCCCTTATAATTGTTGGTCACATAAATGATGGTGGTATGAAAATGAATTTGCATAACATAAAACTTTTATATGAACTTCTTTCCTAGATCCTTCAGTATTAAAAGCAAATTTACTGCATTTATTTCCAATTACAATCCAATTTAAGGAAGTCAGCCAGAAATTGCAATGGAACCTTTTGGTGATAGAAAATGGAAGAGAAGAGAAGTCTAAGGGAAATAAATAGGGGTTTGTTTGTTTTTGCAAACTTGTATCCAAAATTTTGTGTACAGAGAAGCCTTGTTTCACGTGGGTATAAATCTTACCTAGATTAGGGCACCTGGGGATAAAGAACAGATGTAATGTGGTGTGTGTGTTTGATATGTATAGGTTTTCCATTTGCTCAGAGTGGGAAAGGGAGAGTGATTTCCTACCTCCAGCTCCCATTGGGCTGTGTGGGGGGGGAATCAGTGTTGGAAGGCAGCATTACATGTCTTCTGAGAGGCCCTGGAATGGTTTGATTATAGAGTCTCCAGCGATTCCTAGAGAGGCATGACATCACTTCCTTTGAAGTGATGGAACAAAGACCTTAACAATTCTGGACTCCAGGTTGCCATTGCAACCTGAAGTTTGCTTATGGTACCTAAAGATATGATGGGCCTCAGCCTGTAAACTCTGCTACAGAGTTTAAAGGAGGAAGAGGGAAAGCCCTTAAAAGGAATGTCCTGCAAAACTGCTAGAGTACAGCTAATTTGTTGCTAGGATACAAGCTCTTCTGCAAATAGAGTTTAACAGCTGCTAATTCTGCTTTGTCTTTGTTGAGAACTTTTATCCTGCTGCAGCTGAAGAAAAGCTGAAGGCAGGCAGGTAGCTATTCCTGGTTGGGTGGGAAAAACTAAAAGATTTTTCCTCCAAGGTTGGGAGGGAGAACAGAGAAACCTGGCCTGGAGAGAAAACAACAAGTCTTTCAGTCTTCAAGCACAAATAATAGAGTAGATTGTGAGTATTTTCATGTTTGGTGCACTAATTATTTGTTTGGTGCACTAAATATACACTGGATTATGATCCAGGTTTACTGTTTGAAATCTATCCAACACCACCTCAGAAGTATCCTTAGTTCATTTTTATTTTTTATTTTTTTTACTCCTGTTCCAGTTCCATAGCATTTTAGTGCTAGCAGTTGGCCTGCCTTACAACATTAGCTTAAACAAAAGAGCTTGAGTTTGCTTATGCTTATGCTGCAATACATGCCTTTCTTGGAGAAACTATAGGGTTCTTGCTGTTGTTTTTTTGACACTAACTTAACATGGCTATTTCACTGGAGCCCATTAGTTTAAGCCCAGCTGAATCAAATGGTTTTAAAAAAAATCAGAAAGAGAGCAGTTAATGTCCATTATGCTTTACAGAGCACAAGAAGGCAAGTACCTCCTAGGGTTGCCAGCCTCCAGGTGGGGCCTGGGGATCTCCCACTTTTACAAGTGGTCGCCAGCTGACAGAGATCAACTCCCCTGGAGAAAATGGCTGCTTTGAAGGGTGGACTCTATGGCATTGCACCATGCTGAGGCCTCTCCCCTCCCCAAACCCCACCTTCTCCTGGCTCTACCCCCAAAGTCCCCAGGTATTTTCCAACCCAGACTTGGCAACTCTAGTATCTGCCCCGAGAAGCTTACCATCTAAAATTAAAGGGGGATAAGAAAGAGAGGGGAGAGAAGATGGAGGTGGGGAAAAACTGGGGAAGAGTGTAAGTTCATTGCACTGACATTTACAAGGGCTTAGTTCCTGTAGAGAAGAGAAACTAAGGGATTGTGCAAAAGTTTTCAGATTTTTTTCCTTGGTTGTTCCTCTTCAGGAAAAACATCCTCGCATGCACAAAAACATATTGCACCTCAGCTGAAAAAAAGGAAGTAGTAGTTCTGTACTTTATTCAGAAAGGCATTCCAGAGTCCTGGGCTGACTGCAGTAAATGCCCTGCTCTTCAAAACTGATGTCCTTACCTCTTAGAGTATGGCCTGACCTGCTCAATTAGGGTTACCAACTGGTGTGGAGGAAAATATCCTGTTCCTTAAATAGAGGCTTAATGTGTGGAAATGGACTGTTGAAGCTTTTCACAGCATGGAGGTAAATAGTATCATCTGATAAATAATGTCCCATTAATCCACAATTAAAGGAATGGGACATTTTTATCCAGGCCAGTTGGCAAACCCATTTATAACAGTGGAAACATTTGAACTTGTTTAATATGACAGAAAAAATGCTTTTGGCATGGCTGAATCTGGGTTCCTTAACTTTTGGGCTGGATCCTAGAGCCAAAGAAAATTTGTCAAGTACTGATTTTGTAATGCTGTCACCCAATGGTGCCCAGCCCTGTCCCCAACCCCCTAGAGGCTCACTAGTTGTCAGTACCCTAGTTGTACATTCCACATTTCTTAAACTTTTCATGTTTGTGGTATTAGTCTTTAAATATAAATTCAGCTGGGGGAAAGCAGACTTAACAAATATTATTTAACACCAATTTTCTCATTCTAACCCTCCCACCTAGCATCCTTCGTCTTCTTGACCTTATATTCCTCTTTTGATCATCAGCAGTAAATATCTGCAGTGGAATATGCTTAAAGGAAATGGAGGGTTTAAGAAAAACGTCTGCATTATTCCTGCTAAGCTCCTTAACTAAATCCGCCTTTCTCTTATAATTTGCCTTATCTATTCTTTAAATTTGTCCAAAATAACTTCTGTTGTCTGCTTTTAAAATCCATTGTGCATTCTACAAATTGCACTATGTTGTAATAATAATTCTTTAAATTTATTGTATTGCTAATTCTTGTGTCCCTTTAGGTCTTGATTTGATCTATGTCAAAAACGTATCTCTTTCCTCAATAATTAGAATGTGGTTTTATAAAAAATTAGGTTAGGCCATTTCCCCCCTTGCCATTCTTGTTTTTTTTTGCTTTAAGCTTTCTTTGAAAGCATCCTCATTTCAGTATATTTTGAGGCAGCACTTTTTTGACAGTAGTCCAAAACATGTTGGTATATAATAAATCAAACCATGCAAGTGCATTACCACAGAACAATGACAGGAAAAGTCACCACATAGAAACTATTTCCTGTCAAGACTATGATTACTTAAATTATTAGAATGTAAAAAATAAGTAAACTCACCCCAATGTTTCTGTCCTCTGAATAGCCAGTTGGTGAAGTAGTTAGAGTGCTGGACTCAGCCGGCACACAGTCAAATCTCCACTCTGCTATGAAGTTGGTTGACGTTGCCATCTTAGACAACACATTGACTTAAGTGGACTTGGAAGGCTGTACTTCTGATTAGGATTGCACTGTAAGTGACTTTTGGTCAGTCATACTCCCTTGGCTTAATTTATTTCACAGAGTTGTTGGGAGCATAAAGTGGAGGATGGGACTCCATGTGTACCATTCTGAGTTACTTGGAGAATAGAATTAAAAAAAAAAATCTGAAATGCAAAACAAATGTGGAATGTCATTATCAAATCCAGTGGTACATAAAAAGTCAAGTGGTTCCGTCTAGCAAAGTAATAGTAATGAAACTGGAACAAGCTGGTTGATCTTCTAAAATGGAAGGCAGTATAAGACCATATCCAAAGATCAGTGCTGGCAATAAGTTGTGAATCCATTTTGACAAGTCAAAGTTCCATTGAATGCAAAAAGAATAAAGTTGGCAGAGTTAGTGAGGGTGGGAACTATGCACACCTGAAGGTGGGAACTACACACACATTATCTGTTAGGCTAGGTGAGTAAATACACAATCACAGTTCTGAGTAGACCAAGACTGCATACACAAATGTCTGTCTGTCTGTCTGTCTGTCTGTCTGTCTGTCTGTCTGTCTGTCTATCTATCTATCTATCTATCTATCCATCTATCTATCCATCTATCCATCCATCCATCCATCCATCCATCCATCCATCCATCCATCCTGCCTTGCCCGCAAGCAGGCTCAAGGTGGCATACAACAGTTAAAATCCAATAAAACACAGATGCACGAACAGTGTAATACATTACATTAAAATCACATAATCACAATATAAATACAAAGTGCAAATGCATAAAGGTGGCGGTACTGTATGATGGTCCCATATAGCCAGCATCCAAGGTTGTTCTTATGGCGGTCATGATGATTCAGATATAATCATCAATGGCGGCTCCTAAGTGAAGGCCTGGTGGAACAGCTCCATTTTATAAGCCCTGCAGAACTGTAAAAGGTCCCGCAGGCCCCTGATTTCTTCCAGGAGCTTATTCTACCAGTGTGGAGCTGCCACTGAGAAGGCCCTGGCTCTGTTGGTAGCCAATTTGGCGTCTTTCGGGCCAGGGAGAGTCAGGCGATTTTGTGACCCTGACCTCAGTGCTCTCTGGGGAACATGTGGGGAAAGGCGGGTTCAGGTAGGCAGACCCCTGACCATATAGGGCTTTAAAAGTCAAAACTAGCACCTTGAAGTGAATTTGATATGCTGTTGGCAGCCAGTGTAATGTCTTCCGCGCAGGCCGGATGTGCTTTCATACAGAGAGACCCATCAGCAACCCGGCTGCTGCATCTTGCACTAGCTGCAGCTTCTGGATTTGGGACAACGGCAGCCCCATGTAGAGAGTGTTGCAGTAGTCCAGTCTCGAGGTGACCATAGCATGGATCACAGTAGCCAGGTCATTGCATTCAAGGAAGAAAACCAACTGCCTAATCAGCCAAAGATGGTAAAAGACTGCCTTGGCAGTGGCTGCTACCTGGGCCTCCATAGTTAAGGTGGCATCCAGGAGCACTCCCAAGCTCCTGACCCTTGGTGCTTGCAGCAACGGTGCCCCATCGAAGGTTGGTAGTGGGATCCCTACCCCCAGCCCGCTCCGACTCAGGCACAGGACCTCTGTCTTCCTCGGATTCAATTTCAGTTGGCTCAGTCTAAGCTAGCCTGCCACATTCTGAAGCACTCAATCCAGGTCTTCTGGGGTAGAATCAGACTGTCTTCCCAACAACAGATATAGCTGGGTGTCATCTTCATATTCCTAGCCTATACCTCCGGGCAATCTGGGCAAGGGGGTGCATATAGATGTTAACATTGGGGATAGCACTGCCCCCGAGGAACCCCACAGGTCAGTGAGTGCCTCCAGGATGTCTGATTCCCTAGTGCCACCCTCTGTCTCCAACCTTGGAGAAAGGAGACGAGCCATTGCAAGGCAAGCCCCTGAATTTCTGTGTCAGTGAGGCAGTGGATCAATAACTGATGGTCGACCGTGTTGAACACCGCTGACAGGTCCAACAGCAACAGCACCACTGTACCGCCCCAATCCAGATACTGCCGGAGGTCATCTGTGAGGGCTACCAGTGCCATCTCCATCCTGTGACCTGGGTGAAAGCCAGACTGGAAAGGGTCAAGCATGGAAGTGTCATCCATAAAGCTCTGCAATTGAATCACCACTGCTCTCTCAAGTAATTTGCCCAAATAGGGCAAATTAGAGACCGGCCGATAGTTAGCCAAGAGAGGGCGGACCATCGCTTCCTTGAGTGCACCCGGGAACAGTCCCTCAATGAGGGACTTGTTGACAATATCCCTGAGGGCACCTCAAAACCCCTCATGGCCAGATTTTATGAGCCATGAAGGGCACGGGTCAAGGCAATGGTTGGGCGTACTGCTGAGAGCAGTCTGTCAACTTCCTCAAGGCTGAGTGGATCAAAATAATCCAGAATGGGACCAGAAGACATGCATGGGGCCTCGAGTTTGCTCATTGTCTCAACTGTGGTGGGAAGGTCACAGCAGAGCACCAAGACTTTATCTGCAAAATAGCTCGCAAAAGCCTCACAGCCAATATCCAATTCCCGAGCATTTGGTCTGCCTTGTGGCAGACAGCAGTTAATGACTGAATGGTTCTAAACAATTGTGAGCTAGCAGACACAACCGTGGCTGCATAGAACTCTCTCTTTGCAGCTTTGACTGCCATATCATAGGATCTCATAGGATCTCATAAATGTCCAATAAGTTGCTCTTGTTGCTTCATCATGAGCTCGCCACCACCATCTCTCTAGTCATCTGAGCCCTCATTTCATCAGCCGCAGCTCCTTGGTGAACCAAGGTGCCCACTTAGAGTGAGGGCGCAGAGGGTATCAGGGAGCGATCTCATTGATGGCAGCTAAAATACGCTCACTGCCCAAACAGGGTTGGGGTGCCGCGTTCATGAGGGCCTTCAGGGCATGGTGGTCCGACCATGGAACTGCCATTGCAGTAATCTGATCTATTGTAACCCCTGCCGTGAAGATCAGCGTGTGCCTGGCCTGATGAGTGGGGACTGTTACATACTGGGAGAGTCCCAGTGCCACCATGGACAACACCAGGTCCGTGGCCTGTGAAGAAGCTGCATCATCAGCATGTATACTGAAGTCTCCCAGGACTATCAGTCTAGGGTACTCCAGTGCCCAGCCAGACACGGCCTCAAACAGGGATGACAGGCCATCGGCTGGTGTGTTGGGTGGTCGGTATACCAACCAGATAGCCAAACTCTCCCCAGCTTCCCCCACAAAGCCCGCACACTTTATGCCTGTGAGCCTCAGTGGCAGGAGCGCCCTGAAGGAGTAACATGAAACTACTTTTGAAGTCTGTCCTGGAACTTTAAACTGTACTTCTTCTCTCATATCAACTTACTCTTCAGTTAAGATCTGGATCTGAGGCCCTCCTTGATGATCCTCTCCTTCTGAAGTAAGATGGACATGGAATAACAGGGCCTTTTCTATGGTGATGCCTCAGCTGTGAAACACCCTGTCCACAGCAATTTGCCTGGCACTTACCTTATGGTCCTAGGCTCCAGGTGAAAACCTTTTTATTTGCCTATTACCCCTGTTAAGGTTTATTATTGTTTTGGATTGCTCTTGCTCAAAATGTCTCATTCTTCTTATTTATTGCTCCTGATGAAATTGTTTACTGTGGACTTGCATTTTAAGGTGCCTTTGAGCAAATGAATACTCTTGTGAAAGAAGGGTATTTTTTCATAATCCCCACCTGAGATGACCCCCTCACATATTCTGCATCCCATTGCATTCTTGAAGATCTAACTAGGTCTTAGGAGCAGTATATTGGACAGGGTTAGCAGCTGCAGCAGCAAGAAAGAAGCAAGAAATACCTGCCCCACGACTGGAACAAAACTCATGTATCCTAGGATCCAACCATATCTATTTCATTCTGTTATTCAGTTTAGGTTTATGGATTTTATCTGCTGCTTCCCCATTTCAGTGGTTTTATAATGCATTTTACTTGTTCTAATCCTCTCTGAGCATTTTCAGAATGTGGCTACTGAACAATATAAATAAATAACATCACTCAAGTAACCTATTTCTCTTCTGAGAGGAAAGTACTAGAACATCCAGTCAATAGACGTGCATTCTCCTTCTGGGGAGAAAAGCAGGGTATAAATAAATGATAGATGATAGATAGATAGATAGAGAGAGAGAGAGAGAGATGCAATAAATAATAAAGATGGGAGACTGGAAAATTGCTGGACTTCTGACACATTCTATTGCCTACTTAACTGGCCTAAAAGATACTGAGAAGCAGGTCCCTCCATAGAGACAAAACTTAGCAGCCTCCTGCTGATTTCTAGATATGTAGATCTAGTACTATAGATGGTTGGTTATTGTGAGATTGATAGGGGGTCAGTTACAATGTTTGAGAGAGAGGATCAGCTGTACCCAGTATCTGAAGAAGTGTGCATGCACATGAAAGCTTATACCCAGCATTAAATTTTGGTGGTCTTAAAGGTGCCACTGGAATCAAACTTTGTTCCAATATTATTCAGTACATGCATGGTTCAGGTGGATGTTTTTTCTTTGTATAAGGTTTTTAGAGATATGTTGATCCTCCTTTCATATGAAATTGGATCCCCCCCCCCCCCCGGCAAATCTAGACTGCCACTTTTCCACCAGTGCTTCATTTATCTGGCTGCCATCCTTGTAAATACTCTAATATCTCATTCACATGATGGTTTTTAGTTTGCTTTTTTGATACATGATTTATGGAGAAATATGATTTGATTAATAGTAACATATATTTTGTCTTTATTGTGATAGTCTGACTATAGTGATTCCTGCTTAGCAACACTGTGCCTAAAGGTTTTTGCTGCCTATGCATTGGGTTCCTTGCTGCATACTACAATATAGATTTATTAATACTTACTAATACAGCATATGCCTGGATAGGAAACCTCAGCTTACAAATTCATGATAATTTGGATCCCTCTAATAGTGTTCTTGCTGCTGACTTTAGAGTTACTCTCACGCGGTGTCAGGTATATGTCAAGGTATCTTCGCAATTGTGGGAGGGGGCTGGTTGCTATCATGGTTATCATACCATGGAATCATTTTGCCAGCTGTTTGAGCAATGCATTATGTGAATGGTTACTAAACATAGCATCCGAGGGGCCAAAAGAGTAGAAGCCCTGGAGTGGTGAGATTCACATTGGTTCAAATATAAACTCCTGCAGTTTGAAAATACTCATCCCCAGTGTAGGCCTAAATGTCTTTGAGGTCTATTTCACAGTGGGATTCTCTCCCATGTCCTCTAGCCAGCATTCCCTACCAGCGTCTTATTCTTTTCACAAGCAAAACACAAACCAAATAAAATGTGATGGGGAGTGATCACGTTGGTTTGTCAGTTTTTCCCCTTAACTGAAAATTATATCCCTGAGCATTCTCAGGAGCATCATTTCATGCTGGGAAGCATGGAATTTGCACTACTTTGACCTTTGGGGGAGAGGAAGCTACAATCCCAAATTCCCTGACATGAAACAGTGCTCTTGCGTAGCATATTGTCAGTTAAGGAGAGGCCTAGGATGGTCTGTCCTTCTTTAAATGTGTACTCTCTACTATAGGTGACTAGGGGCTGGCAACTGGAGGGAGGGTTGGAGGCTGGACCTTGGGGGAGAGGCATTGCAGGTGTGATGACCCATGCTCCCTCTAAGCTGTGGAGTCTTGTGAGCAAAAATTCTACTTTGTGAGCTACTGGCATTAAAGTTGTGAGTGAGTGATTTGGCTACTGTATAAATTAGTTTGCTCTGGAGCCATCCTTCCTGAGCTAACACAAAAATGTGTGAGCCGGAGACTAAAAAACTGTGAGCTAGCTCACACAAACTCAGCTTAGAGGGAACATTGGTGATGACATCACTTCCAGGGAGGTGACAAAAATCACACTTTGCCTTAAATCCAGATAATCTTAACTGAAACCACGTTTCATTGCAAGCAACGAAACATTGTTTTAGTAGCAAGTAGCTTTTTCTAGTGATTTAAATGGGACTACATCATGCCATTATCTCAGGAATAGCGCTTGATCTACACATGGTATTTGATCTACACCAATGCTATATTGTTTGATGTGAGAACTCTCACATAGTTCTTCTGCACTGTGGAGTAATTCCCTGATGGTGGCTGACAGTGGAATGTAAATTATCCATACAATGCAAATGGATATAGTATTTCCAAAATGGAGAGTAGTGCTGACAACCAGTTTATTGAGAACACAGTGGTGAAATTATTGAACACATGAAGCTGCCTTATACCAAATCAGACTATTTGTACATCATCAATATTGTCTACTCAGGCTGGAAGCAGCTTTCTAGAGTCTCAGCCAGAGGCCTTTCTCAACACCTACCAGCTGATCCTTTTGGTTGGAGGTGCTGGGGATTGGACCTGACATCTTCTTCATGCAAAGCAGATGTTCTACTACTGAGCCACAGCCCCTCTCTGAACTTGCTAAAGATAATAGTTAATGTTATTTATATTTTCCCAGTATTAAATTGTCTGTGTTGATTACTCATTTTCCAGGAAGGAAGGCGACACAGTACAGCCTGATCTCGTCAGATCTCAGCAGCTAAGCAGGGCCAGTACTTGGAAGAGAGACCACCAAGGAAGACTCTGCAGAGGAAGGTGATGGCAAACAACTTCTGCTTCTCCCTGGCTGCAACTTGATGGCACTTCACACACATGTAATTTTTTCCAGGCATGTAAATGAGTTGTTTTTAACCTTTGAATGCCTGAGGAATTTGGGATCTGGGTACCTGAAGAATTTCCTACTTCAGTAACATTGTCTCCTGCTATTTTGAAATCATGATAGGAAGTCCTTCTCTGGAGAGGTTAGGTGAGTGGTTATAGGCACTAGTCAGTGGTAGTGTCTGCCTTGGGAACACCCTTCTAAAGAGGTCCAAATGGTAGAATACTTCTTTCTGCAGCGCTGCTAATTCACTTAAGCTGGTTTTTAAAATGATATTGCATTGTAATTACATTAATTTATGGTTCTGTGTATGCTGACTTGAATATTAATGAAATGAAATATAAAAAATAGCTTGGCATATGACTTTCAGGTGGTGGTTTAGATGACAGGCAACCCGACTAGTTTTGAACTGTTGATTGTAATGATGCCCGTTGCTGGTGTAAGATCACTGATCCTCTGGCTTTTGTGCCAGCTCAGTGACACAGGTCATCACCTAGCCCTAGAGCAGGGATTCTTGTTCCCCACTGGAGACAATTAAACTGCAGTCCTGTGCACAGCTGCTTAAATCCCACTGAAGTCAATAGGATTTAAGCACGCTAACTCTGCAGCACAGTAGCCAGCATCATAACTCATAAGATCATGTCATAAGTTTATTTCATGTTGCCTCAGGAAAATATCTTTTCCACTTCTAACTATGAAGCCTATTTATGGGTTGCAATAAATGTCAGCTGATTAAAATAAATGACAAGGATTCCAGTTTAATTTAGTATGGCAAACCATATTAAAATCCATGTTCTGATGTGATCTTGTGAAAGTTTTTTTTTCTGAGGCATTTTCCAATGGGTATACAACTTTTTGAAAAGTCTTTTTCTCTTAATATTGTCACCCAATTTTCATGTAATTTATACCCTTTAGGGATAAAGTAATAACGTTGAACTCAAAATGTGTGTGCATGCAAGTTTAAAATGTATATGCAAAGCTTTGTACGTAACATTATATATCTGTTGGAAAGTTTGCACATGTTTGAAGGAACTTGCCTAGTTAAAATTAAATATTTTTGTCTTCCAGCAAAGGAAAATGAATGTACTTGCATTTATGATAGGTATGCAATGAGGAACAAAGCCCGAGGGTCGTACAGGACTAATTTATCTGGATTACCAATCAGATTTTTATGTAATGCACACTGCAAATTAATTATAAACTAATCTAAGAGCTGCAAGTGTCTTAATATTTTTATTATACTTTTAATTCCAGTAGGTCAATGTATAAAATCAGAATAATTACATTGGAAAAACACCTACTGGGACAATCTGTGTTCATTAAATATGAAGTGCAAATCAAATTTTGTTGAGATTACATTTTCCACTTATTTTCTAAGGGTTTAATCCTCAAACAGGTTACGCCAGTGTATTTCTACTGCAGTCCCACTGGTTTCAGTAGGCAGGTGTGATGAATACAGCCCAAAGGTGTATACCAGTCAAGTGCAAGTCCCACTGAAATGTATTGCCATTATTTGGAAAGAGTACTTAGTGGGATGCACTGCAAGCTTTCTTTGTTATTTCAGATCTGTACAGTCTGTCATCTCAATTTATATTGATATCCTTCAGCCTCAACAGTGCAGTTAAGTTTTATGAGCATTTTTGATCAAATATGACTTTGTTTGATGTATGTGCTTTCCTGGAGAAAAGACATTTATTTGATTTTTTTCTTCCACTTTGTCTGAAAGTGTGGAACAGGTGAAAATAATGTTTAGCATGAAAAGATAAGAATAAACTTAAACGCTATGATTGTTAACCAGTACATTGGATCCAAAGGGTCTCTGCCTGTGGGTGATTCTGCACTAGACCTTAAATCCTGGTTCCACCTTGTCCCCGAACTTACATTCTACACTACACTTGAGTTCACCCCTGTAATTATCTCAGGGTGATACTATCTCTCCCCCCACTTGTCCCAGGACAAACGGATGTTGTTATAACCAGGGATAAATGCAAGGTATTGTCTCGTGAGTTGAACTCTGATAAAACCAGGGATGAAATCCAAGTGCAGAAAGGGCCTATGTCTACAGTCTTCTAGACCCCTAAGAAACTGCTGTGAAAAATCACTCAATACCTAGTAGCATGTTTTCAGGGTCATAGGAGAAACAGGTTGGGTGGTAAATCATCAGTGCCCTTTTCATGATGCGTGGCTCAGTAGTGGAACTTTGCATGCAGAAGGTTCCAAGTTCAAGCCCTGGCATCTCAGTTAAGAGGTTGTTGATGACTGAAAGAATTCTAGCTGAGACTGTGGAAAGCTCCTGCCAGTTATAGTAAACAATACTAACCCTTATAGATGTATAGTCTGACTCAGTATGGGGTAGCTTCTTATGTGCACATACCTTTTACTTAAGCAGTAGAATATAGAGTTGTGCAGCAAAAAAGTATTTTTTGGATGCAGATATATTGGAGCTGGAAAATATTGGTATTCTGTTTCCCAGGTTCCAAATATTATATGTTATTCAGGACCCCCCTCCCCCCGATTTCCCATTTTCCCTATGAGAAATCTTTCTGGGGGGCTGGGAGAGTGTTTTCAAAGGTACTGGCACCAAAATTTCAGGGAAACTGCTGGTGCCTGTCTTTTAAGTTACTCCCAAATTTCAAATCAAATGAACCAAGGAGTCCAGGTCTATGGCCCCCTTAACAAGGTATCCGCAGCCATCATCTATTGCTTCCTATGGAGGGGGGGCGGAACTGTGAAAAATGTAAAAGTTGAGAATCCCCCCTGGCTATTGCAAGCTATTGCTAAACCCAACCAAAGTAAAAGCCAAGAATATGAAACTATGGCCCCATCCACATGAGTGAGATAAGCCAGACAGGAATCAACACAAATTTGCACCGGCACAATTTGCACCGCTTTTGCAGGATCACACAGGTCCATGGACCTGTGAGGGCGAACCGCTGCTGCGTGATTACACGCAGCCATGGGCGACTTGTTTTTTTTTCTGGCTGTTTTCAGTGCGCTTATTCACTTCTACAAGGGATCGATGACTTGCCTCTCCACCCTCGGGGTCGTCCGATGATGTGCATACCGGGACAAGGAGGGGAAAAAACCAAAAAGCCCACTCCCCGACGCCTCTTGTTTGCGCTGGCGTGATCACACAGGAAAAGGCTGGTTCTGGGCCGTCACAAACCATTTGAGACTGCCTTTTCACTGGTAGCTAAATAAGCTGATTCCCCGCCGGCTCAAAGCGGTTTGCGACAGTTTGACACCAGCTGCAGGACGCTTCCCAGATGTGCTTGTGTGATCGTGCCACTTTGAACCGGCGGGGAATCGTCCTTCTTGTTTCGCAAATGGGTGCGTATGATCGCGCCCCATGTAAAATGTGAGCATCTCAACCTATGTGAAATGTGAAAAATATCAATGTAAAACATAAGAATCCACCCCCCCAAAACCCCCAGACAAACCTGACACAAACCAACTCCAGCAAAGAACAAACTTTTAAGAAACAAAAAAAACCACTTGAAACTAACAGAACTGTACCTAAATCAGCTTGGCAAGCCAATACCAAGTCCCCGGGGATACAGAAACACAGGTGAGAAAGGGGGAGGACGTACAGTCCTGGAAGCCTGCAAACACAGGCTCTGGATATTCCTGGTTAATCCTGAATAGTTCTGGAATTTTTCAGGACCCATTTTTTCTTATCCCCCCAAAATCCTGGATATGTTTGGGAGACCCAAATATACTCTCAAAATACTGCTAAGGTGTTTTTTGGATGTATGTTTGTCTTGGTTATATTTGAGCTCACATCCCTAGTAGGATCTTTGATTCAAGTCAGTGTGCAAGCAGGGTTTTCATTGCAAGTCTATGAAATGAAAACCTTGGCAAACACATGGACAATGACCCCTTATATACTCCTTGGAAACTGGGAAGATACAAGAAAATAATGACATCTTGGTGGATGTAGAAAAGGCATCCTATCATAACACATAACCTTCTTTATGACTGAACAGAAGGCCCTATTCTTTGTAAAAATAAAAAAAGCATGGCACCATTATTACCACACTGTATAAAAACAGGCAGCTGTGAGGCTGCAACTATCATTGAATTTTCCCTCCTCAGCACCACATGGAAAGCATTTCTCAGCAAGATTTTGAAAAGATTTCAATAATTTGCCAAGACTCAAAATGGTTTCAGATCAGAGTTCAAGAATTGATACAATGCCAAATGCAAGGGAAATGCCAAAAGCAGCATGAACCATTCTCACTTGCTTATGTTGATCTCACCAAGAGAGGCATTTGTGAACCTTCAAGCCAAATGCAGCCTACCTGCCTATGCATTGTACCCTGCCATACGCCCCTGATCCCTTTTTTAGATTCCTCAGTAGGCAGCAAAAACAAGTTCAAAAAGCCCCTGGTGAGCTGCCAGGCATGTCTGGTGTTCCTCACTATGTAGCTCTGCTATGTGTCCCACTCTTGGTTTAACTACCTCTGATAACTGGTGTAGCATAGATGCTAGAATGTGAGCGGGGTATCTATTGGGCGGCCGGTCGGACTCCAGCCCAGAAGATCTGTACCAGGCATTGCACGCCGTGACTGGTTGGCTTAGGCTGAGCTGGCTGAAATTGAACTCGGCAAAGACGGAGGTCCTGTGCTTGAGTCGGGGCAGTCTGGGGAGGGGGGTCCCACTTTTGATGGGGTGCCATTGGTGCCTGCGTTGGTGGTTAGGAGCTTGGGAGTGCTCCTGGATCCCTCCTTAACAATGGAGGCCCAGGTAGCAGTCACTGCCAAGTCAGCCTTTTATCATCTTCGGCTGACACGGCAGTTGGTTCCCTTCCTCGATTGCGAGGATCTGGCTACAGTGATCCATGCAACGGTCACCTCGAGGTTAGACTACTGTAATGCTCTCTACATGGAGCTGCCCTTGGTGCAAATCCAGAAGCTGCAGCTGGTGCAGAATGCCACTGCACTGACTGCCAATAGCATACCGAATTCACTTCAAGGTGCTGGTGCTTACCTTTAAAGCCCTATATGGCCAGGGTCCAACATACCTGAGAGACCACCTTTCCCCATACATACCCCAGTGAGCACTTTGGTCAGGGTTGCAACATTGACTTCAGGTCCCAGGCCCCAGGGAGGCCAGGCTCTCAGGAACCAGGGCCAGGGCCTTTTCGATGGCAGCTTCCCTCTGGTGGAATGAGCTCCCGGAAGACATCAGGGCCCTGCGGGACCTTATGCAGTTCCGCAGGGCCTGCAAGACAGAGTTCTTCCACCAGGCCTTTGATTTGGAGCCGCCATTGCTTACCATCAAAGGCCACCATCGCTAGCAACATCAGCGATGAGGGCTGGCCCTGAAAGAAGCCCGGGTCGGGCCGGGAGCTGGAATTTGACCCTGATGCTGGTATGAATAGTACCATTAGGAAGCCATCTGAATGTCTAGGATTAACATCTTTGCGAGCACTTGTGCAATTTATATTGCAAATAGATTTTGTATAGTATTGTATTGTACTGTTAGTACAATGTTTTAAAATTGTTTTAGACTGTTTTATTCCGATCAGGCACTGTGTGCCGCATTGTAAGCCGCCCTGAGCCTGCTTGCGGGGAGGGCAGGGTAAAAATGTGAAGTAATAAATAAACAAATAAATTTATATTTTTATCCTGTGCTGCCTCTGGGGAGCTCTCAGCAGCATACATAGTTCTCCTGTCATGATTCTAGCCTCATAACAACCTTGCAAGGTAAGTTAGTCAGAGAGTGACTGGGCTAAACCCCACCCAGCAGACTTTATGGAAGAGTGGGCTTTTGAATCCCAGGTTCTAGTCTAGATCCTAGTATGTAGTTCTACACCATTCTGGCTGTTCATCCATTCCCAATTTAAAGTCCACCTAAGCCACAACCTCACTAAGTAGCCTTAGGCCATCATTTTTTTCAGTCTTGGTCCCCTATCATTTATAACATTAGGCTCATTTACTGACCTATTTATAGGATTGTTGTAAAGATTACTGAGAAAATGTATGTGAAGCACTTTAAGCATTTACAGCATTGTATATAAATGGTAAATGTATGAGAATGTTTGTAAATTTGAAATAAAAGTCTTGGATACTAATGGGTGTGAAGATCTGGCAAAAATTAAGAATATCTCTCATTTTAGACTCTGGGCTGGCACAAATATCTGTAATGAAAAATTACACCTATATCTTCGGATGTAGATAATCAGAAGTAGATAATCAGCTTCTACTGAATATTGTGAATATTGAATAGGTATGGCCAGACTCTTGTTGGTTCAGATTGCATTATGATCATAAGTTGCAAATATACCTCAATTTATTGATGACTGGATCAAGTATTTCCTGAACCATTCATTGCAGTTCACTGGACATTTAGCATAACAACATGCACAATCAGCTGTGTGCGGTTTAATGCATACGTGGTTAAGAAAGGACCATGGGAGTTTTATTTTCCCCATGCAAGTAGTTATCACTATCCAAGCACTCACATCCCTCTGGCATGACCATGGTGGCACAGTGGGTACTTTTAATAATAAAAACGAATAACACATGTGTTTTGTTAATGCATTCATGCACTCATTCTCCATGCTTGAGAGGAGACAGATGGAGCATAACAACAGGGTCTCAGTTAATTACTCTTAGCTCTCCACAATTAAGAAGGATACTTTACACTTCTATCTCCAATGTTGATATATTTATTTGCTTCACTGTTTCCCCCGGAATTAAATCCAAACAATGATGACCTTATAACCTTAGCTTGTTATTCCTGTTTGCAGCTGTTAAAAAATCTTCATTATGTTACATGCTAACTTGCTGTTCAACCTCTGCTGTATATGTATGGACTGGTAAATTCCGTTTCACTGTATCTCAGGAAGGGTGTATGCACACGAAATCTCATATCTTGAATATGACTTTTTTGGTCTTAAAGGTGCCACTGGACTCAAACTTTGTTCTACTGCTTCAGATTATCACGGCTACCCACCGGAATCTATCATTCATTCCATGTGTGATGTATCCCTGCCATTCTGAACATGGTACATTCATTTCCCCTACACCCCACCATATTGCCAGTGTCCCTAGAGGCAGCCAAAAACTCCCCCCCTTCTGACTCAGCATCCCCCCCTAGTTTGTATACCCATGATGCCTCAGAGATCCATATACTCTCCCTCCTGGAGTCAGAATGACCTCATTCACAAGGATGCCAGTTTCTTCTGTTAGTAAGCAAAAAATCTACTGCACACCATCCAGTTTGTAAGGAGTCTGGGATATTTGCCACACCAACAAACAGATCCTGGCATTGGTTCACCAGAATTGCTGCCATCAAATGTGGTAAATTTGTCTAGCAAACTCATTTGTGGAGAAGATTGCAGCAGCCATACTGGTGAACCAGGTTCCGCTAATCCAGGAATGGCATCTTCACCCAATGAGGGAATCATACATCAAGTTGATCTGCTATATCATGCTGAAAAACCACATTTTGAAATAGGCTTTTTGCCTCTGTTTCACTACCCAAGTGCAGCAGATTGTTTGGTACCTTTCTCACACAAATTTTTAAATCTGTTTTCCGTCTGTATGTTTTACATTTCCCCCAAAACTACCTTTGAGGCAATGTTTATCTTTGTTGCAATACATCCATTGGCTGACTGCCCAGACTATTTCCTTTTATGGCATTGCTTCTGCAGACCCCAGCTCTTTTTGTGGACCTCCTCTAGAAACAGATAAGCTGTGTGAAGGGCCTGCTTCATCTCTGCAAGAGAAGCAGAAACTTTTTGTAGTGCATTCCTTTTAAGGGCTGGCTCTTTGTTTCCTTCCTCCTTTTGAAAAATGCTGTGGGAAATACTTGTTCCCACCTTGCTTCAGAGAACATAAGGCAGCAAAGTTAAGGTAAGGGTAAGGTAGAAGCGTCAAAGTGCCCATACACATATGAACAGTTGCCACATAGTTTAGTATAGGACTGATCCACAACTACTCAAAAGTTTTTGGTGAACATTTTTAACAGTTCTAAAAAATTCAACCCTTCCCATATATATAATACACTGTTGTCTTAACAGGCTCTTTTCACATACATGTCCTGCAGTCAGTCAGCCTGTTTAGCATGGTATACTCCCATGGTTGAAAGGTTGTGTGTATGGATATTGAGACCATATGGGCTGGATACATTGCATGGGTCTTTCTCAGGGTGACAGTTCTGTGAGAATGATCGACATGATTATCATTACCCCAGTGGGCATGTCTTTCACACGTGTACTCTTGTATAATGACCTACACCAAAGTGACTGTCCTGCTGTAGGTGGTGAATGTGTTACACTGGTTTCAGAGATATCCCTGGGCATTAAACCAAATGCAGATAGCAGCATGCCTTTTGTCTATGTGACTGAGTGTATGATTATATGGAAGGATGTTAGAATGCAATCTGTGTTGTACATGGAGATAACTGATAGTTATTTTCATGATTGTAGTGGCCCTTTATTTAAATATCTGTGTCCTACTTTTCTCCCTAAAGGAGCACAAAGTGGCTTACAGCAGGTAAAAAGAAATCACCATGTAAGTAAATCAGTAAACAAAGAAACCAAACAAAAACAACCACCTCTTGGACTGGTGCTGGACGCTTTGGCTGACTCTTTTAAAGACACTGGCTGCAAGCTTTATAAGGCACCTGAAACAGGAAGGGGAAAAACAATCCTCAGCAAAGGTGGTTCCTCATTTAGCAAAGATGGTCTTCCTTCTCCTTGCCTCCCTGTTCTACCCACCATGTTCTCAACCATCACTATGGCTGCCTCCATATGCCATATAATTCATACTGATGGTTTCATATACTATATAATTCACACTGTGGTCAAATTCTTCAGCCAGTTTGGTATACTGGTTAGGAGCATGGACTTTAATCTGGGAGAACCTGGTTTAATTCCCCACTCCACATGCAGCTGCTGGTGTGACCTTGGGTTAGTCACAGTTCTCTCAGAGCTGTTCTGAAAAGAGCAGTTTTTTCAGAGCTCTCAGCCCCACCCACCTCACAGGGTATCTGTTGTGGGGAGGGGAAGGGAAAGGAGATTGTAAACTGCTTTGAGACTCCTTCGAGTAGTGAAGGGCAAGGTATAAGTCCAATCTCCTCCTGTTCCTCCTCCTTCTTCTATGCAAGGTATCTTGCACTGATAAAGGAGAGTTAAGTGTATTGTGTAATCTGGATATCATTCCATCATATATGTAATACACGTATCACAATTTTAAAAGTAGGGCTTGATTGAATGCAATCTGAAATTAGGTATGTATACGGTTGCCATTCTTTGTTTTATTGTGATTTTGTTAGTTTTTGTATCAGAGATTTTTTTTATTAGTGTTTTCTATTTCTGCTTAAAGTACTTGTGTGATGTAACAGGCTAGAAAGTATATAAATAAATTTAGACAATAAATATAAAAACAATGTGCTGTTGAATATATCATTCATCCAGGGGAAAACAAACAAACAAACAAGCAAACCTTTAAAGCTCAGCATTTTGGCAAATCCTTTGAGAAGTCCTTCCACACAGGCCATAGCACATCTGAACTGGCTTGTTGTCCTTGGCATCTAGCATTTCATATTCAGCCAGTTTAATTGTTATTGATGTCAATAAAATCATCAATGAGCTAGCTGCTTTTCATTTTCATCTTTGGAACACAGCTGGTGCTTCCAATGACTCATTTCCTGCTGATGTATAACACTCTATAGGACCTTGCGATTATCACCTATGCATGCAAGAAATACAAACCTTCCGTTTTTTTATGAGCTACACTTTAATACCAGTCTCTAATCTTACATACCATTCTCTCCTCTTTTAGAACCAAGCTGGCAATTCTCATCTTGAATAGCTTTAAAATTGCTCATAGCAATCAATGACAACTGAGGCATCACTAAAGAATTTCTTTTATCTCCCAAGCTCCAATTTAGATCAGTCATTAAGCTTGAGTAAGCTTGAGCTGTCAGAACATTTTCCCTCATCACATGCTCCAAGCACAAAAAGTCAACTTCAAAATCAAATTTGTTTTCTTTCTTACTATACTTTGTAATGGCTTAGTATGAACAATAAACTTAACTGAAATAGTACTGTCAATCTTCAGTAACTCCGGGAATGGCTTAGGCTTTTCATCTAGGGAAGGCTGCCGTACCTCAAATAGGATGCATGGCAACCCCTTCATTCATGTTAGATCATTTTCTCACCTCCTGCTCCATCTCGTTAGTAATATATATTCAGATACATTTCAGTGCAGTGTTTCGTTTTCTTCTGCAGCTGAAAGTGAAATCAGTTAAAATGGGTGAAACAAAGAGAATAAGTGGAATATTAATTAAAAACTCCATCTACCTCACTGCCATAAGGATTAAAGAACATATTTCAGAATCAAGGTTTGAGGTACTAACTAAATCAATGCAGAATTCCCATTCCCCCCCAGTACTAACATTTGGGTCTTCTCCTTGTCCTACTTCCCTCAGGAAGGAGTATCTTTCTAGCTGATTGGAAAGAGTTGTTGCCCCTCCCACTGCAGTCATGGCTGGCACTTTAGCTGCAGGTGGGTTGGGGTGTTGGGAAAGTCATCACTGAGGCCAAAATGTGGTCTTAGTCCAACACAGTTCTGTCCACTAGCTTTGGCAGAGCTTTCTTTCTTTCTGTTAAATAAATAAATACATTCCTGGACTGAGATTCCCAACAAATATGTGTAGAAAGGTGAAGCAGTAGTATATAAAATTCTACAAGCAAGGAGCTGGGAGAAACTCAGGAAAATTCCCTCACTGGTCTGTTTTGTCCTCTGGCTTCTGACACTTGCCCCCAGACACCGTTCAACATTCCCACCACTGTCACCTCCTCATGTATTTTCCCTTCCACACCCTTCTTCTCCCCTCTTAACCCCAACACTGGTTCCCCACCTCCCCATTGCCCTCCCACTGTCTCCTGTTCCCTCACTTTGGTGTCTCTAGCTCCTCCTCCCCTCCTCACCACTGTCGGCCCATCCACCCCCCTCCCCATCACTCTCCACTTGGTTGGTGGACTAGCTACTTGCTAGCCAGCCCACTCAGCTGAAACCATGGCAACATCCCCTTCCACCGCAATTGGTGAAGGCAGTGGTGGCAGCTCCTCTCCTGCCTAACTCACATGATAGGTGGCTGCAGCTGCTCTAGTCACCAGCCCATCCCTGCCCCCCCCTTGCTGCTGCTCTGCCCTTCCATCTCTTGCTTTCCAACTCCCCCAGTTGGGGGTTCCCCCCATTTTTCAGGAAAATGTTCCAAATCAGTACCTGGCCTGTTCCATGGATTTTTGTATCCACAAATAGGACAATGTTTAGATAGACAGACAGACAGACAGACAGACAGATAGATAGATAATTTTAAGAGCTAGGACACCTGTAAATGTTTCCCTTTGAAGTAAGCTTGATAGAAAGTTTTGCTTTCTATCAAATAGGAGTAGATATTCAAAGTTAGACTCATATTTTCCCTTCAGTTTGCACATGAAAATCTCATTATGCATATACTGATGGCCTAATGACAGACTATACTTCTGTTATCTGTGAAATGCATTACATGAGATTTAAGAACAGAAGATCAGAAGTTCTTACCCCTTCGCTTTATAATGTGCAATATTATTGACTGTAATTCTGTAATGCAAAAATTTAAATATTAAGATAAATCAGGTGTCATAAGGATATTAAGATTCAATTAATTTGTATTTAAATCAGTTCACACACAGTTATCCTTATGCTATTCATCAGCCCTAAAAGTACATGTGATTTAGACTCATGTCTAAATGAGGATTACTCATAGTTATTTTCAGATACTAAAAAAAAAGCTCCATATTATGGTTAATCTTAGTGACTAATACTCTCCAACAACATTCAGTAGGAGATTAAGAACATATTTGGAAAGTTAAACTTGGGAGAAACTTTAAAACTGCAAATTGCTGAAGCTTAATATAATTTAAGACAACCAGTAAAGCAGTAACAAAATTGCAAAATAAACTGAGGTATCCCGTTTCTATACAGTGCATGGATTAAATGATTGCCAATCTTTTAATGTTTTTGTTTTGTTCCTACTTGCCTGGATGATGGGAAGTTCAAAGCAGCCTTATGGTGGCTTTATGAAAATGTGATGATTTCTGTATTTCATAAAATGAGGAGAAATGAACTAAAATGAGTACAGGCAATATAATTTTGCAAAACTCATTCCTTTATTTCAACTGAGTTTTCCATTTTTCTGTTCGATGTTTCAGATCTTTCTGGAAACTATGCAGAGTGTCTTGTGGTCAAACTAGGTTATGGATCTCTGTTAATTTTGTAAAACTCAACTATAGCCATGCTTATTTGGATCAAAGTCATGAAAAGAGGGAGAAGGTGGTTCGACCTTTCTAATCCTAAATGGTTTCATTAATCAAAACTGCCCCCCATGCTATTCTTAGTTCTTAGGAGGGAAAGAATATTACCCGTCTCCTTTACACCCCCTCCAAATTCTGCACAACTCCAATCCAAACCACTTATGCCCCATGTGGTCGTAACTGACTTTTTAAAGATGACCAGAGTTCTGTTATCTCTGCTTATCTAGTTTAGATATACCTAGTTTTAGGAACTGCAGATACACCATATAAATGCAGTTCCTTTTAATTGGAAGCACATCTGAATGCACATTTAAATTCATGTCCTCATTTTAATTCTCCCCCCTTGTGCTAGAGTTTTGTCATCAGCTACATTCTCCCCCACCAACAGAAAGCATCAGATAGAATGAGGATTAAGCAGGGTTTTTTTTGTAGAAAAAGCCCAGCAGGAACTCATTAGCATAATAGGCTCCAACAGCAGAGACGTATTAGCATATTAGGCTACACCCCCTGACAGTGCAGCTCCCTCCCAGGATCGGCTTCCCCAGGTGCCCTGCGGCTTGTGGGGCGCATGGGGAACCCGAGGGAAGAAAAGTAGTTTCTGGATCAGTGGGGCACCAAGGGAACCCGAGGAGAGGAGGCAGTTTAAACTGCCTTCCCTCCATGGATCAGTTTGGCTTCCCCAGGCATCCTGTGGCTTGCGAGGCACCTGGGGAACCCGGGGGGGGGGGGGGGCTGTAGGCATAGCCAACTCAGAAGCCAGCCGGAACTCCGTTCCTGTGCATTCCTGCCCAAAAATAGCCCTGGGATTAAGAATAATCATTTGCACCAACATAAGAACATAAGAGAGGCCAGTGTTGGATCAGGCCAATGGCCCATCCAGTCCAACACTCACCAGAACTACAATATATCTCTGTGTCAGAAATCTTCCAGATTATCCTGAGAACCCTAAGAGGCAATGTGACTTCTGAAGCAGAATCAGAGCAAACTCTGAGGTTCTTCAGAGTCCTTCTGTTGAGGTATCCAAGGCAACAGAAACAAAACCACATAATCCTATTTGTAAGAACCAATAAAAATAACATAAAACTGTGTAAGCTTTGAAGTTCGACTAGAACTCTTCATTGAACTGGATGTTTAAAAGGAGGAAGGAAGAAAAAAAGATGTTTCAAGCCATGATCTTAAGGTTCCTTTGTAAGCACCAGCCGTTTCCAAATGGCTGATCTACTGCAGATTCAAGTTAATTTTTTTCCTCTGCTTCCCCACAACATCATTTCCATACCTCCCACCATTTCTCCAGCTTTTCTCCAGTCTTTCTCAAGCCTGCTCTGAGAAGATTTGGGAAGCATCACAGTAAAATTTATTTTTTTACTGCTCACATGGCAGCATTTCCCCCTGACATAGTCCCTGCAGCAACTATTTCCTCTCTGATCCTCCCTGTCTCCCTGTAGCACAGCTAACCACTCAACAGATGGACACAACAAAAAGGGCCTGCTGCTGCTGAGAGAGTGGCAAACAGGGAGAAGTAGTCCTTCAAAGTCTCTAGCTTCTTCTCTTGCAGAGATATAAGGGGAAAGGAAAGGGGCTAGATACCTACTTTTTAAAAGCAATGACTGGAAATTTAGAGAACCTGTTATGCATATCATTATTGTATTAATATCCTACTGCCTTTTTTTTTTTAGATTGCAAAAGCCATCGTGGCCCAGCAGCAACCGGGCTTCCACACGGCAGGTTTCCCTGTATCTTCCCTGCCATGTAGAAGCTCTATTGCTGTGGTGCTTTATCAGCAGCAGTGGGGAAACTACACAACCTTGTCCTGATGTGGAAATCATCATCCTGTGCAGACTGCTGAGCAGGTGTGCAGAGACAGAATGGTGCCAATGGCTGAGGACAGACTGGCAATGTGGCCTGGGATAGGTCTGCTTTAGAAGCAGGTGAAGGGAGGCAGTTCAGACAGCTGCAGCTGTCCTCCATCTCCTTTCCATACTCACCCATTTCTGAAGCGCTTTCATGGCGCCTCAGTCAGACACTGGCAGAAAGTGGTGTCCAGGAGACTTCCTCTGCTTGAATCCCGCTTCCTGGCTGTGTGGACGGGAAGCCCTAAAAACCTCATAGCTATTAATTAAAAATTGTTCTTAAAAACCATTTATGGTAGTCTGGCAGCTTAAATTCAAAATATCCTAGCCCCTCTTTTCTTCATCTCCTTGTTCTCTTTGTTTCTTTATGTCTTAGACCAGGGGCGGCCAAACTGCGGTTCAGGAGCCACATGTGGATTTTTTTTTTTGCATTTTTTACCCTACACTAAAAAAACTACATACTATCTTACCCTAAGGTATACAGAAAATGTGTTCGTAATGCTAATAATACTAACATCATTAGTTACTGAAAAGCTAAATTATTTCTTGGCATACTTTGTTAATTCATTCTTGCTGTTTACAAACAAAAATTTAATGTTAGACCTTTGAACCACATACAGCAGAGGGAACAATCTAAATAATAAATTTTAAGATTACAAGGCTTGGTGTGTTATTACAGCAAACAAAAAACAGTTATAAAACTATTTCTCCTTTGATTCTCTTCCTTTCTTCTTGTCTTTCTTCTTTCTAGGGGCAGCCGCCCCTTTCTTAGAGTCCGAGTCTTCTCCATCTTCAATTTCTGAGCTTTCAAATCCATACATACTCTCCTGCTCTGCCAATGAATCGTCTGGTTCAGTCTCTGTTTTCTTCTTCTTGTGCTTTTCCAAAAACAATCTTGCTTGTTCGATGGAGTCAATTTTAAATTTCTTATCTTTGTAGCTGAACAGCAGTCCCTCCGGGATGTCCCATCTGTAAAAAATAGTCTCTGACTGCAACCATAAAGCCAAACTCCTATAAGCTTTCCTTCTCTTTCTTATTTCAAATGGAATGTCTTTTAAAACTTTGATTTCTTCTTCCTGTATCTTCAGAACAGTTCCATTCATGGCTTTTAACACCACGTCCCTGGTTGATCTTTTTGAAAATCTCACCACAAATTCACCTGGCAGTTTCTTCTTTTTAACATATTCTGGATATGTCCTGTAGGTAATATCCATATCGCTTTGAATTGTCGCTGCTTGCCATCCTGTCACAGGTGCCAATGCTTCACTTAATATTTTCTTAAGATTCTCTCCTTTTGACTCAGGAACGTTCTGAAATCTCAAGAAGTAGTTTGATCGGTCCATTTGAAGCCCACATGCGGATTTTTCACACATGTTGTGTGGCTCCTGGCAAAGTGGCCGGGGAAGTAAAGGGGAGGCATGCCTCTCTGATTGGTCTTCCCTTCCCCAGCCAGTGTTTCTCTCCCTGGATAGGCTTGAGGTGGTGAGGGAGAGCAGAGAAAGAAAGCAACTTTAAATGTGTTCTCGAAGCCCCCACCTTACTGGCTGGCTTAAAGAAAGCTTTTGTCTCTTTAAACATCATTATCAATATCTGTTTTTTACCCCTTTTGTTTTTATTTCTGGCAGTCTTATTTAATGTTAATGTTAATAAAAAGAAAATCTGCATATTTTCCAGTAAAAACGTGTGTAATATTTGTTCATGTCTTACAACTCTCAGACATCTGATGTTACTTCTGTGTGACTCTTACCTTAAGCAAGTTTGGCTTCCCCTGTCTTAGACTTTAGTTATGTGTCCCCCCCCCCCCCAGATTTCTGTTCTTTAGCATACTTTTTCCCTTAGAAAAGATGAAATTGTCCCATGTTATATAAGACAATAGGTTATAGATGAAATATCAGTCATATGAAATATCATTGTTTGATTTGCCTCACAATAGCTTTGCAATGAAAAATTGGTTAAGTAAGATGGTAACTAGCTATGTGTCATGACAGATAATAGGTCTTGTTCTAGAAATTAAAGCTAGGTCAATATAATGGTTTTACATAAGATGCAATCATCATTAAGTTGACAGGCTGTTCCAGCAACTACCATCTAAATTCAGGAAATTACCTTTCATGTTCACTTCCTTAAAACTTTTAAAAAAAGATTTCAAGGAAATTACTAAAAAAAAAATCAGTCTGGAATTCCAGTGTTGAATTTGCAGTCCTTTGGGAAGTTCAGATCAGCTTAATGGTATTTCCAACCTGTACTGACAAGCACCAAGCATGCATATTGCCCTTCAATACTACTACTACTACTACTACTACTACTACTACAAATAATAATAATAATAATACAATTAAAAATGTTGTGGGCACTTGAGTGCTAGCTGGGAAGAGATGGGTTCCTACATTCACTAGAAGCTGTATTTGGGGCTCCCCCAAACTTGAAAAGGAAAGGCACTGGACCACAAGTTGGGTGGAGTACCCAGCCAATCAGGTGAGCACTTGTGGCTGGTCACTTAAATCCAGCACTCTTTGATCTTTGTACCTTTTTGCTTGAGGAGCAGCAGGAGAGAAGGGAGTTTACCTTGCAAAGTTCTTGCATGTGGGAGGAGAACATTCAGCTTCTCTGAAAATTAGCTGTTTGGTGCTAATGGGATCTCCCCTTCATTTTTTCTTCAGTGAGGCTGGTTTAGACAGTTCTTCAGATTTGCAGCTTTCTGGTTATGAGAGGGAAGGGTGTGTCTGTGTCTGATGTGAGTGAAAATTTTTAAGGATTTTCAGGGGTGTGGAATGGTGAAGTAAGCCTGGTTTTCGTGGCTTGAGACCTAGCAGGGAGTTCTGCTGAGCAGACTTATCCAGCCATTCATTACCAATACCTCATCAGTTGAGCTTATTCCCCTTCTCCCCCCTTTGCTATTCAGAAGTGTATACTTACCCCCTCCATTTTGTCCCTCCCCTCCCCAAGCTCTACCTTCCTCAGGCTTACACCCAAATCTCCAAGAATTTACCACCTCAGAGCTGGCAGCCCTATATTCCCTAAACTTTAAAAAGACCTTAAGGAGGGGATTCAATGGAATGAGAGAAAATAAAGAATAATGATCACTCCCCAGATTTGTTATGCTCCAAAGGAATGGAAGTAATTAAATTAGGATTGTGGAGAGGCATATAGTAATCCCAGCACATTTTCCTACATGACATTGGGAGGGACAGGTTAAAACCCACTGAGCTGTTAGGTTTAAATGGCTGTGGGCCATTAAACCCTTCAGTTTTGCTCCCCCCATTGAAGGGGGGCAGAGAAACCAACAGGTTAAATGGCCCACAGCCATTTCAACCTAACAGCTGACTGGTGGACCCACGAAGCTGTTAGGTTTAAATGGCTGTGAGCCATTAAACCCTTTGGTTTTGCTCATGCCCTTCAAGGGCCATTTAACCCTTCCTGGGTGATCCCTGCCCCCTTACTGGTGAGCTGTGACCAGGAAAAAGGGGGAAAGGAAGTTTTTTCTCAGGCAATCCCCTCTTTATCGTGGCCCTGGCAAGCCACAGCCACGAGAAAGGTGAAAGGGAACTGAACTCGCCAAACTTGCTTGGTTTGGGTGGGGCCCTTTTGGCTTGGTTTGGTTCGGGGTTCAGTTTGTGGGCCACCCCAAACCAACCTGCCCTTTTTAGGTTCATGCCCATCCCTAGTAATCATGTATTTTCTGAAATACTGAAATTAGATTAAAACCAGGTTTTTAATTGTACACCCCTACTAAAAATACCATCTCCAGCATTGTGCCACTCTGAGGCCAGAAAAGGGACTTGGTGCTCAGTAATCACTGTTGTAGGACAACTGTGCTATATTGCTAGAATTCTGAAGTTTGGGTGAGCAGAAATTTTCACTTTTTTTGTCACAAGCCAACATTTATAATCACTGCATTGTGAAAAGATTCTCTACTGATTATCTCTTCAGCCATAATTCCCCACATCCCCCCAACTTATGGTGCTTTTTTCCTATTTGTGATATGTCATTAGCATACGTCAGTCATCACTTGATGCTGCAGTAATAATTTGATAGGTGTGTATCTGTGAACTGGCCCTTAGTCTTCTTTTGGGATCAGAGATGTTCAGATAAGCCCCATTACATCCTCATTGTTCTGCAGCTTATTAGTGCATACATACATCAGTACTGTAGAAAGGGGAGGAAAAAACAAAATAAAAATGACAGCTGATGTGAGTCACCCAATTCAAAATTCAAAAAGTGAAATTTTACAAATGAGGATTCCTAATGCATCTATTCCACTTCAGAAACAGTGGGAAACTCTGAAATCCAAGGAGAAATTTATATGAGGACAGTTTAAGAGGCATTCCATATACTGGCAATCATCACAAGTTAAAAGCTGACTAAACCCACGTCCCCAGAAATCTTTGCAGCATCTCACAGTGTTTCTATCATGATTATCCTTAGGGATCAAAAATACTTATTTAAATATCCCCATAATCTCTCAGCAAGATTACAATGCACAACAAACACATGTGTGGCAGATGAGCACAAAACACAAAGTCAGATGTTGGGAATGGGGTATGCCAAATCATGTCTAGCACTTTACCTGTGAACTGAGTTCCCAAGCAGATGGACCCTTAGTTCCATGTTGTAAAGCTGTTAACAAAGTCTTCCCTTCTCCCTGTTTGTGTGATGTGTGTGGAGGGGACTTCATTTGCACACCCTGACTTGGATCCAGCAATGTGCAAGTGAAAATGTAGTGTCATTCTGTTTGCACAAAATCTTGTGTAAGACCTAATGTTTCTGCTTGTGCAAGTGCACTAGCACGGGAATACTGCACTGGATTCAACCCTGATGCAATGTGCTCAGTTTCTTCCTTTGAATAGGAAAATCATTCTGGATGGATGAGCTTTCTATGTTTACAGGAGCTTCTATGATCACCAGATCACTGGACTGAAGTAAAATAGGTTTTAAATTGGCCTATTATGAGGTCATTTGTTTGATCATTGTGAGTTTTAAAAAGATTTTGTGAATTCATTATTAGCAAGCATAATAAAGAAAAGAAGCTGAACTATATAAATATGTATTGAGCGAGGTAGAATTATTTGTCTTTAAGCTTAGGTTTACAAGTATTATTCTCAATTACTTAATATTTAACAATTTGCAGTATTTATAGATTGTGCTATTACCACATTGTAGAAAACATCCCAGTGTTTTCAAACAGAAGATGCATCATTTAAGAGAATAAGAACATGTAGGCTTCCTAAAAGCTGTACATAGCACACATCAGGTTAGTTATGCATTTGCACATAGAACATGTAGTGGGTGGTAGCTGCCAACTCTAGGAATAAATGTCTTTCTGCAGTGACCACTGTATTTAGGCTCCTAGGCATATACTGCATACACGGTTTTTCCTAAACACATGACGTTTTCCTTTTTACAGCAAGCTTGGCCAGGATTAAACTCTCACTGTTTATGGGCCATTAAATCATAAAATCTGTATAAGTATGTAGTTAATTATCAGAGCTGGAAGACAGAAAGCCCTTTAATTTCACAATTCTGTCTTACACTGCAGCATTTATACTGCTTCAGATTTTTTTTTGTTTAACTTAATTGTTGTGTTAATCAGATGGTTACTACTACAGTGCTGCTGAGACATATACCCTTTCTCCAATAAGCATACTCCCAGGGATTCCATTTCATTATTCATGGGCTTTAAGTAGTTCACTGTGCACTTTTCTACAGTAGTTCACATATACACATACCTCAACTGATGTTGCATAATTTAAAGTTATTTAACAATCAGTGATTGGAAGTTGAACATGTGACTATTCACCCCTGCATTGTATTGTGGTTGAAGTGAAATTTGACAGTACCAGTTTGCAACATTTGATCTATGATGCCTCTTACACACAAAAGGAAACATAGTGTGGTAACACAGCTAAACACACACACACATGATGACAAAGGATACCAGATCTCAGAACTTTTCTATGGAAAAGACCTACTTTCTGAATGTGAAAATTTGAAAAATCTGAATATTAAAATGTATCAAATAACTTATCCATTCATAAATATTGGTATGGATCCCATGGAAGGCACCCATGAACACAAGGGGTTTCTTTCTCATCTCTCCTCTCGCTGCTGGCCAAATGCACCTTGAAGTGTTGTTTCTTTGGTAACAGAAGACCAGTGCCAGTTCCAGATTTTGGGAGGCCCTGGGCAGAAAGTTTCCAGAGGCCCTCCTCCGTCCTCTGCCCACCATCAAGCCCAATTCATACCTTCATTTGGAAACCCCTGTTTTCTGCTCCTTGTGAAAAGCCATGAGGAGGAGAAAGCAGTGATTTAAATGGCCAAACAGTACAGGTGTTTTTCATGATGAGCAGAAAGCAGGGGTAACCCCTGCTTTCTGCTTTTTATGAACTGCCACGAACTACATCAAAATTAATGAAAGTTCATGGAGGTTCTTCAGTCCATGAACATCACTTTGCAAACCACGAACCATCTAAAATTTGTGACAAACGTTAGTTCATCAGCCAGTTTGTGCTCATCTCAAGTCCTCCTGAATCTACTGCCAATCAGCTTCATTGGATGCCCTTGAGATCTAGTATTTTGAGAGAGGGAGAAAAAATTCACTTTGTCAACTCTCTCCACCCCATGCATAATTTTATAAATCTCTACCTTGTCCTCCCTTATTTGTCTCTTTTCTAAACTGAAAAGACCCAGCAGCTTCAGCCTTTCCTCATAGGGAAGGAGCTCCAATCCCCTAATCATCTTGGTTGCCCTCCTCTATACTTTTTCTAGCTCTGCAATGTATTTTTTGAGATACTGTGACCAGAACTGTACACAGTATTCCAAATGAGGTTGCCATAGCTCTATACAGAGGCATTATAATATCAGCCATTTTATTTTTAATCCCTTTCCTAATAATCCCTAACACAGAGTTTGCCTCTATGGAAAAGAACAAAAGTCCAGTAGCAACATAAAGACTAACAAAATTTATGGCAGGCTATGAGCTTTTGTGAGCCACTGCTCACTTCTTCAGTTTTGCCCCTTTCACTATTTTTTTCACTGCTGCAGTACTCTGGGTTGGCACTTCCATTGAGCTATCCACTATGACCCCAAGATCTTTTTCCCCTTTCAGTCTCAGCAAATTGAGACCCCATTATGCTTGAAGTTGGGATTTTTTGTCCCAATGTGCATCACCTTACACTTACCAACACTGAACTTTATTTGCCACATTGTCACCCACGTACCCAGTTTGTGGAGGTCCTCTTGGAGCTTTTCACAGTCAGCCTTGATTTTCATTATCCTGAATAATTTGGTGTTATCTGCAAACTCAGCCACTACACTATTCACCCCTTGTTCCAAATAATTGATGAATAAACTAAATAGTACCAGCCCCAGTACCTTTCCTTGTGAGACACCACTGCTTACTTCCCTCCATTGTGAGAACTGTCCATTGATTCCTACTCTTTGCTTCCTATCATTTAACCACTTTTTAATCCATAAGAGATCCTAAATTTACTCAGGAGTCTTTGGTGAGGTACCTTCTCAAAAGCCTTTCAGAAATCCAAGTATATAATATCTACCAGGGGTTTTGGCAGCAATGGGCCCTCTTAGAAGCCCTGGGCCCTGGCAGTGGCCCCCGTCCAACTATGCTGACACTGGCCCTGCAGAAGGCCCCTCAGGAACAGCATGTGGGGAGAGTCAGAGGTTTTCTGTGGCAGAGGGAGACAAGGAAACTGTCACCTTGTATAACACTCTGCCCTGTTTCTAGCCCAGCAAGAACATCAACCAATCCACCAAGGAAGCAAGGATAGGGGCTTGTGGCTGAGCACAAATCAGCACCAGGTCCAGTCCATGAGATTGGTACCTGAGAGATAGTTAAGAGCCTGAAGGTCCAGAATCAGATAAGGGTGTGACAAATGATTCAGATGATCTGTTTCCCATGAACAAGAATAGCTCAGCCCTCAGGTGGAGCTGATCCTAAATCTTGAAAGAGTAAAGATATCCTTGCTTTTCAGGTCACATTTATGACCATGTGTATGTTGCATCCAATGAAGTTGTTGTGGACAGGTATCCATTTTTTGTTCTAGTTCTTTTGGTATCAGAACCATATATCTCCCCCCCCCCCTCACCCCAGCTAACAAGCTATCTCAGACACAAAGGCAGAGAGACAGCCATGGAAGTAGGGCCATATATAATTCAATCACACTAAATGCCCAGAAGAGAAACCACATCCAGTGTCTGACCATCCCTTTCTTTTCCTTGACTAGTCAGTTTAGATATCCATCTATGTTCCTCATCATTCTGAGACTAGAAAATAATATTTTGGTGTTGGGCTCTGCTGCTTTCTCCCATAACTAGGGACAGAATTCTTCCCTAGAGTTAGCCTTTGTTGAGTATAGTTTTGCATACCCAGAACTTCCCCTCCCTTCTGAACTGCTTAAGTTCAAGTCTGCCATGATATTTGCCTCTTCCCCTTTAAGATTTCTTGCTGTCTTGATACTTGGACCCCTATTGTGGTGCTTGGACTTTCAGTCAATTAGTAGGTATTAACAGGCAACCACAATAATATTGCAAGTCTTTAGTAAAAGGCAGGGAGAAGGGCAGGGCCCTTTCCAGGGCTATTTTGACATTTGAGAGCAGCTGATGAAGGTCAGACCAGGCAGCAACCACCAGGTGATTGGCTGCCACATAACTCGCCTGACTCACCCTGGTCTGGCTGCCTGCTACTGCTCCAAGCATCCCATGATGGTCAGTGGTGTGTAGTAGTTAGAGTTTTAGATTAGGAACTGGGAAAACCAGGTTTGAATCCTCATTCTGACATGAGTAATTTTGGCCAGTCACACGCACATAGGGTAATCTATCTGTTACGAGGATAAAATGGAGGAGAGGAGAATGATGTAAACTGCTTTAGGCCCTGATTGTGGAGAAGGGTGTGGCATAAATGCAGTAAATAAATATGGCTGGGCAGGAAGGAGAAGGAAGAAAATTTTTTTTGAGGATGGAGGGTGTCAGGAAGGAGAGAAAGCTGAAGACAGGGAAAACAGATAAAAGTAAGTTGGCTGGCGGGTAGGAAGGAGAGAAATAATCAGGAAAAGGAGACAGATTATGGGGGCTTTCAGGGCAGGGAAGAGGAAATAGTGGGAAAGCAGAAAATGAGATCCCTCACCCTACAAGCTGTCATGGGTTCCCTACTTGTATATACCATTTTGATAGAAAAAAATCTATGTTTTGCCTGCTCTGGACTTCAACTTAAGTGGCTAGAGATGTGTCGTATGATACAAACTGGGATGTATGATGGGTACAATTTTTCCCTGCACAGTAGCAAAAGGGGTATTTAGAGAAGGGGTGTTTTCAGACTTTGATTAGGATTGAGGCCCAACACAACATTTCATTGCAGACGTCCCAGTCAATTTGTAGTTAGTCAGCGATTCTAGGAAGTATGGATCTAGAAACGTTGGCAAACTCCAATTCCCAAGGATAGTTCTAGAACTCAATATATACCTAGAAGCACTGCCAAATTACATTAGCCAGAGATCTTGGGAGTAGAAACTTCCTGTTGGCTTTCACACTGAATGAAGGTTCAAGGAGTGACAGAACCCTGTGATCTTTTTGGAAGAATTGTCTGGAAAAGCTTGAAAGAACAAAATCATTTCATATTGACTTGAGGGAGTCCATGTTCCTCTAATCAGTAGCCATTATCATCTATGGGCCATATATCTCAGTATGGACCAGAATTTATCACTTTCTATAGTCAGCATATTTGTTTATAGGAGAAGCATTTCCCCAGTATAGTTATTACGAGAGGAAGGGAGAGGCAGATGAGAATGGCCCAGGCTTATTTATGAGTCCAACTGAAACTTTAAGGGGCTTTGGATTCAAGTTATTTAAGAACTTGGGTGGAGTTCCAAAAATTCCAAAATTCAAAAATATCACTATTAAAGTAGTTTAATTGACTGGAGAAAAATGTTATTCCTGCTGCCAAGTGGATTTGTTCCATTACATTAAGAAGATGGAGATGTTGTCCGTTCATCATTTTATCTATTCTGGCCAACCATAAATATACATTTGTGCATCTCAGTATTATTTTCATCTTCTGAGAAATTTCGTCTGGTTGTCTACTCATCTTAAACTCTCTTAAAATCTTTGAAGAATGATGTTGAGAGAGAAAATAGGTGATTAAAAATATTTAATAAAATCAGCAAGACCTTACAATCCTGTAAGCCTGTGCAATGTGTAAGCCTCTCTGAGACTCCTTTGGGTAGTGAAGGGTGGGGTATAAATCTACTCTCCTCCTCCTTTTCTTCTTCTTCCCATCATCATCATCATCATCATCATCATCATCATCATCATCATCATCATCATCATTTTCTATATAAGAATAGCCAAGGGTTCCTCTGTGTGCGGATACTTATTTCCAATGATCTGGGGCACATGGAGGGTAAAGAAGTTTTTCTGCACACTTGGGGTATTCCCCAGGCTTGCAGAAAAATGTAAAAAGTTTTTTAAAATACATGGTGGTTAAAATAAAACCCAATTTTTTAAAAAAATGAGTTGTCTGCACTTGCACAGTTTGGACTCGTGGTCCCCCGAGCTGGAAATGGAGCTTTGCTTGGCAGCCCTGAATCTGCGGGGCGGCACCACTGAGTCCTTCCTAGGCACGTGGCCTCCCCGTAGCCAGCAAGAGAGGCCTGGAGCTGTGGGGCATGGGACACCACTGCCGCCACTGGGTCCCTCCCAGGCAAGCAGCCTTCTCACAGCCATAAAAAATAACAATGAAGCTGAAGCCACAGAAAGGGACGCAGAAGAGGGGGAGTTTGTCGGGGAGGGGAGAGAAATAGAGGAGAGAGAGGGGCAGACTGAGAAGGGGTGGGGAAAAGAGGACATTGAGAAGGGCTGGGATAAGAGGGTTGAGACATACAAGTGGTGAGAGGAGAAAGGGGGTAAGAAAGGATTCCTAGTGAAGGGGATGGGGAAGAAATCTAAAAGAAGGAGTGAGAGAAGAAGGGGAGGTGAGGGAAGATTGAAAGATAAGACAGGAGGGTTCTTTGACAGAGAAGGGGGGAGAGGGAAACAAAGGTGGGGGAAATGCCTCCTCCCCGCAAGTTTCTTGCAGGTCTCCCTTTGTTATATCTAATGGTGGACAGTAGCAACTTGCAGTTCTGTCCTATCACTTACAAATGACCACTTCAGCTTCTAGCCTTTTCATAGCTTGTCTAGTAGAAAGAAGAGGGAAACATTTTCAGTTCCTGACAAAGAGAGAGAAAGTACATTACACACAGACACACACACACAGACACACACACAGACACACACACACACAGACTTCATGTTCATATTTTTTTTCCCAAGCAGTTTTTCTTGTGTGCCTTTGTCATAGACTTCGCCAGTGCCTGAGGGAACAATTTATGGAGCTAAAAATAACATTTGAATTCCTGGGTGATGGAAATGCCAATGAAGAAAAATACCTTATCTCTGGATTTTTAATACTTCTAAGGAATTGTTTCTGAGTCAAGCACAAAATACAGACAGAGTTGTATTAACATGGACTCATTACAGATTGCTGGACTCTTTGCAGATGGAGGGGCACTATTTAGTTTCCTGCAGAGGACAGAACACACCATTCTGGTGAACAGAGATCTGACTGCGTGACTTATGCGGTATGCTGGTGAGGTCTGAAGGCCAGCACTATGCTTGATATATAGATATACTTACCTTTTTATTTCTCCCACAAGAGCTATGTTTCCGTAGTGTTAAGCACAGTTCCTTTGGGGAGGGGGGGGGGGGAATACAGCAATGGAGTCCGAATATCTGCCCTGAGACATTTCCTCTGAAATATTCATATCTCCCTGGAAGCTTAAGTCCTAGACTACCATTTTCTAGTTCTTGCTGTGCCACCATCTGTTCAAGGGAGCACTTCAAGCTTGCAGACTTGCCCTGCCTTCTCTGTACCTGTCTGACACACAGCACTTCAGCAAAGAACAGAAATCAATGGGACGGGAGAGGATAGCTCTGCAGTAGTTCAGTACAGCTTTGATTGCTGCCAGCTCCTGCATCTCATCTTCAGTACTATGGTTGACACGTGAAATGAGGGTCACTTGGCAGGTGATTCAAATCTGCACCTGTTTGGCACAAGGAGAAGTTGTCCATACTGCTTTCTTTTCCTGCCTATCTTTGCTGCCATTGTGAAAAGTAAAAGTATCTGGATTATACACATCCCCCCCCCCCAAAGCAGGAGATACTAAATGGAATCACAGTCAGAAAGAATGCAGCAGCATCTGTAAAGCAAATGCACAAATTGGAAGATAAGCATTTGAAATAATCTAATTTCCTTAGCATTGTAGAGTTTTGTTTAATTTGATTGTAGGCTCGCATGTAGGCCCCTAAACTGATTTTCGGAATAGTTGGCAGCTGTTGGTGGACATTTCTTTGGCGTACGCTGTTGTAATTTTTGAGTACGGCAATCATTTATAAAAAGAGATGTAAATGTTTGCAAAGGGGGAAAAGAAATCTTTCTCGTTGTACTGAGAGGAAATACTTCAAGCAAAGGAATGAAATCCTACTGTGGATTTACTATTGTACTATATATCCCAAACAATTCAAAAACAAAATTTAGTTTGTTGTCAGGTATATATATATATTTAAAAACTTCAGCGTTCCACCCAGACCTCAGCAACTGTTTTAGCTAATGGATTGAGATTTCGTAAAAACCAGGAGTGTTGTGAAGAGCGGATGCTGTTGCCAAGTCCAATGAATGTCCCAAAATCTAAAGCCATGTTTGGGAAGGACCTTCTGACACTCTCAGGCCCTGTTCACACGAGCAAGATAAGCCAGACGGGATGTGACACAAATTTGTGCTGGTGCAAGCCGCTTTTGCAGGATCACACAGGTCCATGGACCTGTGAGGGCGAACCGCCGCTGTGTGATCACACACAGCCGCAAGCAAGTTGGGTTTTTTTTTCCGGCCATTTTCAGTGCGCTTATCTGCTTCTACAAGGGATCGATGACTTGCCTCTCCACCCTCGGGGTCATCCGATGATGTGCATACTGGGGTGGGAGGGGGAAAAAAACCCAAAAAGCCCGCTCCCCAACGCCACTTGTTTGCGCTGGCGTGATCACACCAGGAAAGGTCAGTTCTGGGCCGTTGCAAACCATTTGAGACTGCCTTTTCACTGGTAGCTAAATAAGCTGATTCCCCACCGGCTCAAAGTGGTTTGCGACACTTTGACACCGGCTGCAGGACGCTTCCCAGATGTGCTTGTGTGATCACGCCACTTTGAGCCAGCGGAGAATCGTCCTTCTTGTGTCGCAAATGGATGCGTATGATCACGCCCTCAGTGCATGCTTTAGTACAAAATATTGTACAAGTTACTATGTGGATTGCAGCACTCGTGCATAACTAAAGCCTCCTTAGGATTATCATGCTGATAGGCTAGGAAATGAGAGTCAGGAAAGAAACCAGTGTGGTGGAGTAGAAAGGGTGTTAGAATAGGATCTGGGGGACCCCATTTGTGCAGTGGAAGCTCACTGGGTGACCTTGGGCCAGTCACTACTTCAGCCTAACCTACCTCACAGGGTTGTTGTGAGAACAAAAACAGAAGGAGAACTGCTTTGGATCCCCATTCAGGAGAAAAGTGGAGTATAATTTTATTTATGTATTTTTATGAAATATTTATGTGCTCTCCTTTCTTCCAGGCATCCCAGGACCCAAGAAAGATGACAATTATGTAAAAGCAATGCAAAACAATTTAATAAAACAACACATTAAAAGAACACATTAAAAACAAGATTAAAAAACAAAAAAGTATACCCTAACCAGCAGGGTATTCCCTCTTTGCCGAGGTTCAGGCTTCCCAAATGCTCTCCAGATAGGGTTGCCAAGTCCTACCTTCTGCCTGGCAGGGGTGTGTGTGTGTCTTTGGGCCTTGCAAGGATCTTCTGCTGCACATGCAAAGCATGTATGAAGTGTGATGACACCACTCAGAAGAGATGTCATTATGTCATCGACATTGCATGGTGACACTCTAGGTTGTTGGGTTTTTTTGCAAACTCTATGGTTTGAATCCAAATTTACTATAGAGTTTTGCCCAAAAACTAGATTGTTGTAGCACAGTGCTGGTGATGTGATGACATCACTTCCAGGTAACATCATCACATCGTGTTCTGGGGGTATTTGCAGGCAGGGATTCCTCCCACTGGCCAGCTGGCTGGTGGTGGGGTGGAGCCTGCAAAAGTAGGGGACTCCCCACCCGGACTGGGGGGCTAGCAACCCTATCTCCAGAATAGTTGAAAAGCCAGGAGCAAAGAAGTCTTTCCCACATCCATGAGGCTGTTCCCAATACATGGTGCAGGCACAGAAAAAAACGGAGCCCAGACATGTCTCAGACAATAGAAGAACTGATAACAGATCTTGATGGAAAGATCAGAGCTACCACATAGGAACATACTATTCAAACATTTTGATCAATATAACAAAGTTTGCCCAGTCATAAAAACATGATATTGAGTGAAGTAAATAAATCTCCCAAGGAGTATATAACAAAAAGTAAAGCTTACATTTATTCAAGTAGATTCACTTCACATTCACACTGCAGTTGAAAGGAGAGGGAGAAGCCTAATCTAAAGATTACTTTCCCTATCACAAGTGGCCCACTAAATGCAGCATCATGAGTGTGGAAGCAGGGCTATTTTGGGTCAGGAATGCACAAGAACGGAGTTCTGGCTGGCTTCTGAGTTGGCCACACCTACAGTCCCCCCTCTGCATTCCCCAGGTGCCTCGCAAGCCACAGGGCATCTGGGGAAGCCAAGCCAATGCACGGAGGGAAGGTAGTTTAAACTGCCTCCCCTCCTTGGGTTCCCCATGAACCTTGCAAGCCACGGGGCACTTGGGGAAGCTGATCCTGGGAGGGAGCTGCGCTGTCAGGGGTGTGGCCTAATATGCTAATGTTTTCCACTGTTGGGTGTGACTTATTATGCTAATGAGTTCCTGCTGGGCTTTTTTTAGTCTATCAGTCAACACACTTAAGTTTTCCTAATGGCAAACAGTGCCTCCCTGGAGCAAGTTCCGATCAGGAACCTAGTACAGAGGAAAAGGTTTAAGGGAAGATTCAGGAGATATTTCCTGAGATCCATCCTTTGAGCTGCAGCCATGTGAAACAGTGGTGGTCAACTAATAAACTACTGACACCTATTTAGCTTTGCCTGTCACATTTCCAGATGCCTTTGCATCACCATAAAGTAGATTTAACCTGATAATATGTGAAAAACAGGACTGACTGAGGGTCTAATTACTGTGTTCCAGTGTTCATTTTAGAACATATATTTAATTATTATGAATGTGGTTGCCGATCAACACTTGTGGGTATGTATGTGAAACAGCTACCATCAAATAGCTTTGATGTTATCTTTACTCTCCTCAGAACTTTCCTTGTGGGCAGTTGAGATGCTCCACTGTGAGTCACATAATGATGCCATAAGACAGATGTACACATATCTTTCCCAATGTAATTCCACTGGAAATGCTTGAACTGATGAGACGAAAGCCCATTAAGACAAAGAAGATAATGGCAGGAAAAACATTTCTGTCAAGAATCTTTAAATAAACACACCTTTCTTTTGTTTTAATACATAGCATCCACTCTGGCCAAAGTCAAAGTAATGTGAGATAGACATGAAGTAATTTTGTAAAAGGTGAAACTCAATGATATTGCCGCTATCAGACCAGGTGTTAAAATATTATTGGGTGCTAATTTAATTCTGATCTGTCAACACTTGTCTGTACTGTAGCACCTGCTAAACTCTGTTCCACAACAGCGAAGTATGTTTTTACATGAAAACATCTGCTTAATCAATATGACTGAGGAGGAGGTTTGTGGAAAAGGGAGTAAACTCAGGAGGGTAAATGAGATCCTGAGGGATTAGACTTCATTTAATGTGTACAGAACCATGACATGAGAAGGAAAACTGAACAACCCCCCCCTCCCCATAACTACTGTGGGAATACTTAGTTGAAAGGCAGAATACCTGTATTAGCAGCAGCAAAACTGCCAAATACATGTCAAGTTTTATTTATAGGGGTGTAGTCTCAGGTTTTATACATAACATGATTTGCTGTGAAATGTTTCTGGATTTTGAACAAAAATTTTTTTCAAGCTGCCAAAGCTCCCCCCCTTGCAATGTCTCCTAAGTTCAAGACAGATACAACAGTTACATTTTCAAAGCAGTGGAGCAGCTCTGGAAAAGATCTTAGGCCGATTCCGCACAAGGACTTTGCTTCCCTTTCCTCCAGGGTTTAATTGGTCCGAATCAGTCTGCGCATTTCCGCATTACATGAATCTGACCCGGGTTGATGCCAGTTATTCATTTCCGCATCTGTCCTTGCCCCGAATCTTGAGCCCCCACCTGACATTTTTTAAAAAAAATGTAGGCGGAGTTTCATTATAATGTCGTGACGCAACAAGGTCATGATTGGCCAAGGGTTTTCATAATTCCCAGGAAAGTACATCATGCACCCATCCCTTCCCCCCCTTTTTAATGTAGGTGGAGTTTTGTTGTGATGAACCATCCCACAGAGTGGCAAGGATCCTCCATGCATGTGCAAGAAACAACTTTGGTCACTTTTGCCATTAGGAAATGCCCATGAAAAGAAAAAAAATTGCACCAGGGTTGGAGGGGAATTGGAGGGTGAGAAAGGGATGGGAAATGGAGGGGGATCATGCAACACTACACATGCTCCCCCTGCAAAAAAATGTGTCCACACCACCCACCACCTGCAATACATTGGATTCGAACAAAATAAACACACAACAATGGATTAGTGCCATGTCGTGTTGTTGTAATGCAATGTGTGTGTGTGGGGGGGGGGGGGGGACCAGCTCACGCTGCGCCTCAAAGCCATCAATACATATTTTTACAGTGGTGTGACTCAGGTGCAACTTTTGTGCAAACAATGCTACACAGAAATGTGGATACATCAACAATAAAACTACATTAAAAAAGACATTTAAATGCCAGTCAATGGTGGATCAATGTTGTGTCGTGTTGTTGTAACACAATAAAGCAGGGAACAACCCCCCCCCCCCACTCGTGCCAGGGTGGGAAAGGGGAGAGAAAAAAGCAGAGGGGCGTTAAAGGGGTGGAGCAATAAACCCTGATTTCGGAGTTCCCCACCTGAATGCCCCGACTTCACTCCCGGGGCAAAAATAAAACCTAAAAATCCAGGAAATGAAAGATCCGGGGAAAACAAGTATTAAATTCAGGACAAATGCAGACTCGGAGCAACATGTGGGGAACTGTTGCTCTGCCCCAGATTTTAACGGGGAGAGAAGCCGGGGCAACAACTACTGCAGAATCGGCCTTACTGTTTTCGGTTGAAGCATATCTTCCCTTCCCAGGGTCAGCTTCTAAAAATCTGGCTCTGCAAAGCCTGAAGAATAACCTGCCTATACATGGTACTGATTTTCTGCCCTTCCCTAATGACAAGAAACCTTCTGCCAATCTGTAGAGTAGATTTGCATAGAGTTGCTGCAGCACTAAATGTTTATCTACAAACAATTTCAGAATGAAAGGGGCCAAACTGTTTTCCCCAACCCTTACTTTTAAGAATAGGTAGTGATTGCATCCACTGTTCTACTGCTTCAGTGTAATTTTTGCTGGGGTTTATCTGTCTTTTCATTGATACAATGACAAATTATCTCAGAATTGTAGCAAAGTTATGTGACAAAGAATAAGACACACCTGTTTCTATAAATCTTACCTACATTCACACAAACACATGTGCACACTCACACACATATCTCAAACATTTTGTATATAAATAGTCAAGTTACTGGGGTACTTATATGTATGGGTACAAAAACATTTGTTGTCCAAAGAGGCGGTCTCCTATTTAACTGGGGGAATTACCTTAAGGAGACAGCACAAGAGGGGTGTAACTAGGATCTTCATCAAAGTATACTAGGATTTTTCCCCTTTAAGAGAACTCTCAGATAAACCTGGCAGATGTTCAAGCAGAAAGGCTTTTTATTAAAAGAGAAATATAAGGGAAAATCCCACATGCAAACACACTTAAACACATACAAGGTGAAAAGTACTGGAGTCGGGAGGCCGGTAACAGTGAAAACAGCATTGTAGTTTATTACAGATCAAGGTGGAACATGAGAAACCCTAGGCTCAGAGCCCTCTTTTTATGCTGGTTGGAAATAATCCCCCGACCTTGCCCAAATGTCCCGATAGGACCTTAAGATAGTGGTTGCAGTTCATAGGTCCCCAGGGGGAAACCTAGGCTCATGATTGGCGGCCGTTTAGGATTCGACCGGCTATTGTCCTACCTGGCCGAAGCTCAGGTAGATTCAGGCCATGTGCGAATGTCCACATGGCGGTCGCCATAACGCGAGCACATGGCGACTGCTATATTGATACACAACACAAGGCTAGCTAAGAGGAAATCAGGTAGGAGTGGGAATAGTTGAGAGGGAAAATACTATAATGACCAGATCTCGTAGGGGTACATAGAAGTAGTAGCAAAATGACCAGCATTTAAGGGAAGAAGAGAAGACACACAAAGTGGGGACGCATGCTGTTGGTACCAGGGGCACACACACTACTATGGAGAAGGATGCCATAATTTATACTATGGAGAAGGATGCCAAAATGTGCCCTCTGGCAAGTGTGACATGTTTGCCAGAAAACCAATAACTTGATGGACTTTTCTGAGTTGGACAAAATAATATGAGAAGCTTGACAGGTTTTCCTGTGGTGGACTACGGGTGAGAATTGGACTTTATGACCCTGCAAGTACCAGATGGGAAAAGGGTTTGGTGAATTAACTGTTGCTCAGTTAAGGTAAATGGGTGCAAGGAAGTGAGGCTGAGTCCTGATGAGATTAGTCCAAGGCTTGTCTCTAGCTGGCATCCATTTTGTGTCATTTTCGGCCCGGCAGTGCATAGCACTTATATTTTAGGAAGGGTGTTTATGGTTTTTTTAACTGTCCCTCAGTGAGAGGAGGGGGTCTGACTGCTAACACATGACTGCAAAACACTTGATTTATGTCTATAAAATATGGCTTATTCAACTCTTAGTGGACCATCAGATACATTGTGTAATTGCAGAATTGTCCACTGAGGCATCAGTTTTGCTTAGTTGAGTGCAGAAGCAGTATCTGACTATCCTACCATTTACAAAATCATGAATTTCTACAATGAATATTTTATACTGTTACTTGTATACATCAAACATGCTCAAAACACGGGCAGATCCTGGTATCAATGGCTATTGACAGGAATTAGACATAAGTCACATATTCAAACCAGCATGTTTTCTTTCTTTCTTTTCCTACATATATTGGATGACTGGATGCCTAGGTAGATAGTAGCATGAAATATTAGCCTGGCTTACCTTCCCTGTATTGCATTTTTGGAAGTATTTCATTAGGCATAATGTCACTTTTATTTACCTGCCTTTCATTTTGATCTCAGCCATAAAACTGTGTTCTTAAATGTCAATAATAATTCTCATCACAAAATCATGAAGTGAAGGGCAAAACACATTCAGGAATCAGATAACTCTATTTAAAATTGCTCAGCATTCACATACAGGGCCATTTATAAAGGTTACATGAAGGCATGAATGACTTGGTATCATAATGTGGCTTTCTGTCAATGACAATTTTAAAGCCCTGACTTTTGCATCTAGAGGATATCTATTCTTTTGTCACCATAGAATGGAAGCAGCGATTGACCTGCAGGTTTCATCAAGGATGTCAAGATCTAATACATAAACAAATGGAGCAAAAAGTTTCAGGTGGTCAGCAGACAATCACTTTTCCAACTAAAAGAATGTAACTTTACTTTTTATCACCTTAGTTTTCCTCCTACAGCACCTTTTTCATTGAAATGTACATTTCAGTATTACCAAAAGTATGCATGAATTCAACAGATTTACAGAATGAAAAAGGAAGACAAACTTGTATTAAATTTGAAATTGAATATGCTTATATTTGTATTCACTGTATTGTTACAATTGTAGCACAGTGTACGACATTAAACAGAGAACAAGAGCTATAGCAATATGCCAATTACATTTGTTAACTGATGGTATAGCTTAATACTATTGGTATTAAGTGGGCCTTGTGAGAATAGAGAGGTGAGATACAAATTTCATAAAATAAATAAAATAATAGGTAGTGCAGGGCTGAGAAAATGGAAACTAGGTGACTGACAAGGCACTGATGTTACTGGAACCTGGAAAAAAAAGGAAAATAGGTGATTAGGGGACCATTTTTTGTGGAAACTAAAACATACACATTCCAGTTTAGATAAAAAATGGGAACAAAATCTCCATATGGAAGCCACTAAGAAGATGGGATCTTGACCTCAGGGACTTTACAATCCAACATGTGATGTAAGTGAGACACCAAAAGCAGGGAAGGGGTGTAGAATGAAGATCAGCCCAAGTAGAACACTTTCACAAGGCTAGGCTTAAAGTAAGGGAGGAAGGTTGTATCAAAGGCTTCACAAATAAAGTGGGATTTGAAGCAAGAGAGCTGGCATCATACAGTTGTTCTGGGAAGGCAGTTACAGACAAAAGGGGCAGCAAGGGAGAAAGGGTGGATCATTTGAAGGCACAAGAAATCTTTGGCCAATAAAGGTGGTGGAGATGGAACAGTACAGGTTATGGGCAGAAGCACATTGGGAAATGAAAGCAGAGAGGTAATGTGAGGTAAAGCCATGGAGGAGTGAAGTGTCAGCTCTACGGCCATGGTCAGTTTCCACAGAGGAATGTATATATCATTGAAATGAGAAAGAAAAGCTGTTTGAAGAGACGAGGAAACTTTCTGTATTATGATCCCCTCCTCATTTCAAGCAACAAACCTAGAAAAAGCAATTAAGTGCTACAGTACAACAATAAGACCTCTAAAGGAAAGTCTAAAAATGACTCAGAATGCAAGAAGTTATACTTCCAATGTCATTATTTATTTTTGGGTTATAGTCTGGAAAGTAGAAAGGATCATCTGCAGGGTATTAGAATGATAATCTGAACTAGTATCATGTGGAAGCTGTCTCCAAATGACAAGGTGTTCTCCTGAAGTGTCACTACATCATTCAATACTCATGAAATTTTAGATTAAAATCAACCAAATTTGAAATGCGTTTAAAAGCAGAGAACTATATTATTGTGTCGGGTACTTCAATACAGCCATTTAAAGAAGCGTTCTTATGTTTACACCTAACAACAAACCTCTACACAACAGGGCCAACCAAGGCTAGGATATACATTTCTTGAAACCAGGCAACCACCAGGTTTCACAAACATTTTTTTAAATGGCATAAAAGCTTAAAATATCAGAGTGACATCTACACATATGCAGACATTCCTGAATAAACCCTGAGCTCTAGGTGGTATCTTGATTTTCCGTAACATCAGTAACCCTGACCATAACTAAAAAGAAATGAGGGGGGCAAGCAGGAGTCAGATAACACAAAATGCAGAGATTGAGGGAGGGGGCAGGGTTGTGAGGGGGGGAAGGATAGCTGGGCAGTAGGGAGTGGTAGCTGGGAGAGGGGAAGAAAGAGGTGTTACAGCTAGGAGGGTCAGAGAGAGAAAAGCATAGCAAAAGACAGTGGAGAATGTACATGCACTTGCCATAACACTTAATCAGAGTCCCAGATAAACTGTGGGTCATGGCCTTTGCATCAGTGAATCCCTTTTGCAGTGCAGCATTCAGGTATATGCCTGGGTTTCCTAAAAAGAGGTGCAATGGAAAACGCATGCTCATGCACAGAGTGATCATTTCAGTACTTTCTTCATCCCTAGTTTCTGGAAATAGAGGCCACTTTTTATGTTGAAAATGTACAGGATGTAGCAGCAGCATCCATGAAAAAGCAATGTCTGTAGAGTCCCTGCTGAATGTGTCTATCACAACACTCCTTCAGTAAGAAGTGAATGTATCAGGTTTCCACCAGTCTTTCTATTAAAGTTTAATGGACCATTAGACATATGACTGGACTAGACAATTAGATATATGAGCTACTCAAGAGTCGAACACAATCGTTTGCTTAATATTGTTTCTCTGGGATTTCAAGGAGATGGAGCAGTTGCGCTATGAGTACAAGTTCAGGGGAATCTTTTGCTCTTCAATGAGCCACAGGAGAGCTACACAAAATGAAATTCTCTGTATCTAAAATGAAACAAAAAAGGTGAAACACTGCACATTTGTTCTACAGTGATGAACAGGCAGTGATGCATGGGCCACTCAAACGAATTTACCACCAGATTTTTAATATTAGTAAAACAGTGCATTCTGTTGTCAAATACGCTGCACACTTATCATGAGATGTTTAATATGTTAATTTATCAGTCTCTTTCATAATTACATTTCAGAAAAACAGAAAACGAACAAATCCCGGGAATCATTCTCTTGGAAGCCCACTGAAGCAACGAGAAAAGAAGCAAGAATTATTGGCCAGAATTAGTGAAAAGCTGCCTTATACTGAATCAGACCATTAGTCAGTCAAGGTCAGTATTCTCTACTCAGACTGGCAGCAGCTCTCCAGGGTCTCAGGAAGAGGTCTTTCATATCACCTACAACCTTACCCTTTCAACTTGAGATGCCAGGGATTAAATCTGAGATCTTTTGCATGCCATACACAGGCTCTACCACTGAGCCACAGCTTCCCCATGTCTTGCAAAGGAATGAAGATGAATGCAACCTTGTGGACCCCACCCACAACCAGGCATATTTTAAAATTTATCTGCATGCAAAGGCATCAGGAACTTACTTATATGCATAGACAGTGCTTGTCTGGACAGAATCTTCTGTCGCATACAAGTTGCTTTACTTGGGGCAGGTCTTCTGTGCACACATCAGTATATAAGGGTGTTCAGCCCAATCCAGCTGTAACAACCACTTTGCTGAAGTTAAGCAGATCTGGCTCTGGTGACTGCTTGTACGACATCTCCTGGGATTTCCATGTAAATCACTTGAGTTACATGAAGGAAGAGTTGTGTATGGAGTTAATTGTATAAATAAATCCTGGTTATATGTCATGTTTGGCTCCTGGGAGAGCCAGAATCCTGCCCTGTCTATGGATAGGTGGGGTGCAATTGTCTTGGACTCTCCATCCACCCTTTTCTCTACCTGTTTTGTAGGCATATTATAATATGCCATGTCCAACTCTGCCCGTTTTTTCCCTAGGAGGATCCTCTAAGTGCATCATGACAAAGGTATAAACAGAATTCACTACAGCATTGTATTTCTGTTTTCTGGCAGTGCAAAGAGATATTGTAGCAATCTTATCCTATCCAGTAAGTGTAACTTGATGAGAAACTTGCTCTTTGAGGCAAATATATATTACACACCAATTATATGGGTTAGACTTGCAGCCCATATAACATGAAATCGTTAGATAAATCTTAATTGTGTCACTTTTTGCAGTTCATTCTTTTCCATTTAAATGTTGTTTTTAATATAAGGAAAGAAGGAAGTCACACATTCTTATCACAGAGAGTGAAAAATCCTTTTTCCTAGAATGCATACATTGACATGGAAAGTGAATAATTTTCACAAACCTGTCAATCCATGACTCCTCAGAGGTACACATTGCTAGAAATGATATTGTAAAGCTATTGTGATCTTATCAACTACTGTCTGGAGAAGCTTTTTTAAAAGACAAGCTAGTTGTGGTTACAAATGCAACAGGCCAATAACAGAGATAGTCATCAAATAATATGTGAACCCTTAAGACCACTTCTCAGATGTGATAAAACATGTCAGCACCTGAAGGAGACATATCACAGTGACTTTCAGGACCAAAATGTATTCATTTTATGAAGATTAAATTTAATGGATTTTTTTGAATCAATTTATGCCACTTTAGCACACAATCAAGCAGCAAACGGCTAACTTTCTATTCGATTCATAGTTCCCAAAGGTTGGTATACTGGAAATGCACATGAAATTGTTCCAATTTTCTGATTTCTTCCCTTTTCTATATTATATTCTGCAGGAGCTATTTCAGTTTGAAATGCTGAAATGTTTTCTATATTTAGGAATGAAAATAAATGCAGATTTGTTTTTTCCAGCTGCTGATAAAAAGCCTATTATAGCACCAAAAGCATGAATAAAGAAGATTACTGTTTCAAAACTTTTAAAAAGTAAAAGCCTATGCTTTAAAAATGTTTCAAGTCAAGAGATATTCAAGTATCAAGCTATAATAAATATTCAAAAAACTAGTTCAATATATAACTATCATTATAAGGTAGGTTGTGAATCACACACACACATAATTGCCTCCACAGTCGGAATAGAGAGACAGACACTGTAATGGATTCAAACAGGGCCATTTTATTAACTAATTTTAATTGTGTGCGGCAAGGGGGAAAAACTGTAAGTGCAGAAAGGGCAGGGCAGGTGTCATCTCCTGGCAACCTCCCTACCCTCAACTGGACAAGCCACCATGCCCAATCTTGAGCCATCCTTGTGGCTCTTGACTGGCAGCTTGGCATAACTGGCAGCAACCCTGGGATGCCACTCCTGAAGCTGCATAGCCTGTGGGGATAAGTCATACCAGTGAGTTCCAAAAGGAGGTCCCCATTCCCAACCTTGAGCCATAAGACCTGAAGGCTGTTCCTGGTTAATCCTCTATTTTCCCACTGGAATGTGTGCCAGGTGCTCAACATTTCCGCTTTATAACCCACAGTACACCACCAAATGACCAACCTATTTAATGGCAAACCATGGCCAATTTTCCAACTCCACCATCATCAGTGCAAGGTAGGCAAAAATATCCCCTCTCTAGGCCAATCTGAGAGGAAGCAAAAAATTCCTACCTGCCCCCCAAAGGTGACTGGATTGAGCCTGCACTGTAAACAGGGCGAGAGGGTAGGCCAAGCACAAGCGAGGTCTGCAAAGGCCAACTCTATCCCTTGCCAATGTCATGTTGCTTCCACATCATGATGTCCTGCATCTGGTCCCTTCCTCCTTCCATGGAGGCAAACCACCCTCTACCCTCCATCGGCGCACCATGGAAGGCATCAGGAACAGCACTGAGTAGTAAGTTCGCATAATGACAAAAATATAGTATGGGAAAATGTTTATGGGTTCCAATCATCATTAGATTTATAGATTAAATTCTACGGAAAACAGGAAAAAAGAACTCTACCTATCAAAACTATTATAGAACATCCATCACTATTGGCATGCTGTATTCCTATATGCATTTCCCCTCTAGAATTAACTAATGTTTTATATCAATTTTTAGTTGTGCAATGCTGCAGGAATAGGTCATAGTCCAAGAAGAAATATTCATCTTCCTTACATTGCTATCTTTTCATTAAAAGTTTCCATCTTTGTTTACAAGATTCTTTGTTGTGGAAAAGAAAAAAGAAAAAAATTACACACATACACACAGTCCACTTTGAAATATGAAATCACACACAAAAATGATGGACTGAAAATAGTTTCTTGATAAAGTAAAACATGGTGGCAGAAAGATGGTAAATATCCAAGATGGTGGGATGGGGAAAGTGGGGATGAGAAATACTTTAGCTATAGAATTTCAGAATGTTGCTCAGCCTTCCCTCAACCTATTTTTTTGTAAATTTTAAGTGAGTTTAGTTTTATAGCAATAAACAATGTCTTCAACCAGTTCTTTGTTGGTACAAGTCTGTGGTTTTCAAACAGTGTTTTGGAGACTCCACAGAATTCTTTGGTAAGCCATACCACTAATGGCAGCTAAGCTTCCCCGACAGATAGGTTTTCTACCATTATTTATTTTATAGTTGCAAGGGAACATTGGATTTGTCTTAAGTAAAACTCTCCTTTGAGTGAAACTGAGACCCGCTAACAGTGAGGTGACCTGCATCTTCCATGGTTTCTGATACCCAGAATGTTACTACTCATGCTTACTGTAGAGTTCTGGGTACCAGGAATCCTGGGAAATACCTTGACTCTTGACTCTCTGAAAGGAAAATTAGAAGCCATAGGAAATACATTTTCTCAAATTCTTGGTGCCCAAATTGTACTACTACTCTGGCCAAATGGAGGGAATTGGTGGAACCAAAGCTAGGTTCTTTTGTGATCTTTCTCCTTTCTCAGTCATACCAAGTGAGGGGAGGGGGGCAATATACAGGGCCACCATGAACAGGGAGCTGATATATGTGAATAGGGTTGCCAAAATCCAGTTGGGGGCCTGGAGGTCTCTTGGAACCACAACTGATCTCCAGATCGCAGAGATCAGCTTCCCTGTGACAATGGCTACTTTGAAAAGTGGAGTCTATGGCATTATATCCTGACAAGGTCCCTCCTCATCCCAAACTCTGCCCCCCACCAATGCTTCATCCCCACATTTCCAGGAATTTTCCAATCCAGAGTTGGCAATTCTATATGTGAGGCTGTTTAAGGATTGAAGTCCATTGGTTACTGTCACTTTCAGAATATCTTTGGAAGAATGAGAGTGTCAGAACATTAGAATAGACAAATCTCTAAAATGATTTTTGTTCTTATTTTTTAAAAATGTTTATTCAAGTCCATTCTTAATTGAATAGGATAGAGTTTGATTTGTCTGAACAAATCTATAACCAAATTAAACTTGATCAAAGCAGTAGAATGCTAATTTTTTAAAAAAGCAGCTCGTGTTCCTTTTGCTATTAGCTGTCTATCCAAGCTTGGGGTGAGTTTCCTAACACAATCACTCTTTTATTGGAAGAATGCATAGACAAATGGCTGTTCAACTCTGGCATCTTAGGACACTGTCGCCTGCACAGTATTAAACAATGTCCTCAAGTATAGACAGTTATCACAGTAAAAAAGTACCCAGGATACAAAACATCCCAGAAATGTATTCTTTTTGCCATGGGGGTACTTTTGTATCCCAAGCCATTGAAATAAACATACCCCATGAGTTTACTGATGAACACTGATCCAGGGAAACATTTTAAATCAGAAGTGTCGAACTCATTTGTTATGAGGGCCAGATCTAACATAAACATCACTTTGTTGAGCCGGTCCATGTGTGCCATAAAATGTAACACAAGGTACCAGAGCTATAAACATTATAAAAATAATTTCAGATGCCAAATGGCAATAGCAGGTGTGATTGGATTAGGTGTGATATACAGAGGGGTGGAGATATCAGCATTGGTGTGATATACAGAGGCATGGAGATATCAGCATTGGTAATGAGACAGAAAACCTAGGTCTCAATTTGGTACAGCAGGAGGATGCAAAGAATAAATGGAAATAAGTCCAAGAGGATGCAAAGAATAAATGGAAATAAGTCTGAAGAAGTGAGCAGTGACTCACAAAATCACATATCCTACCATAATTTTGCTAGCCTTTAAAGGTGCTATTGGATTCTTACGCTTTCTACCACTATTAGAAACCACAATATTCAAAAACCAGCAGGGGAACATTTTAACCCTCCAGGGCATTCAGTTGCTGACCTAAGGGCATGATCATACGCACCTATTAGCCATGCGAAAGGGATGACTCACCGGCGGATCAAAGTGGTGCGATCACACCAGCACATCTGGGAGGTGTCCCGCAACTGTCAGCAAGCCGTCACAAGCCGTTTTGATCCACTGGAGAAGCGGAGTAAAAAACTACTAGGGAAAATGCAGTAGCAAACAGTTTGCTGCAGGCCACAGCCGGACTTTCCCTATGTGATCACTCCAGTGCAAACTTGTGGCATCGGGGATAGCCTGATCAGGCTATCCTGATGCCATGCCATTGTCCCCCCCCCCCTTCTTAGTATGTGCATCATCACATACTGCCATTGGAAGCCCTGGGTGGAGAAGCGATTCATCGATCCCCCATTTAAGCGAATCAGAAATTAACGACAAAAAAAACCCCAACTCGCCCACGGTTGCATCTGATCACGCAGTGGCTAGTTGCGCCGGCAGCTTCATCAACTTGTGTGATCGCGCAACTGTGGGTCAAATTGTTCTGGGGCAAAATAGCCTCGCTTTCCTCCCCCCCGGATTATCTCACTCATGTGGCCACGGCTAAGAGTAGCAGTTCTCTTACAAAGGAATTTCAAAGGGAGATTGGAAAGAGAGACTGCTGAATCGCAACCGATCATGAAGCTCAAACTTCTGGACTGAATTGAGAACTAGGTTTCTTTTCTCATTACCAATGCCTGCTATTGTCTTTTGGCATCTGAAATCACTTCACTCTCTAAGATATAAGGACAGACGGACTCACATTCCAGCTGTATCTGAGGAAGTGAGCAGTGATTCATGAAAGCCACAAATTTTGTTAGTCATTAAGGTGCTGCTGTACTCTTGCTCCCTCTCACTAATAAGGAATGCAAGCTGTACTGAAGTTTCTCCCACCTATCTGTTAGAAATGGAAAGGGGGATCTCTCCAAGTGCCATGGGATGGATTCTCTCTCTCTCTCTCTCTCTCTCTCTGTCTCTCTCTCATACCTGGAATAAAACCTTTTTTGGTCTAAACACAGGACTCCCACCCCATTCCTGGAATAAAACATTTGTGGTCTAAACATAGGACTCTCCCCCCCATACCTGGAATAAAACTTTTTTGGGGTCTAAAGAGCTCTCTCTCTCTCTCTCTCGTGCTCTCTCTGTCTGCCCCCCCCAAGAAAAAGTGTGCTTATACCTGGAATCAAAAGTTGCTGGTCTTCTGAAAAGTTCCACAAGACACCATTTCCCCCTCTCTCCATCTCTCTTCCTTCCCCCTCCCTCCCCAGAAGTGGAAGGGGACAGGGGAGGAATCCCTCAGCCAATGGAAGGAAGGCTTTCTTTCTCTCCTCTGAAGCAGGAACTAGGAGAGACTGGGGGAAAGGAGCTGCAGTGTTACAAATAGGAATCAGGAATCAGCACAGAGTCAACTGCTCTTGGGCTGGATAGCAGCCCTGTATGGGCTGGCTCCATCCCACAGGCCATATCTTTGACACCCCTGTTTTAAATGCTCTAGAGAGATCCAGCCCTTCATGAAAACCTGAGGATCCTTCCTGATAACCTGGAGAATATTTACCTCACTGCACACACACATACTCACAGAAATTCATGGTGGCAAAATATTCCATGATACAAAAAAGTTAGAAATTATTTTAGATATTGTAGTGGTTCCCCTTGAAAATCCATGAATGTTTATGTTTAGTTGTCTCATATATTAGGGCTGAAGACAGACTTGGCTTCTGCCGCGCCTCCGCGGTGCGGCAGAATGGGGCGGGGGAATTTCTCCCGCAGCGCAGCGTCTGCACGCCGCCAGAAGGAAGCTGCCTGCAGCATTCAGACTGCGGGCAGCTTCCTGAAGTGGTGGGCGGATGCTGCGCAGCTGCCCCTGCCCCCGCATGTTCACACCCGCTCTGGCGGGTGGAATGCACGCGGGGGGCACACTGCAGCAGCCGAGCACCACTTTAAAGTGGTGCTCAGCTGTTGCGGAAGGAGTGCGGGCACCAGATGCGATGCGTCCGGGCCGCCTCCTGGGGGCAGATGCAGCCGTCTGAACGGCCGCTCTGCCTCCGCTTCTGAAGCGGAGGCAGAGCGGCCGAGACGGCCAATCTGTCTTCGGCCTAGGTTCCAAATACAGGTTTGTTGATAGCTTTGTAAATGAACTGTGCTGGTGTGAATTATTCAGAATGCAAAAGGAAAGGGGTAAATATAAACAAAGAAACATTCTGCCTCATGTCCAAGGGTGTTTAGTTCTGAATGTAGAATTGTCAAACACAATGTCTTCTGCCACTACAAACTTTTTTGTCTTTGTGGGAACTTTTATATCCAATACAATGGAATTTGGCCTTGGGGAATGAGTATATCCCGGAATACAGTATCTGTAAGATGTTTGCTTGCTTTATTTTTGTTTTGCTTTTGTGTTTTTTAACAGGGCAGTCAGACACTTTAGCCTTTCTTCATAGGGAAGGTACGCAACCATTAAATCATGTTGGTTAACCTCTTTCCCATTTTTGCAATATATTTTTTGAGATACAGTAATCAGAATGATGACTATCAATGTATACAGAGTCATCACAGTATTGCCCATTCCCCCCAATAATCCCTTTTCTAATAATCTCTAGTAAGTAGTTTTCCTTTTCCAATGCTACCGCACACTGAGTCAAAATTTTCATTGAGGTATCTACCACAATCCCAAGATCTCTTTCCCTCTTGGTCTTTGCTAGTTCTAACTCTAATCAATTTAAATGTAAAGTTAAGATTACTTTGTTAAATGAGATTCTGTGCATAAACCATTAGCATCCAGCAAAAAGTACCTAACATACTTTTAGGCACATGTGCGAAAGTTCTTTAATATTACTTGCTATGAAAGTGTCATTATCTGATGGAATACTATACACATTTTTAAAATGACTGTGCAGTTTTCAAAATAATACCATGCTGCTTGAGCAACTAGGATGGGAAAATGTCTGAGCCATGATGTTTCAGCATCCACATTTGCAACTTTACTTATGCTTGTGGTACAAAATCAAATGACAATGCCCAGGGAGCAATGGAATTGACTGTCAGCATCCAGAATAATTTATTTTTTTTAAAGTTCACTGACAAAACTCAGCAATATTAAGACAATTTTGAACTGAGCAGAAAAGAAATCAGATGTCACTACATGCACATAAGTATTACAAATGATCAAAAATACATGTATTTATTACAAATCAGTTTTAAAATAATTATAGATCCAAATATAGCCTCAATAAGAATTACAAATCGTACAATATGCACAACTGGGCCTTTGTGTGATCCTAAAACAGATGCATTTCAGCCTACTGGCCTTCTTCAGTAGTCAAGCATAAATGTTGCACGTAGGCTCAATTATTGCAGTACTAATATTAATCAATATAGGTGAAAATTAGACTGAAAAGAAAGGAAAAATAAATTTTTCATTCTCAATTAGCATACAATATCTAATGGTACAATTAGGAACATGGGAATGTGTTAAAAATTGTATAATGCTGGATTACTTACTTCTGATAAATGCAAGGCAAGGTGGTACTGTATATGCCTCATGTATTAGTGCCTTGTGCTCAAATCAGGTACATATAACCAAAATGGTATGGCATGTCTAGGTTGCTCCTTTGGTTCAGGCTATTCCTGAGCCTGTGCCATCCGCTTTGTGTTTTCTATTTGAAACACCTCTCTGCATCGTGAGCTGGTGACTGCATCATTCCAAAGAGAGACTTCTACTTTCAAGGACTATTAGGTCCCTATTCAACTGGTGTAGATGCTGTTCATGCTCAGTGGCAAAACCATTTGTTGTTTGTATTGTTTATAGTTGTAATTAAAGCTGTATAAGAAGATGGAAGTCTCTAGTATAATTTGTACAGCATGACAGATTATTCTATTTATTTGTTTGCATAACTGCATTTGCTGTATTTCCATTCTTGTGTGGTTGTCAACTGTGTTAGCATGGGCAGATGACTTGTGTGGCAGTACCTGGCTGCAGCATTGTCATGCAACTTGCCCAGGCTGAGCAGGTGAGGTGGCCACTGTTGTGTGACTCACTGGGTGAGTCTCTGGCCAAGCTGGGCACCATGAACAACTTGCTCAAGCCAGGCCTCCTTCCATATAGGCCCAATCTGCATCTAGTATTTACTTCGTTGTTTTACCAAACCCACACTGGAACAGAAAAAGATGTCACTTAAAACCACATTCAAATACTCCGGGCCAAGCCGTACTGACAGCAGAGTCACCCCTGAATGGCCATAAAATGGCCATAAATCTATGCAGACAGCCACTATAAAACCAAGAGATCAAATGAAGTGAAAACGGCATGCAGTCTGGACACTGCCATAAAATTCCACAATTAATCAAAGTGAAAGTGGTATGCAATGCAGATGGGAATATCTGTTCCAGTGTGGGTTTGGTAAGACAGCGGAGCAAATGTGTAATGTATTGAGCTGAGACCATTCCACTGGGATGGCTAAACCAGCTTGAGTTTGGGGATGCATAAGCTGGCTAGGATCCTAAAAGGATGGCTAAACCAGCTTGAGCTTGGGGATGCAAAAGCTGGCTAGGATCCTAAAAGGGACCAGTAGGGAAACAGGGATCCTGGAGTTAACCAACTGAGAAACAATGTAATGTAAATAGCCTATCACAGGGAGTGGGGTGTGGGTGTGGGTGTAACTTTTTAGGACATAAATACCCGGCTTCGGCCGGGCAGTCTTTGTTTTCTTCCACATGGCTGAAATCACTAATAAACTATGAACTGATCACTACACGCTTTTGAACCCAGTATATTTCAAAATGCTAGATACAGATTGGGCCATATGGAAATGGAAGGTAGAGTCATTTTGGCCTCCCACTCTGTTCCTGTAAGCAGCAGATTCCCTCTGCCTCCCAGCATTTGCTGATTTCTCAAATGGTGAGGGCCTGCTGTATTAAATAAGGAACAGTTCCTGAAATAAGGTTTGTTTCTGTGGGGTATTCTGATTTTTGTACCATGCTTTTCTTTCAAATGGGGACCCAAAGCACCTTCTCCACACACACCCCCAGCCTTCATTTTATCGTCACACCAACAACAAGATAAGTTGGCCTAAGAGATAGGTCACCCAGTAAGCTTCCATAGAAGACTGGGGATTTGAATATGGGTCTTCCAGATACCAGTCTGACCTTGTAACCACTAGAACACACTAGCTGTCGGCCAGGTGGCATCCTTACATTTCTCTGAAAGCAGTTTTCACCTGCATAATTTCAAGACTATGTAACATGAACATGTAATTTGGCCCTATATGTGTTTCTGCTTAGAAAAGGCTGGATCTGGATCAAGATGACCAACCAATTATACTCTTTCAAACATGAACTATATTAGTTAGTTGTACCTGTTTCTCCCATCTGTAATGAAGAGCAATAGTAAATGATTAACAGCTATTAATCACATTCTGAAATTCAGATATTCACCGAACAATTAGACAGCTATTATCAAATGAAGAAAAAGAAACTTCAAATTGTGAATAATTAAAAACATATTTACAAAATCAAATATTTTTGCTTGTGAGTCTTCTAAAGTACAATATTGATTGGCATGTACAGGAATTGAATAATTCCTTATTAATTGCAGCTTCCTAAATTTTAGCTACAATCCCAATATTGAAATAAAAAGTTTTGACACCAAGTATATTGCCTTATTGTCACTTATCTTTGCATTTGGCAGCATACAAGCTACATTTATTCCTCTGTCAGTCAGACACCACAAACCAAGTATGTTTGTGTATGTTTGAGTTCTTGGATTTAAAGTGATGTATGTCAATTTAAGCTGTCACCTTATTCTTAGACATAGTTGAAACAGTAAGCAGAACGGCTTCTGTCAAAGCAGCTACTGTGGCATCCTACTCTTGTGAAATGGGCTAGGATGAGCTGTCAGTTGCAATGCCACTATTAAAGGATGTACAATTATATTAGGCACATACATTTCAGCCTGTATTCTCTTGGGCTGTAACATAGGGTGATGATCCTCTCTTTGGTCTCTTGTCTCTTACCTGAAGAGTAATGGCATCAATGTTTGGAACGGTTGAGTGTGTGACGATGGTTGGAAATGGAGCCATTATGATCTGAGCCCAGTCCCTTTCCATGTCTTTGTTGATGTTGTGAGCTCTTTTATTTTGCCTCTACTTTTTTCACACAAGCCAATCATTTGTTCCACTCTCTTTCCACTGAAGTATTACAGAACTGTGTCAGCCCCACAGGGTGATGCATCACAGAACTGGTCAGATCTTTCCTGGCATCATAAATGTGCTAGCAGATAGAATTAAGAATCGTTGTTGTTGCTGCTGCTATTGTTGTTGTGACAAGAAAAACATAGTTGAGCACCTTATTTATTTATTTTCTGCACAGAATTGTGCTGAGAGATGCTCATCCCCACCAACAGCCCCCTTCTGAAGTAGTATAGCAGAATGGATTTGGCAGAACACTGGATAGCACTAGGGGTGTACCCTCCCCTTGCCTTCCTGGCAGTATAGCTGATAAACAGCCAGCTTAAACAAACTTCCTTCATTAATGGACGCCTCAAGGTGCTCACAGAATTTTCCTGCCCATATTTTGCCTGTATTCATTGCTGGTGCTCCCAATTCATTTTAGTTTTTAAATTTAAGTTATACACCATTGCTTAGAATCTTTCCAATCTGGTTTCAAACCTGGTAATGGAACTGAAACAGCCTTGGTCTCTCTGGTGTACAGCCAGGGCCAAGAGACAGACAGAGGAAGAGCATCTGTGTTGATTCCCCTGGATCTCTCCATGGCTTTTAGTACCATGAATCATGGTATCTTTCTGAGCTGGGACTGGAAGGTACTGTTTTGTGGTGTTTCTGTTCCTGCCTGAAGGGTAGGTTTTAGAAAGTGGTGCTGGGGGACTGCTGCTCAGCCCCTTAGTCTTTGACTGCAGAGTCTCTCACAAGCTCCATATGCTATTTGACATCTGCATGAAACCACTGGGTGAGGTCATTCAGAGATTTGAGCTGGGTTGCCACCAGCATATGGATGATACTCAGCTCTATCTCACACTTCTGGCTAATCCCTAGGAGGCTGCAGAAACCCTGAACTGGTATTTGGAGGCAGTTTGGGGGGCTAATAACTGATGCTTAATCCCAATAAGATGTGGGCTAATAAACTGAAGCTTAACCCCAACAATCCCAAAATAGAAGTGCTATTGGGGAGTGAAAAGTCTGACCTGGGACTTAAGGTGTCACCCATTCTGGAAGGAGTTGGACTTCCTTTGAAGGAATAGGTCCATAGTTTGATGGTGCTCTTGGACCCATGCCTACTGCTGGATATGCAGGTGGCAGCCGTGGCCATAAGTGCCTTCTACCAACTTTGACTTTCTTGAAAAGAAAAGATCTGGCTACTGTGGTGCATGCCCTGGCTACATCTATATTAGAGTTCTGCAATGCACTCTTACATGAGGCTACCCTTGAAAGGTGTTCCAAAACATTAGTTGGTGCCAAATGCTACAGAAAGGATGTTGACTGGAGTTGGTCATAGGGACCATAGCTATCTATGCTGGCTCCCAGTCTTTTTCCAGGAACACTTCAAGGTACTGGTGTTGACCTTTTAATCCTTATATGATTTATGAACCTGCCTGACTGCTATGGTCATCTTCTGAGGCCTTGCTTTGGATTCCCCCACCTTCTGAGATTAGACATGTGGCAACTCAAGATGGGACCTTCTCAGTAAGGGCACCAAAACTCTGGAACTCTTTCCCCATTGACACTCACTTGTCCCCTTCTGTTGCCATCTTCTGCTAGCAGGTGAAGACTCTTGATTCATCTGGTGCTCCCTCAGTGACCTCTCCTTCTTGCAACATGTTTTAATTGTTTTTATGGTTTGTATTGCATTTTAGCCTGGTTTTAATTGCTTAATGATGTGGTGTGTTTTAATGATGTGTTGGTTTTAATGATGTGTTGGTTTTAATGCTTTTAAAAACATGCTTTTAATGGTTTTTGACATGATTTTTATTTTTAATCTATTAGCTGTCTTGGTGGCCCTGATAAGGCTAAAAAGGCAGGACGTAAATAAAATCTATATGCCAAAATAATTCTAATGCATTAATTTTAATGATGCAAGGAAACCGGAATGGTGTGAAAATAAACATTCATTGTCTTGAGTCACACAAGGGAAAAACCAAATTAAAACAGGGAGATATTAAAAATGTTGAAGCTAAGAAGTTCAGTAGAATAATTTGCTCAAATACTCTCTGAGATTTCCTAGTTTATGGACTCATCCAGCATCAGTCAGGCTTATCCATATCTTTTTCCCTATGGGAGAAAAGAAGCAGCAGGGAATCTGAGACCATTTCTGCAGTAGTGAAATTCCCCACACTGATGTTTTTTAAACTGCACATTATGTGAAATTTTCCACAGTAGATTTTTCCTCACCAAACACAAACCCGGAGTTTTCTTCTTCTTACTCTGTGTTTTCAGAATCCCCAGTTTTAGCGAGTTCCATAAATGCGGCGTGAGAAGGAGAACACTTCAGGAAAATTCTGGAGCAGAAAAATGGTCAGAGGGAAATGGGTAAACAGTACAATCCTAAATGAATCTTATACTAAGCTAATTGACTTTGATTCTAAATATAGTAATCCTAGAAATATTTACTTCAGTGGATTTAAGAGGGTCTCACTCTGTTTAGAATTACACTGTAAGAGGTTCTTCTCATTCCTCTGCTTACACTCACAACTTCCTGAAGTATTTGTTACTTTAAAAAAAAACCCAGAAGTAAGTAAGATGCAACTTAAGTTTGGACTTGAGTCCCTTTGGCTTCCCAGTGCTGAGTTTCATCCTAAGTCAATTGGTGCTCCTACCTTTATGGTGGCCATAAAAGAGAAGAACAGCAAATCTTTTGGTCTCTTCTTCCTCAGTACACTATGGCATCCTCTAGTGATATAAAAGACATTCTATTTCAGAAGAGAATCTGTCACACTGGCATCCAATCTCTGTTTTCCTTTCCAACTTGTGTAGCTAATCACAATGAAGTAGGATTTACACTAAAAAGAACGATAAGTCCGCAGTCCTCTTGACAATTCCATTCAATCAAGTATCAGATTCCTTTTTCAAAAACATCAGAGGAAAATTTTGATTGGGGATCACATCTATTCTATGAAAAGTGTCTTGGCGTGGGGGAAATGATATTGGGAGAAATTGTAATACAGCCAGAGATGACATGTTGGTAGACTACAAGACAGTGCCATACAGTTTGTCACCATATACCTAGCACCATGCTCTTATCTTCTGTATTAATTAACCCAAAACTACCAATTTCCTGTGTTATATATTCACAACTCCTTCTCTGCCACTATTATAAATTAAAATCTCCATTTCACCGATAACTGTGAGTTTGGAAGGCAAGATAGGGGGGAAAAGACATCTTAAGGAGTGATTAATTTGTATCACATTCCATACCAGATAGACATATAAATACTGTCAAGCATACACTCACAAGCACAGAGGTGATTTCAAACACTGAACCCCAAGATGGAATATGATAGCCACTTTGCAGCAAGTTCTGTGAGAGTCATTGAACTCACAAAGAGTGAGTGAGGGTAATGTTGCTCAGTTCCCCCTCAATACAGTCCTGAATGTCAAGTGGCATTTTGTCCATGAATAGGCTTGCCAATGGACCTGGAGAAAAATGTCCTGTTGCTTTAATACGGACATATTTACCAGGTAAGGTATTGCTCTCCAGTCCATGAAAAGCTTTAACTGCCCATAACTACACGTTACTGGCAAGTCCCGAGTAAAAGAACGGGACACAGGTCTGGGCACTTTGATTTTTCTCCCAGGTTGTTAGGAATAATAAAAAATCATGAATAATTTCAGGCAGAAAGCAGTAGGAGGGGAAAACATACATAAATTAACAGGTATTGCAATTAATATCTCAGTAGGAAGCTCCATGGTAGTGCGATGGATTTTGAAGTTAGGATCTAGGATTCATCAGGCTTAAATCTCCTAAATTCAGTAGCCTTTCAACTGACAGAAGACAATTCTGGGCTTGGTGTGCATTTTTTCTTGAGCCTCCTGATCACCAGTAGGACTCATAACAAAAATATCCCATGTAAAATTAGGTGACAGAACTAGGCTGTGGTGGCTAGTCCATCTGACAGTTTTGTAATACTTGCTTTATCATTATGTGATTGAAGAGAACCCAGCATCAATCTAGAGGTAATGCAGCAAGCTATTACAGAATAGCTTCATGTTTCTTCAGAACTTACAGTAAATAAGCATCCCTAAAATAAAAGATACAAAGAATCACAAGAGTGCTTAGATACCAAGATCATTAATTTGTAACATTTGTGTCCATCTACTTATTTGCGTGCACACACACACGCACACACACACACACACACACACAATACTGACCAAGGTCTTAGAGACCAGTATTACTTGTTTACAAAAACCCACAAATAATAGAGACAATAGTACATTTCTCCTGGAGCCTTGCTGTGTACAGGAAGGAAAGTTATGCCATATGTGAAAGCACCAGGCTAAGCTTGTTTCATTTTAAAAATAACTCACTTTTTGAAGCTGTAATGGGATTTTGTTGAATTCTAAAGGGAATTTATGCAAATGATTCCAAGAGCATCATATATCCAAACGGCAGAAAAACAAGAAAGGAAAATACAAGAAATATGGGACTAGTTTTTGAAATATGGACCCAAACAATCTAAATGCAGATCTGCAAGTATTCCAGGTATCCATTGAAATGGCCTGCAGAAGTCTGAACTCTCCTTGAGTATTTGTCTCATCACTGATTTAAAATATCCATGCACATGCTCATGCCTCAGTTGGTCCTCCCGTGGTACCAAACAGCTATTGACTGGGGCAGCCTGGGAGTACAGACATGTGTCTAGTGTTTGGCAAATATTTTGGCATATGCATTGATTACAGAAAAGGGAACTTGGCAGCTAATTACTTTAATTATGTTGATACATTTACAGTAGAATCCTAAGCAGAGATATACCCTTCTAAATCCATAGACTTCAAAGGACCTAGAAGGGTATAACTTTGTTTAGGGTTCTACTGCTGTTCACTTACATAGGTACTTTGGCAGCCCTGGTTTAACCATTAAGCACAATAAACATGTGCTTAGGGCACCAAGGGAACGGGGCACCCCTTATATTGCTTATATTGCTTACTGCTATTTAGTGTTAAATAAACATTATTTTAAAAATTTATATTTAACATAGTTGTGGAGTCTGGCCTGAAGGATGGCCTGGAAGGAAACTGAATTTTTAATCTATTCTTTCACCTTCAGCGCTGATTGAGTCTTAATGTCTCATCAGTTAAACAATGGAAGGGCTGAGGGCAGCCCTGCAGCTAGACAATTTTCGGGGGGGGGGCACTGGATGGAGGGGGCACTGGATGGAGGAGGGGCAGGGGGAGAAGAAAGAATGGAGGCATCTGACAGCAAGGGAAGTAAGCACACACACAGTAGAGTAAGGGGGTGTGGTGGGGCAGGGCAGGCTCCTCCCTCCCACCCTAATCCACCTGAAAGAGTGGGAAGGGAGCACTGCTTTTGCTCCCCCTTGGAGCATGTGCATGCATCTCATCTGCAACCACCTGTCAGGTGTCTCCCATGATTGAGGCATGGAAGGGGGAGGGGCAATGCCTGCCAACCACTGCTCTCCGCTGGCCTGGCTGGCTGGCCAGGATGTGCACCTGATGGTGGGCTCCATAGACATGGAGAGGGGGTGACGCCTCACTTCAGGGCCTCCCCAGTGGAGGGAGGCACCCTTGCCCGAGCCATGCTGGAGCTGCCACTGCCACCTGCTCACTGCACCATTATACCACTGGGCTTGGTGTGGCTCCTGGCAGCAACTGAGAGTGGTGTGCCCAGAACCAGCTCCAGGGCTCCCTCCACCTCCTGGGTGAGGGAAGGCAGGACCAGGGGGGAGGGGCACAGCACATCCATAAGGTTGCATCATCCCCAGGGCTCCCTGGCAGTTATGGGCCTGGCTGAGGGGCATCATTTTTGGGCTGTGCTCCGGGCATCAGTTGGCCTTAATTCAGCCTTGTACTTTGGTATGGGAATGGATAGAACCACCTGGTTCCATTCCACTGAAGTTTGTTGGAGATTGGGATTAATTTATACCACTTGGCCAAAATATTGAAGGTTCATGGATTCCAGAAATATTTCAGTCATTGATGTGCAAGCTATTCTTACCCACATCTGATACTCAGATGAAAGGAGGCCAGGTTCATCTTTATCTGCCAGTTTCAGATGCAGGCAAAATTGGGTCCTTCTGGGCCATTGCAAAGAAGTGCTCCAGTGGGGGAAGCCATCTCCTGCATCCTAGGTGGTCAGATATGGCAGAATCTAGCAAAGTCAAGATGGTATTTATAAAGCAGTGGTCAAGCAAAAACTATTAGTTCTGGCATTGTTCTGCATGTGTATACACATGACCCATAAAATATGAAAACCATACAATATGCATAAAAGCAGAAATCAGGAGGGAGGGTGGGTGCAAAGAGCCCAGGCCCGGTGGGGAGGGGCGGGGCGGGCTTGGACACCAGCTGGAACACCGTTCCAGTGTGTTCCAGCTGAAAAAGAGCCCTGGGTAAACTGAATCCCTATTTTTGAGCCATTATACTTTTGAACATGAGATAATTGAGATAAACCTTTTGACAAGCTCATCACCTTCATGCCTTCCTGGTGAAGTTCCGAGGGATCTGAAACAGAATACTGTTCTAGATGGATCAAATAAAGCAACCCAATTCTGAATTACCTCTTCTCTGCCTCCCATGTTTCAAAAATATTTTCTCTTTATAAATTTATTTCCCACAAATTACCCCACCCCGATTCATTTCTACCATCAATTATTTGCACTGCCCACATACATCCAGCAAAGGAACAATTTCCCCCTTTTCTCTCTTCACAGAAGCTGTCCTATACTCTTTGGGATTTGTGCACAAGACTCCAAATGAGGTCTCGGGGAAAAGTGACTCTATGCTTCATGCAAGCCTACCCCTCCACCTCTTCACCAAAAATAAACCACCCCTCCAAAAAGGCAGATCTGCATGAAGCAAATGAAAAGAAATTAAGCTGCTGTCCAAATAATAATCACCCACGTCAGTCAGCTGGCTTGCCTCCTTTCCTGCTCATCCTCCATGAAGTATAGCACTAGCATCTAGGTAGCAGTGTGATATCATCTGTGGGGCCAAGCAGAGAACAAAGGTTATAGCCCTCGAACTGTACATAGCTGCTAGTTCAGATATATATGTTAGATCCTAACTGCTATCTCCAGGGCCACAGTCACTGCAGTTGTCAATACATATTTACTTGTTTGCATTAGGATGTCCATGGGGCATGCTGAAAGCACCAAGTGAATAGTGGAAACTTAGTTGCAACTGAGTCTTTCATGTGGGGCTGAAGTGGGGTTGCCAGGTCCCTCAAAGTCCCCAGCAGGGACTTTGGGGGGAGTGTTACTGGAGGGGGTGGGGACATCCCCAATGTGATGACATCACACAGAAGTGACATCATCATGCTGGGGAGTGGCAGTCCCGGCCTCTCCCCAGCAGCGTTCAGAGGGTCTCTTTAAATGCCGCTGGGAAGGGGGGAGGCCGCATATGCCTGCTGTGTTCCAAGCCCCGAATTTGGGGCTTGGAGTGCAGCTGCACAGCTCCCCCTCTCCCCAGCAGCATTTAAAGGGCTTTAAATGCTGCTGGGAAGGGGGGAGGCCGCATAGCCCCCGCCTCTCCCCAGCAGCATTTATAGGGTCTCTTTAATACTGCTGGGAAGAGGTGGGGGAAGACCAGGTGGTCCCTCTTGGGGGTGGGGCTTCTCCCTACTGGCCAGCTCGATGGCAGTGGGAAGGAGCCCTCCCAAATCAGGAACCCCCTGTGGAACCCGGGGGTCTGGCAACCCTAGGCTGAAGAGATTTGTTATATACTGAAAACTCTGTCACAGCATCTTTTATGTTTAGTCTATGGGAGTTAAAGAGCTCTGTGACAATGTGCCTGCTTGCTCAGGAAGAAACAATTGAAGCACATAATGGCAGATCTGTCCTTGGGCTGACAGGTATGTTGGGTCAGGATGGAAACCAGCCTAAAAGTAAAAGGGAAAGAAAGCTCCTATCCTAAATATGAAATTCTCTATAGGCCCATTCCAATGAACTAGTTACATAACCACATTTTATGCTACACTTTTTGTTCCGCTGAACACAGTGGTCATTAAGCAGCTTTCTCACTTTGAACTACCCTTATTTGTTCAGTGCAGAAGAGGACAAACGTGTCTTTGAAAGGTGCCTTAATGGTCTAAATTACTGTAACATGAATATTCTGACTTCTCAGGCCTTCTCAGCTTCAGATCTCTCCACTCTTTTCTCATCTCGGTATTTCTGAATTCTGTCTTTTGATGTCCAATTGGCAGGAAAAATGGATTGAGTTCAGTGCTGAGGTGCTTCTATCATGGATGGACCCCCCTCTCTTCATGATTTTACTTTTTAAAAAATGCCCCGCAGGTTATTTTTATCCATGTTCTGTGTTAATTTGAAAGTGGATTCTGAAGCGATAAGGGTACTATTTACTTTCTTCTCTGCTTGCCTTGACTTCAATGCAGTTTAGCCTACTGCTACCTGTTCATAATGTTAACATGCTGTAAACTTTCTGCTTTAAGCTACATACTCCCTCTTCAGTTCAGGGTTTTTTTAGTGCTTTGATTCATTTCCCTTTTTCCATTAATTCCCTTCCCCCCCCCATTAATTCTTTTTAGATTCTCTGTGTCTCACCATGTCATGCTTTCTGCCTGGAAACAGTCACCTGCTCAACTTGGTGGAAAGCTTGGCCATGAGCTTTTGTTAGGGTCATTTCATTTTGGCTATATGGATAGCAATTCCCTCTTCAGCTTTCACTTTATTCCCCATTGTTCTCCACAAAGTCGATGCTTCTCTTTAACAATAAATAGTACTGAGTAGTACAATGTAGGAATGGAACTTCATATGAAACTGCTAAATGGCTGGAGTGTGAACAAAGCTAAAAGAGTGTGAGGGTCTTTCAGAGGACAGGGGGAGGCATAGCCTTCCTTTGATGGCAGATTGCTCATGGAAGAAGACCACCTATGGGAACCTCTAAATGCATAACTCTACTGTAGTAATCAGTGCATGAATCAGTCCTTTGTCATCTACCAATCGTTGTACAAGAGATCTTTATATACACTTCCACATCAAAAAGTTCATAGCCCTTTGTGTTGTTTGGGATGAACATCAGAGCCTCAGGGATTGTTCAGACAGCTTTTAGCTGAACTCTTCTGAAAGCTGTGGTGAGATATTGCTCCCTTAGAAACGATCGTTTGGCTAGGGTAAATATTGTGTGTCAAAACCTTGCCTTATTCCACTCTTCTCCTTTTGCATGACTGACTGTTGCTTTCTGAATCCCTACAACACTTCTGTTTGCTCTTGTAATCAGTAGCACCTCAGCAACACACACCTTGTTTGTTACTCCTGCATACTCCCCCCCAGGGGTCCGCTGGGCTGGAGCAAGGCGGAGCAAAGCTCCGCCAGCTCAGGACTGGCCAGCAGGGCAGCCACGGGCTGAATCAGATTCTCTAATCTGATTCAGCTCGCTGCCGAATTGCCGCCGAAATTTGGTGGCAACTTTAAAAGCCACTGGAGGGGAGGGGGTTTGAGGCAGAGGCTCCAAACTTGCAGGGTAGTTGCTGGGGCCTCTCCTCGAAATGCCCACCAAGTTTCAAGAAGATTAGACCGGGGGTACAATTCTACGGGCCCCCAAACAGGTTGCCCCCATTCCCTCCATTGTTCTCTATGGTAGGAAAAAAGTTAACATTTTTTCCATCCATAGAGAACAATGAAGGGGATGGGGCAACCTGTTTGGGGGCCTGTAGAATTGTACCCCCGGTCCAATCTTCTTGAAACTTGGTGGGTATTTCGAGGAGAGGCCCCAGCAGCTACCCTGCAAGTCTGGAGCCTCTCCCTCAAACCCCTTCTCCTCCAGCCCCTCATATACCCTATGAGTTTTTGCCATTGATTTCAATGACCCATAGGATATAATGGGGCTGAAATTGACATTCCCTTTCTGACACACTTCTGGTGATGTCAGGGGACGTGGCATATGCTAATGAGTTATGCTAATGAGTTATGGTAATGAGCTCCTGCACCTCTTTTTCTACGAAAGGACCCCTGCTCCCCCCACTCCATGTTTCCCAATATGCAGGTATTCAATGATTCAAGCTTACTGCCTTATCTATCTTCCCTTCCTCCTTTAACTACTAAATAGCAGAGCTCTTGGAGCAGCTTATGGCAAATAGTAAGGATTTTTAAAAGGAATGGTATCATGAACATCTATTAAATCCAAAGACATGGTCTTATACTATTTTAAAAAATGTTTTTCTCTCACTGTCACTCCAAGTGATGGTGGGAAACATGAGGTGGGGGATCTCACGCCCCTGCCGTGTGTGTGTGTGTGTGTGTGTGTGTGGCAACGTTACTCTAAAGCATGGAGTCTGAAGAGTTTCTTTGGTGCAGTCTATCTGCTCACATAAGTGTTCCTGTGTTTTACTTGTTGCCCTGGAGGCCTTATTTTCTCTCTGAGGCCTGCACACAGCAGAAGGCAATGGACCCTCCCAGTGCAATAAAGACAATTTTCTTCTGGAGTCTCTGTCTTTTCTTTGTTTCCATGTACACAGTCACGATGATTTCAAGAATGTTTCTTCTTAATTCTATTGTGGAAGACAGATGACAAAATTTGTATTCTCCCATCACTTCAGGAATCAAAATTATTAGAAAAAAAAATTCCTCATGAATTACTGCAGGCTTGGAGCACTCCCCTTTTTCCCATTCCACCCACCCTGTGCTACCAGCCTATGAAACAAGTGTCTGAAAATCCTCCAAGGTTTGTTTCCTTGAGCTAGCCAGTGGAATGAGCAATTTTTGTGCAGTGCTTGCAAGCATGCTAATTAAGGTTTAGCTATGCTAAGCCTCGCAAATCTCTACAGTAAAATGTCTGTATTTGTAGACGGGGTATAAACAGAAATAGGGAGCTCTATCTCTGAAGCTCTTCCACAGCTGCGATAACAGCTACGAATATATCAGCCAGTTCATATTGAAATTGTGCCTGTGGCATAAAAGCAGTAGGACCCTGTTCACATGTTTTGCTTTGCAATATGTCAAATTACTGTCATGACACAAAATAGTGTTCACCAAAGTTCCCCCTCCCCAGTGCTGTGCTGTAGGCTAAGGCTTCTGCCATCTAGGTTTGATTTACCTACAAATTGGCTTATCATTTCCTGTTAGAGAAATAGCAGTGACATATCAGGAGTCATTTCCAAAGCATCGGTGTGATGCAGCAAATAGGAAGATAATGGGACTTACAGTCCTTTTTTGCCCCCTATATCATATCAGTATCCAGTGCAACCAAATTCCTTATACATATATGTGCACAAATATAGCTTCATTAAATGACCCATGTTAAATTGCCAGGAACATGCTGAAAGTTAAGTAACCTTTGTTAGGAACCTTGTGGAGTTTTCATGTTGTTCTGTCAAAGAATCTGTAAGCCTCATAATCCTAAACAGAGTTGCCAACATCCAGTTGGGGCCTGGAGTTTCCCCAGAATTACAACTGATCTCCAGAACTCAGTTCCCCTGGGGGAAATGGCAGATTTGGAGGGTGGACTGTAAGGCATCCCATCTCTGTTGACTCTCCACTCCTCCCCAAATTCCACTCTCCCCAGGCTACACCTCTAAAATTGCCAAGAATTTCCCAACTCACTGTGGACAACCCTAGGACTCCCAGCTGGTAGTGGAAATACCTGGGTTTACTTTTTTATAAAGCCCCCACAGTCAATCCTCCACAAGAAGACTTCTCTTCATTCTCAGTAACAAAAGACTTTTCAGCACTAGAATATCCATATTTGAGAGGTGTTTGCCCAGTCTAAGGAAGTTGCTATGACATTAATCAACACCCAGTTCCTCTTTTTCCTGTTTCTAGGCAAGTCATTAATTTACACTCCATCCTGTTTCAGGAGCTATCTTGACTCATCCAAACTTTTATGTCAGTGCAGATCTGGCTCATTTCATCCTAATTCAAGTATGTTAATCATGTTGCCTCCTTCAGGCTTTTTGTTCCCCTGCAGATTTGGTTCACAATAGCCTAATCTAGTTCTTTCCCCCATTTTCCCCACCAAAGCAGTTACCTTCAAACTGCCCAGTCAAATTCAAGCTTCATATCTTGGATCAATCATGTTCCTGGGGAAGTGGGTTCCCATGTCCAGCTATGGGACTCTACCCCATAAAAGACCATCCCAGGTCAATGAAAAATGTTCCAGGTTTTCCCAGTACCTGAATATTTCTGCAACTGCATTGCAGACTCCTTTTTTCCCACCTTGCTCTGCTCTTCGGACCTCAGCTGTGTTTGTCCCTAGACCTTTCCAGACCTCAAGTTAGGATTTTAAGTCATATGATTCTTCCCTAAAACTTTCTATCCCCCCTCCTACCTTTTATAACTGTGCCCTCTTGCTGTGTGTGGGTTCTCAGGTGCCCAGTGGAGATTCTTTACATTTTTATTTGTTTTGTTTTATTTTGTGTACAACAACATTATTTGTTTGTGTTTACAGTCTCTCTGACTCTTTGTAATTTTATTTTGGGTTACCACCAACAAGATCTGCTCTAGTATACATAGGTCAAGGTCTTGCGCTATTCCTTTTTGGAACCCTTTTTAAAGCTCATTTCCCCTTCTCTAGGGCCAGTTTGAGTAATACTACCAGTGCTGGCAATGGCACATCACTGCTAGTTTGTATAGAATAAGTAGAAGAGTTGGTTTTATACCCTGCTCTTCACTACCTAAAGGAGTCTTGGAGCGGCGTACAATCACCTACACTTCCTCTCCCCACAACAGACATCCTGTGAGGTAGGTGGGGCTGAGAGAGTTCTGACAGAACTGTGACTGACCCAAGGTCACCCAGCTGGCTTCATGTGGAGGAATGGGGAATCAAACCAGGTTCTCCAGATTAGAGTCTGACACTCTTAACCACTACACCAGAACAGTTTACTTCCAACTATTCTCCACACACCAGAGCCTTAGTTCAGATGCCTCCTGCCTGATCTCTGGCAATTATAAGATACTATGAATACAGCATTAAGATACCACATACACAGCTACTAACAATTTTAACTCAACTAAGCCAGTGTGGTGTGGTAAGTTATGATATGCGAGTCCAGTTTCAAATTCCTATTCCACCATGGAAGCTTGCTTGGTGAACTTCAGCCATCAGTCTCTCAACCTAACCTACATCATGTAGTTGTTGTGAGTATAAAATGGAGGAGAGAGACATAATGTGTGCCTCTTTGGGTCCCCATTGGGAAGAATGGCAGGTATAAGTAGAGTAAATAAATAAATAAAATTAAATAACTCCTAATGTTATTTTTTTTGTTCACTGTGCTTTAGTTTATTGAAAGTTCAACCCAATAGCATCTACTGTTTCCCTCCACTCTTGATTCTGAAGAGTTTTTTCTTTATTTAGAATGTTTCTTGTCTGCTTTTCTCTCAAAAGGACTCCAAGGCACATTACACATGGATGCTCTTTATCTCTGCTTTTTGTATTATTTGAGGTAAAGTAAGCCACCTTGAGTGCCACAAGGTAGAAAGGCGGCTTATTGATAGTTTAAATAAATATATAATGAATTAAGATGGTTGACTTTGCAGTGCAGATGAGGGGCATGAAGGCAAGTTTGTCAGGCTGCTGTTAAGCTGCAACTGTAAGTAGCCATTCATTTTTCAATTTAGTGGGTATGTGTTAAATTTGGTAAGTCTGTGTAGAAATTCATCGACCATTTCTGTGCTGACTATGGTTTTTCACCCTACAAGGATCCAGCACTTTTATGATCCAACAGCACATCTGGTCTTTATGATACATACCCAATGGTCCATGCTAGTTTCCAGGGAATACAAGTCATGTTCCTTTTTGCATTGCTGGCTTCCTTTGCAAAATACAGGAATTTCCTAGTGCAAATATATCTATCATACCTGATATACTTCCTGTGCATTAAGTTGTGTACTAACAACAAATCAACTTCCATGATTGTGGCAGCTCAGTGCCACACAATCTTATTTCTGTGAGATTACCTCGTTTATGAACTTCCTAATATTGTTGTTCAGTGGAATCCTTAATGTGCTGGCCTTATAAAGGAATCAGTGACATAAATGCAATAAAAGCCTTTTTCTGAATGTATGCCACTCTTGGTTATTATGAATGAGAAAAATCTGGAATCTCTCACTCCAGGATTCAGATGGGGCAGGAAATGTCCTCTCATGAAGAAACATCTTACCCTCAGAAAAAAAAAATAGCATCAGCGAAAAGGTAAAGCTGATCTTTTCTCCTTGACAAGTAAATTTTCTTTGTGCATGAGAGAGTACCAAGCAACCCCACGCCCATAGCCTAAAGTGGTACAGTCCAGAAATTGTATAAACTGGCCAATCAACTGCCTCTCAGAAATAAAGCCTATTAATTGCCTGAATGTTTGCGAATTAACAAAAGCATTTGGGAGATAAATCCAAAGTTTCTCCCTTATTCTTCTAATAAGGATACTTACACAAGCAATTAACAGATCATACTGCATTTTGCAGGAGTAACCTGCAGAGAGTTTCATCACAATAGATGGCGACAGGGAAATGTGGGAGAAATCCTAATAGTATAGAAAAATCTGAACGATCTATTTCACATTGCAAAATATCTACCATCCTAGATTTGTTAGATCATAGCTCATTTCCCATTGTCAGTGTACAATATAACCTTATGGATACTTACCCCCTTAAACTCATTGCATTTCACAAAGCCACCATTTAGTTTGCACAGATTTTACCTAAGAGACTCGATGGTGACAAATAATGAAGTTGTTTAAGGTGAGCTATATGTTATGCTGCAAAGTGGTTAGATTATTTGTGAAATATGATTGCTTTTATTATGGGCCAGATTCCACTGATAACTGTTACAGCCTTCCTACTAATATGAACAGCATTATGTGTGGGAATCATGATGAATCTTTGAATTTATTTCTGGGGCTGCTACTACTATGATTACAACTATTATTACTGTGAGATGCTATATGTACAACACTTTTGTGGAGAAGAGTGCTGGAAAAATACAGGCTGCTCCTGATCTTGGAGCTAAGTTGGGTCACCCGTAGGGCCATTACAAACATTAAACTCAGGCGAACAACCAAAATGTTTTAAACATATCATACCTGTACACTGGGCAGAAAGCCATGATTGACTCCCTGATGTGGCAATACTCATTTTGCTTCTGCATAATGTGTGAAGTGAGCCGTATGTTACCAAGCAGAGGCTGCATTCTAATATTCAACCATGTTCCTAACATTTGCTTGGATTAGTGGCAGAACCCACGAATCTTCCTAGACAGAGCTGTGTAAAAAGTTGCAGGCTCAAGGCTTTAATTCAGTCATAATCAGTTTGCTTTTTTCCTTTAATATTAAGCCCTTATTTGACAAGGACCATGCCAAATTACACATTAATATGTAGAACAGGTTTAGAGATATTTTAAATTAAATTTTAAAATTCAGCTTCATTCTTTTCTGACATAATGCAGGATGAGGATTACATGTATCTGCAGGAGATTAACTAATTGGAAATAAAACATTTGGCAATGTTATTAACACAGGATGATCAACTAAAATACATATTCACAGACCGATTAGGCCATTTGTTGTGCAGCTATAATACAAATCACAGATGAAATAAGAAGGGAAAGAACTTGAGACAGATTTGATGTCTGAAGCAAGGGCAGGGTCAGGAATGTGAAATGAATGCCTAATACAGAAGATTGATTGGAGTAGAGATACGATTAGTACATGTAGGATAGATTTACAGTTCAGAGACAGCCCCTTGATTTTGACATTAAAAAGCTGGTAATTTGTGGAGTTGTCCTAAGATCACATGATCTTAGCTTATTCTAGACCAAGGCTTAAGCCCTGTTCACAAGTTACAGGGAATTCACCTACAACGTGCATACAGGATACCCTGAGAGCCAGTTTGGTAGTGGTTAGGAATGTGGACTCTTAGCTGGGAGAACTAGGTTTGATTCCCCACTCCTCCACATGCAGCGGCTGGTGTGACCTTGGGTCAGTTACAAGTTGTCTCAGAGCTGTTCTCTCATGAACAGTTCTTGAAAGAGGTCTCTCAGCCCCACCTAGCTCTCAGGATGTCTGGTGTGGGGCGGGGAAGAGAAAAGAGATTGTAAGCCGCTCTGAGACTCCTTCAGGTAGTGAAGGGTGGGGTATAAGTCCAATCTCCTCCTCCTCCCCTAAATTTTTCTTCATATGTGAGTTGGATAATCTATATACTAATAGTGAAGGCACCCCCTGTGTGCGGATATCTAAATCCACATGGGGGGCACCTGGGGGGCAGGGAGATTGTTCTGCACATTTGGGGGGTCCCCAGATGTGCAGAAAAATCTGAAAACTTTAAAAAACTTTTGGGGGGATTTAAATCACCCCAAAAGTTAAAGAGTGTTCCCTGCGCACACACAGGAAACGCTCTCAGAACTCTGAGGCAGCCCGGTGGCTGGGAGCCACTCGGGCTGAGCCGGGGGGGAATCCACTTTCCTTCCGGATCTGTGGCTGCTGCTGGCAGGGGTGGGGGCGGGTGAAGAAGCCTTGCTGGGCCTCACTGGGCCTCGCTATTGCTGGGGTGGGGGGTGGGGAAAGAACTCTCCCCCTGCCAGCTCTCCCCCTGCCCCCCCCCAATGACAGCAAGGCCTGGAAAGGCTTCTCCACCTGCCGCCACTGCCGCTGCCAGCAGCAGCAGCCACAGGTAAGCCACAGGCATGGGCCTTGCCATCACTGGGGCGGGGGGAAGAGCTGGTGGGGGAAAGAGCTGGTGGGAGGAGAGCTGGTGGGCCCCACAGCTGGAAGCCGTGTGGGCCTCGCCATCACTGGGGGTGAGATGGGGGCAGGAGGAAGAGCTGGCGGGGGAAAGAGCTGGTGGGAAGAGCTCACTGGGACAACCGGGGGTGGGGGGGAAGATCGGTGGGCCCCTTCTCTTCCCCCCACAAGTCCCAGCCAGGTCTACCAGTATACTGGCAAGGGCAGGGTCGACCTGGCCTCCAGAGAACAGGTCTACCCAGCCCTTGCCACTATATTGGTAGACCTGGCCTCCGGAGAACAGGTCTACCTGCCCCAGGTCTACCCGGAGAACAGGTCTACCCAGCCCTGGCTACTATAGTGGTAGACCTGGCCTCCGGAGAACAGGTCTACCAATATAGTGGCAAGGGCTGGGTAGACCTGTTCTCCAGAGGCTAGGCCTACCAATACAGTGGCATGGGCTGGGTACACCTGTTCTCTGGAGGCAGGTCTACCAATACAGTTGACTGGGGCAGGTAGACCTGTTCTCCAGAGGAAGAATCGGGGGGAGATTGCCGAGGGGGGGTAAGAGGACCTACCTGGGGCTGCAGCCTTTAAGAATCCTCCCCCCCCCCCCCGCAAGTATCGCAGGTCCCCACCTCTTGTTCCTACACTACATTCAAAGTGTGTACAGCTTAACACATGATTTAAAGGCCACATTTATCTGGGCACTGGTCCTGGGTTTCATTTGTAAAGTGAACACACCCTTTCCCTCAATAGCTCCATCTGTCCCTGGGGTTTTAAACTTTCAAGACTTCTGAGCATTAGAAAATGATAATAAAAACTCTGTAGCTATAAGTTGTGGGAGATCTAATTTCATAACTGAACCCTCCCTAACCAGTGGTTCTGATGCTTTGATATTATGAAGTCCTACATAGCAGAACCAAAGGCTTGGTTCAGATGACAGTGAAAAGCTACAGGTTTTTAAACATAACAGCCTGCATTTACCTCCTTTTTTTTTTTTTAAAAAAAAAATCAGGTTAACTGATGGGTTTTTTTTTTTGACAAAACAGTTTGTTTGTTTTACAAATCATCATGTTCTCTGCTTTGATTTGAGACTTCATTTGTCTCTGTACAGCCTTGCCCTATCCAATTATCCAAAGCTAGTTCTCACCTCATAAATAGATGTATAGATTTCTAGAGGCTAGTACTAGAAATATTAAGCTGTATATGACCATATACACTTCTAGACATTCAAGGACAAATTTTCTACAATTACTATTCTCTGAGATGCTTTCAACCCAGCAGGTGCTTGTCTCTTTGTGAAAAGAGAAGTCATTCCAGAGGTCTTTGCAGCATCACAGAAGTCTCTGCTATAACTTCTTATGTCCCAGCAGGAGGGCTGCCTGTAAGATAGTAAAGAGGGAGTCCACTTTTCCAGTCCTGTTTCTTGTCTCCTCCCCTGTTAATACCTTGGATGGCTTTTTGTGTGTGCAGTGGGGGGGATATTTTCGTGTGAAGCTTATTCATGGGAGACAGCAATGACATCATGGGTTAAAGAGATATAGTCTTTTAGTATTTGGTCTGGGGGAAATTTACTCACCCCACAGACCATAATTAAAAATATAGCTACCACTGCTATAAAAGATCCAGCTAGAGATTCTGTATGGTTTCAGTGCATCGGGACTGGATTCTGTTTTGCACAGACTGGATCCAAAGGCAGGTTATGACTTAATTATTTAACCTAGTCTATCTGCATTAAGAACTGAGTGCAAGTCTATGGCAATAGGATCTTCACTTTCACATTTGTTTATTGACTTAGGATTTTTCTTTTTATATATATATTGATTTCTATAACTACACATACTAAAACAAACTACTTTACCTAAAAACCTAAAAAGGCTAAACTACCCTAAAGTATACAGAGACCAATGTACAATACAGCTATAAAATATCTTCTTAGTACATTGCAAGTATAATTAAAACTCTCTAGGCATATTTACTCACTAAATCATACTTTTAAGCTTTAAATCTATACTTAAATGGCTAAAGCTTCAATATGACACACAATAACAAATATAGCTTTTAACATAACAAAATTATTTTTCCTTCTGCCTTCTCGTCTTCTTTTCCCTCTTCGGTTTAGGTGCTGCCGTCCCCAAGTCTCCATCTGATACTTCCCCAGACTCTTTATCTCCAGCAGAGCCAGAGTTTTCCAGTCCATATATGCTTTCTTGATCTTCCAAAGAGTCCTCTGTGGTTTTTTTCTCTTTCCCTTCTTTGCAGTAATCCAAATTTTTTTTTTTAGCTTCTGCAACAGTCAATCTTTTGCTGCTTCTCTTGATAGTTGAACAACAACCCTTCAGGAGTAATCCATTTATACATAATGTTCCTCTCTTATAAGAATGCAGTTAAAGCTTTATAGGGCTTCCTCTTCTTCCTTATCTCAAATGGAATGCCTTTTAGCACTTTGATTTCTTCTTCTTGAATCTTCAGGGTGACTCTATTTGTGGCCTTAAGTACCACATCTCTTGTGGATTTTTTGGAGAATCTCACCACAACCTCTCCAGGCAGGTTTTTTTTTCTTTATAAATTCTGGATAGGTCCTGTAAACCACATCCATGTCGCTTTGTAGTAGATCCGCTTGTAAACCTGTCATTGGAGCAAGAGCTTCACTCAATATCTGTTTTAGATTCTCCCTTTTTAGTTCAGGAACACCCTGGAATCTCAGAAAGAATGAAGATCTTTCCATCTGAAGTCTTAAAACATTATCCTTGTCAGAAACCCTTTCTTTCCCCATCACTTCCATCCTCAAATCCAACTTCTCAGACTTAGCTTTAACAGCTACTAGCTCTTTTGCTAAATTGTCAGATTTCATGTTTGAATCTGTCATCTGTATTTGTATGGAATCTAGCTTAGAGTTAACCACATTCAATTGCTCCATCATAGGGCACCGTGCTGCAGCTAATGTAGCAGATAGGTCTGTACTGGACTCTGGCTTCATTGCTGGAAGTGAAGTTGGAGCTTTAGGAGAAGGTTTTGGTTTCCCCGCCATTTTATCTCCTCTACCCATCATTGTTTTCCGAATACAGTTCATAGAAGTTAAAAAGACAGCTACAAATTCCTCTTTTCTTTACAAGCTAACAATCAAATTGTGGCCCTTTAAATCTTAGCCATTCAATCCAGCTGGCTAGATTCTTTTGTTTGATTTTAACACTGCTTCTTTAAGAAAAGAGGGGGGTTTAAACTTTAAATCCCCCACTGCTTGCAAGTCCAACTAGAAAATTTTCGCCTTGTTTAACACTCACATTTTTGCCATGCGTTTTGTTGAATTAATCTTTCTCTTGCAGCTTCATGGTCTCTGCAGCTAGCCGGTAGCGCTTCTTTGTGCCGTGTGGCTCTGCAGTGGCAGAACCTTCTGAGGCAAAGGAAAGCCTTGATCCCCGGATCACCACCTGGGGAGTGGCTATCCCTCGCATCTCAGGCAGGAGCCCCCTTCAAGGGCTCCTGGGGGGTCCGAATCCCATTCAGAACCCCTTCCTCGCCACTGGGACCAGGTCGCGTCTCCCTGAGCTTGGGGGATATGCACCCACCATAGAAAATGCCAAAACTGAAAGTCCCTTGACTTAGGATTTTTCAGTGCTGCCTCTTCAGAGCCCTACTTGAGGTGCCTTACATTTAAAATAATGTAACAATATAAAACAACAAGCCATTAAAATAGTCATTTGACATAAAGAACTTTAAAACTATACCGAAACATTAAAAATATATGTTTTGGCCTGGTGTCTAAAAGGCAGTAGGTCAAGACAGTCATCATGCAAGGCAGTCTTTGGGATGAGGTGCCACCACAGAATATGCCTTGCATCGTCACCATCTGCCTCACCTCTGAAGGAAGGGACACAGAGAGCAGGGCTTGAGACACATACCTTAAACTACGGAGTCAGATAGTATGGGAGGACTCAGTCCTTCAGATATCTTGCCCACAAGTTGTTTAGGGCCTTAAAGGTAAGAAACAACACTTTAAAACAGATGGGTAACCAGTGCAAATCTTTCATCATTGAGGTGATACAATCCCTGTAATCAATCCCTGACAATAGTCTGGCCACTAAGGATGGGCACAAACTGGGAAAATTGAGGTTTGTCTCGGTTCACAGTTCATGGGATCTCACAAACCACGAATCTTCATTAATCTTCACGTTGATTGAACCAGTCCATTTCATGAGGTTCGTGATGCAGTAGAATGTATCGCATGGGCTAGAGATGCCAAACTCACAGTGAGTCTCCAGCTGACTCTCCTCTACCTGCCCTCCAAGTTTGGTGAGGATTTGGATGGGGGGGGGGAGTTACAGCCAGACAGAGCTAGTAGTCACAAAGCCCAATGGGGTGTCCTCAGCCAAGAAAACAAGGAAGCTAAGCCCCTCTGCTAGGCATGAGCAGGACAGGTGCCTCAGAGCCCTGAGTAAGCACCAAACACTGCCCCCAACCCCTTTGTTCACAAGAGGAATAACTTCCAGTTCCCTAATCCTTTCCCTCTCTGCCGCTAACTAATGTACACCATGCCTGCTGCTGATGGAAAACAAAGGCAGCATGTAAGCTGGGGACAGATATTATTCTGCTCCCATAAAGCAGAATGGGAGCTCTATTATTGGCAGCCAGCACTGCCCTTTGGACTTTGGAGGGTCACTATTGGTGTTTCCAGGGCTGCAGAAGTCTACCCTCGGTTGCTTTGATGATCAATTGATTGGCGCTAGCATGTCTGCCGTGGATGCTGCTGCCAACACACCCCACCATGAGATACATGAACCTCCAAAAACCATGTGGAGGGTCATGGGAGGGTTGTGAAGTGAGATTGGCTGATGAACCATGAACTGGGTTTTAGTCTCAAATTTAGGTTCATGGACAGGTTCATGCCCAACCCTACTGGCATTGCATTTAAAATTTCTGGAATGTCCCACTGTGGGCCAGGTGGTCCCTGTGCTGGGCTAGGAGGGTCCCCAGCGAGCAACCAGAGTGACGAAAACAACGGCCCTGGTGAAGGGGCAGAACTGACATGGGCTGTGGCCAAGCTCTGCCATCCCCAACAACCCCACAGAGAGGCAGTTTGCCTCAGAGGGCCCCTGTACCGTGGGTCTGGAACAGGAAACAGGCCCCATGGGCAGAGGTCCTGAGGAGAACACCAGCGCAGGGTGAAGGAGACTTGGTGAAGAGGACTCAGGAGGAGAGATCGGAGGCATCGGGTCTTCTCGAACCTGCCCAGTGACACACTTCTGGGCTGGACCCGCTGATGGTGCAGGTAGGACACGCCCAGCTCCGGCTCCATGGACCATGTGGACCACTGTTTTCCCCTCTGGTCTTGCAGGGGAGTGACTTACCTGGGCCAGAAAAGAGTCAGAGGCAGCCAACATGTTGGGGCCTGACTGTGCCCCTGACGAGGCTTACCTGTAGAAGGAGGGGTAGCGAGGGCGGGACTAGGGGCAGAGAGAGGGAAGAAAGAAGCCACCAATGGGAGAGGGTCAGAGGTGATAGACAGGAGCTAGGGACTATGACACATAGAGGGTGGGGAAAAGAGGGAGATCATGTGATGGGAAGGCTATAGTGGAAAAACAGAGAAACTCGGCCCCCTTCCAGCATGTGCCCCATCCTAAGAGAGGCAGGCAGAGGGGCTGGGATTCAGGACACCCCTCTGACACTGGTGTTGTACAACACCAGGTCCATAAATAATAAGACCTCATCCCTTCAGGACTTCCTGCTAGAGCAGGGAGTGGACCTGGTGTGCATGACCAAGACTAGGGTGCGAGACGGGGAGACAGTAGCTCTCTTCCAGCTGGCTCCACCCAGGTTCTCGGTCCTTCACCAATCATAAACTGAGGGGTGGGGGAGGAGTGGTGCTATTCATTTGGGAGGCTTACTCCTACAGGGCGCTCCCGTCATTGAAGCTTGCGGGCATTGAGCGCTCGGGCCTAATGTGGGAAGCTGGGGAGAGTTTGGATATCTGGTTGGTGTACTGTCCACCCAATGCACCAGTTGAAAGCCTGCCATTTCTGGCTGAGGCAGTGTCAGGCTGGGCATTGGAGCATCCTAGGCTGATAGTCTTGGGTGACTTCAATGTCCATGCCAATGATGCAGCCTCTGTACCGGCGATGGATCTGGTGTTGTCCATGGTGGCGCTAGGACTCACCCAACATATAATGGTCCCCACTCATCAGGCTGGGCACACACTCAACTTGATCTTTGCAGCGGGGGTTACAGTGGATCAGATCACTGCTTTGGCAGTGCAATGGTCAGACCCTGCATCACCCCAACCTTGTTTGGTCAGTGAGCATATTTTGGCTTGCCTGTGGAACCAAATGGACCCTCAGCAGCTTCAATAGAGTTTTATTGAATAATGTTTTATTGAATAATGAAATGTGTGACGAGACAGTTAAAAAGGTAATGGTTAACTGGATGAATGATTTTGGCTATACAATTGATATGGATGATTGGGCTAAGATGTGGAAGACATTAAAATTTACTACTGCAATATCATACAAAGAAAACTTATATAAGATGTTCCATAGATGGCATTGGACACCGGACAGGATATATAGATGTTATGGAAATACGTCGAATTTATGCTGGAAATGCGGTAAGAATGTTGGGACATTCTACCATATGTGGTGGCGATGTCATAAAGTCCAGACCTATTGGAACAAAGTTAAAAAGTTAATAATGGAAATCTTAAACATTGACCTACCATACAAACCGGAATTATACCTCCTTAACATGTTACCGGAAGGCCTTAAAAGGGAAGAACAAAAATTAATAACTTATATCCTTACTGCGGCAAGGACTAGCTGGGCAAAACTCTGGAAAGAAAAAACGATATCATCCCCAGAAATGATCGTAGAAAAGCTTATTGAGTTAGCAGAGTTGGACAGACTGAGCTGCCAACTGCATGGAAAGAATGAAGAGCAATTCTTAAGTACATGGTCAAAATTTTATGAATGGATTGAAATTAATGTATGACTCCGAAAACTTTTATGTTGTAAACTATGCTATACCTTATGTTGTGGAAAATTATTAAAATATTATTTAAAAAAAAAAAGATTATACAATAGAACAAAAAATGGATATAATATTGAAAAAGGGTTTGTATAAGAAAAATATGTAATAGTGTTAGAAAATAATAAAATTTATTGCAAAAAAAAAGAAAATGCCCCCAGGAAAGTGCTTTCGGGAAAATGTCAAGCGCAGTTTCAAAGTGTATAGAATAGACAATGTTCCCTCTAAGCTGAGTTAGTGTGAGCTAGCTCAGTTTTTAGCCTCCAGTTCACACATTTTTGTCGTAGCTCAGGAAGGATGGCTCTAGAGCAAACTAATTTATGCAGTAGCCAAATTGCTTGCTCACAACTTTAATGTCAATAGCTCACAAAGTAGAATTTTTGTTCACAAGATTCCACAGCTTAGAAGGAGCATTGGGCCCCCTACAGACTGTCTCCACTCAATCAAAATGTTTACCAACCTTCAAAGAAAGAGGGGGCAGGGTGAGGTTCACCATACCCCCTGTTGCTTTGAAGGTTGGTAAACACTTTGACTGAGTGGAGACAGTCTGTCTGGAAATATATCCATTCATGAACCTTCATGGACCACCACACAAACAACTTGAAACTTTGTGGAAAGTTCATGCAGGTTGACCTGCCATGAGCTTCAGTTCACGCACCATGATCCAGCCAAAATTAATCACAAACTTTAGTTTGTGAGCCTGTTCGTGCCCATCCCTATCCATGATACATACCCAATCAGCCTCCTCACCCACATTCCCAATTTTCTCTTGGATATATATCACTATATATGCACTAGAGATCTTGTATGTCTTCCCCCCCCCCCCTTGATGAACACAGCAATGTTATTTTGCTACCTCAGGTCTGAGGCCTTGGTGCTTTTTCATGTTTGGCCCCAGGACCATAGCCACAGTAGGTCATTTTGGGGCCCTGCCCCACAAATAGCCATACCGGAAACCTTATTTTTGAGGAGAGATCTCTCAGCAGCCAGGGTGAGATGTAGTTTGCTTTCAGACTTCCCTGTCCCTTCCACTGTGGAATTGGGGGGGGGGGTCATGGGACCTGGGAAAAGACAGCTCAGAGGGCATTTAATTGCCTTCAGAAGGCATTTCAATGCCTTGAGTTTCCTTCCGCAGGGCAAGAAAGCTTAAAGGGGCACTCAAATTTATTTGCATTTTCCCCAAAGGCTCATGGGAAAGACTCACTATGACTTAGGTAGTATACAACAGGACTGGGCTAGCAGATAGGGGGGCTGATGTATTGAAGGTGCCACTCTTGAGTGCCCTTTTAAGCTTTCTTGCCTTTAGAAGGGAACTCTAAAGGCATTTAAATGCCTTCTGAAGGCAATTAACTGCCCTCTGAGCTGTTTGAAAGCCAGTTTGGTGGAGAACCAGCTTGGTATAGTGGTTAGGAGCATGAACGCTGGGAAAACTAGGTTTGATTCCCCACTCCTCCACATGCAGCAGCTGGTGTGACATTGGGTCAGTCACAAGTTATTTCAGAGCTGTTCTGTAAAGAGCAGTTTCAAAAGAGCAGTTTTCAGCCCCACCTACCTCACAGGGTGTCTGTTGTGGGGAGGGGAGGGGAGGGGAGGGGGAGGGGAGGGGAAGGGAAAGGAGATTGTAAGCCACTCTGAGACTCCTTTGGGTAGTGACTGGCAGGGCGTAAATCCAATCTCTTCCTCCTCCTTCTTTCGTAAGAACTGACACATTTGCTGCACTGTCCCTTGAAAGGAAGGGCTAGAAACAGGCTTGGAGCCTCCCCCTTTAAAGACAGGCATTCAGAAAAAAATAATTAACTGTAATTTAACTGCCCCCTTAAAAATTTAAGTGTCCCCTGAACAACAAAAATCCTGCTTGGCCCCTCAAGCAGTTACCATTTTCCCATCCCCCCCCCCCACACATTTATCTTTTCTTCCTTGCTCCTCCCCTCCAATCTGCTTCAAAGCTGGCTGGAACTGGCTTTTGAGGACTGGATTGCTCACAACAGCCATGCTTTCCAAGTCAAAATTCTTGATGTACTGATTCATCCCTAGAGGACAAGGGATGTGATAGAGTTGGCTGCAATCCCTATCAAGTCAAGAACATGGAAAAGTCTGTACTTTGTAATGGATTTTTGCTTTGTTTTCACACTGGAAAGGAGAATCAGGGAAAAGAGCATTTAAGGCCTGCATGATACAGATAGTATGGAACAGTGTCCTTCCCCACTCCACTTTTCAAACCATTCATGTTTATTGACTTTTTCTCTGTAAGTCAAACCTCAGAACCTTAGGCACTTATCCAATGTTTTTTTAATCTGAGCACTATCAACATTGAGTCTTCCAACAATCCTGTACTATAAGAACAAGCCAAATTGTTAAAGAGGTTAGTGTGCCTCTGTATAAAGAATTTTTAGAAAGCTGGAGTCATTCTCACATATTCATTTTGCTCCAGGATCAACATATTACTGTGAATGAAGTTAGGGTTTTATCTGTTAATTGTTTATAGTAGTTTTTACTGTTAGTATTGCAGTTCATAAAAGCCTGGCCTACACATCCATGCACATTACTTGATTTATTTGCAACTGATAACCGGTGATTACTGGCAGTTACTTTCTGCTCTAGTGTCTATTGATGGGCCAGATTAAAACTGATAATTTAAATATAATTATTTAGGAACCACTGATTTAATTAGGCCAGTAATGGCTGTGAAGTTTCTGAAACAGAACCCCCATCTATGGATACAAGCTGAAAAGCTAGCTGACTGTAACAGTGAACAAATCATCAAATGAGTCAGTCCTTGAGCATTTAGAAAGGATGGCTGTGATAACTAAGAGCCCAGCATGGGTTTCTCAAGAACAAGTTATGTCAGACTAACCTTATCTCTCTCTCTTTTTTAGAAAGTTACTACCTTGCTGGATCAGGGGAATTCTGTAGACATAGTATGTCTTGATTTCAGTACAGCTTTTGGTAAGGTTCCACATAATATTCTTGTTGACAACTTGGTAAAATGTGGTTTGGATCCTTTTACTATTAGATGGCTCTGTAACTATTTGACATATCACACCCAAAGCATGCTTGTTAATGGTTCCTCATCCTCTTGGAGAGGAGTGACAAGAGGAGTGCTTCAGGGATCTGTCCTGGGACCTGTTTTGTTCAACATCGTTAGAAAATGAATTGGATGAGGGAATAGAGGAAATGCTTATTAAATTTGTATATGATGCTAAATTGGGGGAGTGGCAAATACAGTAGAAGACAGAGTCAGGATACAGGATGATCTTGAGAGGCTGGAAAACTGAGCTAAAATAAATAAAATTAATTTCAACAGAGATAAATGTAAATGTGGGTAGGAAAAATTAAATGCATAATTATAGGATGGGGGAGACTTGTCTTGGAAGTAGTATGTGCAAAAGGGATCTAGGGGTCTTAGCACACTATACACTGAACATGAGTCAGTAGTGAGATGCGGTAGCTAAAAAGGCAAATACGATTTTGGGCTGTATCAACAGAACGATAGTGTCCAGATCCTGCAAAGTGGTGGTATCCCTTTATTCTACTTCGGTAAAACCTCACCTAGAGTATTGTGTTCAGTTTTGGGCACCACAATTTAAGAAGCTTATAGACAAGTTGGAACATGACCTGAGGGCAATGAAGATGGTGAGGGGTCTGGAGACCAAGTCCTATGAGGAAAGGAGTTCGGTATGTTTAGCCTGAATAGGAGATGACTGAGAGGTGATATGATAACCATCTTCAAGTACTTGAAGGGCTCTCATATACAGGATGGTGTGGAATTATTTTCAGTTGTCGCAGAAGGTCAGACCAGAACCAGTGGGGTGAAACTAAATCAAAAATCTTTTCAGCTAAACATTAGGAGGAACTTCCTGACTGAGTGGTTCCTTGGTGGAACAGGCTTCCTCGGGAGGTGGTGGGCTCTCCTTCTTTGGAGGTTTTTAAGCAGAGGCTAGGTGGCCATCTGACAGCAATGCTGATTGTGTGAATTTAGGCAGATCATGAGAGGGAAGGTAGGCAGGGTTGCATCAATGCTTAGTTCTTGTGGCCTTTCTTACATGCCCAGGGAAATGCTGATTGCCACTTTGGGATCAGGAAGCAATTTTCTCCAGGCCAGTTTGGCTAGGGATCCTGGAGGGGTTTTTTTGTTTTTGTTTTTGCTATCTTCTGGGCCACTGGGAGTGTGTGGGGGAGGTATTTGTATATTGTCTGTATTGTACAGGGGGCTGGACTAGATGACCCTGGTGGTCCCTTCCAACTCTGATTCTATGATGAAAAATAGCTAGCTGTTAAAGGAGGCCTATAGGACAAGAAAAGGAGGTTTACTAACTTGTGGTTAAACTGACCAAAGCTCAGGTCAGTCTTGCTGGTGAATCTGCATGAACGGCCCACAAATTTGGAGAACTCCCTTGGAGCAGGAAATAAGTAGTATATAGTCAAACTTAGCCATGGTGCCTATAAAACTCTCTTTCCCATGAATTTTCTTGGGAGCATGGTATAGCTGACATGAATTAATGACTAGAGATAAAATACTTACGAAGAATCACTTATTTGTTTGTTTATGTTATTCATAGTCTTCCTTTCTGACTGAAATTCAAGGTGAATTATACAGTATTAGTCAATGCAACCAACAGGGTGATACCTGTGAAGTATGAGGAAGGCAATCAGGAGCTGTTAGGGACTACTAAATCTTGCTTAAGCCCTTTCTTCACCTATTGTTGTGTAAAAGATCCTGTCCTACGTAGAAGAAGAAGAAGAGATTGGATTTATACCCCAGCCTTCACTCACTTGGAGTCTCAGAGCGGTTTACAAAGTCCTTTCCCTTCCCCTCCCCCACAACAGACACCCTGTGAGGTAGGTGGGGCTGAGAGAGCTCTGAGACAGCTGTCCTTGAGAGAACAGCTGGTACAGAGCTATGGCTTGCCCAAGGTCATCCAGCAGGTGCAAGTGGAGGAGTGGGGAATCAAACCCGGTTCTCCTGGATTAGAGTCCACACACTTAACCACTACACCAAACTGGCTCTCTGTTGTGTTGGCAGATCACCTGCAGAAGAGCCTCTTTCAAGAAGATGATGCAATTTACCTTGGTACCTTCTCACTGAAAGCAATAAGAATGTTTTCCTCTAAATTTGGACCACTCAGTCAATGGAACTTCAGAGCACTCAGCGAGAGAGAGAGAGATCAGGTGCTGCTTCTTAGTACCATTCTCTAATGCAGGAGGAACAAAGCAAGGTGCATCTGTTGATGACTGCTTCCTCTATGCTGTTCTTGAGAAGACCCACCCTAATATTGCTTTCTGCCACTTGGATAGCTGGCCAATAAGTAGGCTCTCTGAGGCACCTTACAAACCATTATGGATGAGGTAATATAATGTGCTGTTGTACACTTTACTCAATTATTTACCTTTGCTAAAATACAGTGCCCAATAAATATGTTTCATCTGCAAATGTGACCAGTAATCTGTACACTTTGTCTGGATCCTATTGAGAGAACTACACAAGGTATCCCAAGTCCCTAGCTGAAACATACCAAGAGCCTGACAAAGTCTAACAAATGAACTTCATAATCTTTCACTATTTAGGCACATGACTCTGGTTTCAAATACAGCAATGGAAAAATTGACAGGTAGGTCTCCGTATACCAAAGCCTTACTTCCTTGGCTGGTAGCTATGCCTCAAAGGTACTAGGAATGGTAACCTACTTAACATACTGGCATTTCCTCACTGGCCTGACTAAACACCTCCCTGGATAACAGAAGAATCTCTCATTTTATGTCCCTTACCTAGCCATGCCAGATGACCATATTTAAAAGCCACATATGTGATGAAGCTCAAAAGACCATTTGCTTGAGTATTTTCCAACTGGTGGCATTACTGGAAGAACTAATAATAAAATGTGTATGATTTATTTCTAGAGGCATACAAACTGTCTCCCTGAAAACCAGTGGATGTGCTGTGGTTTAAAAATATTTCTTTGACATTTGGTGTTGCCTCATCATGAATAGCAAACAACATGGATCCAGACATCATATGAAAATTAACTCACAGCTTTCAACACCAACTCTTCCTCACTCATGCAGGGTGTTGCTTCTGTTCCAATAGCAGAAAATGTGAAAGATTTTTTTATGATTTCAGCTCCATCGGTGCTTTGAGCTGGTGCCCTCTAGTGAGAGGCAATCAGAGTGGCTGATTTCTGCCAAGAGCATATTTGGAATGAAATACCAAACTGAAATACTCATTACTAGTTCAGCATGTGTGGCTAAAATGTGGTCCCACTGACTTCGGAGGCAGTTTGCCCACTGAGGTTTGTACAAACAGCATTCTTGTGAAAAAAAAAGGGGGGGGGGGTCCATTGGTGTCTGAGACAGAAAAGAAAACTAGAGAAAATGGTGTCTTCTAGAACACCAAAGATGCAAATGCATATGTAGCAGTATGGGTTTCACATCCATTTTTTTAAAAAAATGTCCTTCTGCATTGCAGCATTAGTCATAATCACAGATAAATTAATTTCCATATTTTCTTTGAAGTCTGGAGTTATGTATTTGCTATCTGCAGCAGAGATCCCATTTCTGTGAAATGTCTTGAAAGTCTGCCATGGCGAGGGTAAGCCGGCTGTTTGTTTTTATAGAACCTCCTGTTCTATGCTAGCAAAGCTCTAAATCACACTCTGGTTTTATTAGAGAAAGTAACAGACAAAGTGGCATTTTAAAAACGATGCCGAAAAAACATGACTCAAAAAATCCCAAACAGATTTGTTTGTTTTTAGCCTCACCTTTTAATCACAAATAGAATTATTCTTGATTCACAAATACAGTAAATCTCAGCTTTTAGCTGAGCATTTAGTGGAACGTCTACCCAGTAAGCTTTGCTTATGTTGCAGACAGCCACCCCGAGGAGTGATTGGAATTTAAATGTGATTCCCTTATTAGTTTCTGCTAACTGCAAATATCCCAGGCACTTAATTAAGTGGCTGGGTAATGTATGAATGCTCACTTCTGCCTGTCATGCAGAACAAAGTGATGTATTTAGATTCCATGCACAATATGAAATTTAATGACACAAGCAACAGTCATTTCGGGAGGGGGAGCTCCTTTTGTTTTTCATTGTCTTCATCTTTTTCCTAGGCAGCTTCCATCTTTTGTAAAGTGCTTGGCCAGAGCAATGATAGAACTGTCTGTCTTAACACCGTATGTGGGCAGTTGGTGTTTTCATATTGACGTGCATATTTTCGAGCATCTGCTATCTGAATGCAAAAACACAACAAAACAAAAACCAAACCACCATGTTTATGCCAGATTCACATTCGGGTGGGATCTTAGTATAATAATGATCTTATCAGAGAGAAAGTGGGGAGGGAGCCTGCTGGCATTTCCTTGCCAGGGTTTGATGTTTAAATACTGTAACCTTAGACGGAGTGAGGGTTTTCACTGCAGCACTGTAAGAGGAATTGAAAAAGGGGAGGAAAGATGGGGGTGGGGGATGAGGCTCACTTCTGGAGTTGATGGTTTTTGTGAGCTCTGGTGACTTCCCCTCATCCCTCTGATCTCTTTATAGATTTTCTAAGAGTTTATATGCAGTCACCAAATCTTCCTGCTTCTCCCTGGCTGTTCTGTGGTATTCATGAATGCTTTCTTCAGGGACATCACACAGATTTTTCTCCTATCTTGATTTTTTTCTTCAAAGCCTGTTTTGCACTTCCTGTGATCAATGAATCTAAATAGACCTATGGACTAATTCTATGTGTTTAAAGCTGAGAAGCTCACATGTCCAGTACATTTGGACAGCTGTTTGATTGGCCAGATTTCCCTGCTATTGTCATGTATTGTATAATGCATTAATGTCCCACTGTTTTTCCTATTTCTGCTCAAGCACCAGAACTTGTCTGTGCCTTTAATAAGCACTCCAAGCATCTCTTATGTCTGCAAATACTAATTTCAATTATCTGTGCACATGCCTACAAAAGGATCACCACTGTGCTTTTGAGACCACTGTGCTTGAAACAAGCTGCAACTGTCAGTTGTGTGTGAGAAAGATTCGTAAACAGAATCTCCAGAAACCATTCACATACATAGTCAGCTAGCTTCATGGCTGAGCACATGTGGTTTAAAAGGTTTAAATTCCTTCATTTTCATGATACCATTTTAAATACTTTATTTATATCATGTTGTGATGAAGCACTGATAGGATTGCCACTCCAGCTTGGGAAGTCCTTGGAGATTTGGAGGCGGCTCCTAAGGAAGGTAGAGTTTGGAGAGCTCAGCAGGGATATAATTCCTTAAGGCCCACCCTCTGAAGTTGCCATTTCCTCTAGGAGAAATAAGTTGTAATTTTAGGAGAATTCCAGGTCCCATTGCCAACCTTAGGTATAATAAAGCTATAAAATATAAAATCTCAACAATGATTCACAAGATTCTGACAAAAACTTAGAATGCAGAAGAAAGCAAACATCTAATACACAGCTTGATTTGGGGCCTAAGTTTTAGGGATGCCAGCCTCCAGGTAGGCCTGGGTAATCTTCCAGAATTATAGCCATCTCCAGACTACAGAGATCAGTTCCTTGTAAGAAAATGGACACTTTGGAAGGTAGACTCTATGGCAGTGTACCCCACTGAGGTACACTGACTCTATGGCAGTGTACCCCACTGTTCTCCCCAGGCTCCATCCCTACATCTCCAAGAGTTTCCCAACCTGGAACTGGCAACTCCACGGCCCAGCCCATTCAGAGTTTTTTTCAGATAATTTCAGCAAACTGACTGATACTGCAGCAAAACAATGTAAAACTGACTGATACTGCAGGCAAAACAATGTAAAACTATAACTCAGGTTGTACCATTGTAAGCAAATTTGTAGCTTTCTAAGTCCATTGAAGGCAATGGGCTTAGAAGAGTGTAACTGTTCTTAGGATGTACCCCAATGGGAAAGTAGGTTTGGGACAGAATGTACTTCAGATAATGCATAATTTACAGAATATGTGAGAATGGTCACTAACTTAGATGACTAGACATATTTATGGAGGATATATGTATCAATGGCTATTAGCCATGACACTTCAAAGGTAAATTCTTTGTTCAGTGGAAGATTTTTTTTAAAGTACCAGATGCTCATTCTTGGCAGTATCAGGGGCAGTTGTGGTACCTTTGAGTGTTTTTGCTTGCTTTGCTCTAAGTTCACTGGCAGTTGTTACATTTATTTATGCACTAAGTGGTGTTTGTTTGTTTGTTTATTATAGTCCACCTTTCTCACTGGGACTCAAGAAGGGTTACACAAAGTGCCAGTACAATCAACAGTATGGGACATCCAACAGACAATACAATAGGTTTTGGACTGTAGGAATCTGGAACCAACCAGAAATATAAACAGAACAGAAACAAAATATAATTACTAATATGACAAACTCAATGATGCAAAAATTACATGATCGTATCCTGCTTACAATATCAGACAGTGTGGATCCAGGTGACCAGATAGGCCATGTCAAGGGAGAGGGTAGGATGGCAGGGGACTTACTGGTGGTGGGAGCCTTCACCAGTGATGTAGTGGTATCACTGCTGATGTGCTGATGTCACTCCTCATATGCCCAAATCATAGAATTTAGTCCTAATGCCAGAGCACCCTCAACATCCCCCAAAGACATGCTGATATCACTTCTGGGTGCATGATCAGTGATGTTGGGATGCTGCCTATGTCTCCCCCCCCTTTCTTGCCTTTTTGCCCCATCAGCAAGCTGAGCGGCAGTGAGAAAGTGCCTGTTGGAGGTGGTTGTTCCCCTATTCCCAGTGGGGAAATGGCAAGCCTAGTGGGAGGGGGGGCATCTTCTTGGCTAGGTTGAGTGGGAAGCATATTTTTTTTGCAGTTGCATTGACTTGCTTCTCCAACAGTAATGTTGGATCTAGTATAACTCCAAGACTCTAGAGCTCCACAGGGAGGCACCAATTCTATCAGCTGAACTCACCAATAATGACGCTGAATTTCATAATCATCTGCATTTGGCTCACTGATAATGTTTGGTCTATACATGAACCAAGCATCATTCTCACAAAGTTCTTCTCTGACTTGTGAAGGTAAATGAACTTCTACTTCTGCACAGCCTGCATTCACTAGACCAGGCCCTGAAGCCATCTGCCTTGTAGGTACATGCACAGAAGGTGTTTATTGCTAATTGCTTACTGTCAATGCAGTTTGTGTTGATTGCTGAAACTCATGTGATCTGTTTGAAATGTAATTTACAAAACAATGCCACATTGTAGGAATGATCATTGTTCACCACTCCCTGTTTGACAACTCATGTACAAAATGCACATTTTTTTTAAAAAAGGGATCTTGTGCAGTTTTAAATGAACGGATAATTTTTCATGCCTTGAAGGATTTTAAAAGTCTTAACTTTGCCATCCTGTTTCACTTGTCATGCACGATTGTGCAACTGGACTCAGATGAGGAGAAATGAGTGTGAAGCCTAAGGACTGCCCACTGGAACTTCTCTGGGCATCTTCTTTAGAGGTGACTGGCCATCCCATTTTTGATTTTACTTTTTCATTGTGCAAATTAAACCAGTGTGATATAGCGGGTAGAGTGTTGAACTATGTACTGGGAGACCTAGGTCTGAATCCCACTCTGCCATTGAAGCTCGCTGGATGACCCTGGACCAGTCATTCTCTCTCAGCATAACCTATCTCATAGGCTTGATGTTGTGAGACTGAAATGGAGGAGGAAGAAGCACTGCTGTAAGCTGCTTGGAGTCCCTGTTGGGGAGAAACGCAGGGAATAGAAAAATAGACATTTCACACTATTTTCAGTTTTTTCAATGAATGATTCCAATAATATGTACACTTTCCCAGTGTTATTTGTGCATCAATATATCAGCATTAGAGAGATATGCATATACATGACATGAATTATGTATCTTTGAAAAACTAAAATTGTTGACAGTTGGCAGAACAGAATAGAAAACATTCACTCACCTGTATGTGTTGTAATTATATTTTGGTGTGGTATGCCGCTTTTGAATCTTCGTGTGTGTGTGTGTGTGTGTGTGTGTGTGTGTGTGTGTGTGTGTGTTTATGTGCTTTCCGGGAAGTCATGGTTGACTTCTGGTGACCCCTACTGGGGGCTTGGACATTTTTCAGAGAGGTGGCCTGATTAGCCTGCCTTTGCATCCCACCTCTGGTATTCCTTGGAAGTCACCCTTCCAAGTACTTGACAGTGTCAGCCCTGCTTAGCTTCTGAGATCTGATGAGATTGGGCTTGCCTGGGCTATCCAGGTCAGGGCTCTGCTTCTGAATCTTGATGTCAGGAATTTATCTCATATCTGTATGTGTTTTTCTGCCCTGAACTCCTTAAGGACAGGCTAAAAATTAGATAGGTGGGTAGATGGATAGCTGTGTCTCAGGAGCTCTCCCAAGTGGCTCCTTTCCATGGTACTGTGCTAGCAGGGGTTGCCTTCACCTGGCCATTCCTCCTCTGCTTATTGCTAGTTTTTCAATGTTTTTGCATTGACAACAGCAATTCCATCAAGGAGATCAACCCATTAACCCACACACTCTCTCTTTCTTAAGTGCTTTTTAATGTTGCTGTGCTAGTTAGTCAAATGCAAGAACCACCAAAACAGGCACTTGAAAAACTAGGACTCCTGCACTTTGCATTTGCTACCATTTCATCACGAGCCTTTTAAAAAATGCATACCATTATTGCTCTTGGTTATGCAAGCATTTAATAGAAATGTATGTATTAAATTAGATTTATTGAATATATTTATTTATTATTTAATTTTTCCCCCTGGCCTTTCTTTAAGGAGCTTTGGGTGATATACATGATTGCCATATCCTCCATTTTATCCTCATAACAGCCCTGTGAGGCAGGGTTCATGGCAGAGTGAGAATTTGAACCTGGGACTCCTAGATCCTAGTTTAGCTTCAATACTAATATAAATGAAGTATGATTAAAAAAAACTATTAAGGTTTCAGACTGGTTAATTTAATTAATAGTCTTTTTTCATGGTCACTCAAGGCAGATTACAATAAATGCAAGGCAACAATAAATACAGTAAAAATCATTTACAGACTTCCAACAAAGATTACAAACTACAGTAATCTCCCCTTCACAGAAATGTTCTCCTGAAAAGTTCCATTTTGCATATTCTGTGGAAAGATACTAGTGTCAAAGAATTCCTGAGTCCTGACTTTGTCAGGTAGGGTGTTCCCAGGGGTCATTTCGAGCAGGAGCTCGGGGGAGCTCAGCTCCGGGAGTTGGTGCCAGCCCCCCCCCTGATTTGTGTCATGGCTGCAGTAAAATGACCCCGCCCCCTGGAAAGGTCCTTGTTCCTCCAACCAGCCTTCTGAAGGCTTCAGCCACCACTGAAGCTATCCTCCCAGAATAGTGGTATTTCTGAGGCTTGGATTAGTAACTGTCCCCTCTCTTCCTTCCTTCCTTCCTTCCTTCCTTCCTTCCTTCCTTCCTTCCTTCCTTCCTTCTGACATAATTCTGGTGATGTCAGGTGGTGTAGCATATGCAAATAGGTTATGCTGATGAGTTATGCTAATGAGCTCCTGCACCTCTTTTTCTACGAAATGACCCCTGGTTGTTCCACTAGGTGGGGCCACAACAGAAAATGTTCAAGTACAGGCAGTTGCTGATCTTCCCTCTTTGCAGGGCAGCATTTCAATGGAGAGCATATCAAACAAGGTGGTCCTAATAGCTATGTTTGACTTAAATATTTTAAATTGCTTTTTAGAGATAGAATGTGCTTATACTTACCCAAAGCAGTTCTCTATAATGTGTTGATACCATACCCTGCAACATTCAGATTAGGTTACTGCAATGGACTCTATGTGGGACTGCCCCTGAAGACTGTCCAGAAGCTACAGTTGGTACAGAATGCTGTGGCCTGAATGTTTACTAGAGTGGGTGTGAGGGACCACATCACTCCAGTCTTGTTCCACCTACACTGGCTCCCTATTTGCTTCCAGGCCTAATTCAAGCTGTTTTTTATTGACTTTTAAAGCCCTATATGGTTTAGGGCCAGCGTATCTTAAGAACCATCTACTCCCATAGGAACCTACCTAACCACTTTAGTCATATTCATGGGTGTCAACTATGGGGGGGCTCGAGCCCCCCCTGAAATTTCCGGGGGGGGGGCTCAGCCACCCCCAGCAAAATGGAGCGCCCGCCGGTGACGCCGCCTCTCCTTCCCCCCACCTCCGGCCTGCCCTCCTGCCTCCCTGGGGCGGGGGGGGGAGAGAGGCGGCGCTCATCTGCGCCACCCCCGCACGCCCCGAGCACAAGGCGGAGTGGGAGCCGGGGGCCCGCAAGGGCGACGCGCCGGCCCCCGGCTGCAGGCAGCAGCAGCAGCAGCAATCCTACGCCGGCGCCGGTGCCCGAGGTGAGCGGGGAGAGGGAGAAAGGGGGGCGGGGAGCGCAGCGGGCGGGCGGGCATGGCCCAGGGGAGGGAAGCAGTGGCGGCGGCTCCCTGGGGCGGGGGGGGAGAGCAGCGGGGACATGGTCCCGAGCACACACACGCTTCGCGCACACACATGAGAGAGCCCCCCCCCGGGGATTTAAAAAGTCTATGCCCCTGGTCATATTGCTTTGAGGACTCCTGCCGTCTGAGGCTAGACAGGTGGCAACCCAAGAAATGTCATCTTGCTTGTAGCACTGAAACGTTGGAACTCCCACCCCAGGGGGATTTGTTTGAGTCCCTCTATCACTGTCTTCCACCATCAGGTAAAGACTTATTTTTGTTTTGTTTCACGTTCCCTCATTAACTCATTAGCCCTCCTACTTTTTAGTGTGTTTATGTATTTATATGCTTTATTTGCTTTAAATAGTTTTTATATATTTGTATTTTAAACAACAGCTGGGTGTTTGATACATGGGGTGGGGGACTGAATGTAAAGGAGCCAGTCTATGTGGGAAAAGAGCCAAGCCATGAAATAAGAAGTCCCTAAAAAGACTCAGACGATAAGAAATGAAGAAGAGAGAGTATATGTATTTAGATGGAGGAAGAGTGGCTACCAGAATGCCTGGCCGATAAATCTTTAACTCCCAAGTCCCTTTGAAAGGGACCAGCAGAGAGTACCTTGCTGCTGCATAGCAGCTGTCTACACCTGGTGCAGCCAGAAGACCCCACTATCCATTGCATGTGCCTAGACAGGAACCACATACCTACATAGTGCTGAACTAGCTATCCCATACCACTTGATGCCTCTCAGTGTCCACTAAAAAGATTGCGGACCACATTAGTTGCTGATGAGTGGCATCAGGCTTTTCTTATGTGCTACACGCACTTGCAGTCTGGCATTGGCCAAATTTTAATGTAATCATAGTGATGTCGTTTTGAATGTCCTGGTGAAGTCTTTTTGTCTCAAACTCTAATAATGCCAGTGGTAGAGTGAAAATGTAAGACGATGTTGCTTAAAATACCTTACAGTGAAGCACCATTACATAATTAATTCCAGGCATGTATACCTTCTTGCTTATCTATCTCATCCATCATAATATGCTGCTACTCTGTTGCTCCATTTGAGTCAGTTTTTCCTCAACAAACTCTTGGCACATTTGGTGGAGGTCATCACATGGAGTCCCTCTAATCTTACTCTCCCTCCCCTGTACACTCTTGGCAGGCAATAGCAGCTCCACTTCAAGTGATTAGAAAATGAAATTTGCACTCAGAATGCGGGATGACTTTGGATCCAAAGTCAATTTCTCAATTGTTGCTGAAATATTCCTCCCAGCATTATTTTCCACTGAAGCCTTTTTGGGAGCCAGAAGCATTGCCTATCATTGTTTTCCAGACTCTGGAATGAATCATATTCCTCCTTCCTATTTTCCTATCTCAAGGCACACACTGATATATGAACTTGGTTCTAAGCAAAAAGAGCACTCACAACACACCCCCAGAGGGTGCCTGACAATCCCTCCTGCAGGCAAGCTCTTTTTATGAGAAATGACTTTGTTCTTTTATTATATTTGTGATGCACAAATATTCTTACAGGTATCTCCAAGGGTAATTTCAAAGATCATAACACTGGTTCTTGTTTAGCCATACCAGTGATCCAGTGACAAATGTCTGATGTATTGAAATGGGCAAGATGTCACTGAGGGCAGGGGTGAACTTGGAAACCAGAAAACATTGTCCACATGCCTCATTCTCATCCACTTCCTCTTTACGCTTGTTGATTTTAGTATCACCAAATTGTTACAGGAGTTTCTCATTCAAATATGCCCCCCAAAGACCCACCCTTCCAATATGCCCCCCAAGGCCTATTCACACCAAAAAGAAAAGTACCAAATTAGTTAAAAGCACTGAACATGGTAAGATTATTTTTTACATATATATACACAAGACAAACATTCTTAGGGTAAAAAAAAAAGAGAGAGTTGAAACAAAATGGCATTCAAGCATTCCCCTCAATATTCCCCTTAACAAAGTTTGAGTCCAGTGGCACCTTTAAGACCAACAGAATTTTACTCAAGATATACACTTTCATGGGCATGCACACTTCTTCAGATACAATGAAATGGAAATTACCAGTCCATACATATAGGTAGAGGTATATGTATGGACTGGTAACTTCCATTTCATTGTATCTGAAAAAATGTGCATGCCCACAGAAGCTTATACCTTGAGTAAAAGTATGTTGCACTTAAAGGTGCCACTGGACTCAACTTTGTTTTGCTGCTTCAGACTAACATGGCTACCAATGATCAATATTCTCCTTAGTGAGCCTTGGTGATAAATATTCTCCACTTGTTAGCCAGGTGCTCGGATGCACTCAGACATACCCCAAGGATAGCTATTATTTGTGGTTTCAGCCATGTGAGACCCAGATGTCACAGCTTATATGCATCAATGACCTACAATTCTGGCCTTCTACATTGTTTGTTTCAAGAGTTACAAGGTGGTGATAGCATGCACATTCAAACCCCTGTAAAGTAACAGTTTTTACTTTTAAAGACAGCGTTGCACTGGAGTTGCAATTTCATGACCCAAGAACCATAATTATTTGCTTCCCACCTCGTTGCATTAGAGGTATCTGTAACAAATAGTTATTAGCTTTTTAAAAATCCGTGCACCACACTTAACCACATATGGCCCAAATAGAGCTAATGATTATGCACATGTTTAAATTAAGGCCTAGCACTGTAGACGTACAGTGGCCTACTTAGGGGTTGACCACTGAGAAAAATTCAGACGCATACTAGCACATGGGGTGAAGGGAGAAGCTAATTCGTTTTTTTGTTTCGCTAATGAGCACTTACTTCTTTTCAGAGTATTAAACACCTTCATTATATTTCTTACTTGAATAGAAGGAACATTCATTTTGCAGTTGCATGATTTCCCAGATTCTCCCAACACACAATTTTCTTTCTTGAAAGCTGTTCTTGCTATGCTAGGTCTATGAGGCTTGGTGATGTAGCTAACATTGATCTCAATTGATGGACATTCAATAAAGCCAGAAAGATTGAACAAGTTCAGCAGAATGCATTTTCTTTATTAAAGCCAGTTCTGACTTCTGCTTAGTTTGTTCCTAATTTTGAAACAAAAGCTCTCTTTTCATTTTAACAATAGATAAGGAGTGTGCTAACAAATAAACTTGTGCCTTTTTGAATAAGTAGCTCAGAGGAGCATCCCAATATGGAGTTCTGAAATCACACAGCTGCTCAGAAATATTTTTTTTTTAAGTCTATTTTCAAAAGCTTGTAAAAATACAGCCTCAGGAGGAAGAAAACTTAATATCTCAGTAGGTTGCCTTTAAATGAAATTAACACCTTTCATAGTATTTAGCACAGCTATGTATGAAATATAGGTGCTAAGTGTCTGGAGAAACATGTGTAAGACTTTTGTACACTCTGTAACAAGTGCCTTCAGAATGCAAAACCAACTAAAAGTCATTCTATTTAAGAAAACTCAATCTGATTTAACATGGGAATATGAGAAAAAGCATTCTGGATCTCATTTCTGTTTGATGGCTTTTCGAAGCAGAAGATTAATATATCTGCCCCAGTCCGATGGCCTCCTCCTTTGGGAGATGTAATAATAAACCAATATGTGGTTACTCACAGGAAATGACTTTTCCATTTTCTACATCATAGTGGTCCAAGCAACCTATTTCCAAATAATACAGAATCTTTGACCCCAACTGAGCTCAAGATCATAGTTTAAGGAAGAGTTTTCTTTGTGTCATAAATGGTTATACTGATGTATTTCCCAGCTGGACTCTGATGCTCTCAACTTCCATTTCGGAATCCAAATCCATAATCCGTGCAGCCTATCTTGAGAGATGGAAATAGCGCTTCAATTTCTTGTTGTATGGATCTGGGGCAAGAATTATTTTCTTTAAAATACTCCTCATTTTCTGTGCCAGGGTCCATCATTTATCTCCACAGACTGCTGGGTCTGGTAGAATGTTACACAGCACAATGTTTTATTCTCCCATACTGGTTCAAAAATGCCCCTAGAGTGGATATGCCTACTCTGGGGCCCATCACATTTGCTCAGTTTGAACTCTCATGAATAGTTATTGTCAATGATACTGAACCAGGAAAATTATTGTCCAACAGTTGTTGTGTGCCCTGAATTGAAATGACCTTACTCAATTTACTTGAATATCTTCGAGTTTGAACTGAAATATAGTGTTGGAAGTGAAAGTCTAGTCTTATTAGAACTGACATTGGGTACCAGGTTAACTGCTCCTCCCCAGGAGCATTGATAGATTATTACACAGCCTTTAACTCCATTTTATCAAGCTGAGTCCTAGCTGAACTCTCAGGACTGCTTGGCCAGTGATGACTTCAACACTTCCACATAGGGAAATCATGTGTCAGCTACATATACAGTGTCATGCTTGTTGCCAAGGCTCTCCACTTATTTTGTGAATGTTCCCAGTCTTGATGTTGGGTCTAGCCCCTCTCTGCATATTATCTCAGGCCAGGAAACAGGTTTCTGGCCATCACAAAGACAAAAGCAAGGGGTAATACAGGGATGCACCCAATTCAGTCATATTAATTGGAACAGAATAACTGCATCAAAGAGATGTCTCACTCAGTGTCTGGCCATCAGATTGCGAAGTAACAACTTTAATTAAATCAGTAATCCATTAGTCAGTGGCAGAAAATGTAGGTGTTTGGGGTTCAGAAATTCCTGGAGGAAGGGGGCTTGGAGAGTGAATGGACCTCAGCAGGTTATAATGCCATACAGCCCATCCTTCAAAGCAGCCATGTTCTTCAGGGGAACAGATCTCTGTTGAGTGGAAAACAGTTGTAATTCTGGGAGATCTCCAGGTGACACCTGGAGGTTGACAACTCTAAAACATGCTGCATAACCATTTTACAAAGAAAGGTTTTCCTGGCTTGGACTAGCTTTCTCCAGGATGTAGTTTATGATATTTGAATCATCTAGAAGAATAAGGATTTTTTTATACTCCGCTTTTCACTACCCTAAGGTAGAGGTGTCAAACTCATTTGCTATGAGGACTGGATATGACATAAATGTCACTTTGTTGGGCCAGGATACATGTGCCATATAATGTAACACAAGGTTAAGTGATATAAACTTTATAAAGATGATATCAGATGCTGAATGGCAATAGCAGGCATGATTGGATTAAGTGTGATATGCAGAGGGGTGGAGATATCAGCATTGGTGTGATATACAGAGGCATGGCGATATCAGCGCTGGTAATGAGACAGGAAACCTAGGTCTCAGTTTGGCACAGGAAGATTCAGTCCAGGAGGATGCAAAGAATAAATGGAAATAAGACTGAAGAAGTGCGCAGTGACTGACAAAAGCACATACCCTACCACAATTTTGTTAGTCTTTAAAAGTGCTACTTGACTTTTACTCTTTCTACCACTATTAGAAACCACAGGATTAAAAAAACAGTGAGAAAATATTTGAACCTTCCAGGACATTCAGCTGCTGACCAAAGAGTAGCAGTTCTCTTACAAAGGAATTTCTAAAGGAGATTAGAAAGAGAGACTGCTGAATTGCAACTGATCATGAAGCTCAAGACAATGCAAACTCCTGGAGTGAATTGAGACCTAAGTTTCTTCTCTCATTACCAATGCCTGCTGTTGTCTTTTGGCATCCAAAATCACTTGACTCTCCAAAATATGAGGACAGATGGATTCATATTCCAGATGTAACTGAAGAAGTAAGCAGTGATTCATGAAAGCTCATGCCCTGCCACAAATTTTGTTAGTCATTAAGGGGCTGCTGTACTCTTGCTCCCTTTCACTAATAAGAAATGCAAGCTGTGCTGTTAGGTCCCCCCCCCCCCCCCCAATACCTGGAATAAAATGGTTTTTGGATCTTAAACACAGGATGCTCCCCTCCATACCTGGAATAAAACGTTTTTTGGTCTTAAACACAGGACTCTCTCCCCTCCCTCTCTCATACTTGGAATAAAACATTTTTTGGTCTTAAACACAGGACTCCCCCCAGTACCTAGAATAAAATGTTTTTTTTGGTCTTAAACACAGGACTCTCTCCCCTCCCTCTCTCATACTTGGAATAAAACATTTTTTGGTCTTAAACACAGGACTCCCCCCAGTACCTAGAATAAAATGTTTTTTTTGGTTTTAAACACAGGATTCTCCCCCTCCCCAATAAAATGTTTATGATTTTAAACATAGGACTATTCCCCCACATATCTGGAATAAAACTTTTTTAAAATCTTAAACATAGGACTCTCTTTTTTTCTGGTGTGCTCTGGCTGGCTGGCTGGCACCCTCCCTCCTTCTCTCTTTCTGAAGAAAAAGTGTGCTTATACCTGGAATCAGGGCTTTTTTTGTAGAAAAAGCCCATCAGGAACTCATTAGCAAAATAGGCCACACCTAACAGCAGAAACTCATTAGCATATTAGGTCACACCCTTGACAGCACAGCTCATTAGCATATTGGGCTGGGGCTGGGAAAGCACAGGGCAGGCATGGAAACTTGCCTCCCCCCTGAGCTTCTCCACCCCACTTCAGCATCACCTTTCTAGTCTATCCCCCTCCTCTGAACCAAATGGCCGGGGAAAGGCCTTTCTAGTTTCCTACCCCCCACCCGATGGCCAGGGAAAGGCACTGCTAAAGTTCCTGGGATCTGAAAGATCCCTGGCACTTCAGCAGTTCCTTTCTAATCTCCTACCCTTCTTCCTGAAAGATCAGGAAGGGAAGTAGACATGTTTGCCTGGTTGCCCTTGGTCTCCCCAGCCAGCCCACAAAGGTAGTCAAACATGCCCCATTTCTTCCCTGACTCGGGAAAGTGCGGGGGGGGGGGGGATGGGTAAATGCCTTTCTCTCCCTCTCCCTCTCCCAGATCAGGGAGAGAAAGAAAGGCATTTTCAACATGCCTGGGTTCCCTGCCTGCCCTTTTCCAGCTGGGACATGTCAGCTAGAGAAGGGAAGGCAGAAAGAGGCTTTTCCTTGTCAATTTCACTCTCAGATGACTGGGGGGGGGGGAAGTGAAATTGACAACGAAATCTGGATGGGCTCCCCAGAAAGAAAGACAGCATTTTAACATGCCGCCTTTTCCTCTTGTGTGTAATGTGGGGAAGGCAGTGTGCTCTGTAGCCACGCATGCCAGAGGTTTTGGTTGTAGGTGGCCAACTCAGGAGCCAGCTGGAACTCCGTTACTTTGCATTCCTGCCCCAAAATAGCCCTGCCTGGAATAAAATATTGCTGGTTTTCTTAGAAGTCCCATTAGACACCATTTCCCCTCTTTCTGTCCGTTTCCCTCTCCCTCCCTCCCCAGAGGAGGGGGAAGGAGCCTTCAACCAATTGAGAGAATGTTCTCTTTCTCTCCTCTGAAGCAGGAACTAAAAGAGACTGTCCAGAAGGAGCTGCGAGGTAAGGAACAGGAAGCAGCACACAGCCAGTTGCTCTTGGGCCATATTGGGGCCTTGCAGGGGCCGAATCTGGCCCGCGGGCTGCATAGTTAACACCGCTGCAGTGAGGAGTCTCAAAATGGCTTATAATCCCCTTCTCTTCCTCTCCCTACAACAGTCACCTTGTGAGGTAGGTGGAGTTGAGACAGTTCTGAGAGAACTGTGACTGGTCCAAGATCCCTCAGCAGGCTTCATGTGAATGAGTGGGGAATCAAACCTGGTTCTCCAGATTAGAATCCACTGCTTTTAACCACCTCACCATGCTGGCTGTCATTACCATTGCACTGACCAGGACAAGACTGCCTCAGAAGTAGGGATGGGCATGAACTGAACCATGAAGCAAAATTCATGATGAATTTTGCCCTGTTTGTGATTCGTGAACCAAAGTTTGTGAGATGTCTACCATCATGAACTTTCACAAACCTTTAAAGCAGTTTGTGGTGGTTTGTAGCTGTTCATGAATAGAGCGAAAGTCAAAGAACAGCTGTTTTTTAGGCTTTCTGCAAACCCTGTTTAAAGGGACTGTAGTCCCTTTCTACAGGGTTTGCAGGGCCATGAACCATGAACCAACACAAATCACACTTTTCCAGTTCATGCCCTCCCTACTCAAAAGCTCTTCCACTTGGAAATCTGCCTTTGTTTTCCACATTTGGACCCCTTTCTATCATGGCTACATATCTGAGCCTCTGCCTTGCTCGCTCCTCTGATCTAAGCCTGGAAAGAAAAAAGAATTTGGGGCCAGAAACTTCCCAAAGAACATGGATTATTTTGCTCCATGCAAGATGGTTTGTGTAGCTACAAAATGTCCCATTGACACACATCACGTGCTCTCATCTCCTTTTTGGCTGTGCTCAACATTCATTGCCTGGCATGCACTTTAGACTGCTCCTGACTTGTGAGATGCTGAGATCCCATCTGCCACAGCAAGGCATGATTTACAGCTTAGGTACTTGAATTCCAGCACTAGGATTTCAACTTACTTTCACTTGAACAAATTGATAGCTATACCTATTACCTGCTTTCTTTGGCCTTTTGGCCCATCCCCAGTGGAGTAACTTGCATAGCATTTGGATTGCACAAAAAAGTGACTCTTCAGTGGGCTTTCTAGAGTGGGTATTGTTTTGAATATTTAAAGATCTTTTGACTGCTTGAGATTCACTAATTCCCCAGCCCATATATTTGTATAATCCACTCTTAATAAACTTTATTTATTATATATCTATGTCTGAATCTCAGTATTTCTCATACTATCCCCTGATCTTGCCCCAGATCCATCCAACAGAAAATGGCTGCATTGAAGGGTGGACTCTATGGCATTATACCATATTGAGGCCCCTCCCCTCCCCTCCCCAAACCCTGCCCTCTCCTGGATCCACCCCCAAAGTCTCCAGGTATTTTTCAGCCTAGACCTGGTAACCCTACACCCTGCACAGAGGCCACTATGGATGGGTGATGCAGGCCTGGGGATACCAGTGCTCTTGGGGAGGAGGAAATATAGTGCTGGGACCAGGTGGTTAAGAAATGGAAGAGGGCAGAGAAATATAGAAGCTCAGCCCCCTTCCAGTCTGCATCCCATGCCGAGGGTGGCAGTCAGTGGGGCTGGGAATGACCCCCTCCGACATTGGTGTTGTGCAATGCCAGGTCTATAAATAATAAGACCTCCACCCTGCGAGACTTTTTAGTCGAGCAGGGAGCAGACCTGGCATATGTGACTGAGACCTGGGTGCGAGATTGGGAGATGGTTGCACTCTCCCAGATGGCTCTGCCTGGGTTCTCGGTCCTTCACCAATCACAGACTGAGGGGTGGGGGGTGGGGGGTGGGGCTTTTCATTTGGGAGGCTTACTCCTGCAGGGTGTTCCCACTGCTGGAACTCGCGGGCATAGAATGCTCTGGCCTGGTGTGGGACACTGGGGAGAGTTTGGCTATCTGGGTGGTGTACCAACCGCCCAATGCACCACCTGCTAGCCTGTCATCTCTGGCCGATGCCATGGCCGGCTGGGCGTTGGAGTACCCAAGGCTTTTAGTTTTGGGGGACTTCAACATCCATGCTGACGATGTGGTCTCTGGGCCTGTGATGGACCTGGTGTCGGCCATGGTAGCACTGGGACTCACCCAATGTGTAACGGTGCCCACACACCAGGCTGGGCATATGCTCGACTTGATTTTTGCAGGGGGAGTTATGGTTGACCCGATTACTGCTCTGGCAGTTCCATGGTCGGATCACCATGCCCTGAAGGCCCATCTGAAGGTGCCACTCAGATCCTCTGTGGGCAGCGAGCAGATTTTAGCTCACCCGCAGAGTCAGATGGACCCTCAGCGGCTCCTCCTGGCTCTACAGGATCCCATGCCCCCTGGCAGCTCATTGGATGAGTTGGTCGAGGACTGGAAAAGTCGGCTCTTGGCTGCCATCGACAAGATCACCCCCCGACATCCTCTGCACCCTCACTCTAAGTGGGCTCCCTGGTATACTGGGGAGTTGCAGCAAATGAAGCGAGAGCTCAGATGGCTAGAGAGACGGTGGTGGCGTGCCCGTGACAAAGCATCACAAGCACCTTATAGGGCATTGATGAGATCCTATGAGGTGGCAGTCAAGGCTGCAAAGAGGCGATTCTATGTGGACGAGATTGTGTCTGCAAGCTCACGCCCAGCACAATTATTTAGAACAATTTGGTCCTTAACAGAGCTGCCCCAGGGCAGACCAAATGATAGGGAACTGGACATTGGCTGTGAGGCTTTTGCGAGCCATTTCACAGATAAAATCTTGATGCTCCGCCGTGATCTCCCGGTCACAGTTGAGACAGTTAGCGAACTCAAGGCCCCATGCACATCTTCTTGTTCCATTCTGGATCATTTTAGTCCACTCAGCCTGGAGGAAGTCAACAGGTTGATCTCAACTGCACGCCCAGCACATGCAGCCTTGATCTGTGCCCTTCATGGCTTATAAATGCTGGCTGTGAGGGGCTGCGAGGTGCCCTCTGGGAGATTGTCAACAAGTCCTTCGAGGAGGGACTGTTCCCGGAGGCACTCAAGGAAGTGATGGTCCACCCCCTCCTGAAAAAAACATCATTGGACCTGGCTGAATTGGCCAACTATCGGCTGGTGTCCAACTTGCTCTATTTGGGCAAGATGCTGGAGAGGGCGGTGGCAATTCAGTTGCAGAGCTTCCTGGATGACACTTCTGCACTAGACCCGTTTCAGTCCGGCTTCTGGCCAGGTCATGGGATGGAAATGGCACTGGTCACCCTCACGGATGACCTCCGGTGGCATCTGGATCGGGGCGGTATGGTGGTGCTGGTGTTGTTAGATCTGTCAGCTGCGTTCGATATGGTCGACCACCAGCTACTGATCCACTGCCTCACCAACACAGGGATTCAGGGGCTTGCCTTGCAGTGGCTTGCCTCATTTCTCCAAGGTTGGGGACAGAGAATGGCACTGGGGGAGCAGATGTCCCGGAGGCACCCACCAGTGTGCGGTGTGCCACAAGGGGCAGTGCTATCCCCAATGTTGTTCAACATCTACATGCGCCCTCTTGCCCAGATTGCCCGGAGGCATGGGCTGGGTTGTCACCAGTATGCTGATGACACCCAGCTATATCTGTTGATGGGTGGCCAGTCCAGGGCTAACCCAGATGACCTGGAGCAGGCACTTCAAGACGTGGCGGGCTGGCTCAGGCTGAGCCGACTGAAATTGAATCCAATGAAGACGGAGGTCCTGTGCCTCAGTCGGAGCGGATCCGGGGCAGATATCCCATTGCTGACCTTCAAGGGGGTTGCCATTGGTACAAGTGCCAAAGGTCCAAAGTTTAGGAGTGCTCCTGGACCCCTCGTTAATGATGGAGGCCCAGGGAGCAGCCACTGCCAAGGCAGCCTTTTACCATCTGCAGCTGATTAGGCAGCTGGTTCCCTTCCTCGAATGCAGTGACCTAGCAACAGTGATCCATGCAATGGTCACCTCGAGGCTGGACTACTGTAATACTCTCTACTTGGGGCTGCCCTTGTCTCAGCTCCGGAGGCTGCAGCTAGTGCAGAATGCCACGGCCAGGCTTTTGATGGGTCTCTCAGTGCGGGACCACATCCAGCCTGTGCTAAGGATGCTGCACTGGCTGCCTATAGCGTACCGGATCCGGTTCAAGGTGCTGGTTTTAACCTTTAAAGCCCTGTATGGTCAGGAGGCCTGCCTACCTAAGGGACTGCCTTTCCCTGTATATACCCCAGAGAGCACTGTGTTCAGGCACCCAACACCACCTGGCTCTCCCTGGCCTTAGAGAGGCTAGGCTGACGTCCACCAGGACCAGGGCCTTCTCAGTGGTGGCTCCTTACTGGTGGAATGAGCTCCCGGATGACATCAGGGCCCTGTGGGACCTTATGCAGTTTCACAGGACCTGCAAAGCAGAGCTCTTCCACTAGGCTTTCAATTAGGAGCCGCCACGGGGGGGGGGGGGGGAAGGGGGCCCTTGGTTAGCGCTGAAACAATCTACGTGCACAAGCCTGTTGGTCATGGGCCTGGAAATTGCTGGCTTGTTTTGGAAGTAGTATTGCCCTCCATATCTGGAGGATGTCTGTGACTCCTGTTTTAGATTTTAGCTGTGATTTTATATGTATACCGATTAATGTTGTAAACTGCCTAGACTAGGCAATATATAAATCCCAATAAATAAATAAATACACCACTTAGTCAGAGATCCCTCACTAATGTTGTGTAGTTCACTGCTTAGTTATGAGGGTGTCTCTAGGCCAGATGTATAAAATAAACTCTTGAGGTTTGGTGAGATAGTCGGTGGAAAGGTTTTTTTCCCCATAGGTTCAGGCTATTTTAGTGTTTACTTGGACTCTGATTGGAAGAGAGCCATATTCACACATGTGAGTAGCATATATGTGAGCACATATGTGTGACAGGGTGGGGACAGCCCACTCCCTCCAATATCATTGGCATCTGTTTCCCACCCTCAGTGGGCCTCAGAATGAGGAGGAAGCATGTTAGGCCACACAAAAAACCTTCCCTTCCCAGCCTTTTTCTTTCTGTTCAGGAAAAAAGGGAAGAGACTTCCACACTGGCCTCCTCCTTCAGCCTTTTAAACCCAGCCTGGCAGTCCTCACAGGCCTTGCCCTTCTGCCTGCCTTCCCATGACAATAGGCTCCCATAAACAGATCACCTGCCCTGGGGCCTGGCCCTTATTGAGCTTTCCACAGGCTATTGCTCTCCCCCCAACCAGTAGGAAGGTTAATTCTCATCTCTTCCCAGGTGATGCTCAGCCTCAACTGGTGATTTAGAGGGCTGAGGCCAGGGATGGGCACGGACTCACAAATGAACCCCAGTTTGAGCACAAACCAGGCTGGTTCATGGTTCACGAGCCAGGGGTTTGGGAGAACTGTCTCCCATGATCTGCCCACAAACCTCCATGAGGGTTCATGAGGTTCATGGGAGGGTTCATGCAGGTTCTGATGACATTTAAATATCTTTGGAATTCACTTCCAGGTTGGTGGCCCAACTGGAAGTGAGCTCTGAAGGCATGTAAATGCCATCAGAGCCCAACAAAAGGCCCATTGCCCGACCTGAGTGAGCTTCAAAAGCATTTAAATGGGGCTGCAGCTCCACAAACTCCCCCAAAGCACAGACCAATTTGTGCAATGGAGAAGTTAATGGAAGTTCATGGTTTGGGGCTTTGTGAAAATCCCACATTTCCATGAACCACCATTTTTTTCCAGCTTGTGCTCACCCCTAGCTGAGACATCCAAACTGTACATGTTTCCTGGCTAGGGTTGCCAGCTCAAGGCTGGGAAATTCAGGATGGAGCCTGGATAGCCTGGGGTTTGAGGAGGGGAGGGACCTCAGCATGGCATAGTACCATAGAGTCCATCGTCCAAAGCTGTGATTTTCTCCAGGTGAACTGATCTCTGTGGTCTGGAGATCTTCCATGACAAGCAATGGTGACCAGGGCTGAGAGTAGGGTTACCAATCTCCAGGTGGTGGCTGGTGATCTCCCAGAATTACACCTGATTCGGTGGATTGACAAAAGGCATTGGGCTCAAGCTAGGCCTTAAAGGGCCTGTCCAATATGTAATTCTGTGTGTTTCTCTCTCTCCTCCACCACAAAGCATCCACCAGTCAAGTAGGTGGCTGCCATTGTCCTCAGGCAATAAGTTAACAAGTTAAGCAGTTGTGATGCACAAGAGACAAAATACACACATGTTTTTATTACATTATCCATGCATCATACTTGCTATTTTCCTCCATGGAAGTGAAATCTATGTAGCAGGTTTTTTTACAAGTTACTAGGCAAATTGCTCCTTGGAGGATCTCTTGCTTAGCAACTTCTTAAATCCACTGTAAACTCAGACTACTACTTCTGCTCTTATTGCAATGAACTTCTCTCCCCACTGAGGCTGTGAAAGCCAAATTTTGCTTCCCCACCCCCCTGTTTTTAGTGGAAGGCTTCATCTGCATCCTGAAGCAGAAAAATCTGTGCTGGGGAAGTGCATGTTAACATATAACAATTGGTCTCATAGTGAATCAGGCCATTTGTCCATCTAAACCAGTAACTACTTGAGCTCTTTTAAGATTCCATAGATGGGACATGTGATCTTTTACCAAAGAGTCATGCTTCTTCCATAGGGTTGCCAAGCCTTACCTTTTTAACAGCAGGGGACTCCTGTCTCCAGTCCGGGAGTTATGTGTGTGTGCTTTGTGCACATGTGCTGTGATGACGTCACCCGGAAGTGACATCATCATGCTAGGCACATTGCCGGGCCGATGCTCTGGCAATCGCCCCAAAACTCTATGGTACCATAGAGTTTTGGGGTGATTGCTAGAGCGTCGTTCCGGCGATGTGCCCAGCATGATGACGTCACTTTCAGGTGATGTCATCATGCTGGGGCAGTTGGCCCGATTGGGCCAGTTTGGGGGGGGTCCCCCCACCGGCCAAATCCGGGCCGGTGGATTGGGGACCCCTTTAGCGGGGGATTCCCTGCCCCCCGAGCAGACTTGACAGCTCTACTCTTCTACCAAAGTGGACAATTCCTTCCATGGAAAACTGTACCCACCACCCCACTGCTTTCCCCCTTTACTGGGGAAAAGATATTGCAAATTAAGCAAAAGAGCTCAGAAGCCTCTTTCCCTTCCCTCATGCCAACCTCTACTACAAGCAGTAAAACCCGCCTATATGTAAGTATATGCAGCTCCAGAACAGCATGGCTGTAATGATATCCTTGAATCAGATTAAGTTCTCTCTGAGCCACTGGGACATTTATTGATTGATTGGCTGACTCACCCTGTATGGTCACTTACAGACAAGTTTACCAGCACTAATAAAACCTTATAAGTATCTTACTCTGATCCTAAAGAGATTAAATTGAGATAAATTGTATTGACCCTGTGGGTTACTGTTCAAAGCTATAAAAAACAAGTGTGAAAGCACCCCAAGTTCCATCTAAATCACATTTCTTTATTCCAGGGGACTATTATTCAGAATTAAAAAAACAAACTATCAACATGTATCTTACATCAATCCTGCTAAGAAAGTACTACTATTAAGGAAACACAGTCAAAATACTTTGAAGGCTGTCACAGAAGAAAAAGTTTATTTAAATTTGTGAAAAGTAGTATCACAGGCCAGAAAACACTACTGCTGTAGATGGGTTAGGGTGTATTTAGGATGATAGGCGCATTTTCAGATATTATTTTTATAGTATTGAATGGTTTGGGGCCTTTTATGCCTCTATGTACTTTATCGCTATCAAGCCAAAGAGTTTGTGTCACCTAGATGGTTATTTTGGCCTTGTGCTCCTAAAATCCTAAGCACATTTGCTGAAATAACTCTCAGTGAAGCCAATACAAATTGCCCCAAGAGGGTCTTTGAAGACCCTCCCACACATCCCAAAAGTCACATAAAAAGTTTTTTTCCTTTCAAATCACAAATTAAAATCCAATTCATTTTTTGAAATCAAGGGCTCTTCTAAAAAATAAGTTGTGTTTCTATTAACAGAAAGTAATATGCAGGGTAATCCTAAACAGATCTACTCAGAATAGTACTCAAGTCTGTTCAATGGGGTTTATATTCAGAGATGATTGCACTGTTAGTGATATCTAGAGACGGGCACAGTCCTGAGCCTGAGCCAAAGTCTTTGCAAATCAATGTTTGGGTTCAGCTAACATGTTTGGCCCAACGCGCACACACCACTTCTGTTTGGCACTGGGCCCTGCCCCTGGTGCACCTGTGTCATCCAGAAGTGATGCAAGTGTGTTGTGATGTGCTCACATCACTTCTGGGTAATGTGGGCATGCCAGGGGTGGGACCTGACACCAACCAGAAGTGACTTGACCATGTCAGAGGCCAATGTGCTTGCGTCACTTCTGGATGATGCGGGCACACCAGGAGTGGGGCCTCAACACCAACTGATCTGGTTAAGTTCAGATGGCTTTTTTGCTCTGGGTTGGGTTTGGGGTTTGGTTCAGGGCCATCCAGTTCGCAAGCTGTGAACCATACTGGGCTTTCTTAGTCTATGCCCATCTCTAGTGATATCTATATCTTCACTTTATTTATGTACTACCTTTAAACCATAATGGCTCCTTCAGAGGTCCATCAAAAAGGTGTGGGGAAACTGTGCCCCTCCTGCAAAGATGACCCTGAGTGGAGCCTCAGTGTACTGAAGGTTGGAGCCTCTCCTCAGCTAGGTGATGATAACAACACAACCCACCAATTCAAATATTTCTGAAGAATGTAATTTTGGAATTCTTCTTGCAAACAAATAAAACATTATGATTAGTCACCATTTTCAATGAACTCAGCCTTACTTCTATATTTAACAGATGTAATACTTAATTTTAGAGCTCACAGATCCCTGTGTATATTTCTGATCTACTCTTCATTCAGTTCCCCCTTTCTCCTCTTTCTTGCTGGCAAGTTCTGTTCCCCCTTTCTCCTGGCCTCAGCTTGCCGGGGCCAGGAAAAAAGAGGCAAGGATCACGCAGGAAGGATTAAATGGCTGTCAGCCATTTAAACCTAACAGCTGAGTGGCTGACCCCAGACTGCTAGAAGCTATTTAACTATTTGGTTTTGCTCCCCGCCGCTTTGAAGGGTTAAATGGATCATACCCATTTAAACCTAACAGCTGAGTGGGTCCACTGCTAAACTGTTAAGTTTAAATGGCTGGCAGCCATTTAATCCTTCAGTTTTCCTTCCCCCTGATGAAGGACCCACTGAGCTGAGCCCTTTGGTTTTGCTCCCCCCCTTTGAATGGTGACCAGCAGACCCCATGCCACTGTGCTGTTATGTTTAAATGGCTGGACTCGAACAACTGAACCAAACTGGCCAAAAGTCTGGTAAATTTGGGGGGAAGGCGCCTTCCTCTAACATTGGTTTCTGAGCTCCAAACTGGCCCAAGTTCATGCTGAATTTTGGCTCATGAGCCGGTTCGTGCCCATCCCTACAAGCATTGCTAGCTAACTGTTTAACCAATCTTAGCACACACACATACACATACACATGCACTGGGGGACAGCATATTCAGTGCACCCTACCTTCATTTGCAGTGCCACACACATGCTAATACAAGACATGCACTGCAAACCCAGCACACTGAGAACAGGATGTTTATTGTTATGATGCAAGTCACACATAATTCAGTATTGTCATGAGCATCTCTGGATCAGTGCCAAAACTAAGAATGTATTTTTCTCCAGCTCCTGGTGACTACAAATACAACAGAAATAATTTTCATTGGACAGGGTTTTTTTTTTTTTAAAGGCATTGTTGCAGACAAATCCTTTGTTGTTTAAAAGATACACATTAGCATTGGTTTCTGTTCATTTGTTTCCCAGCAGGTGTCTCTATACTGCAGCTTTATTGGAATAGAATGAGGAGGCAAGGGCTAATTGTATAAAAATGTACAGAAAAGAAGTGATGTGTAATAGACAGACAATTAGATTGCTTTGTGGATTGCATTAATGTACATCATGAGGACTGCAGAGAAAAGACCTCATCCTGGATTCCTGTGTGTCAGATTCTCATGTTATATACATAACTGAAATATACTTAAGTACATTGCTGATCACACTTGCAAAAGCTGTCCAAAATGATTGGTTTTCAAAAAGGACAGAAATATATATCAAACTTTACTTACTAAGGAGAACCTTAATAATGTCTCCTGCTCTGGAATGTATAAATACATATCTAGTGTATAATAACAGTTGGAAATTTATCTTCATCAGCAACAAGAGTGAAACTATTAAAGCCTTAGAAAGATAATGTGCAACCTTTCCCGGGATCATAAATGTGGAGGTTAATGAAGACTGCAGGCAGCCAGAGGAACTGAGAGTGCGAATTAGAGGCGGAAAGTACAAGTTATAAAAGATGGTGATCGTTATGAATAAGGCTTGCAGTTTGTCTTGGCTTGGGGCAGACCAAAGTAACTTCATTTCGTTTGCAACCAGATGCAAAAAAAAAAGGTGGAGGAAAATCATGTTATCATTTAATTGGTAGCAGATAATCTTTTTGGCCAAACAAAATTTATACTTTGATGGATCTTGGTTGTGTTTCCACATGAATCTAAGAGGAATTCAAACTCTTAACTTGACATATATATAAAAAACAGTATTCTGTTTTGCATTTGATTTTAATTACAGATTTCATGCACCAGAGTGCTTTGAGGTGAACAGCAGAAGAAAATGAGAAATGTCTAAATTCCTACGTAAGGTTCAAAAACCCACATTAGAGCTTGTAAAACTTTTGTGATGGCTTTACCATCTCATGGGAAGCCCAAAGGGTGACAAATCCTCCTATATGACCATTAATCATCTGTTTGATGTGTATCTGATTTGTACTCAATGAGACAAAGAAGGAAGGAGGGAATGACAGGTTCTAGTCATTGTTCTCATAAAAAGACTAAATAGTGACAAATGACACACCTAAACTGACCTTTCAAGTAGATAGTTAAATTGTACCCTGAGTCCAGTAGTAGCTTTAGCAATTAGTATTTTAGAATACGAACAGGGTCATACTTTTTTTGCCAGAGCATGTCTGCATGTGCTTGAACACAGAGTCTTTCTTTCTTTCTTTCTTTCTTTCTTTCTTTCTTTCTTTCTTTCTTTCTTTCTTTCTTTCTTTCTTTCTTTCTTTCTTCCTTCCTTCCTTCCTTCCTTCCTTCCTTCCTTCCTTCCTTCCTTCCTTTCTTTCTTTCTTTCTTTTCCCCTTCAACTACCTCCATTACCTCAAATTTCTCTCACTGTTAAGTGCCCCAGGTGCATCTAGTTGTGTATTTTATTTATTTGCAGCAGCTTACATCATTCTTTCCTCCTCCATTTTATCTACATAACAACAACCCTCTGAGGTAGGTAAAAGGTGTGCAAGAGGTTAGGCTGAGATGAAGCAATAGGATTACTCTCTGGAAGCACAAATATGCAAGTGCAACAGTCTCCATTTGGTAAACAACTTTGGGTAAGAGAAGTACCTCTCCTGTGTTTAGTATTTTATGGTCTTCTGGTGAGGACTCGAAGTATGTGGGGGGAAAAATCAGCAATATTGTCTTTACCAGGGTGATGGATGACTCTGTAGTTATATCCTTGCAATTTGAGCATCGCCTATGCAATGTTACTAATGCAAATACTCAATGATAGATGTAGAGATGAAAGTGAGAGCATGCTCAGAAGAGATTCTCTCCCTGAAAGCACCAATGGTCAGTAACTGAGAAAGCTTTCCTGGCATAGGCAATTGTATAAACATGGCCACAATGATCAATCTACATGATAACATGCCCCAGACCAATAAAAATGGTGCCCCCCAAAAGTTCAATCCCTTCATGTGAGTCAAAGAATGACACAGACATTATTATTATATGAGAGTTGAGCTGGTTGAGGTGATCTACAGATGGACCTTTGAATAATGGTTTTGTTTTGAACAGTTACAGATTGTGCCTCTGGTAGGAGAAACATATCTGGACAAGAGATAGGATCTTCCATACTTGCAGTAGGTTATCCAGGCTGTCTTTATGGGCAGATGCTGTGCTTTGGAACATTGACACATGTTTCTGTGTAGTTTAAAGTTTCTGGTGAGTGGTAATGCTGATTTTTTTTTTTTACAACTATCACAGCTTCCTAAGTTAGATAACACTTCGATTATATGTGGACTATCTCATTGCCTGCAAAATGTATTAAAACTGGCAATTTGATGGAGGGGTCATCTTCTTTCACTATCAGAAATATATTTTGCAAGTTTTCCAAGTCCTGTTCTCATCTGGGCTCTCATGTATAGTAAGTCTCATGTATAGGGAACACATTGAAGGCAAAGATTACAATTCGGCACACTGAAAAGAAAAAAACCTTCTCTTTTAAAATGACTATTGTGACGTTTCCAGATGATGCTGGAAAGGTATGCCATACTACTGACCAGGGGTAATTTCATAGAAAAAGAGGTGCAGGAGCTCATTAGCATAACTCATTAGCATAACTTATTTGCATATGCTACACCATCTGACATCACCAGAAGTATGTCAGAAGGAAGGAAAGAAAGAAAGGAGAGAGGGAGAGGGGGAAAGAAAGGAAGGAAAGAAAGGAAGGAAGGAAGGAAGGAAGGAAGGAAGGAAGGAAGAAAGGAAGGAAGGAAGGAAGGAAGGAAGGAAGGAAGGAAGGAAGAAAGAAAGAAAGAAAGAAAGAAAGAAAGAAAGAAAGAAAGAAAGAAAGAAAGAAAGAAAGAAAGAAAGAAAGAAAGAAAGAAAGAAAGAAAGAAGCTGGCAGAGAGGGGACAGCTACTAATCCAAGCCTCAGAAATACCACTATTCTGGGAGGATAGTTTCAGTGGTGGCTGAAGCCTTCAGAAGGCTGGTCGAAGGAACAAGGACCTTTCCAGGGGACGGGGTCATTTAGCTGCAGCCATGACACAAGCAGGCATTCCCCTATGGGGGGGGGCTGGCACCAACTCCCGGAGCTGTGCTCCCCCGAGCTCCTGCTTGAAATGACCCCTGCTACTGACTGCTTTCTGACTGGAAGCACTCAAAATGGTTACTGTTGCATTCGGAGTGACTTGGCAAACTAATATGGGAACTCTGTGAGCAAGAATGAAGGCATTCCACCTGAAAAGAAATAGTATTTGTTATGTGCTGGTAAACTCAGCCAAAAACTTATTTTACAGAACTGTAGTAGTTCAGTTGCCAATAGGAGTGAGTGAAATAGATTTCTTTTTATTTTTCTTTTACACGCCGTCCTGTCTTCTGGGAAAGACTACTGAATGTTGTCAGATAAAAAAATTCTGGTTGTATGGATAACTCTGTCTTGGTTTCTGACCTTCTTTGTTGTTATTTTGTAGGCTTCTAATATGTTGGGATTTTTTTATACCGCTTTCATTAGCAGCATTGCCATCAGAGGGCAGAGACTCTTGAGAATAAGAACTAAGAGGAAATATAGGTTTAACACAGAGGATTTCTAATCTTCAGGTTTCTTGCTTGCATATAACTACCACAGCGGCCTTTTTTCATTCCTCAGTTCCACTTAGTCCACCATATCTCAATCATCATGCTTTACATATATGAAAGGTACATTTCCCCAGGACATGTAGTATATCTAGGGTTGCCCCCATACTCCAAATCAGAAGTACCCCTGCTGTCAGCAAGATGAAGTCCAATCTTTCATCTTTCTGAGTCGGGGGAAAAACTCTGGCTACCCGAAGTTCTTGCTCGATTTTCATGTCCCCCTTTCCAGCTGCAGATATACGAATGCTTCTTTATATGTCCGTAAGGAATTATTTGTGTTAAAAAATTTAATAAGTTTCTTGCCTTTAGATGCTTTCTGTGATTCCCCCCCCCCCTTTTTTAGATCTGGGAATAAAAAAGCTCGTGGCACTGTTTTTAACTCTTAAAACTTTTGTCAAGTTGGAAATCCCCCCCCCCCCACAAAGCATGTTAAAGGTTGAGTCATTTCCTGGGTCCCTTTCTGTTCTAATGGGGGGGGGGGAGGCCCAGTCTGACAGTACTTTTCAGTTCCACTTTGTGCTGAGGGGGAGTGATTTGAGAGGGCAAATGTGACTCTTGTGTTGGCTTGGGGGACTATTTAAAAATATCATTTTGTTGGATGTTTAAAATTCTTGCTTTTCGGCAGTGCAAAACCTGTACCTTTCAGGTAATCAGAAATAAGGCACATGAAATTGGTTAAACTAGAGTTTATTCATTAAAATCTGGACCACCCAACTCTACATACACTTACTACAGTTTTCTTAAAAGCAGGGGTCCTTTCGTAGAGAAAGAGGTGCAGGAGCTCATTGGCATAACTCATTAGCATATGCCACATCCCCTTACGTCGCCGGAAGTGTGTCAGAAAGGGAATGTCAGTTTCAGCCCTTGTAAGCCACCCTGAGCCCGCTTGCGGGGAGGGCGGGATATAAAAATAAAGATAAATAAATAAATAAATAAAATTATATCCTATGGGCCATTGAAATCAATGGCAAAAACTCATAGGGTATATGAGGGGCTGGAGGAAAGGGGGTTTGAGGGAGAGGCTCCAAACTTGCAGGGTAGCTGCTGGGGCCTCTCCTTGAAATACCCACCAAGTTTCAAGAAGATTGGACCATGGGGTCCAATTCTATGGGCTCCCAAACAGGTTGCTCCATCCCCTCCATTGTTCTCTATGGTGGGAAAAAATGTTACCCACCATAGAAAACAATGGAGGGAATGTGGGCAACCTGTTGGAGGCCCGTAGAATTGGACCCCGTGATCCAATCTTTTTGAAACTTGGTGGGCATTTGGGGGAGAGGTCCCAGAAGCTACCCTGCAAGTTTGGAGCCTCTGCCTCAAACTCCCTCCCCTACAGCTGCTTTTAAAGTTGCCACTGAATTTCGGCAGCAATTCGGCGGCAGGCCGAATCAGATCAGAGAATCTGATTCGGCCCGTGGCTGCTCTACTGTCCCTCCTGAGCTGGCAGAGCTGCACTCCGCCTCGCTCTGGCCCCAAAGGACCCCTGCTTAAAAGACTGCCCAATGGGACTGCCTCTTTGGCTCCAGACATAACATGATCACAGCTACACCTTGCTTTTCCTTACCTGCACCCCAATCTTACTTATCTCTGTAGTGATCAGCATACCACACATTATTATGGACGAGATGGGGGAGGGCAGCATTTCAAGTAGGTGTGTGATGATGATGGGTGGAAATAGCCTTCCCCTCTCAGTTTCTTATTGGCTTGGTTGCATGAGGCAGCTGACCTTGCAACTGCCTAGCACACCCTTGCATTCTGCTTTCCCAAAGTGGGTGATGGGGACCAAAACACTAGGAACCAGGCCTTCCTTCATGACCATTACTTGGGAGTCTCTTCTTCAAGTACATGTCATTTATTTTCTTCCTGACTTCACAACATATCTGTTGAAGGATTCCCTTTTCCTCAAACATGGACTCCTGACATCCCAGGAGTCAACTTAATTCCTTCCTCTTCTCTACAGCTACAATAAAAATGCATGCAAACTCTTATTAACTAAATGGATACATTTATGAATACTGGTTTGCATAGATACCAGAAGGAAAATGGCCCTACCAGGCTGCAACCCTTGTGGTTGCTTTAGAATGGACAGTCTCCTTTGTATCTATGGAAGGAGGAAGAGACTTGCTGGATGATTCCCACCCATACGTGTATTGGGGGGGGGGGCGAAGCCTGTTGTTTAATAGGCAGTCTTCTCATTTCAATCAGACAGCAAGGAGGCTCTTGCAGCTCTCTGTGTCTGGCTCCTGGCCTAGCACTGGTGTTCAGGAACACTTCTTCATGACACAAGGACATAGTTTGCTACACATTCTTTTCTGATATCATTATCAGGAGGGAAGAAGTTTTTAGGGAGTGTTTGGAGTGGGTGGGGCTGTCTTTGGATGAGTACTCAATTGCTGGCAGTGCATCCACCCCCCTCCCCTGAGCCTTCTCTCTACCTGGATTGCCTGGAGTTGCATGTGTTTTAGCGGGGACAGCCATTTTGTTTGATGGCCATTTTATAGCACTTTGATCATGGCTTCTGAGAAGGGCAAGGGACCAGCTAAAGGAAAACAAGCAGCATCCAAACTGCCCCCTAAGAGGGTCTTGGCTGCTCATTCCTCATCAGATGAAGATGACAAGTTGCAGGAGAGGCACTTGAGATAGGGTTGCCAAGTGAGTTACCTGGCACGGTGGGGGAGAGTTGGTCCTGTTCTGGGACATTCATGCATGTGTGAAGCACGCATGTGGTGCAATGATGTCACCCAGAAGTGATGTCATCACGTTGGGCACATCATCAACCAATGCTCTAGCAATCAGCCTGGAAACTCTATGGTACCATAGAGTTTTCAGGCTGATTGTTACAGCGCCGGGCACGTTGGCCCAAACCAGACACTTTAAGGGCAGGGTTCCCACTGCCAGCCTGATCTGAACTGGCGAATTGGGAGCACCATTTTGGTGGGGAAATCCCCACCCCCCCTGGGGCACCTAGCAGCCCTAACTTGAGAGCACCCAGGGCATCATTGTAGCCCAGCATAGAGTTGAAGTCCCAAGGTCAGCTTGGCGGGCACTAATGTCCCAGTTTAACCAATCTGTTTCGGCATGTGTCTCCACCTTAGAGGGTCCTTCCAGTTCTCATTCCCACAGAGGGAGCAGTGAGGCACTGACAGAGCAATTTTAGTTCATCATTTAAAGTTAAAATTTAATAAAGCTGTCCTTTATTTATACCAACATATCTGTGTGAGTCTCTTTATTTTGACTATGGGGGCAAAGTATACATATTCATAAATATGTTGAGACTGGGTTCCCATGAGTTTGTGAATGATTGTCCATACATATGTATCATTATATATCGGTGTTAAGGGAAAGAGATATGGGGAGGGAAATGGTAGACTACAGAACCTTTCAAATATGATTTTGTTGTATGTTTTTGTATTTTTAAAAATCTGTATTTTCATCCTCACACCTTATGCTGCTAATACAGAATCCATGTTACTTTTAAATATATTCAGCATAGAAGTGAACCAGCTGATACTCTTTTTTTTAAAGACTAACCAGAACAACAGGATACATTGGTTGAAATGACTCTGAAGGGTAAGTGAAACATTACGTCTGCCATAAAATGTTAGCTCAAAGAAGTGTGAATGATTGATATGATGGTTTCGGTGTTTGCTAGGACACATGTTTCTGATCAGTCGGGAAGCATAAAGACGATAATACATTCAGATGACATTAGGCAGATTTTGAATCTATGCTATTAAAAAGACCATGAGGGACATGACTCATAACGTCTGTAAGAAGAGTGGCTGTCATGCTAGTTTCTGCCTATCATGACTGTCTTTGGTGTGAGTATCTGGGACACTCTGAAGCATAAAATTCCCCAGAATTTTAAGGCACGATTACAAGAATGCAAGTTTTATTAATTTCAGCAATTTGTAAGGAATTATAACTGGATGCAAGATTGCGGTAATACTTAGAAAGGTAAGAGTTCAAAGATGATTGTGACCATCGTCTACATCTACATATTTCCTTATATGGCCCATTACATTTACAAACTACTCATCATCTGAGGAGTCTGGAGCAGATCCCTGTGCATTCTGCCTGGTGAGCTGTCCAAAAGACCATACTGTGGCCCGCAATCAGGATCTATAACCTCTGCCCTGGAGCTGAAGAACCTAAAAACCAAATAATACCAATAACCAATTAACAAGGAATCATAACAGTTTACAGGGAAACCAGAGTCTTGATGTACGCCCAATAAGTGGAAGAACACCACCTCCCAAGGTATCTGGGCAGGCAATAGCAGCTCCACTTCAAGTGATTAGAAAATGAAATTTGTACTCAGAATATAGGGGTGACTTTGGATCCTGCAGAGCTTCCTTCTTGTTCTTATTCCTCCTTCAGCAGTTTGGTTAGACAGTTAATATTCTCTCTCTTCTATGTTCTATAACAGTTTGTTCTTCTTGACTAAACCTAATTATTTTTCTCTAAACCAGGCATGTCAAACATAAGGCCTGGGGGCTGGAACCAGCCTGTCCAGGGCTCTTATGTGGTCTGTAAGCAACTAATGCAAGAGAGGGAGTGCTGGGGGAGTGGACAGAGCTACTCCATTGTGGCTTCAGCATGGCAGAACACCCTTGTCTGCAGCAGTCATGCATCACGAGAGTATCTGCCCACACTGGCTGAAATGCTGCCTCTCCAGTCCACCTATGTGGGTTTTTCTATGCACTCCCCTCCTAGCCCATGGCGCAGTGAGGACACACCGTCTCAAAGCTTACCAGCTGCTGTCCTTTATATAGTTTCTATCTCCGGTACCAGACATTCCATTTTATGGCACACATGGCCAGGCTTGACAAAGTGACATTTATGACAGATCCAGCCCTGATAACAAATGAGTTTGACATGTCTGCTCTAAACAGTCAGTGCTCTACTCTCATGCATATTTAAACTCTGCCAACACAAACAGCATACCACTGGTTCTGATTGAGCCACATATAGCCATCCACTGACAAATATCTGATGTAGGGCTGGCAAGTCCCTCTGGGGGTGGGGATTCCCCCGCTAAAGGGGTCCCCAATCTGCTGGTCCAGATCCAGCCGGCGGGGGGAACCCCACCCCCAAAGTGGCCCGATCCAGCCGACTGCCCAGCGTAATGATGTCACCCAGAAGTGATGTCATCACGCTGGGCACGTTGCTGGGGTGACACTCTAGCAATTGTCCTGAAAACTCTATGGTGCCATAGAGTTGTCCTGAAAACTCTATGGTACCATTAATGCAACTCTCTGTTGCATTAATGGCTCAGCCAGGTCTACGTTGAGACCTGTGCTGCTGATCTGTATCTTGAAACCAGTCTGGTACCATAGAGTTTTAGAGCGATTGCCAGAGCGTCATCCTGGCAATGTGCCCAGCATGATGACATTACTTCCGGGTGACATCATCCTGGCACGCGCTTTGCACGCGCGCCAGACTCCAGGAGAGGGGACAGGACTCCCCTGCTTTTAATAAGGTAGGACTTGGCAACCCTAATCTGATGTATTGAAGTGGGAAAGATGTGTTGGCAGAGTTCAGGAAATGATCCAGTCCACACTTTGGAGTTTGTTGTCAATGAAACTACTGCAACAGGATTTTTCAAAAAGACAATAACTGACTGCAGGCCATTAATGCAACAGAGAGGCCTTCAGAGCACAAGCACTAATTCATACAAGCACACAGCAGAGACAGAAAACAATAAAAGATAGGCTGAACTGCAAGAAAAAACACTAGAGAATGATCCACAGCTCCCCCTAGGGTACAAGTGGACTAAACTACTCTTTCCACAGTATTTACAGGAACTAGATTCTTATCTGGCTGTCACTTTTCCAACAAGATAAACACTGTTACAGTGAAAAAGGTGGACTTTTTTTTTTACTCACTCTCTTCCACTCTGCCGTTATCCGTGTAAATTTTATTCATCATCAAAGTGCTGCAGGAGCTGCCCTTGCTGGACTGCTCAAAGACTAAAAGTGCAATAACACCTTCCTGGCAGTAAGTCCCATTGAAAAGACCTGTTTTCTACCTCAGTAGACCTGATTTTCTACCTCTGAGTAGACCTGATTAGAATTGCTTGCAAAGGAAAGGAAGCATACAAGAGATCATCGTATTTAATCCTCCCAACAAATGTGTGAGATAAATTAGAAGACAGAGACTTGCATAAAGTTATACTGAAGGGGAAAAAACAGCCACTCAGCTGAGCTATGGTAGTGCTGCTCCAGCATCCAGTCACCTTTCAGGAGGTGGGTGGGTGCAATGTTGGAGGGAAGCACAACAGGCATTTAGTTCAGGTCTGCCTCAAGGAGAATGCAGAGAGAGTTCAGTTTTGCCTCACAGAAAGAGCAGTAGGAACTCAGGTCTGGCTTGGGAAAAGAGAAGACAGAATGGAGGGTAGCTCTGCTTGGTTGTATGGCAGAGTGGTGTAGTTCTATCTCTGAGAGAGAACAGAGTACCTGATCGTTAAGCCGGTCCCTGGTAATGAGCAGACCTTGTACCATTTGTCTGACCCTTGGGAAAGGGCAGTCTGGTCTGGGTAGAATCCTCTGTGTGAGAGAGCATCCAACCTAGTGGCTAGTCCGTAAAAGCCTGTTTATGCCTGAAAGTACTAAAGAAAATGCGGACTACTCTCTGAAGCCATAACTAGTTTAAATGGCTCAGCCAGGTCTACGTTGAGACCTGTGCTGCTGATCTGTATCTTGAAACCAGTCTGTAAATAAATAAATCTTTCTTTGTATAAGAATCCTGCCTCAGTAATCTCTATATTCTATTTGCTTACCACAGAACTTTGCTCATGGCAATACACCTGCTATCTTAAGAACACCTGGTAACTGAGGGGAAGGTTTATAGTTTAAAACAAACCTGGTTCCCCAAAAATCGTAGGAGGCTGTGAGGGTTCCCTCAGTAGATTTAAAAAGTCCTGTCACAGCTCCAACCTGAATCTACCAAGTATCTGTTTTTCAGAAGAATTTATTCCTTTATTCTTTTTCTGTTTAAAACCTTATATCTGAATTTCAAGAATTCAGGTCATGTGGTGAAGCTTCAGCTTAACATCAAATACGTACTCTACTGAAATTTTCCACATGTAGTCATCAGCCTCTAGTTGAAAGAAGTCTCTGTGTGCTCTGAAGAGAATTAGATTCCTGTTTCTTTAGTGGACATAAATAGAAATGTAATATGAGAAATGCAATAAAATGATACACTCAGGAAAAATGTCATTGTGTGTGTGGCATTTACCTTTCAAGGAAAGTGATTATTAAGACTTAAATATTGCATGCTTAGTTGGTAAAAAAAAGATTGCCATTAAATAAACAATATTCAATCACATAATATTTAGTCGATCAACAATATATTAAACAAATTAATTAAATCTAACTAATAAGTATGCACAGGTGTCATTTCATAGAAAAAGAGGTGCAGGAGCTCATTAGCATAACTCATTTGCATATGCCACACCCCCTAACATACCAGAAGTGTGTCAGAAGGCAACACCCACCCCTCAGGCTGAAATTGACCTGCTCTTCCTCCATTTCCTTTCCCATCCAATACTTGGTGCAATAAAAATAAGCGTAAAGAACACACCCCCATTCTCTTCCTGCTTGAGATACCCAGGACATGTGTACCACCCATCCCTTCCCCTTCCCCTCCCCACAATAAGACACCCTGTGAGGTAGGTGGGGCTGAGAGAGGTCTTTTGAGAACTGCTCATGAGAGAACAGCTCTGAGAGAACTTGTGATGGCCCAAGGTCACACCAGCAGCTGCATGTGGAGGAGTGGGGAATCAAACCCGGTTCTCCCAGATTAGAGTCCAACTCCTTTTTTAAAAAAAATATTTTATTGAGTTTTCAACAAACAAACTAAAAATACAAACAAATAGTTCACAATATACAATCATTTTGAGCCTCTACACACCTTCAGCCATATATAGAATTTGGACCACGTATATTCTGGATCCTTGCCTTTCTCAGGATTTAACATATAACTCATTTTCTCCATTTCTGCTAATGCCAATAACTTATCAATAACTTCCTCTTTATCGGGTATTATATCAGCTTTCCAATACCTGGCTCTGATTATTCTTGCTGCTGTCAGAACTGAAATTAAGAATCTCTCCTCTGCTGATGTTAAGCCATCCGGCGTAATGTTTAATAAAAAGGTTTCTGGGTTCATGATGATTTCTATCCCTAGTATTTCTTCCAGTAGGACTTTAATATCCAGCCAAAACTGCCTCATTTGTCTACATTGCCACCACATATGGTAAAAGGATCCTATTTTAGCTTTGCATAACCAACATATATTGGAGACACTGGGATAACACTTATTTAATTTATCCGGCGGCCAGTACCACCTATAAAAGATTTTATATATGTTTTCTTTAAAGTTTATTGCTTTCATACTCTTAATTCCTTTCCATATTTTTAACCACCTATCTGTTTCTACTTGGTGCCCTAAATCCTTCATCCAGTGTATCATTACATTTTTAATTACTTCATCCTGCATTTCTCTGTCTATGAACATATTATATATTTTTTTATAAGCTTGTTATTATTGCTCAACTAAATTTTGTCTAACTCATTCAGTTCTTTGTAGAACCCTATTTTCTTATCTTTATTGTAAATGTTCTGAAATTGGATTTTTTCCCACCATGACAATTTAATATCTAATTTTCCTAATTTATCTTCTGATTTTATATTACCTGCTTTATCCAACATGCTATCATAGTTGGCCATATTATTTTTATTTAAGAGTGTAGGTTTAATGAAAGCCTGATTAGAGTCCAACTCCTGACCACTACACCAAACGGATAAGGTGGAAGCTGCTGAAGGGTTGGTGAAATTTCTCCAGTACTTATGTGCCATGTGCCCAGATAAAAAATGGTATACTTAGAAAATTTATATGCCACCTTGAGCAAGTCTCTGGAAAAGCAGCACACAGTCATAAAAGGAACAATGATCAAATTATCAATATTAAAACAAAACATTAAAAACAATAAAGACCCTGGCAGGGCTTTCCCCGGGGCGCTGCACCTCTGCACTGCTTGGGGAAGCCGAGGAGGGGGTGGGGCTTGGTCATGTGCCCGCCCCCTGGGCTCCTCACTCCCAGAGCTGTGCTCCTGTGCGCTCCCGCTCCAACGGACCCCTGAGTATGCATACCTGTGCATATACATCTCTCTATATAATAATTGTGTTTCGGGGTAGTACTTTCCTGAAAGTTTCAGACGCTCCTAAATCAGTTGGCTCTGTGATGTGTCACTCAGAAGGTGTCCCTATCCACTGGCTGCATTGCCTGAGTCCTGCCCAGCTGCCATTAAAGGGTACTCACATGCCATTGGCCGGGCGCTGGGTCTGCTCCTCTTCCCTGCCCACTCCTTCAGCCACCGTGCCCTGTCAGAATTACTGGCAATTGGCTTTCTCTTTTGTCGAAGATGCTTCTCCTGCTTGCCTCCTGTGTGGGACTAATTTTTCCCTCAGTGGCTGTTGGTAGGTGTAACAAAACAACAGTTACCAGTGTTTGTAAGATGGCTGCCATCTGTGGTTGTTTGTTTAAAATGTTCCCTCATAAGGTTCAATTGAGCTGTAGTGCCAGAAAGGGGCCTGCAGGGGTATCACTAACTGGGTTGAATGGGGCTTTCTCATCTGCTGGCCTACAGTTCCCAGCTGCCCCAAGGCCAAAAAGTGTGGAAAAAGAGGGACTGTCCCAAGGGGCAGGGCAGCATCAATATAGACTCCAGCCCATCCAGGGAGGGGGCCTTCTTTGTCCTACAGGAGGTTAGGAAAGACTCCTGCTGCCTGTGCTGAACAGGCTACAAGCCAGAGATGTGGGAGAACCCTGGGAGGCAGCAGAGATTCAGCCACTCTACAGTCAGCTGGTTTGGGAAATGAATGGAAGTTTCCCTTCTCTCTTGGGTAAGCAAGAGAGGCTGAAGCAGAGCCAGAGGCCGATCCAAGGAGACATCCTATCCTGAGCCCACAATCTGCAGAGGTAGAGAGAGTATTGTGTGTAGGGAAAGAGGATTGTGTTTAACCCCTGTTGATTTATACCCTGTTGGTTCATAGTGTGTGCTTACTGCTACAGGTGTGCCTTATTCATTTAGTGTGTGTGCACACCATAATTGTGTAAATAGTTAAATAAATTCTTTTATTTGGGCTAATAATCTGTGTTGTGCTCTGACCACAGTCTCCCCTGCTCTACACAATACCAAAGGGAGAGGGTAGTCCAGGGAAGCAAGGAAAGGCTTGGGTTGCCAACTTTCCAGGGATCTCCCAAAGATTGGGGATTCTATGTCCAAATAGGGAGATTCGGCCATAGGGGTCTCACTGTCCCTCTAAAAAGGTAGTGACAATTCAGTGAGTGGTGGCAGTGAACTTAAGAAGTGAAATATGCCCACAGGATGAGGGTGGGAGGCGAACAGCTGAGTTGTAAACTGGAGCCCATTTCGCCACAGAAGGCAACCAAGCTTGGTTCAGGCAAAGGAAGGAAACCCTTCACAGGCCTTTGTGAGGAACTCATTGGGGCCAGTCCTGACTAGGGTTGCCAGCTCCAGGTAGGGAGAGTCCTGGAGATTTTCTGGTACAGTCTATGGAAGCCAGCGTTCAGGGAGGGGAGAGGCCTCAGTTGAACAGAATGCCATTAAGCCCACCTTCCAAAGCAGTTATTTTCTCGGGGGATGGGGGATCTGTTGTCTGGAGTTCAGCTGTGATACCTGCTGATCTTCAGGCTCTATCTAGAGGTTGGCTACCCTAGGCATAGCAGTCAGTGCTTCAGAGTAGGGTCTGCTAGATCCAGTTTCTTGCTGTAGAAGCTGAGTGGGTGATTTTGGACCAGTCACAGACTTTCAGCCTACCCTACCTCACAGAGTTGTTGTGCAAGTCAAAAGGGGGAGAGGAGAATGATGTAAGCTGCTTTGGTCCCCATTGCAGAGAAAGACTACTGTTCCTCCTGGGAAACCAGTGTTGCCAATCTCCAGGTGAGGGCTGGAGATTACTCAGCATTACATCTGCTCTCTAGATGGCAGAGATCAGTTCCCCTGGAGAAAATGGTGGGCTCTGTGTCCTTATACCCTGCTGAGATGCCCCCCCCATGACAGCCAATGTGTCGTGGCAGTCAGGGCTTCAGAGCACGGTAGAGGCTACAGGTATATGTGGGGGAAGATGGAAAGCTGAAGAGTGAGGGGGAAATAAAGGTAGGTTGATGACTGGCTGGGAAGGAGATAGAGTTGCCGACTCCAGGTGGGAAATTCCTGGAGATTTGAGGGATGAAGCCTGGAGAGGGTGAGGTTTGAGGAGGGGTGGGACCTCAGACAGGTACAATACCATAGACTCTACCCTTCCAACCAGCCATTCCCTCCTGGGGAACCACTGTTGCCAATCTCCAGTTGGGGGCTGGAGCTGAATTACAACTGATCTCCAGGAGGGAGAGGGGAGGAGATGGAAAGCTGAAATCAGAGGGGCAGATAATGGCAGGTTGATGCTTGGCTGGGAAGAAAATAGAGTTGCCAACTCCAAGTTGGGAAATTCCTTGAGATTTGAGGGGTGGAGCCTGGAGAGGGTGAGGTTTGAGGGGGGATAGGACCTCAGACAGGTACAATGCCACAGACTCCACCCTCCAAACCAGCCATTTCCTCCTGGGGAACCATTGTTGCCAATCTCCAGGTGAGGGGTGGAGATCACTCAGAATTACAACTGATCTCCAAGAGGAAGGGCAGAAGTCAGCTGCAGTCAGAGGGGCAGATAACAGTAGGGTGATGGTTAGCTAGGAAGGAGATGGGGTTGCCAACTTCAGGTTGGGAAATTCCGTGAGATTTGAGGGGTGGAGCCTGGAGAGGGTGGCGTTTGAGGAGGAGTTGGACCTCAGACAGGTACAATGCCACAGACTCCACCCTCCAAACCAGCCATTTCCTCCTGGGTAACAATTGCTGCCAATCTTCAGGAGAGGGCTGGAGATCACTCAAAATCACAACTGTTCTTCAGGTAGCAGAGATCAGTTCCTCTGGAGAAAATGGTGGACTCTGTGTCATTATACCCTTCTGAGGTCACCACAGCAAATTGAAGCTGAGTGCCCAAGGCCTTGGCACTCTCCCAGAGTCTCTTTCTAGAGCCCATTGTATTTATTTCCACAATGGGCCTTATTCCTAGTATGATATTATTTCTGAAGGGAAAATCATTGGCCTATATCCGTGGCATACATTCATGTATGTATGGCACACAGTTTTCCTCTGCATTTCTTCAAGCCCTTCCAAGTTCAAGGAATAAATATTATGACCAGGGTCATGGGACCATGTGAAGGAACAGCCATGTGTACTGGGGAGCTGGATCAGGAAACAGGGATGGAGTATCTCCCTTCCCTCAGTGGAACTGCCCTTGTAAAAAAAGGAGGAGGAGTGATTTCACCCCATGTCCCTCCTAATTTCAGCCCCCTGACTAATAGCTATTCTGTGCAGATCCCATGATCCCAAGAATGATCTTTCTGAAGGATGAAAGGAGCCTGAAGAGTCAAAGGGAATGTGGGAGAACTCCACATTCCAAGCATTTGTAGTTGGATACAGATCATTGTTTAATTTTTAAATGATGTTCTCACACATCACAGCAATCACCATCTTAAGAGAGGCATCCCTTAACATGGCAGAAAATGGGAAATGCTTCTTCCAAGATGATAGATGATGCCATCCATTGGTGCTGTGAGCTATTTTTTAAAATAATTAATGTTAAAAAACCTTTGTCAAATTCATCAAGAAGCAACTTTTATCTGCTAAAATATTTTAATTGCTTTTAATTGATTAGACTAAGCAATTAATCCATTAAATATTGCAGTCCTATGAAAATGCTAAAAGAAATCTATACATAGAACTGCAACCTTTTTTACATGGTGCATTGTTGTAATGAAACATTTATATTTCACTTTTTGTTTTCAAACATTGTACTCCAATAATTTATTCCAGATCTGGAACTAAGCACATGTCTACATCTCCCATTTTCAGAGAACCACTATTTACTATTCAACACATCTATAGGCAGGGAGATGCAGTAACCACAGCTTCTCCAGCCTATTCCTTCTAAAGCTCTTTCGCCTGCACTTTCCTCCTGCCTGCAGTGGAACGTGCTTATAGGTAGAGGAGGATAGACAGCTAAACGAGGGGTGGGGGTGGCATTGTTGGATGCTACAGTAGTTTGTCTGTACTGTTCACTTACATTTAAAGTAAAGCTCATACCATGATATAATTATAAATTCCTAGTATTAAAGAAGCAAATCAGTAATATCATATGTTTGAAAAAATATTTTTTTATCAACAGCAGATCTTTTTTAATATCTCATAAGTTAAAGTATAATATTTTAGACCTCCTTAAGACATTGAAAAAGTGGTTAATTTAGACAATAAAGAACTTGTCTAGGGTGCATCATATAATCCTGAAGCTAGAGAAAACTACCTGAACAGAAATACATAGGTGCCTTGAGCAGGACTCTAGTGAAGCAGCACATACATTCCTTAAACTGATAAGTGCATATATATGAATAAATGGGAAAATGGTTCTTCAACAAAACTACTAGATGAAGAATGTATATTTTTATCTGGAAAAGGCTCAACATTTTATTTATATTTTAAATTGTTTTAAGATGGCTTCTTAGTGGTATTTACAGCCTTGTAAACTGCGATCACACAATTTAAATAATCCACTTCCAATCCACTTTCACTGCACTTTTGAACTGGATTTTGCCAGCTCACAGTAAAATCCAGCTGGAAAGTGCACTGATAGTGCATTATTTAGTGTGTATGATCACAGCCTAAAATAAATAATTTTGGAACAGGAACATGTTGGTTCTGCAACTCTAAGAAAAGAGATCTGGTAAATGTGGAGGCAATGTGTAAGAGCAAAAAGATTTTGATAACTTGTAATAAGTGCATTGAATAAGATTTTAATATGCAGTTAATATTGGATTATATCTTTTAACTTTTGTGACAGATCTTTCTTTTCTACCTTTTTTCAGAGTATAATGTTAACTTTAAATGAAAGTGAGCAATAAAGATAACCCACTGCCACTTCCATTAAACCCCTTCACCACCCGTTTGTTTGTCTATCCACCTTTTTTTAAACCAAATGGAAGAATTGGTTCTTATACCCCACTTTTCTCTACATTAAGGAGTCTCAGAGTGGCTTACATCTGCTTTATTCTTCCTCTCCCCACAACAGGCACCTTGTGAGGTAGGTGGGGCTGAGAGAGTTCAGAGAGAACTGGTCTAGCAGGCTTCATGTGGGGGAGTGGGGAATCAACCTGGTTCTCCAAGATTAGAGTCCGCTGCTCTTAACCACTAAACCATGCTGGAGCAAATATGATTCTATCAGTAATATTCATAATTATCTACTCTGTGTGCATGCTTATGACACCAACAATAACATTCACAAAACATTGGCTTCAATGGACTTTCTCCAAGGTCGGGGACAGAGTGTGGCACTTGGGGAGAGGATTTCACCAGATTATCCTTTGGTATGTGGCATCTCCCAGGGGTGATCCTCTCCCCTATATGCACCCTCTCGCCCAGCTGGTCTGGATGTTTGGGCTGCATTGTCATCAGTATGCTAATGACACCCAGCTATATCTGTTGATGAACAGCCACCCAGATACCGTCCCAGAGGGTCTGGCTAGGGCATTGGAGGCCATGGCTGATTGGCTGAAGCAGAGTCGACTGAAATTAAATCCATCTAAGATGGAGGTCCTGTGCCTGAGCTGCAGGGGAATGCCCTTGACGGGGCACTGTTAGTGCCAGCATCAATTGTGAGTAGTCTGGGTGTGACTCTGGATGCCTCACTCTTAAAGGAGACCTAGGTCATGATTGTTACCAGATCTGCCTTTTACCATCTCCAGCAGGTCAGACAATTGGCCCCCTATCTCTTTCCCCATGACTCAGCTATAGTGATCCCCGCATTGGTTACCTCCAGGTTGGACCACTGTAACTTGTTCTATGCAAGGCTACCCTTGAGACTGATCTGGCAACTCCAGCTGGTTCAAAATGCAGCTGTTTGTGTCCTTACTGGGACTTTGGGACAAGAACATATACAGCCTGTGCTCTGCCAGTTGCATTGGCTTCCAGTGGAGTAACGGATAAAGTTCAAGGTTTTCGTACTGACTTGTAAAGCCCTATGTGGTCTGGGACCATCATATCTGTAGGACTGTCTCTCCCACGATTCCATGTAAGCTGCCCTGAGCTGGCCTCAGCCGCGAGGGCAGGATATAAATTAAACAAACAAACAAACAAATATAAATACCATGTTCCCCAAAGAGTCTTGCAGTCCTCAGATCAACATCTACTAGTAATCCCTGGCCCAAAGGATGTCTGCTTAGCCTTGACCAGACCCAGAGCCTTTTTGACTCTGGCTCCACCCTGGTGGAACAGCCTTCAAACTGAGATCAGGACCCTGCAGGATTTACAATAATTCCACAGGGCTTGTAAAACAGAGCTGTTCTGCCAGGCCTTTGGTTGAGGCACCATATGAGACCACTCCCCCCGCGCCCTACCCACCCATTCTATTTACCATGCTATGCATAGGCACTTGTATATCTGAATTGGTGGGAATTTGTCCACTTGCAAAAACCAGTACATCTGAGCACTCATACATGGGTTAAAGTATCTGGAAGTGATTATATTGGAATATCACCATCTGCTGATTGATGCATAGAGCTGAATTTTAATATTTTATTGTATTATGTTTTAATATTTTAATGTGTCATATTTATATGTTGTGAGCCGCCCTGAGCCTGCCTGAAGGGTAGGGCGGGATATTAAATAAATAAATAACCATGCTTAAAATAGTATGGTTAAAATAGCTTATAGATTAATAGCTGAGCTGATGTTATCTGTACTGATAGCAGTCAGGAGTGCCAAGAAGAGAACTTCAGGGCAAATAAAACTGACAGGCAACCATACTGTGTTCAGCCACTACACCCTATGCACAGGTTGGTCACCCCTTCATTTATGTTTGCTACCCAAGTCAAAAACCAAGCCTTACAGCTTTGGTAGATAGGTTTCCTTTTGCCAATTCACTGTTTATGCAGATAGGAAATAATCAGTTATATTGCCACAGAGCATTCAGCTGAAGAATACAACCACCACTTTATTATTTTCACAGTTTAAAAATTGGAAAAGCCTTTTTTAATGATGCACAGGTGGAGGATAAATGCAACTACCATGAGGATTTGCAAGAATGTGCATGCATGAACTGCTCTGGATCAAAACTAGTTCAGCAGCTGTGGACACATACTGTGTGTGTTTTTAAAAATGTGATTTTTTAAAACTGTGTGTAGTAAGCAGTTTTTTAATGTGATGTTTATGCTGGTGGCAACAATGGGGGGCATTTCTGCACATGTACAGATGTGACACTTCTACAACTGATGTAGTCAAGCTGTTCAGACATAGTCCAAACACCCTGTCAAAATTCAGCTCCCAATGTGACACTTGAGTCTGAGCAAAATCAGGGGGCACACAAACATGTATGTTACGCGTGATCTGAGAAATAGGAGATATTCAACCTCAGAGTCCTCTACATAATTGAGACTTTGACCCTAGTCACCCAATATATTGCCCACTGGATATTCAGGGCCACCCTCATCGCCGATGTCACTTGCGATGGATTATTGGGTTTGAAAAAGCAACTCTAGAGCTGGGGGAACCCCCCCGCCCAAATAAAACTAACTAATTTAACTGCTTAGAATGTTGAAATATCCAAAGAATGCAATTTAAGAGAACTTATGAAATAAAATTAGTTTGGAACAAGATTATTTCAGCACACTTGTGTTTAAAAATTGGATTCTGGATGGGTGGTGAGTCAAAAGCCTGACTGAATATCACCATGATAGAGAAATATGTATTTACATGAGCTGAAGGCTGTAGAAAAGGCTACATGCTGAGAAGAACTGAGTGTAACCAACAGACAACTGTGATGGACAGTAAATGGTTAATGCTGTAATCTGGTCTGAGAACCTTAGTGACCGGGGATTCAAATAGAATTCTTCAGTTGAGACAGTGAGTTAGGAGGGGCAGCTGAGAGCTGACAGTTAACTGTAGGAGAACAAAGAGACTGGGAGAGGATCAATAAAGATCCTGAGTTAGGGAAGTGGGAAGCTTAGGCCACCCCTAATAGGTTTGTGGAAAATAGCGCCTAAAAGACTTGGGTGATCCCTAGCCAGTGGATAAGGAAGGAAACTGGAAGTTGAGTGAATGTCCCTTCCTTCACTAACTTTAGTGTCTGTTAGACCAAGAAATTTATGCTAGTTTATATAAGAAAAACTGTGAAGAAATCTCTCTCAAGTTTTAAAGACCTATCTGAATAACAGAAACAGTGGTTGTGTTCAGACTGGCAGTTTGGCCCAATGTAGGCACATTTCACAAACGGATTAAATGGGCCTGGTCACACAGCCACGTCTGTCAGGCATTCCCCAGGCTGAGAAAACTCAGGACAAGTGAAGACTCTCCAGGCTGGCTGCACTGCCAAGCATACTTCATGCAAGCAATCCCCCCCACACACACACATCTATCCTGTCAGCTCAGTCCAAAAAGGACTAGAATGGGCAAGTCTCTGCCCTTGCCTCAGGCAGCTTCTATTGACCAAATGGCTAGTCTTTTGTCTGTCAAATCTACAGGCAGGCAGGGACAAATAGCCTCTGGTCTGTGCTATTGTCATGAATGAAGCATGTTGCATGTTTCCATCCCCATCTCCTGTTTCAGCTATATGTCAGGAAATACCTTTGGAATAATCCTCCCATTCCTGGCTGTCTCCATTTATGCCAGACCTATCAAGGAAACATTAACTCTCCATATCTAGTGAATGGTCTCCCATTCAGGTTCATTCTGCTGCACATTAAGAAACATCACCTCTTTTGTCCGGCACCAGGGAAACACCAGGCCATTCTAATGTTCCACAATGGACACTCCCAGCTACCTATCTAGCACCTAGCTTAATCCCATTATAGCTATTGTTAAAGCCTGACTCTGCTCCTCTGGAAGCTCATTGTTCACATCAGGCCATGCCCCTCCTGACAACCACACCCCCTGGGACACCTGATTGTCCCAGGTAATCTATTGTCTTCACCTGAGGCAAGCCCCTCAAGACCTCCTATTGGTCTGCATTGTTTTCCAATGTCTATACCTGTCCAAGCACATGGCCTGAGACTGTGTGTCTGCCCCAGATGCCAACTGGCAGTTCACGCCTAAACCTTTGGTCTCCATGGACCCCTGCACATCTGGACAAGTTGTATCACCCCGGAACTGACCCCTCTGCTTGCTATCAATCACCTCTGCTTTCGTAGTTCTGTATTTGCTCTTTTTGAATGCTTAGTGTGTTTGTAATTAGGGAAATACTTTAATAAAAACTATTTAATTTACTCTTTGAATCTGGAGTTTTCCTACTGTGCCAGACCTCAGTATACAAGTGGTGTGCAATTCCTGTACCCCTCTGGCCTATCCTGCTGCAAAGCTAACTTCCCCCAAACGATGAGGCAGGCCATTGGGGGTAACATCTGGTAAGGTATATGTTGTGTATTGACGCTGTGGTCGCCATGTGCTCCTGCAATGGTGACCACCAAATGACATTTCACACGTGGTCTGAGCCTACCGGAGCTTCGGCCAGGTAGGGCAATAGACGGCCGGATCCCGAATGGCCACCAATCCCATGCCTAGGTTTCCTCCGGGGAACCTATCAACTGCAACCATAAATTTAAGGTCCTATTCGGACATTTGGGCGAGGTCGGGGGATTATCTCTGACTGGCATAAAAGTGGGCAGGAAGCCCAGGATTTGTATGTACTATCTGAACACACAATAAACTACCATGCTGTTTTCACCATTACCGGCCTCCCGACTCCAGTACTTTTCAGTGGCGATAAGGATTGGATCCTGATGAGCGACTCATCAGCCGAACTGAGCAGTGGAGCACTGAGCACCGATCCGCCGGCACCAGGCTTCGTCGAGCCCCAGTGCCCCGAAGGACTGCCGCTTGCCCCCGAGGACATCGCTTGCCACACCACTCCTGCTCTGGTAATTATGGCTGCCGCCATGGGACAAATCCCTCCCTTCGACCCTTCCAAACCCGAGACCTGGGACACCTAGTTCAGGCAACTTGGGTTTCTCCTGATGGTTAATGGGGTTACCGAGGCCGAGATGAAGCGGGCCTGGCTCCTGGGCCACCGCAGCATTGAAACCATGCATCTTGCCCAGAGCCTTATCTCGCCCCAAGACCTGCTGGACATCACCTACGACGACCTGATCAAGCAGCTCAGGGACTACTTCGCGCCAAAGCTGTCCATGGTGGCACTCCATGTCCAGTTCCTCGAGAGGACCCAACATCCAGGTGAGAGTGCCACCATGTTCCTTGCCAACCTCTGCCAGATGACAATCGGTTGTGAGTATCAGCATGTAGAGGACCATTTACTGGGCAGTTTTGTGGCAGAGGTGCAAGAAGCCAAGCTTTGGCAGCGGCTGATCATGCTCACAGAGCCAGCCCTCGAGAAGGTGCTGCAGTCCATGGTCACATTCGAGACGACCCACAAGGACACAACGGCCACCCGCTCGCACAACACCACAGTCTCCGAATCAGATGGTTCAGAGGAAGAGGACATCCACCAGGTGCAGCCTTGCTCCCAGAAAGGTGCAGTCCGTCCTTCCAGTTCCCGTTCCCGCCGCATGGCTCCGGCCATGGCTTCCTCTCCCGTTTCCTGGCACAGGCCACCCCCACCGTGTGCAAGCTGCAGAGACCCCCATGAGAGACGTTCCTGTAGGTTCCGGGATGCAACCTGCCAAGCCTGCGGATGCATGGAGCACATCGTGAAGGCCTGCCGCTCCCGGGACAACCGTCGATCCCAAAGCACCCACTTCGAGGCTGTGGACAGCATCACAAATGGACACCCCCAGGTACTGAACTTGCCTCAGCCCCTCCCAGGGAAAATTACAGTCCACGTCCGGATTAAAGGGACCCCTGTTCCCTTGACCTGGACACTGGGTCTTCATATTCTATTATCTCAGCTGCCACCTTCAAGCAGCTCTGTCCCAAGGGGGGGCCCCCGCTGCATAAGCCCACAGGACTGATTCTCCAGGACTTTCAAAAAAACCCAGTCACAATTAAGGGACTGGGGAGGTTCAGGGTGCAGTACCAGGATTTTGACGGAATCCTGGACCTGTTGGTGGTGGAGAGAGACCTGGTCAGCCTACTGGGACTCTCATAGTTAAAACCCCTAGGACTAGAGATAAGGAGGGTGAACCGAATTGGATCTGCAGACTATGAATTGGTCTGTGCCGAGTTTCCTGCTGTTTTCAGTGGCACCTCGGGCTCCTACCGGGGTCCACCAGTCTCATCGGACTTAGACCCTAACGTCTGCCCGATCCACGTGGCAGCGCGACATCCCCCACTCGCAATCCAACCCAAGGTAGAAGCGGAGTTAGACAAGCTTGTGGCACAAAGGTGCTGGAGCCAGTCTCCCACATGAGGTGGGAAACCCCGATCGTCACCCCCATGAAGGCGAATGGGGAAAGCCACATTTGTGCGGACTATAAGTGCACCTTGAATTTGGTCCTCCAAGACCACACATACCCAGTGCCCGTGGTCAGCCACGTCTTGGCCTCCCTCACAGGGGCCAAGGTTTTTGGTAAGCTGGATTTGGTGTACGCCTACCAGCAACTCCCCATGGATGACGCCATGGCAGAGGCACAAACTATCATCACCCACAAGGGGGCATTTAAAGTAAAGCGGCTCCAGTTTGGTGTGAGTGTCACCCCCAGGTTGTTTCAGCAGCTAATGGACTCTGTGCTTAAAGGCCTTCCAGGGGTAAAGCCATTTTTCGACATCTTCATTGTGGCTCCAGACGTCGCCACCTTCAAGACCCGACTGCAAGCCGTGTTGCAGCGTTTCCAGGACGCTGGCCTAAAGCTGTGCAAGGATAAGTGCATCCTAGGCGTGCCTTCAGTGACTTTCCTGGACTTTATCTTCGATGCCCAGGGCATCCACCCGACAAAGGAAAAAGTGTTAGCCATCACGGAGGCACCTCAGCCCACCTCGAAAGCGGAGCTGCAGGCGTTCTTGGGCCTCCTCAATTTTTACCACGCTTTCCTCTCCCACAAGGTGGGGTAGCAGAGCCGCTGCATCGGCTGCTGGACAAGGGGGCAAAATGGGAGTGGGGGCCATGACACTTGGCGGCTTTCTAGGCCATCAAAGACTTGTTGGTCTCCAATGCAGTCCTGGCCCATTTCAATGAGGCACTCCTGGTGGTCCTGGCATGCGATGCATCTCCCTACAGTGTGGGGCGGTCCTCAGCCATCGATTTCCTGACGGCCAGGAGGTGCCGGTGGCATATTATTCCAGGACCCTGTCAGCAGCGGAGAGGAACTATGCCCAAATTGACTAGGAGGCGCTGGCCATAGTCACGGGAGTAAAAAAATTCCATGACTACCTGTATGGTAGGTCGTTCACTGTGGCACGGACCACAAGCCGCTCCTGGGCCTCCTTGCTTTGCACCGTCAAAACCCACATATGTTGTCCCCCCGTGTGCTGCAGTGGTCTATATTTCTTTCAGGGTACCAGTACTCGTTATTGCACCACCCTGGGAAAGCGATGGGCCATGCCGATGCCCTCAGCCGGCTTCAGCTGCTGACCTGTGATCCGGACCCGGCACCAGCGTTCCACGTGGCTTTCCTCGTGGATCTCCTGGACTGGCCCATCCAGGTACAAGATGTGGCCTGTCATACGGCCCAGGATCGAGTCCTCTCCCGGGTCTCTGACTGGGTGGGGAGGGGTTGGCCCAATCACCTGGGCCCCGATTTTGCTTCTTATACCACAAGGCGGAACGAGCTGTCAAGCCACAAGGGATGCATACTATGGGGGACATGGGTAGTTATCCCGGGACCGCTCTGCACCAAAGTACTGGTGGCCTTACACAAGTCCCATCCCAGAATCATCCAGATGAAGGCCCTGGCATGCAGCTGCATGTGGTGGCCAGGCATGTACAAAGAGATCAAGGACCTGGTCCTCCGATCCGGCACATGTCAAGAGTCATGCCCAGACCCTCCTCACAGGGGATTATCTCCAACTGGCATAAAAGCAGGCACGAAGCCCGGGGTTTGCATGTACCATCTGAACCCACAATAAACTACCATGCTGTTTTCACTGTTACTGGCCTCCCAACTCCAGTACTTTTCAGTATGACTTGTCCGCTTCTATTCAAGGGACTCCTTTAGCCTTTCTGTTTGCATCTCTCTGTCATGTATCTGTATCTATGTACCTGGCTGAGGATGACAGCCTGGTTCTAATTCTGCTGTACTCTATCCAGAGTCACCTCCTTTATGACTTCAGATAGGATATCTTTTTAACCTGCCTGCTGCTGGTACCTCTCCCATCCCCTCTGCTGCATATTTGGTATTGTCAGGCTTCTGTCATCCAGACTCTTGCCATACTGCAAAGGTAGAAGCTCCCTCATAGTCCTCACAAAGGTAGAAGCTACCTCATAGTATTCTATACTGCAAGAATCTAAAAGAGCCCTAGCTGGCCCTAAAGGGGAGCAATGCTCATTCTTGAATGCTGCCAGGGAGATGAGTGGGAGATGGTTGTGACTGGAATGTAAATGAAAAGGCAATCGAGATCTACGTAGAGTAGATCTAGATTCCATCTGTTTAGACTGGAAACCTGCTGGGAGAGTATCAGAATTTCTGTCACAAGAAAAATGTATAGGCCTAGCTGGTCTCTTTGCTGAGGTAAGATCTAGCATAGGGAATGAAAGCAACGAATCCTGAAAAATTTCTTCTAGGAAGAAGAAGAAGAAGAGGAAGAAAAGGAGGAAGAGGAGGAGAAGGAGAAGGAGGAGGAGATTGGATTTATACCCTGCCCTTCACTACCCAAAGGAGTCTCAGAGCAGTTTACAAACTCCTTTCCCTTCCCCTTCCCACAACAGACACCCTGTGAGGTAGGTGGGGCTGAGAGAGCTCTTTTGAGAACTGTCCTTGAGAGAACAGCTCTGACAGAACTATGGCTTGCTCAAAGTCATCCAGCAGCTGCAAGTGGGGGACTGAGGAATCAAACCTGGTTCTCCCAGATTAGAGTCCACACACTTAAACACTACACCAGACTGGCTGAAGGAGGTGATGGAGGATAGATCCTTGCCCAAAACAGGATGAAGTCCCTATGGATGTTATTTTGCCAGTGTGTAGAGGAGACAGATTGGTGCAGAGATTTCACTAGCCAAGGGAGATGTGATTAGTAAAAAAAAATGATTCACTGTGCAACACTGCTGTTCTGTCCTACCCACCCTATATCTCAACTGATATCTCTTCTCTTGGGGATGTTATTTCCTTTTCTGGATTCTACCTCTTCCAAGCATAGGGGATCAAAGGGGAAGAAACTTGGTTTCTACTTTTTTCCCTACAATGGGATGTATACTATATGAATAGTTTATACAGCCCCCAATAAAAACAGAGCTGGGGATGTGGCTTCTGAGAACAAGTGGAAGGGGTTAAAAGTGAAGGGAGACAGGAGGGTGGGGCTTGTTGATTCCTTTACAGACCCCTTTAATACAAGTATTGCTCTGTATTTTCAACTCAGGTTGGTTTACAGTGTTGTTGATTGGGTGCTGTATTTCTTCTCAATGGCTCCTTAAAAAGGATTCATTAGTACAGAAATGTAGCTCACTGCAAATTCCTCAATAATTAATACAGTTACGGCACTTGATTAAGCCAAGGATTTGTGCTTCACCTATCCTAGCCATGAAATGACTGTCCCTGAGTTAACAAATATGTTTCTAAAACAACATTTTTTTTGACATACTGTCTCTTGTTTTTGCCATCAGAACTAGAAATATACCTTTCTCTTTAAATAAAAAAAAATACAAAGACCAGAGATCACAAGTTGCAGAAAAGTTTGTGGAACATCCCTCCTTCAATCATTTTGTTACTCTAAAAAATGACAATTATAAAATGCTGCAGCAGAACTGAAAAAAATAATTTTTTAGATAGACTTCTGATCTCATGTTTGACATTTCAGAACCACAGTGCTGACTGCTTCCTCCTTTGCTTCTTCTGCCTTCTCTTCTAGATGTGTTAACTAGCACTTTCATTCTGAGTAAAGGTCATCCTTGCAGAATCAGCAACAAAATCCAGTGGATGCACAATCTAATTATTTTGACATCTGAACATATGAAAGTCTCTTATACTGAGTCTTACCTTTAGTCTACCCAGAGTATTGCTATCTATCATGGATGCTCAATCACCTGCCAGTTTGGCTCACAGTCGGTTCGCCACTTGCAGTCAGCACTGTCAAATGTTAAGCAACATGTCTGACTGTATTTGAATAGCTTGCATATGTTCAGTCATGCAAAAGAGACCATTGTAAATGTGTGATCACATATTACTGTTTTCCCACAGCTTCTCCCATCCACCCACTTACCCAGCATCACTGGCACTTCACTGTTTTCTGTGTGCCACATTCTTAAAGTGCATTAAACACCAACAATTTAAAGTCAGACAATTATAGTTGTGAGCCCTGTCTCCCTTATTGTGGTTTGACTAGAGCTTAGTCTACAAGACACAGGCATCACAGGGACATTTATGTTTACATGTTACATAGTAGTTTATTTCTAAGACTTATATTCATTTGCCACTTAGGAATGCACATCAACAATCCTGTAAAGATTTCCTGTGATCGTTTTAGCCTGTGGCAATTTCAATATTTGCATAATGCTCCTGGGAAAGAAAACTTTCAATATCTAGATCATAGATTTCTGATTCCAAAACTTCTGAAAGTAGAGGGCTTTACAATCTATTTCTATGATCTTCCTTTCAAAGTAGTACCTTCTACAACTTCCTTTAGAAAGTTTGCAATGAATTCTTGGATAAGTACTTCAAAGTTTTGGGGAAAGTTTACACCACATATTCTGTTTGCACAAGGCAGCTAATGTTTGCAACTGTAAACACTCATGGAAAGTAACCTTGCCAAACAACATCCCACCGTTCAGGAACGTTGTGAGTGTATTTTCTAATCTGAGCAAAAGTGAATGGTTATGGCACAGACAGGTAAATCTCCAGATCTAGACCAATTCATACCACCTCAAGGTAAATGTAATCCCCCCCCCCCTGTTCTTTAGACTATCATATGTTCCAAACCCTTCAGCATATGAAGTGACTTATGCAGGGCATATTTCAAAAACAGCAGCTTGACACAACAGTCAGTTCCAACTGTGAACAAAAACACTGATGTCTCTAGACAGAAGCTTGACTCATTTGTAACCAGTTTGTTCACTGGAAGTTTGAATGTAAATCATGTTTGTTTTGAAGTTTTCAGCATCTCTGATTGGCAGTACCCCTCTGTGAGACAAAGCACCTCTGTTTCCTCCCAAGGGGTTAATGTGAACAGTAATGGGCCTATTCCTGCTTGCAAGTGTCAGTAATTGGGCCTCTCTACCTACACTGTTCTTATCACTTTCAAGATCAGACTCAAGAATGTGGTAATTAGCTCTTCTTGAGAACCTGCGGTCCACTGGATGGGAGGGGGGAAACAGGAGTGATGCCATAATCTACTAGAGGATTTCAGAGAGAACGCATCCTGATTAGATTTGAACCATCACCTGACACCAGATGGCTTGAGACAAAGACAGAGAGAAGCCACAAATAAGTTTGTGATTTCTGTGAACTGAGGCCTGGACCATGTTAAGCATGCACTGCAATGAACAGCTATGTAGAGAACACTTAAGCCTCTGTCTTGCACTCTGAGACTTTAAGGTTGTGCCATCTAATACCAGGTATCAATGTATTAGATAGAAAAGTTAGCTTCTAGGTTTTCACCTGTAAGGCTTTAAGAGTTTGTGTTGCCTAGTAACAAACTTACTCTTAAAATATTTACTAAACCTTATACATTTTCACCAAGGTCTGATTTATTGTGTACAGCCAGCCCTGAGAACCCATGGGGCCCAGCCTCGGGCTCCTTGACAGCCTCCAAGCTCTGTCTCAGGACAGAGGCTTTCCCTCCAAATTCCTATCCAGGAACCATTTCTATCAAGATTCCAGGAGCTTAACCTGAAACCTTTTGCATGCAGAGCTTGTGCTTGAATACTGAGTGATGACCTCCTCTAGATTTGATGGTAAACATATTAATGACTTACATTTCCAGGCAAAACAGCCTGCAATAAAACAGTGCACAAGCTCTTTGGCTTTGAAATATTTTATGAGGAAATGTTTAGTTTGCGTTACAGACATAATTTATATGTTTAGGGACATGGTTGGTCTAATTATCTGAGACTCTTTAATTTGAGACTACTTTTACATGAGACTTTTGAAAAGTTTGACTTTCCTTAGGATGGTCTCATAAAAACTATGCTGTGTGTAACAAACAAGATGTCTTAAGTCCATTTATGAGTAAAGAATGTAGACTAGCTGTCAAGATGGGTTTTTTGTATGTAGCTGTAGCTGGGATTTTGACAGTTCTGTGGAGGTGGAAAGGATTGAACAATGTGAAGCATAATAAGGCACATTTGCTAGGAAACTTTTCAAATAATAGCATCTAGGAAAGGTAGGGTAAAGAGAATCTCTGTGCAGAAATAAGATGTTCTTATAAATGTGATCTTATCATTATTTTTGTTATCTCAAAGGAAAAAGTAGTTTTTCAGGACAACAAAATAATGGAAACTTTTAAAAATATAAATGCTAATTGCTCCAATCAGTGTGCATCTCTGCAGAACGGTTAGGATCTAGTTACAAGAAAATGTTGCTGGATCAGAACTATGCATCTGGCATTAAGGTTGCATGCATTCTGCCACTGTGTACAACATGAACAGATTGCTGAAGAAATCATATGTTTAAAAGGGCTTCACTTGGTTTTGGTCGGGTTTTGTTCATTTCTGAGATTATAACATCAGCCTTGGTTTGCGTTGGACAATAATCCTGAAAATTCTAGAGAGAGGGCCAAACTAAACATGATGGCTCCAAATCACCCAGTGAGCTTCCAAAGAAGAATGGAGATTGGAACCTGGATCTCCCAAATCCTAGTCTGAAACTCTTAACTACTATACCATACTGGCTTTTGTGTGGTGGCTGCTGTTGACCAGTAGCAAGCTGCTAGGTCGGGGTGAGTCATCCAGATCAGATTATAGTATCTTGCCTGGTGTTGCTGGCAGGCCTGATGCTGAAAAAGTCCTCCTTCAAAGGCCAAAACAGCTTTGGAAAGAGCCTTGCCCCCTCCCCTTGTCTTTTACTGTCAGAAGCCAAGCCTTTGTGGCTGGTAATAATGTTGTGGTTTCCATGCAGCTACCACAACAGTCTCTGAGCTTCTTGAAGCTACAGTCACAGCTTCTATTATTTGGATGGGGGTGAATCCCCAAATGCAGTTTTGTTTCAGATTTTTCAGCAAATCTGGGGCTATTTTCAAGTTTGTAGAAAGATCTGTCTTGTCTATTCATGGCTCCAGTCTTTGGATTTAAGTATCCACAAATTTGGCCATGTTGAGAATTAGAAATAACAAGAGGTGGGACCTGCAATACTCACAGGAGGGAGAAGGAGCGTCACCGAGCGGAGCTAGCAGCTGCAGGTAAGTCTTCTTTCCCACCCCATCCCATGGTGAGGCCTGGGCCCACCAATCCTTCTCCCCCGCCCCCCACACCAACAGTGAGGCCTGAGGCTTCTAGCTGCCAGGACCCCAATTCCCCCCCCCCTCCCACGGGCACTGGTGAGGCCTGAGTGGCTCTCACTGGGCTTGCCAATCTCCCTCCCACCCCCCGGCACCAGCGGTGAGGCTTGGACACCTCTCAACCACCGGGCCGCTGCAGTTCCCAGAGCATTCCCTGCACATGCACAGGGAACACTGTTTTACTTTTGGGGGGATTTAAATATCCCCCTGAAAGTTTTTTAAGCTCTTTAGATTTTTCTGCACACATGGGGAGTCCCCCAAGTGTGCACAAAAAATTCCCTGCCCCCTAAGTGCCCCCTCCATGCAGATTTAGATATCTGCATGGAGGGGGCAACTTGGCTATTAGTATATAGACGATGGGTGGAAGTTTTAATTCAGAAATTACTACCTAAATAACTACCGTATTTTTCGCTCCATAAGACGCATCTGACCATAAGACGCACCTAGCTCTGCTCGGTGCCGTGGCTTGGGAAAGGTGAGGGGGGTTTAAGACGCACACACTTCCCCCCCCCCCGCTTTTTTTGGGAGAAAAAGTGAGTCTTATGGAGCAAAAAATACGGTATGTACTATAATGCAATGTACATTTCTCTCTTTAAAATGAGGGGGGGACCCCAAAGACAAAACTGAGACATGGCATTTTGGGGCCTGTAGATTCCCCCCCCCCCCCCCAATGATTGTCTCATTGTTTATGAGTCAAATACTGAAAACTCATAACTCCAAGACAAATGATACTATTATAGTTATGCCTCATGCTGTGAACAGTGTGGTAGATATTTCTACACAATTCATTTCAGCACAATGAATCAGAACAAGCCAGACTAAATATGTTTTTTTATTTCCTTGTTATAATAACGAGTTCTTATTACAGCAAAAACCTTCATTTATCAATGCAGAAAGAAAACTGGTCATGAAGGAGAATTTCATAATAATAATAATAATAATAACAATTTGTCTTGCATAAATAACAATGAGCTTATATTTAAAGGCAAAGGAATACAAAACTTACCTTTCCCCATAAGTCCTGCTCCAGGTAATCAAATTTTTAAAGTATTTCCCATTTTATTGATCACCCAAGCATTCTAGGTTAAATAAATGCTGTATGCAATTTGAAACACCAATTATGTTGTATCAGTACTAAACAGTGGCCCTAATGAATGGCTCATGCATGTGCCCTCTTATTAAATAAGTTGCTACTTGACAGACCCTTTAAGTACAGGTATGGAATTTTTAACTGTAATAACTTATACATTTTTGTTCTGACACTTTCTTCACTTAATTTCTGGTAAAGTTAATTTTGCCCCCATACCCTGAAATGCAGACAGCAGACCCAATGCATGGGTTAAACTAGGATTTATTAATTATACTATGAACTGCACATGAAATTCACCCCCTCTCTCACTATGCTGGCTCCTTAAGAGGCTGACCATTGGGTTTGCCGGCATTTGGGTAACCCACTGTGACTCCAAACTTGACTTGTCCATGCCTGCTTTTCCTCTCCTGCATCAAACATGTGCAGAGATTTGTTGCCCATCACTTCCCCCCACTATACAGTGTAATGGTTCAAAAGTGGTTGTGCAGCACCAAGTGAGTAACCCCCACCAGCCCCCTAGGACCATGCAGCCCATCAGTGATTGGTTTGGGTGGCTGTCCCCCTCCTTGGATGCCTCAGGGTACTTGACAATCTAATCAAGCATAAGCACCTCACCTGAACAAATCCTGCCAGCCCCAGTTAGGGCCTCAGAAATAGGCCTGTTAATAAAATGCAGCCCCACAACAATAAATGTGAAGCAGCAAGCAAAAATTCCTGCTTGGCCCCAAAGCGACCAGCTAATCTCACATGGCTGCCTCAGGGAAGAAAGGGTGGGAAGCTCTGCCTCTAAAAGAGTGCCAAACAACTTTAAGTCATCTTCTGTTCTCAGCATTCTCACTGGCTGCACTGCACCAGGCAGACGTTCTTCTTTCCTCGCCTCCAGTGTCTGGTGACTCCAATTCTCTAAGGGAGGTGGGTGCAAAACTGCCCCTGCCACTGTTGGGCAGAAGCATGCTTGCTCCTGTTGTCACTAATTTTGAGTTTACTAGCTTCCCTCTGTCAATAACGGTGACTTGCTCCCATCTTTGCTCGTCTTAGTGAGGACTTCTGTACTGAATTTAGCAGATTTTGGATTATGTATATGCGTGTTTTGATTTATAGAGTCACAATGAAGATTTCATTGATTTAAGGAACCATATTTGTAAAGCTTATTGATTTGATTGGGGGAGGATTCCCTCAGAAGGTCATATTACATGAAAGAGGGTGCCTTCTTACACAGCATGGATACTTCTAGAAATGAAGTGAACATTTATAAATGTTTTAAAAAACTGTAAAATCTTCCAGTTTTGCCATGGAAATTTTAAATAGCAAAATTTGAAATTTGAATTGTACTTTTAATGTGAATTATTTTACCCAAGAATTTGAAATCCAGAGTCTTAAGACATTTTGGCATCTCTTTATAGTTTGATTTTGACATGTTTTGAATGTGAGATCTCATATATCCATTGACAAATACAAATCACAATTTCATGTTATCTATCAAATGGAGACAAATAAATAACAGTATTATGTGTCAACTATTGATTACTGTCAAATATTAAATATTACTTCATTCTAACCATAAACACTGTCAAATATGATGGAGACACGGTTTTCAATCTCCTAGTCACTGCTGGGCTGTTTGGAATCTTAATTAGCAGTTCAATAATGCTAGAAGAGCTTCTGCAAAAGCCAGTTTTTCCAATACTATTGATCTTTTTCTGCAACACACAGAGGAAACTTCTAGGTGTGTTCCATGGCATACTCTTGGTTACAACAGGCAATAGCTGGGCAAAACAGTTCTTCATGTAAACTGAGTTCATCCTAGGTCATCATTGTGACACATTTCTTGCTTGTTATGGATGTAGAACATGTTGTGTGAGTGTTTGGTGAATATCACTTATTGATATGTGTTTTGTGGAAATGGCTTTTATCAAGTTGTGTTTACTGCAAGTTATATGCAGAGACAAACTGACTACATGTGCACTCCAATTATTAGCACCAAGAGATAAATTTGACTAATGCTACCTGTGCTCACTGCAATCAGAAATACATTAAATAAATGCACTGAAATTGGACTATCACACCAACACAGAGAAAGAAGGAAAGGGCAACTTTAAATATAACCACTAAATTATAAGAGAACACTGGAAAAATTCAACCACTAGTTCTAATTTGTAGGAAAGAATCTGTTAATGTCCAGGGTTGAATCCTATCAACTAGTGCAAGAGGGAGGAGGGGCAATCTTACCAGTTGTCCCCCCCCCCTCCGGTTCCTTATGGCCTTTTGCTCATGCAGATCCCATGATCTCTGGCATGGTTCATTCAGAGGTTAAAAGGGACCCACATCCTTCTTGTTTCAATAGAAATCTGCTATGGTACAACCCATTATGAATAATCAGCACAAATGCCTATCAGCAAAAAAATGAAAACAAAAAACCAACAACAACAAACTATGGTACTGTAATGCACTCTACATAGATCTCCCCTCAATGTCACCTTGCAGATTCCAGAATGTTGAAGTTCAGTTATTATCAAGAGCTAGATAGGGTATGCATATTATTCCCATTCTGCAGTTATTCCATTGGCTACCCATCAGTTACAGTGCTCAGTTCAAGGAGCTAGTTATCATACTCTTTATAGCCTTGGTCCTTCATATCTGCAGGACCGCTTCTCACCCTGTGCTTCACCCTATGCACCACAATACCTTCACTCATCCAAGCAGGGCCTTCTACAGGTGCCAGCTTGAAAATGGACACAATCAACCACTGCCCATACACATACATTTTCTCACACTGCCCCCACCTTATAAAATAGCCTGCCTGATGAGGTCAGGAAGGCCCTCCACTCACCTGAATTTCTGCAAACTATGCAAAACTGAATTATTGATGAGGGCCTTTTTACACAGGCAGTAGGGCTGTATTGTAATGAACTGGTTTGGAAAGATGCTTTGGTAAAGGGATAGGGGCTGTGATTACTACTGTGTACAGTACATATGGTCTGTTGCTATAAGCATGATCCCACTGTGCATTTCTGCATTGTTTAATATGCCATGCTAATACTGATGTTTTATTTCAGCTTTGTATTTGACCGACACTGTGAAATCCACCATGAGTCTCAGTTAGAAAGGTGGACTATAAATGACTTGAACATACAAACAAGTTGTATTTGATGCTGAGAATGGAAAAGGCATTGTCCAGGACAATCAATAAAAGCAAATTATATTTGATTCTAACCTGTTTCCATGTTTAAAGAAATGACATCAAGTGTGATTTCTGTTAATTTCCTCATGGGCTTTAACGTGAGGCAATCATTTCCCAGAATCATCTGTAACATGCACACCGTAGTTGCATGACAGACCAGGCAATATGAAAGGATTCTCGGAAAGCAGAAAACCTGAAAAACACTGTGATACCAGTTGGAAAACATTCATCAGTACTGTCAGATACTAAATACCAGTGCATTGCAACTATCAAACATTGTCAGATACCAACTGTCAGTTATCATATACTGAAATAAAGAATCACTGAGTGTCAAATGTGAATATCAAATATTTGTGGAATATTTAGCACATATTATTAGCAAAATATTCTGAGGTGCCACATACCATCTGAAGACTATTCAGCAGCAAATCTGAGAAGGAGAATTTTTGGAATCACATTAATTTCATCACTATGTTTATTATTTCAACATAAATATTATAAAATATTAAATATATGTTAATGATTTTGATCATAACAACTGTCCCATTTCTATGAGCCATATATTTTAAAAATATACTCCATCAGACCGGTTAAATGATGCAGTTTCGATAATCTTGCACACAGTATTTTCACCAATATTAACAAATTCTTTATGAATAACATTTACATTTAGATCCAGTAATATACACAATAAAATTGTTTGCATACCATTCCTAAATCAGTATGTGGTGATTTCATAGGTTGTGGCTTGAATCCTATGCTTCAGTTCTACTTGCACAGCTATTCATGGCAGGATTGGCCCTCCAATACAGCAATCATTCATCTACCATTCGATACATTTCAGCTGATTGAAAGACACATGTCTTACATGAGCAGAAGTGCCCAGCATCAGATCAGTGTGTTCTGCAGCTGCAGTAGAGAACTGCATCTGTAATAGAAATGGGCATAGCACAAGTGGAAACTAGGCATAGGATCCAAACCTATATTTATTATTGTATCATAATAACTTGCACATTTAGGACACCACTGCCACCTATGTGCATCTATTCCCATGTGCATCTATTCCCAATAAGAACAGGTGTTAAGCTGTTCAGTTTCTGAGGTGTCAGGTACCACCTGCAGATCATTTTAAACTATGTTTCTTTTAAATTTGGATGTAACATAGAATGGTCTAGAGAACTAGATCATATTCTTTTGTTCTTAATTATGTTGTGAAAGTACTATGATACTTTGCCTTATGTTGATCATGGTCAACAGTATCCAGATTCCTAAAAAAAAAATGTAAATCTTAAATATAATATTTCTTCAGATTTCCCTTACTAAGCTTTGTTCTATTTTGGATAGGCTCATGTTTACCTAATTACCTCAAAATTGTATTACAGTGTCTAATTCGGCAGTACTGAAAAAGGGGAGTCTAGAATCAAGCACCTTTACACACTTGGCCATATCTCTCTATATAATAATTCTCTGCATGGTGGTGGCACGCTCCTGAATATTCCACACACCACCCCAGCCTTTGGTCCCCTGGCCTGTCAATCAGAAGCTGTCCCTATCCATTGGCAGTGAATACTCGCATGCTATTAGCTGGGTCTGCTCCTCTTCCCTGCCCACTCCTTCAGCCTCTGTGCCCTGTCAGAATTTCTGGCAGATGGTTTTTTGCTCTTGACGAAGACACTTCTCCTGCTTCCTTCCTGTGGGGGGATTAACTGTTACCTCAGTGGCTGTTGGTAGGTGAAACAAAATGTCAGTTACCTGTGTTTATAAGATGGCTGCTGCCTGTGGTTTGTTTAAAATGTTTCCCCATAAGGTTCAACTGTTACCTCAGTGGGTATTAGTAGGTGAAATGAAATGGCAGTTGCCTGTGTTTATAAGACAGCTGCTGTCTGTGGTCTGTTTAAAATGTTCCCCCATAAGGTTCAATTGAGCTGTAGTTCCAGAGAGGGGCCTGCAGGAGTATCACTCACTGGGTTGAATGGGGCTTTCTCATATGCTGGCCTACAGTTCCCAGCTGCCCCAAGACCAAAAAGTGCGGGAAAAGAGGGACTCTCCCAAGGGGTGGGGCACCATTAATATAGATCCCAGCCCATCCAGGGAGGATTGTGTTTAACCCCTGTTTTGTTTAGTTGTCCCTTATTCATTTAGTGTGTTCCTGTGCTTCATAATTGTGTAAATACTAAAATAAATCATTCTATTTGGACCAATAATCTGTGTTGTGCTCTGACCCCATAGTCTCCCCAACTATGCCAATACCAAAGGGAGGGGGTAGCCCAGGGAAGCAAGAAAAGGCCAGACCCTTGGGTTGCCGACTGTCTAGGAATCCCCCAAAGATTGTGGATTCCATCTCCAAATAGGGAGATTTGACCACAGGGGTCTCACTGACCCTCAAAAAAGGCAGTGTCAGGGCTTCAGAGCATGCTAGAGGCTGCAGGTGTGGGGGGAATGAAAAGCTGAAGAATGAGGGGGAAATTAAGGTAGGTTGATACTTGGCTGGGGAAGGAGAAGGGGTTGCCAACTCCAGGTGGGGAATTCCTGGAGATTTGAGGAGTGGAGCCTGGAGAGGGTGAGGTTGGAGGAGAAGTAGGGCCTCAGACAGGTACAATGCCATAGACTCTGACCTCCAAACCAGTTATTCCCTCTTGGGGAACCACTGCTGCCAATCTCCAGGTGAGGGCAGGAGATCACTCAGAATTTCAACTGCTCTTCAGGTAGCAGAGATCAGTTCCTCGGAGAAAATGGTGGACTCTGTGTCATTATACCATGCTGAGGCTGCCACAGCAAATTGATGCTGAGTGCCCAAGGCCTTGACACTCTCCAAGAGCCTCTTTCTAGAGCCCTTTGTATTTATTCCCACCCCAAGGCCAAAAAGTGCAGTGGGGGGAGATGGAAAGCTGAAGAGTGAAAGGAAAATAAAGGTAAGTTGATGCTTGGCTGGGAATGAGATAGGGTTGCCAACTCCAGGTGGGGAATTCCTGGAGATTTGAGGGGTGGAGCCTGGAGAGGGTGAGGTTGGAGGAAAGCTGGGACCTCAGACAGATACAATGCCATAGACTCTGCCCTCCAAACCAGCAATTCCCTCTTGGGGAACTGCTGTTGCCAATCTCCAGGTGAGGGCAGGAGATCACTCAAAATTACAACTGCTCTTCAGGTAGCACAGATCAGTTCCCCTGGAGAAAATGGTGGACTCTGTGTCATTATACCCTGCTGAGGCCACATCAAATTGACGCTGAGTGCCCAAGGCCTTGGCACCCTCCCAGAGCCTCTTTCTAGAGCCCTTTGTATTTCTTCCCACAATGGGCCTTACTCCTAGTGATACTATGTTTCCATTCTTCAAAGGGCAGCTCCGTGGATGCTAGATCTTCTGCAGCAAAGATTCCTAACAAATTCAGTGACCAAGAACCATGCACCTTACCACCATGTCCAGATCCCATGGTTTCAAGCTGAGTTTTACTTGGTCCAGTGCTAGAAAAAATTAAGCTGTTCAAAAATGAAAAGAAAGTGGAATGTGCAAATTCATTGGAAAGGTACTGATGTCCATGCATACTGATTTGGGTAGTAGATGGATTTGGCTTTAGGGTAAGTATAGATGTAAAGTGTGAAAATGAGCATAGAGATAGAAATACGAGAATGCCATATGCCACAGTGATGTAGATAGGAACACTCAGTGTTGGCAACAGTGGGAGGGCTTCTAGTGTCCTGGTCCCACTGCTGGACCTCCTGATGGCACCTGGTATTTTAGGCCACTGTGTGGCAGGGTGTTGGATTCGATGGGCCATTGGCCTAATTCAACATTGGCTTCTCTTATGTTCTTATGACCCTTATTTGACTTGGGAAATCCAGTTGGTGGTGCACGCTATAAATGTAGAGGTAGGGGTAGAGTTGTGCACTATTGACTTGGTGCCTATCCTGGAGCCCACATTACTACAAACTGCTTCCTGAGTATCTTTTATTATATTTTATTTATGTCTATATTTTAAATTGCTGCAGGTCACTTTTTGAATCAGTTTGCAGGCTGAAAAGCAAGGCAAAATATAATAAAGACATAATCTGTAAAGTTTTTTCCCCTGTTCCTGTTATAATTTTTTCCTGTTTCACTTTTCACTGATCCAGTTCTGTTTTAATTGCTACAGATTTGTCGCATATATTTATCGCACTTGTGACTTAGACCTTGAACTCTTGGAGGACAAGGCTCTTTTTTCTTTTAAAACAAAGACGTTCAGTTACCTAAGGAGAGTAACAGGGCACTATGTGTATCATTAAAAACCACCGAAGTGTGCTATTTCCTTGCTAATACTGCATCACATTATAGGAAATGATAATTTTATTGTCAAGTACTTCAGTTCAATTCATGGTTATAGATGCTTATAGTTAATTTATTGCAAGGGGACCTAATCATGTATACTGGTAAGTGGATTGCATCTATTACCTCTTACAGGTGTACATAGGAATTCAATACAGGGGTTGTCTGACAACTAACAGGTCAGGGGGAAAATCCCAGTTGCCAAAGGAATACAGCTATGTCCTTCCTCTAAGCATTAGCTGTTTTCAATTAGGATATAAACCTTCAAAAATGATAGGACACATTTTTCATTGACTTAACTTAGCCAAGTTGTTCAGAATATACACAAAGCAACGGACCAATTAAAAAGACCTTGCAGAGCAGAGCAGAGCAGAAGGAAACATATAAGATGGATGGAAATTGCACCCAAATCCTAGCACTCACAAGAAGACAACAAGCAAAGGGCAAAAAGGTCACTGAACAAATATTTTAATAATGCTTTATTTGAAATTCCATCAGTTACACATTATTAGCTCTGCTGTGCTGCAGAAACACAGGAGGGATAATGTGAACTGCCTTATTTATAATACAACAAACCGCAGCACCTCCAGGGCATACATCGTCCAAACAATTGTATTTTGCAATTCATTGCTATATTTTCTGAATGTCAGCACCTTGCTGCCTTACTTTATGGGCTAGCAAGTATGATAGGGGGAAAAAGACTAGGTGGGGGTGTAATCAGGATCCCTTTTAAAATCTATTGAGATGTTGTAATCTGTGATTCTGGCTTTTTATTACACAGATCACCAGAGTACTTATTGGGGTCAGTTCTTTTGGCTTACACTGCTCTTTAAAGAGCAGTACACATTGATGGTATAGTATGGATAGTGTTAAAATGAACAAATAGTAATTCAGAATGGCAGGGATGTACTGCTGCACTCAAGCTGCTCTGGTGGAAATACGGTGGCCTGGTGTTCTCTAGGTGTTTGCTGCTCACAAGGTAGTAGGCTCCATTCTGGCAGCTTGCAGCACAATGGACCTTGTGGTCTGATTTCTACAGTACAGCAGCACCATCTGCCACAGCAGTTCCTCACCTATCATGGATGACTTGATAACAGAATTCAGTAGTGCCTGACCTTGTAAGGCTGGCCTAGAAATCTTTTGAAGCTTAGATGGGTATAACTCCGATTAGACTGGCCCTGTTGAGCACATTTCACTTCCTTACCTACAGTGCTTATGCAGACATTATGGGAAGTGATGGTTGATGTGGTGCCCAAGGCACCATTGTGCTCACCTATGTGTTTCCTGGTGTTGCCATCTTCTTATGCAGAAAGGGCTTTAGAAGTGCTCAGGAGTCCTGTTTTTGTAGCTTGAGAAACAGCTGCCTCCATCATATAAGGACACTTGACTTGGAACCTCCCAACAGTTTGTGCCAAAACCTCCATGGTAGCCATTTTGTGGTGATGCCCACTACCTGTTTTCAGACTTCAACAAGTGTTTGCAGGTTATGGACTCCTGTATTATGAGAGATATGTCTGAAACTGCTCTTAAAGGAGGAACTTGAAACAAGTAGGGCTCATCTGTATTTGAAGCCTGTGATAATTTTTTTATATTCTCAAATTAAAAACTAATGATTTGGAAGAGATCCTGCACTTTCAGTTGGTGTAGCTGTGGATGTAACTTTATAGAATATAATTTGTGGTAAGGACAAAAATGTTTTTTTTTTAATGGCCTGGTCATGTGAACCTTCATATTGGTGTTAAGACCTTATCCCAGTGCCAGTGGAGAGATTTCTTTCACTCCTGCTGTGCTGGTATTTGCCTTTCCTTCCACTTGGCAGGGAAGAAAGGACAATGTCTCCTCCAACCCTCCTTGAAGCTGCCTAGAAAACAGAAACCATTTTGTGTGTGTTTGAAAAGCAATATCATAACTATGATTGACTGAGTATGGTTCAGATAGGAATAGGTACTGTGAGAAGCTTTGCGGTATGCCTAAATAAAATGCAATATGTAGTACCACACTAAATGTGGAAACAAATGAAATGAAAAAGCAGATGGTCACAAAAGTTTATAAATTTGAAATACAAGCTGGTAACCCATGGGGGATATTTCCCTTGCCATCCCCCTCCCCACACTATCTCCTCTTTTATTTCTAGCTGCCCTACAGGGGCATAGAGTTTCGTAAATTCCGGGGTGGGGGCTCTTTAGCATGCTCACAAAGCACACACGCTTGCTGGGGCGATGTCCCCCTCACCAGGAAACCTCCGCGCCTCCCCAGGCCCTTCCGAGGCCCACCAGCCGTTGCTGCCAGGGCCCCTCCCCCCCACTCCTTCCCTCTCCCTTCGCTGGGAAAAGAGGGAGGGAGAGGGAAAGATGGAAGAGTGGCCAGGCCGGGTGGGGGGCAGAGAGGCACTGGCAGCAACAGCTGCTGGCCTCGGAAGGGCTCCGGGAGGCGCAGTGGCAGGCGCTATGTTTTTCCAGGGGGGGCCTCAGTCCTTTCAGGGGAGGCTTGAGCCCTTGAGCCCCCCCGTAGTCTACGCCTATGCTGCCCTAGCAATCTTTCCCCACTTCCATTTTTCCTGCCCACCCACACACCTACCTTTATCTCCTTCCCTCAGTCTTCAACTTTCCATCTTCCTAACAGGTCCTGAAGTTTCTTCCTTTACTTCTCTCCAAATCATCTAACTGTTCCCAAACTTTTTCTGCTCCTTCTCCTCTCAGTTTTATACCCTTTCTTCTCTGTCCTTCTCTCCCTGTTCCCTGCTTCCTTCTTTCCATCCCTCCTTCCTATATTTTACCTTTCTCTGACTCCCCCCATCCTGCTAATACTATCCAAGATATGTAAGCCTTGGCAAAGTTGTTTGGGGTTGCCTAGTGATTCCAGAAATGGCCACTGAGGCCTCAGTTGGTATATTTTCCTTAAAGTTGAAGACATTGTTTATGATGTGGGGAGGTTAACCCCCAAAGTATATACATTTTAGATTTCAATTTTTTTCTACCTGGAAATTTTTCATGTCAGTCCTTTGTCCCATTATGAAGATGTTTTGATACACCTGCCACAGTTAGATTCAGAATCAGATATATAGATTACTTAAACTTATGTACAGGGGGGCACAAAAATAAGGGGAGTACCATTTTCAAAATAAATGAGGGAAAACTGAAAGGCACATGACTAACTTTCTAGCATCTTAGGCGGCTGACAAGCATCTATGCATTCAGTTTATTCTATGTAAATAGATATGCTCAGAATGGTAACAGAGATACAGATTTGAGGACCATACTTTGCAAGAAGATCACATGCCAACTCTGTCTCTATATCCACAAAGGTAATATTATTATAGGACCTAATTATATCACCTATTATTGGGACTGACCCACTTGTTTATCCTCCATTGTGATACATACCATCACATATCAGCCATGTCACCAGCTCTTTGCATCAAATAGTTTGGTCCCTTTTCAAAACAACAAATGGACACATATCTGAAATTAACAAAGAAATATTCAAAACCTTTGGGGGGAACATTTCAGTCCCATAGTATACACTGTTAATTATCTAAAAGTCTCCATTTGCTAGCAGAAGAACTTCAAAGGGAAAAACCAGCTTGAAATCAGTGCATTGGAACTCATCCAGAAATGTGAGGCCAATAGCATTAAGACCTTCTTATAATGATAAGTGAATGTTCAGTTACTTGATGAGGTCACTAAATAAATAAATAAGCACAACTCATTCTAGTTAGCTTCATGTTAGATAAAAAAACAGGAATAAATAATGCAAACAGTTTTATTTACTTTTGATACATTGCTAGGATTATTTTCAGCAAGTATTAAAGCTCACTAGGCAGGGTACAATGTTCTTCAGAGTGGAATGGAATGTTGCCATTTGGATGAAAGTATGACTAGGCCAAGGCTGATTGTTTTTCAAAAGTTTATTCATGCACCATAAATGTAGCAGGCATTTCAAAATTGTATTGAAGTAATATACCTCAGAGCACAAGAACAAGGTCCTGCTCCTCAGATCAAGAAGCTTACTTTACTTCTTAACATATGAAGCAGTTTGTTTGAAACCCATGGAAAAACAGAAAAAAGTCATTGGAACATATCCATATGTTCTTACCAGAATCAAAAAACTCATAAGCCTGACTACATTTTCTTCTGAAACATCTGAAAGTTTGCTGTCCAAGCATATGGAATGAAGCACTTTAGAGTATGTCCATATGATGACTTTCTCTACTTATTGGCATTTAAGTAGATAAAGAAGCCAGAGAAATGGGTCACTTTGCAATACTTCGGGTACTTCTCATGGGACAGCAGATGCTAACCTATGGATTCTGTAGCCTACAATATTGGAGGACAGCAAAAGACAGGAGACTAGTACAAGGTGGAACTCCTGTTATGCATCATTTGACTGGGCTGTTATCTAGAAGACAATTCTCATGTGTTATCTATGGTATTACTGCCAAAAATCACATTCATTGACTTTATACTCCATCTGCAGAAAGTGCTGGCAGCTGTACATTTTCTTCTCTGCAACAGTCCTTTTGGACTACAAGAAGATTTCTTCCGGGATCATGGCTGCAGCATGGACTAACAGTTACATGGGTTGGGAGGCAGTAAGCAATACCATCTTTTTCCTCTTTCATCAGCATGCTGACAGAAGAGGTGTGGGGCAATTTTGGCCCCTCATCCCTCCTCATTGAAGTCCCGTCCCCCCACTTGGGGACCTGGCAATCCTACTCCTGACTCATATGGCTGCTGGAGACAAGACATGGGAAAGATACATGTGTATGAGGATTGCTGAATCCAACACTATGTCATTGCAGTAACATCTGGAATGAACTCTCATATGAGACAGCTGGATTGCTGCTTATTAGTCTAGCATGGATAGCACAGTAGAATCAAACAGTTGTTTTTTTAAACAGCCATCTCTCCTTTCCTCTCCACCACTTTCCTTTAAACATTAAAATATCCAAATCACCCCCCTACCCAAACATTTTTCACTGCCACCACCTCAGCTTTTCTAGGGCATCCCATGGTAATACCAACAGCATCTAGAACTGGATATTCCATTCTCTTGGGAAAGTAGATTCTGCCTTTTAACAGATAAAGTCTCTTTAATGGAAGAGACTATGGGCAATTTCCCCCTGCCCCCAGGTTTGGAACTTTCCCCCTTTCCTTGTACAAATTTTTTGATCAACACTCTGGGGCCAAGTTGAGAATTGGATATGTGATATTGATCACAGGAGCACTCTCAAAGTGCAGTGGCACAACAATGCTTCATCTACATAGTTAAAAAATGCTGCAGACATTGCTAATGTAACATGGGTTGTGAACCTGGCTCATTCCATTTTCTCATCTGAATTCATGATAGATGGCTGAAGTTAACAGAATTGCAGTGCTGAAGCTAACAGAATTGCAGGCTTTGGAGAGCAGTGTTGAATCAGCTGCCACCAGCTCAATGCTTTATGGTTTCCATAGAATTCTGTTTAACTTTCCATCAATGCACTTATGCACAGAGGCAACCTATAGTTCTCAATATTGTAAAACTATCATGTACTCCTCTTTTACAATTCTGAAAAAAGAAGCACATTTTGCCCATAATAATGTGGATGTCCTGGATACAGAATTTCTTAATTAAATGCAGTATAACCTCAATCTCATTTCCAAGCAGCCAGTCTGTTTACACCTCTGTGAGCCGACCTACTTCTAGCACAGTAACCTCCTCAGTGATAGACAACCCCTGTGAAACCCTCAGAACTGTAGAAATTCCAGTCTTGGTAGGACTCTGGAAAGAAAAAAAACCCCTCTTTATAAAAGGCCTTCAGTTCTCATCTGTAGACAGAGGTAAATCCCTGCACATATTGCCTGAAGCGAAATTTGCATATACATCTGACATGTTAGATGTATTCCTAACAGCACCATCTATTGGGAGTTCATAAGATCTGGCATATTTTTCATTACACATCATCCTAAAATAAAATAGGTCTTCTTTTAAACAGTTTCATTTGTATTTCAATTTCTAATGTGCTTTTTAAAACAACACTTGAAGTACTCTAGATTATGGGCGGGGAGGGATTACGCACTGGAAAGTTTGAAGACAAACAGCTGTACAAGCTTTATGGGTTTTTAAAAATTATTGCCATCGACACATGCTTCCAACAAAGGTCATGTGGAGTTTAGTGTTCCACAGAAACATGTTTTGAGCTGCTCTTCTTAAGTGTTTTCTTCAAAAGAGCACATCAGACACAGTTCAGACAAACACCCATCAAGGAATCAGCCAAATTCATTAATGTCCTGGCCGCAGGCTTCTGGCACGGTGGTAGCTAGAGGGGTGCAAGGGGAAAAAATTTACTCAGATTTGGATATTTTAAAAATTCATGTCAAAACTTGTTTTGGAATCATTAGTAAAGCTATTTGTATTAATTCATAAACCCAGTAGATATTTCTATTGGTAGCATACCTGTTCCAATTAGAAAAAAATTCTCAGAGTTGATACTCCTCACCCAAGGGATCATCCCTGCCAAACTGAAGGCAGGTAAGTCTGCTGTAGCTACAGCTTTAGGCCTTAACGGTTTGGCTTTTCTTTAATGAGAAATCTAAACATCAAATTCTCAAGCAAAACTGTTTTCTTTTTAAAACAAATATAGTTGAATACTTCTGCTGCTGTTGAGATTTATTTATTTATAGTCCACCTTTCTCACAGGGACTCAAGGTGAATTACAGAGTGAGCCCATACAGTCAACAAAATGGGACATTGTAGAAGACTGGAACCAACCAGAAACTTAAAAGACAGAACTGAGACATAGCAGAAGTATTAACATGGCACATTAAATGGTTCAAAAAATACACAACAGGATCCTTCTGAGAGTAAGCTATACACAGTAGTATAGGCCATAGTCCCTAATCATGTATCCAAGTAGGTTTGTGAACCATTTTTGTACAGTGCCCTATTACCCATGCAGAAAAGCCCTCTTTTCAGTTTTGGATAGTGTGTGGAAAACCAGGAGAGTGGAAACCTCCCTGATCTCCTCAGGCAGACCATTTCATAAAGTGGGGTCCACAGTGGTGAAAGCACATATACAGGCAATGTTTTTTTTAACCCTTTTACTCATTTTACCCATTTTATCCTTTTACCCATTTGCAGGTTGGCACCTGCAGAAGCCCCTGCTCAGATGAGTGAAGCAGTCATGGTGGAGCAGAGAGGGAGAGGCAGGCTAAGGAAAGACTGACAAAATGAAGCACAAGGAAAGTGGGGCAAAAAGACCCGGGCTGAGTTGTTGCGGGGATTTCCATTCGCACTGTGTAGACTGATGTGGGACTATACTGGGGAGGAGGCAGAATGGAGCATTCACACTATGGGGCAGCCCCTGGTGGCACCACCACAGTGGCGTGCAGCTTTGGTTCATTTTGCTGACCTGAGCATAGGCACATGAGTGCATAGGTGCATGGGCACAGCAGCCAGATCAGTGGGTTCACATTACCGGTGCCACTTGATGTACGGCTTATTTGCATCCACACTGCCAGGAAGTGGGATGAATGCGCACCCAGACGGCTTTACACCGCTTTCACCAGGTACCTTTTTAAAGCAGGATGAAAGCGCTTCAGTGAGTGTGGCACGGCAATGTCAGGCAGCTGTGGCTGTGTGAATGGGCTCTCTTAATCTGCTTGCAAAGCGGGCCTATATCGGGCCAAACTGCCAGTCTCAGCCGCAGTCTCTAAAATAAGAGGGACCAAGGCCATGAAGGGCTTTTTAAGTGATAGCCAATAGGGATGGGCATGAACCAAATTATAACCCAAAATTCATAATGAACTGGGCCCAGTTCATGGTTCACAGGCCTTGGTTTGTGTGATTGAGTCTTCCATGAATGACTCATGAACGGCACTGTTTTTCATGGAGGTTCGTGGGAGCAGTTCATGGGCCAGACATGCTGGTACTGATGAATCAATTGTCCAGGCAATGGTGGGGGGTGGACTTCTGCAGCCCTTCTGCAGCCATGAAAACACCAATAGTGGTCCTCCAAAGCTTGACAGTCAGCTCTGACTGCCAGCTACAGAGCTCCCATTCTGCTCTAAGCCTCTAGCTTGCAGGGGGTCCATTTAAACACACTCCTGAACCTGTGGCTGCTGTGATTTCCCCAGAGCGCACTTTCCTGGGGGCACCTGCTTTGGCAGGCTGCTACTTGCCCCCCCAAGCTAATCTGTACACAACTTGGAGGACAGGTAGAGCAGCATCCCAGTAAGGTCCACTGCAAGTTGAATGCCTCTAGCTTGCAGGGAGGCTGCTTGACACATTCCACACTTTTTGCACATTGGACCCTAGGATCTTCCCCCACAAAGCCAATCTGCACACAACTTGGAGGGCAGGTAGAAGGGCATCCCAGGGTGGTCCTCTGTGAGTTTGATGCCTCTAGCTTGCAGGAGGGCAATTCAACATACTCCTTCCCCTTTTGCACATTGGACCCTAAGATTTTCCCTCCCAAAGCCAATCTGCACACAACTTGGAGGGCTGGTAGTGGGGCATCCTGGGGAGGTCTGCTGTAAGTTGGATGCCTCTAGCTTGCAGGGGGGCTGCTCAACACACACACCCCTTTTGTGCATTGGACCCTGGGATCTTCCTCCCCAAAGCCAACCTGTATAGAACTTGGAGAGCAGATAGAGGGGTATCCTGGGGAGGCCGCTGCAAATTTGATGCCTCTAGCCCACAGGGGACTGTTTTACCATGCTGTTAACCTTATGAACCACAAACCTGTTCATTAAACAGGAAGGTTTGTGGAGGTTTTTTGTTCATTGTTTGTGAGACTTCATGGACTATGAACCTCCATGAACCTCCATTTTCCCAGTTAATGTCCATCCTTAATAGGCAATACCTTAAATTGAGCCTGGTAACAAATGGGTGGTCAATGGAGTGTCTGCAGTATAAGAGTAATATGCATGCTCCCTCTAGCCCCCAATAATAACCAAGCCGTGGCATTCTGTGCCAACTGGAGTTTACAAATTGCTTTTGAGGGAAGACCAATGTACAGTGCATTACAGGAGTCTAGTCTTGATGTTACTATGGTGTGGATCCAGGTGACCAGATCAGCCCTATCCAGGTAAGGGGCCATCATATGGGCTAGGCTAAGTTGGTAGAAAGTATTTTTTTTGCAGCTGCATTAACTTGCTTCTCCAGTAGTTGGATCCAGTATAACCCCAAGGCTGTCAACTGAGTCAGTAAGGGTCAACTGAACTCCATCAAAAGTGGGCAACAATGTCCTTCAACACCCCTGCCTTTCCAACCAACATTGCCTCTGTCTATTCAGGGTTTAGTTTTAATTCATTCAGCTTTAGCCAGTTAACCACAGCAGCCAGGCAGCTATTCAGGACCTCTACCACATCACCAGGGTATCTGGATATGAAGGTACAGAGCTTCATATCAGCATATTAAAGACAATCAATCTCAAAAACTACAGTTTGTACTAAGGGCTTTACATAGAAATTGAAAAGCATGGGGGATAGAATTGCACCCTGTGGAAGCCCACAAGATGGGTCCCACAATGATGTCACCTGGTTTCCAGTAGCAACCCTCTGTGTCCTATCCTTAAGGAATGATTTGAACCAGTTCAACACACCTACTTCAATACCTACTTCTACCTCTAGGCACCTGTCAAGAAGCTGGACAGGCTGACCCCATGAGTTCCCAGGGCAAGAGCAAACAAGTAACCAGACTGATGTTATTTAAAAAGTATGCATATGATTTATTGGAAGAATTGACATGTTATTAGATTATAGCCAACAGATTATCAAAAGACATACAGAACACAAAACTACAAAGCTAGCTTTCAACTACCTAACACTTCCAGAAGGTTTGTCAGGTGGTGCAAAACTTACATTTAGTTAGTCAGTCAGTCAATCAGACAAGCCTTTATTGGCATATATAAATACATACAGTAGGGAGTCGGGTTAATTACAGATCAGAAAATACAAAATCTATATAAAATAAAATTAGAAAACAGAGTAAAAGCATAAAGAAACTTATTACTTATCAGGTCGTGTAACCACTGAGAAGAAACTTTGCTACTATATCAGTTATTTCCATATTAGGATTATCAAGCAAGAAAAAAACCTTAAAAGCATCAGAGGTCTCTAAGACTTGGGCTAATATGGGATACAAAAGATCCTGATGGGACGCCAGATAGAGAGGACACTGAAGGAGAACACGGGGGACAGTTTTGACACAGTCCTTCATACCGGGACAGCACCTGCTAGGGTAGGGGATCCCCTGGAATCTACCAGATAGAAGAGTAGAAGGAAGAGCATTAAATCTGGCCAAGAAGATGGCTCTGTGCAAATCTGGAGCTATGAGTTGATAGAAATATACAGCTGGAAGCTTTGCATTTGAAATAATCCCTAGGGGAGAACAGGTTCTGTTAGCCAGGTTATAGAGAATTTGCAACTCTAACCCAATAAACTAGATTTTATTTTTTAAAAAGCCTCAGACTCAGAAAGCAAAAAAAAAAAAATTCTAAGGATAATTTCAAGGACTATATTTTGGCTTCGATGTGAGACAGCCAACTAGAATTGACAGATTCAGAAAGTACTTGGCACATGAAACTAAAGGGGTCAGAGTTGAAGTGGAGTCATAACCAAATTAGTGTAGACTATGATTTTAGCAATTTTGCCAAGCATAGATCCAGGCCTGTACTCATGAAGTCTCAGAGTGGAATCTTTGCCCCTGGAAAGATACCATAATGATAGCTTTTGACCCCTCAAGTAAGGTGATGGTAACATTCAATCCTAGCATGCCTTTAGGAGAATTCTACAGAATCTTACATCATCGTTCCTGAAATCCCCCCCTGACAACTCCAGGATTGTGTCTACATGAGAAGTTAATTCCTCTGACCTTGGACTGATAAGGTGGTAGGTGGGCCAAGGCCCTCAATTAACAACACCGATGAGAAAGAGCTATGCACATGACTTTATGTATTAATCCTGGGGGAGGGGGGGTTGAGAATGATACTTTGCCTCACAGCACCTCAATAAGAATGCATGATCTACTGTATCAAAGGTTGCAGATATGCTCTATCAAGAGCAACAGAGAGGCTTGGCCTTTGTCTTCAGTCAGAGAGATCATCAACTAAAGCTAGCAGTGCTGTCTCTGTCCCACAGCCTGGCCTGAAGCCAGACTGAAAAGGATCTAGGGAGGATGAGTTATCCAAGAAGATGGAAATGGTCCCCTACTGCTCTCTTAATCACCTTTCCCAGAAAGGGCAGATTAGAGACTTCTTACCCAACCCCTGCATGTGGTCACTAAGAATTATTTCAGCCCTCCCGTTGTTGTTGCAGGTATTGATGATTTGTTCATATCTTGTGTGCAATTTGTGTACATATGGGACCTTTAAATAATTTATATGTATAATGTGTGTCATTTATAAATTTCATGTACGTATAATGCTGATGTATTGATGTATAAGCCATGCTGAAAAATTATATTTTATGGGGAAAATTCAACAAAACAAAATGGAGAGTGGCATGAAAAGAAACATTCATGAGTTCAGCTTGGGCATGAAAGAAACAAAATCAAGACAAGGATGTTTGAGCTGAACAGCAGGGTTGAGAAATTAGACAAAATCACAGAGTCTATCAAATGCTATTACTAGTGATGATAATTAACTAAAACTTCCAGAGTTAGAGTCATTGTGTAGTTGAAACAGAATGGGAAGGCTTTTGTTTTCATGCTCAGTTTGTGGTCTTCCCAAGGGTGACAGACTGACCACAATAAGAAACTGGATCCTGGCATAGATAGCCCTGAAGTCCAGTCCAACAGGGCTCTTCTCATGCTGAGCTTCAAGCAGCACTACTAACATCCATACTTCCATAATGATGATGCTTAACTGCAGTGGACAGTAGGCCAGCAGGTCCCTTTCCCAACAAGCTACCATGACGGCATAGAGGATAAGATTTCTGATTTGAGACCATATAACATGCCTGTTTGGTGTAGAGGTTAGGAGCACAGACTCTAATCTGGGAGAACTGGGTTTGATTCCCTACTTCTCCACATGCAGCTATTGGTGTGACCTTGGGTCAGTTACAAGTTATTTCAGAGCTGTTCTCTCACAAGCAGTTCCCAAAAGAGCTCTCTCAGCCCCACCTACCTCATAGAGTGTCTGTTGTGGGAAGGAGAAAAGAAAGGAGATTGTAAGCCACTCTGAGACTCCTTCAGGTAGTAAATGGCAGGGTATAGATTCAATCCCCCCCTCCTTGTGTCCTTGTTCCTGTACTTAAGCTCTCCTTCCGAAAGGGAACCTGTAGAAATATTTCTTATGAATGTGAAGTGGCAAAAATAGGGAAGGCAACAAAGCCCTGTCCCCTAGACAGAATCCAATAGGGTATTCAGTGCCCCTATGCCCATTGAACTGATTGAACCCTTTCATTGGTAACTGGTTCTGACAGCTAACTATGCCACATGATGGGAAGGTCTTCCAGGCTGCTCTACAATGCAGCCATGGATAAAAGTATATGGTAAAGTGAATGTACAAGAATGAGGAGATGCTAAAATAATTTTTTCATGCACCAAAGGAAAAAAGTAAGTTTGACTTTTACTTTTCCATTCAGGACATTATTGTGACAACAGCACATTTATTGTGGAATGAGATGGTATTTTGTTATCTCAGTGACATTATAGATTGAAATGATGATTTGAAACAATTTTCACTTCAATGGATTTTTCTTTTCCATTTTCATATTGGCAATAAATTTTGGAAATAGCTTGACTTCTGCTTCAATTCAGAATGTGGGATAACTTGGATGTAGACATTAGTCCACACAAGAGGACCTGCAAACATTTCTGAAGCATCTAGTCAGAGCAAAATAATACTGAGTACTTCAGTGCAAATACACGATTAACCTCACTGAAGTGCAGTTAACGAAGACAGAACTGCTTAGTGAACCTCTTATTTCTCTCCTTCTGGGCTTAATCTATATACTAATAGGCAAGTCGCCCAAATCTTTGGATACTTAAATCTGGTGACTGGAGCTGTGAACAGGCAACAAAATTCTTTCTACAAACCAGAAAAGGGCCAACACCACTGCTGGTGTGGGGAAGCAAGCGGAAGGCTGGGAGAGGGATGGTGGTAGAAAGAGAGAGTGATGGAGGGTAGAGAGAGAAAGTGATGGTGTGAGAGGCAGAAAGAAAGAGAAAGAGTGATGAGGTGGGGAGGCAGAAATAGAACGAGAGTTATGGGGTGGGAGGACAGAAAGAGAGGAAGTGACAGGCATGGAGGATAGACTACAGAGAGTAAGAAAAGGGGTGGCAGGAGAGAAAAAGAGTGTAAAAGAAGTTAGGAAAGAGGGGAGGAAGCAAAGGTGGGGAGAATGGAATAGCCACTCCTGCAAGTTTATTTCAGGTCCCCACTTGTTCCACTATAATCTTGAATTTTCAAAAGCTTTCCATACATACTTGAACTTTCCCCCTACACAGCAAAAAACAAGTAGGGAGGGGTGATAGTCAGCTGGGGGCGGGGAAGATTCCCTTCTAAACAATTCAGACTTCCAATTGAGATTGTGATTTCAAAACATGGATATAACATATACATGACAAGTGTGCATAGTTTGGCCCTGAGGACCAGACCAGGCAAGATACTGGACAATCTACAGTCAGCTCTCCGGTATGTTTTCCTTTGAACAGTATACATAGATGACCCCAATTTGGAGTATGGAAGGAGGAGTGATCTCTTTCCCCACATTCCATGTTAACAGTCTCAAATACACTCTCATGTGATATTTTTCCATTGGTGAAAAGTTAAATCAGTTTATTTATTTTATAAATAAATAAATAAATAAATAAATAAATAAATAAATAAATAAATAAAATCAGTTTGGCAAATAGCAGCTCTGGGAGGGTATTCAGCGTTGGGAAAACAGTGCTGGGGAAAGAGTCAAATCTCCTCATCCAGTGCAATAGTTCAAATCCAGATTGTTGTTGTTGTTATCCATTCAGTCATGTCCGACTCCTGGTGATTCTATGAGCCAGCTCTCTCCATGTTTTCAAATCTTGTACTATTTCTTTGAGTGGTCCCATGCCCAGGCTGGTGTCGACTTTTATGGTGTCTAGCCACCATGTTCTTTGGCGGCCCGGTTTCCTTTTGCTGCTAACCAATCCAAGCATGATTGCTTTTTCTAGTGAGTTCTTCTGCATGACATAGCTGAAGTAAGTCAGTCGCAGTTTTATGATTCTTCCATCCAATGACATGTCTGGTTTTATGTGGTCCAGTACTTGCTTGTTTGTCACCTTTGCTGTCCAAGGAATGCACAGGAGCCTTCTCCAGCACCACAGCTCAAATGAGTCAATTTTCCTCCTATCTTGCTTCTTCATCGTCCAACTTTCACAGCCATAGCATAGACTAATCTGCATTTGGTTACTAGGCTGATGTCCTTGCTTTTGCATATTTGATTCATGCTCATCATTGCTGTGCGACTCAGCATGATTTGACATTTTATTTCTGGACTGCATTCATTGTTTTGGTTGATCTGTGATCCTGAGAAAGTGAATTCTTCCATGTATTTGATCTCTTCATTGTCAACTGTTATTTTGATGTTTCTCTTCTTCTCACTTTCCTCTTTGATTTTCTTGATCAGGTATTCCAGGCCTTCTTTAGTTTCCGAGAGGAGGGTTGTGTTGACTTATCACCATATAGAAAATTGTTGATATTTCTTCTGCCAGTCTTTACCCTGATTTTTGACTCTTCCAGCTCTAACTTCCTCATGATTGTATCAGCATATATGTTGAATAGGAAAGGTGAAATAATGCAGCCTTGTCGTACTCCTTTCTCTATCTGGAACCAATCATTATCTTCATATGGTGTTCGCATAGTAGCTTCCTGGTCTGTGTACAATGATTGTATCTACTTGACCAAATGTGGTGGCACCCCCAGGTTTTGTAGGGTTCTCCGCAGTTTGTCATGATTGACACAGTCAAAGGTTTTCTTGTAATCAATGAAGCATAAGTAGATAATCTTTTGATACTCATGAGATTTCTCCATGATCCAACACAGATTTGCTTTATGGTCATGAGAGCCACATCCCCTTCTGAAGCCGGCTTGGACATCTTGTAATTCTCTTTCAATGGTTGGTGCCAGGCGTTGTATAATTTTAAGCAGAATTTTGCTAATGTGAGGGATGAAAGTGATTGTGCAATAATTGGAACAGTCTTTGGAATCTCCCTTTTTTGGTAGTGAAATGAACACTGAGCATTTCCAGTCCCTTGGCTATGTATTGGTCTCCCAAATTTTCAGACACAGGGCTCTAATAATTGCAGGTGGTACAGGCCTCAGCAATTCTGTGGAGATGATGTCAGCACCTGGAGCCTTGTTGTTTGATAGTTGGCTCATTGTTCACATGATCTCTTCCTCAAGGATGATTGGTTCTTTCTCAACATCCCTTTCCTTGGTATCCCGAGGTTGGGCTTCTTTGCTACTAGTGTACAGCTCTTCTGTGTATTCTTGCCATCTGTTTTTGACATCTTGTTGGTTGGACAGTTCTTTCCCTTGCTTGCTTTTGATAATGTCTTTTCAGGTAGTAAATGGTGTTCGAATCTTTTTGACTTGCATAAATGCAAGTTTGGTGTGGTCCTTTATGCAGCCCTCTTCTAGCTGTTTGCAATGCTCATCCCACAGAACTTCATTGTCTTTCCTTGCTGCCCTCTGGAAATTCGCATTCAGTCTTCTTGCTTCTTCCCATTTTCCCACTGCTTTGGCTGCTTCTCTTCATTTTGTTATTGTTATGGTTCTGTCTGAGAGCCACTGCACTTTTTCTCTGACTTCTTGTATGGTATATGTTCAGCTGCTATTTCAACGATTGTGGAATGAATTTCCTGCCACAGTTCATCAGGCATTTTCTCAGCCATGTCCAACTGTTCAAACCTTTTTTGTTTTGTTTTTTACCACAATTGTGTATGTGGAGGGGATTTTGGTGACATCAAACGTCTTTAGTGGTGCTGTCCTTTTGATGTTACATAGTTTGACTCTGATTTTAGCTACCAACAATTCATGGTCTGAACCACAGTTATCACCTGGATATGTCTTGACAGCAAGTACTGAACTGGTCCATCTATGATTGCATAGAAAATTTTATGGAAAGACTCTCAAAAGTATCAGACATGGTGCCCAATGTCAGGACCCCCAGACCAAAAGGTACCCAACTTTGCTGGGGAAGAGCAAAGATCTCTAGCAAGTAGTCATGGTATTAATGACATGCCTGGGACAAATCTGGCAGGAATCCCAGCGGCTGATACAGCCAAAGGTGAAAGCAAGAACCTGTGCTGTACAGAGATACATAGGCCCCGTCCACACTGTCACTTTTGCTGCTCATTTCTCCCTATTGCTTTGGGTTCCTCCCCCTTTTCCATACGTGTTTTGCTCCCTCTTGGACTACTAGAGGGAACAAATCATATGGGGGGTGGGGGAACCTGAAGCAATAGGGAGAAATGAGTGACAAAAGTGACAGTGTGGACGGGGCCATAGTATAGCAACATGGAATGTCAGAGGAATGAGTCAGGGCAAATTGGATATTGTCAAACAAGAAATGATAAGGTTGAAAATTGGCCTCCTTGGCATCAGCGAGCTACATTGGACAGACAATGGCTATGTCTAATCTGAGGATTTTACTGTCTACTATTCAAGACATGACACCAAGAAAACAAATGGAGTAACATTTATTGTAAACAAGAAATTTGCTTGTGCAGTGGAAGGCATCTCAATGGTCAACAATCAAATTATGACCATGCCAAGCCCCTCAACATCACAGATGTTCAAGTATATGCCCCAACAACTGGTGCAACAGAACTCGACATGGAGGGTTACTATGCCATCATCTAAGAAACTCTGAAAACAGTGCCCCAAAAAGGCATTGTTTACATATTGGGAGATTTCAGTGCAAAATTTGGTACCCAAGCTGAGACAGGCATCATGGGTAGATTTGGACTTGGAGAAAGGAATGATGCAGGCGATCATTTGGTACAATTTTGCCAAGAAACCCACTTTCAAATCATGAATACAGCACAAATGTTGCTTATACTCTTAGACCAAATCCAGATAGATGCCTCTTATAGCTGGCTGTTTATAAAGGGAAAATGTGGTCATGGGTCTTCCAGCATTTTGTCTAGCTGAGACCTTCAATCACAGCAGTTTCAGTGTGTAGGCATTGGCTGCACTGTTCACAGCCCATATCAGCTATGCCCTCAATGCACAATTAGAGGGTTTTAATCACAACACTTCTTGGTATATGAAACAGAAGGGTTTCCATGGAGTTCCACTGACACACTGGAGTCCTTGAACTTATAGATTCCATTCCGTATAATGCAGGTATTACAATCGTATAGCTAGCATACAAAGAGGTATGTATCACCTCCATATCACCTCCGTACCTTAGCTTTGCTAAGTGTATGACAAGAATCAAAATCTGCTCCCAACATGCTGTGCTGGTTTTAAGTTTTCACTTGCTGGAGGTGTCACGGGCTAGGAGAAGATAAGCAAGGGGAGAAAGTGACTCAACAGATATGTGCTGACAGGTATGGCATCCAACTGGAACACTTTAGCCCATATTCATAACACACAGCACTGCCTCTGATCAGCCACTCTGTAGCCCATCTGCCCTTCAGAGTAGAAACTAAGTGCCCAATGGATAGAGGCTTCTGCCTTCCTCCAGCTAAAACAATTCCTCCACACTCACATAGGGTAAGGCAAGAGAAGAATCACAAGTCTTTATATATGAGGACCTCTCTCCACATAAACAAATAGCCCCAGGTCAAACTTGGCTATGAAAAACTCTTTCCACTTATCTTGAAAGCAGGTGTTAATCTTTTAACAAAAAACAACCATAGAGGTGAGAGGAAGAAAACCTTGACAGTCCATGTTACCTCACCACACTGAGAGCTTGGCCATTAAAAGCATTTTGTTTCTTCCTTTTACTTTGCAGCTTAGAAGGCTGATTGCTTCTGCAACAGGGGTGCTTTCACCTCCATACCTGAAATATGGGAACATGAAGCATGAAAGGTAGAATCCCTGATGTTTGAGTGGCAGACAAAAAAAGTGGGAATCTGTTTCCTAATGAATTAATGTAAATGCCATCTGAGTACAATAATGACTGCAAACACAATGCCATTATTTACACATATATGTTTGTACAAACATAATAGACATGATTTAAATGTCTAAACAAAATTTTTAACAAATAAACCCAGTTGAACCCAAACCTGAATAAAATTTCTGTGACCACCCCTACGATAGAGAGCAACCCTTTGCAGGTCTAATTAGAACTCTACTCAGGTCTGTTCAAGGGTGGCTTACTTCCAGGAAAGCATCCTTAGGATTGCACTGAAGCACTTCTAAATGCCTGCAAGGATTTGTCAATTTTTGTTTCAAACAACACCCCCCTCCCCCAATTGCACATACTGAACTTTGCTTTGCACCACTCTTCAGTATGGCATGGGAGGTTCCTGACAAAACACAAAAGAGACATATGGATCATGGAACTCATTGAGTTATTTCCTTGGATTTCTGCTACATGCACCTTCTAGTAACAATTCCAAAATATTGTATGACATTGGACGGCCTGTTTGTGGTTTTAAAATCCACCAGCTATAGAAGATGGCCATCATTGCTAAACAGGTCAGATTTGCACTGTTATCTTTCACTGGGTTAGCATTAGTGTGCAATCAAACCAAATGACTGACACAGGAAGCTCCTCTGCAGCGAAAAATGTCTGTAGGCAGTGTTTTGTGGAGGAGTGCCATGGTGCGACGGAAAGTGCAGGACCTATAATGCATCATCAGCATTCATGCTACGGGCATGTCATGAAGGTGGATAGGAATCATTGGGGTGTGGTAAATGTAAGTGTACCAATGACATCTGAGTGGTATTAGATGGATAGGAGGCAAGCGGAAAGACGAAAAAAGCTACAAAATTGAGGGAAACAGCTCTCACCATTACACAGAAATGACTTTCAGTGCTGCAGTGCAACATTGACTCTGAAAACCCAATTCCGTAGCACAAAGAACTCGAGGAAGATATTGGTCAGAGTGTTTTTTCTTTCTTGCACATGACTAAATGTGGTTGATTTTCCCCTGACAAGATCAATCAGTGTTCATCCAGCAAAATAGGCCTGTGCTAGATAATATTTTCTGGAAGGCAGGCGAAAATTAATTGAAAACTCAGTTTTTGTCTCTGTGTGTCTGCCTGCATATATAAAATAATGAAGCATGTTGGTGAAAATGAATGTGTACCCTCTTCATTGAACTAAGAGCTACATTATTTAATATATGAAAACAATATTTCATGAAACAAAGATGTATGCTACCTGTATGTGTTATAAATTTCCCTTAATGACTGCAATACATCAAAAAGATGATGCCTACATTTTAGGAACAAGTTTGAATTATATACCAGTTTTCTGGCAATCCTTTTCCAATTCAACATTTCATCATATACTGATACTTCTCCTTTTGGTTTACTTACATTTGCAAGTTCACCCTGCTTGGAACAGCTGTGGTAGCTCATGCATATTGAAATAACTGCTACACTCTGTACAGTATATGGAAGTGAGGACCTGATCTTTTTGCTTGGATCCTTTCCCCACATACTTTGGGATTTATCTTTAAAATTTATAAGGCTGCGTGTAACCTTTTATTCATACATCCACAGAGAAACCCTCAGAAGATGCCCTACAACTCTCAGAAGGTTGACTTCTTTATGCAGCCATGTTCTCTAGCCTCACTGCAGCACCTGCAATGGCACACTCTAGCCATCAGGACAGCAGTCACGGAGAGTTCTAATGTGATGACATCAAGTAAATCAGGTTCCAGGGGCTTTGTGGAGAATTTGGCATAGGGATGCCATTTTTGGCAGCCACTCTGTGGCCCACAGAAAGCGTGTTCTGACTTTTAATTTCTTGTGGATAGAAAACATTTGTGTTTTATTACAGGCCTACACAGTTTTTGTCTTCTTCTTGGCCCTGGCAGAATAAAGAATGAGGTGAATCACCAAGGGCTAAATTGTACTATGCGTTGATGGGAGTTATGTAGTCATCAAGCTGAAGGCAGTTTTCTTGGATTTATGTTATGATCCTATATTAAATGGCAATGCCAAGCACTTTCAGCAAGGTGTATTTATCAGAGCTGTTATGACATCCTCTGGGAACAATGATGGCTAGAAGTACTTATTCTAACCTAGCATAATTCTAAGAGAAATTTGATCCAACTTTGCATTGATTTAACAGAACCTTAGGGGAAGGCTAAATAGTGCATTTCCCCCCTTTTAAAATATTCCTGGTAACTAGAGGAGATTAAAGAAAGACTTGGCTATGCAGTCTCTGCTAGTCCACATGCATGAGATGAAGTCTGTCTGAAGGTAGGTCATCATCACCTTCTACTTAGAGTTGTGGCTGTGTCAAGATCTTGGATATTAGCTCAAATGGATCAGATACTCAAATGTAACATGCCTATCCAGAAACAGAAATTAGGAAAAGTATTTCACAGACTGTAGGTTTTCCATTGATTGGAATTTACACACGGATCTGGAAAAAATAAATAAAAGCACACAACCCTTTATCATTATATGGTTGTTCATGATTCTCCCTAATCCGGCATTGGCTTACTAAAAACTGTAAATCAGACAAGCAGCCACATTCATGTAGTTATGTGATGCTCTCTGGAGGACTGAAGATCCATTACCCAGTGAGCGGTTTGCATTCATCCATATATATGTGTTTTGCCATCTCTAACAGAGAAAACACAGGCAACATACCGGATTGCTAAATAATTGAGAGATGTTTTTAAATGCAATTGCAATGTGCAAGCAGCAATAGACTAAGGGAGCAGTCCTAAATAGGTCTGCTCAGAAGTAAGTCCTTTGTTATTCAGTGGGGCTTATTCCCAGGATTGGGGATCCTGATGATCCTAGGACTTATTTCCAGGATCTTTAAGACTGTCATTGTTCTGTTCCCTAGAGGGAATCCACATAGGCTAAGGCAAATGCCCTGGCAGAAGGACTGCATGAGCTGTGACTCTCTTGGCATCTCCAGCAACTGTGTCATTGTAGCCACAAGATGTCATAGGGCAGCAGCTACTAGGGCCTGACCTCAAGGCTATGGGAGCAGAGGGGCAGGGCCAATTACCTTGACCATGGTACCCATCCTTAAAGGCATGAGCCCCTACCAAACAGACAGGAGACAACACTCCTTGACCCCAGCAGCACCCCATACCCTGCAGCCCCCCCATCTGAGGACATGGGGTCCACCTGTTGTGATGCCTCACCCACAACCACTTACTCCAGGGAGTTTCCAATGCCCAACATCAGGAGGATGCCCAATCTGGGCTTCCATAGCCCATCTCAAAGAGATGAGGGCACAAATAAGCTCCATGACATCAGCAGAAAAGGACAAGGTGAAGGAAATGGGGGGGTATGGAGAGAAATTCATGAATTGGCAGGGCCCACCCACAGTCATGCCCCATGTCCATGGCTGCTTCATCTCTGATTCCATCTGCCCCACAGCTGATGGGGGTAGTGGTCCCCTTGCTGATCTCTATCTCCTCCTTGCCACTGAGGAATGGGTGACAAGACTGTGGCCCACTGAAGAACCAGTGGAGGCAGAGGTATTAGAAGGCTGAGGTGAAAAGGTGGTAAGAGGCAGCAACCCCCTTCCCGCTCCCCAGCGATGCACCACAACTGTGAAGCCATACAGGGGCGTAGACTTTTTAAATCCCCGGGGGGGGGGGCTCACTTGTGCGTGTGCGCTTTGCGCGCACGCGCGCTCAGGACCATGTCCCCGCCACTCTCCCCCCCGCCCCAGGGAGCTGCCGCCGCCGCTTCCCTCCCCCGGGCCGTGCCCGCCTGGCCGCCCGCCGCACTCCCCGCCCCCCTCCCTCCCTCCCTCTCCCCCTCTCCCCACTCACCAATTGCTGCTGCTGCTGCCCCGGCTCCCGCTCCGCGCACCAAAATCCCGGGGGGGGGGCTCAGCCACCCCCGGCAAAATGGAGCGCCCGCTGGTGGCTAGTCAGCGCCCGCCGGCGGCCTGCCCTCCTGCCTCCCTGGGGCGGGGGGGGGGGAGAGAGGCGGCGACGGCCGGCACCAGCAGGTGCTCCATTTTGCTGGGGGTGGCTGAGCCCCCCCCCCGGAAATTTCGGGGGGGGCTCGAGCCCTCGAGCCCCCCCGTAGTTGACGCCCATGAAGCCCATGAAGGAGCTCAGCATTGCAGCCACCAACCACAACAGGCAGGATCACTGCATCCAGCATGGCCTTGGCATCTGGCAGACCCTCCACCACTACCCACTTGTAGGGGATGCCATGGGCTATGAGCACATGCAAGTGCTGATGAGCCAGCCCAAAGAAATCATTCTGGGATAGACATCTGCAGCTGGCAGTGTGGCCCAGAGCAGAGTAGGTCTCTGTTTATATGCACCAGAAGGCATGGCCATGAGCAGTAGCAGAGATGATCCTGGTGGTGACTGCAGCCACATTGACATTCTCCATCACCAGCCCATACAGCAACATCTTCCTTGCCTTGATCCAGTGGGCATCATCACCTGCAGGGTCTGATACAGCCGTGCCAACATGCCACTGGGGAGTGTGAAGGCAGGGCCAAGAACCATGGAAACCACTAGATGATGGAATACAACCTAACTTCCTGCTGGCCACAGGATGGATGGAGAGCAGCAGCAAGGTGCCTCTGGTGTGCATGCTCCAAGGGGATGGCAGTAGACAGTGTGGACAGGTTCATGGGTGGCACTGGCCAGGGGCCCTTGGGCACAAGGGGCCCTCCAATGCAAATTGTCCCTCTAACCAGCTCCCGCTCCCCTAGCCACTGGATGGCCCATGCCCATATGGTGGCCCTTCCTCCCATGTCTGGGCCAGAGGGGTGAGGGATTGGCTGAAAGTCAATGAGTGCTTAACATGGCATTCATTGGCATCTTATGATTCCTTGGGCACCAGGAGTTTGGCAGCTGTGTGGAGGGATTGAATTTTCTGGACTCCATGGGGGTCTATGGGCTATGGCTTAAGTTTTGTTCGCGTAAATTTCCACTGGCTAACTGACTAACTCCTACCATGGGCCTGGGTCTGCCCCCTCCCCCACCAATGTAGGTGGTTGTGCCAATAGCTTTCTATTTGGGTACCATACTGGCACTACACTGGTCCTTGTTTCTGGTGTGGTGGTGCTCGGATGCTGCAATGGTATATCTTCAGTTTACACAGGTGTATCTTGTAGATATGCTAGTATAATGGCCAGTTGGCTGCCTGAGTGTTTTTGCATGCACCCCCCCCCCCCCCCCCGGATTGCACTGTAAGTCCATTAAATAAAAATCAATAGGAGTTTTGCCATTAAGTTCAGTGGTCTGAAGACTGCAACCATCCATCCACAGAGCTGGATGTGTCCCTATGTGAAAGACTTCTTCAACACATCTGAAGCTAATTCAGAGACATGTATTCTATTCATGCTCAGCTATTCCTGAAGCTGCACATTTTTATTGCACTTGAAATTGAAAAAAAATGTCAGCAGTAAAGTTCATAAGCATTATAGATAATCAGTTTAAAAGGCATATCTAACCATGGAGTCCTCATTATGAAAGCAAGACAAGATTTTGTTTATATGTATAATTTCTTAAGAATCCAGCTGCCACAGCACAACTAAACAACAAAACATAATGAAAGTCTTATTCCTATTGGTAGATAGGACTCAGTGATATGGTATATTAGGGGCTTGTTGCTGCAACTGATCAAGCTAGTTAAAATGGACTCAATACCAAAAAAAAATAAATCTTAAGCTGGGTAATGATGGTCCTCCATGAACAGAAATCGCATACCTCTAAATACATGATGCTGAAGAAAAAAAACAGAGTTGGGGTGTGCATTCTGGTATTTCAATCAAAATATATATCAGAAAATACCATATTGGTATTTTTTCAGGTATATTTGGGTATCTGGATGATATTAGGGATTCTTGAGAATAACAAAGAACAATTCTCAAAAAATTCTGGAAATATTCAGAAAAATCTGAAAATATTTGGGGCTTCAAAATCTGTTTTTCTTCAATTTTACAAGTTTTCTAAACAATGGGAGGCCACTGTCATGGGCAATGGGATGTTGCATGGGAGCACTGCTGTGTAGAAAACAAACACTGTTCTTGCCACTTTAATAAAGACCACCCCCCAATCATTGAAACAAGAAATGCTGGAAAACTAGATGTGTATCACAATTTTAAAAAAGTATAAAGCAGACCCCATGAAAGTACCTAAAATGAAGCTCATGCATGCTGTGGTGGTGTTGTGTTTCTTCCTCACAGTAGTGGCATGGTACAAGAGTGCCAGTGGCAAAGGGCTGTGGTTCCGTTGTGCTTGCCACACTGACCCTGCACTTTGCTGGATTTGATAATGGTTGTGTTGGGCTTGCAACAGTGTCCCTTGTTTAAATTGGTTCTGCTGGGATTCTCTGGTTTGACATTGGTTCTGTTGTGTTTGCTGCCACATTGAACCTAGGTTCTGACTGGCTCCTGTGATTTGACACTGGTTCTGTTGGGCTTGCAATTGTCCCTTATTTCACCTGGTTCCGCTGGGATTCTCTAGTTTGGCATTTGTTCTTTTGAGCTTGCTGTCACACTGTCCCTGGATTCTGTAGGAATGTTTTGATCTGACATTGGTTCTGTTGGGCTTTTTGGTGCTGCTTGCATTTGGAGAATTTTGGCTAGTGGTTGTTCTTGCATTTCTGGCTATTGGCTTCTGCACTCTGGAGAAAGCATGGAATTGTCAGAAGACAATTGAATGCTCCACACAGGAAACATTGGAGGATGGCTGGGGGCAGTTTGTTCAGGGAACTTATAGAACTGGACCTGAAGATCGAATCTACTTGAAACCTGGGAGACCTTTAGTGAACAGTACTAGATTTTCTGCAATTTTGGTGTCACTTTCTTGTAAAACAGCCTTTCCAGCCCCCCCCCTTCTTTCATGGGGAATAATAAACCTGAAAAAAATGGAATTCTTAAAAACAAAACAAACAAATCCATAAATATGGATCCCAAAATAGTCTGGGGAACCTGAATAACCCAGAATATTGGTATTTATGCCCTTCCCCAAATCTGAAAAATACCAATTTTATTTTCAGACACCCATCCCTACAATAGTGAGGTCTAATGTTTTAGTCAGGTGCTTCCTCGACAAATGTGGGAGCTAATGTAGTTTTTAGAGTATTGAAATAGGATTTGGAATATCCAGGCTCAAATCATCAATAAGCTATGAAACTCATTGGATGAACTAGGTCAAATAACTCTCTCTGTTAGTTTCACCCAATACACAAGTTCACTGTGAGTTCAAACTGAAGAAAGATAACTATGTTTGTGGCCCTGAGATCCTTGGAGGAAAGACTGATCATATCTATGTGTATAGATATTATGTATATCTGGCTGGCCACAGAAGACAATTGAATGCTGATCTAGCTGAACCTTCTTCACCTTCAAAAGTGAATATTCACACTACTGATAATGTTTCCTTTTTGTTTCAGTTACAACTGAACAGAAAATCAACTGTTCTCTTAAATTAATGTATCCTTTCCCAGGCATCTTTTCTTCATCAAGACCTTTTCCATTATATTTAGAACCATTGTCCTTTATAGGTTGAAAAAAGGGGGCAAGATAAAGCAGTGTGAGGGAAGCAGCAATTTTTTTTTTCATTGTGACACAGACACATAATTGTTTACACTCGGTTATCTCTTTAACCACAGACATGATTAATCTCTCTCCCACTTTGGAGAACCCAAAAAAGCCAGCTTGTTATTGAAGACTAACTTTCCAAGAGGTTGGAAGGAAGAGCTATCGTGTTTGTCTTTGCCTTTGCTAAACTTAGCCTCTTTCTTAATGGTTGGGCATAATAGAGCAACAACACAGAGGGAGAGCTCAAATTAATGAAGTGGAATGATGAATGAGCCATTCATCCAAAGCTTCCTTTTGGTTGGGAAAACAAAGACCTGTGTGTGAGCTGTTCTCTGGGCAGCTGGATGATAGGTCAAAGCAATGTCATTTCTGCACTAAGGATGAGTCCCTTCCATGGGAGGAAGGAATGCCATAATATGAGTCAGCTTTGTGTGTCCAGATGCTACCATTACTCATTTCTGGGACAGAGTGCTACAGTATATTGAACATTCACACTGTCTTCTAGCCCCAGCACAACTCTGTAAAATGGAAACAGTTGACTTTTTCTTTCAAGTTCCCTTTTCAACTTGGAAGCACGATAGATAGATAGATAGATAGATAGATAGATAGACAGATAGACAGATAGATAGATAGATAGACAGATAGACAGACAGATAGACAGATAGACAGATAGACAGACAGATAGATAGATAGATAGATAGATAGATAGACAGACAGACAGATAGATAGATAGATAGATAGATAGATAGATAGATAGATAGATAGATAGATGGATGGATGGATGGATGGATGGATGGATGGATGGATGGATGTGCCTTAAGTTATGTCAAGATGTCTTTTCAGGCATAATTAAAACTCCCCCCCCCCAACTACTATTGAAATAGCATATATGATGGAGTGTGCCAGACACTAAAATAATATATTTTCCATTTCCTAGTATTGTTTCTATTGCAGATGGTAGAGATGAACCCAGAATCTCAGTTAAAGTCGCAACCATATAATTTCATCTTTCATGCCAAATATAACAGATAAACAAATTGTTCTAAATTCGTTAATGAAGCTAAATGTCATCACTATTTGATGATGACAACTGAGTTTAGTTGCTGCTTCTTAGTTCTACAAACACACATATTTAATTATTTATTTAATTTATATCCCACCCTCCCTGCCAAGGCAGGCTCAGGGCAGCTTACATGGAATGTATAAAAACAGCTAAACAAAAATTAAGTAAAATCATAACAATACAATTATAAAACATAATATAATGTAAAGTGCTAGTGCAGTTTATATCAAGATGGCAGGCATTAGCAGCATCCACAGACAACAGTCAGCTAACACCATAGTCTGGGTTATATCAGGCTGTTAATAGTAATGTTAATATTGGGGCCAGGGCCTCAGTTTCTTGGGTGTGGTTGCCTAATCAAAGGCCTGGTGGAAGAGCTCTGTCTTGCAGGCCCTGCAGAACTGTAAAAGGTCCCACAGGGCCCTGATGTCTTCCTAGAGCTCATTCCACCAGTACGGAGCCACCATTGGGAAGGCCCTGGCCCTTGTCACAGCCAGCATGGCTTCTCTGGGGCCCAGAAGGGCCAAATGGTTTTTGGACTCCATTCATAGTGCTCTCTGTGGAATATGTGGGGAAAGGCAATCCCTTAGGTATGGAGGGCCCTGACCATATAGGGCTTTAAAGGTAAGAACCAGCACCTTGAATCGAATTCAGTAAGCTATAGGCAGCCAGTGCAGTGCTTTTAGCACAGGCTGGAAATGCTCCTGCATAGGGAGGCCCAACAACAGCTTGGCTGCTGCATTCTGCACCAGCTGCAGCTTCTGGATTTGGGACAAGGGCAGCCCCATGTAGAGATCATTACAGTAATCCAGTCTCGAGGTGACCATTACACGGATCACTGTTGCCAGGTCATTGCATTCAAGGAAGGGAACCAACTGCCTGATCAGCCGAAGATGACACAAGGCGGATTTTGCAGTGGCTGCTACTTGGGCCTTCATTGTTAACCTCAGGCGCTGGCACCAGTAGTGCACCATCGAAGGTCAGGAGTGGGATCCCTTCCCTTGGACTGCTCTGATATATGTATATGTGTGTGTGTTTATTGACTGTGATATTTATATTAAAAGTTCTATCTAAGAGATTTGGTTTGACAAAGCTAGCTTATCTTTGTTTCTCAAAGGGAAAAAATCCTTTGCATGGTTTTGTTGGCTATCTTGATATCATCAAACAACATGTGAGGCAAACCTGTGCAGAACTTTCTTCATGAACAAAGTGCTTTGACACTGAGCTACAGAGCCTCCCCAAGCTCATGAAAGGCCTATCCTTCCAGCTGTCTGTGAGAGAAGCTTACCTAAAGTTCATACGTCTTCAAGCTCCTACTGTTCATTTTGCAGAATTTCTCATTAAAGATAATGCTAAAATATTGAAACTATTCATTCTGAAATTAATTGACTTACTATTGACTTAGAATACTAAAGCTAAATTTGTCTAAAATGATGCTCTAGAATTCTCTAGATAAAATCCCCACAATGGACAAAACAAATAATGTATGGCTCTCAATTCTGTTAGGCCTATATATGCCAGAAATAATTTGAATAATCTGAATCTGACCTCAACAATGATCAACTTCTGGTTTTTCCCCTCCCAGGTATGGGGATAGTCACATCACATATATCTGAGAAATTATTGTACAATAATGTTGGCAACGAATTTGATATTTGGGAGAGGGAAATTCAGAAATTACCCCTCGATCTCAAATCCCTGGGACCATTATGAGCCAAGGCCCAGCTAAGGCTCATAAAGGATTCACCCTTTTCTGGGCCACTTGCTCTTACTAAGATAAGGACCAAAGAGGACTCATCTTTAAGGGCTTGTAGGCCTTATCATTAAAGGATGAACTGTCGTGGTCATAGTTGCATGAGAATTACGGTTTACATTGCCTCCCAGACCCAAATTCAAAGGCACCCAAATAACCCAACTGGCAAAGAATGCTCCTGAGAACATTTGGAAAGACCAAGGTAATTATGACGCTGGCCACGATCTTGCTCATCACAACTCAGTATTTAGCTTCCAAGTCAAAATTGTCAGCATCTTTCTTGCAATCAGTAATATGTGATCACTGCTCTGCTTAAATCACAATATGATTGCAAATTGCAAGCCACACTCTTGAACACTCATTTTTATCCAGCAGTTAAAATTGTTCTAAATTATATTGCAAATGTTTTACACATGGTCATTTTTTCATCACTTCCCTGTGACTTTCCTACTCTCTCCTTCCTCCTATCAATGTAGTATCCATCCAACCCAGCCAACTGAAAAAAGTAGTTTACCCTTCCTAGTTAACTTGAACCTGCTAGTAGAGGAGAGGAGAGCTGCAGACTTGCATTCTTCTAGCATTGCTCATTTTGTCTCTCTGACTTCACAAGCAGAGAGTGTTCTAAACTGGATTGCAAATATGTTCTGCATTCTCACATAATGTTGCCCTCTTCCTCCTTCTTGGTGCAGCCCTCTGACATACGTGGATATTAGCCCACACAGTGCTATGGCCTTGTCTCTCTCTCTCTCTGTGTTAAATGCCATCAAGTCATGTCCAATTTATGGAAACTCTATGAATTAATGACCTCCAAAATATTCTATCATTAACAGCCTTGGACAGGTCTTGTAAACTGACGACCATGGCTTCCTTGATGGAATCCATCTCATGTTGAGTCTTCCTCTTTTCCTGCTGCCTTCAGCTTTTCCTACCATTATTGTCTTTTCCAGTGAATCTTGTCTTCTCATAATCTAACAAAAGTACAGAACAAAGTTTGAGTCCAGTGGCACCTTTAAGACCATCTGTTCTGCTGGCCTTGGGGAGCTGCATGTTTAACAGATTCAAGGACGAAACAAGGATAACAAGCTTAGTTTATATGGTTACCATTTGTTTGTGTTTAATTCCAGGGGAAACCATTGTGAAGGAAATAAGTCAAAATTGGAGATGGATGGGCAGATGTATCCTTAATTGTGGAGTGCTGAGAGTAATTAATGAAACCCTGCCATTATGCTCTATCCATCTCCTCTCAAGCATGCAGATGATCTTACAGCATCTTCTTCTTTGAAGTGAGGTGATTGGCTATGTAGAGTTATCTCCCCTGTCCCCAGACCAGAGAAACACATTCCAATCTACCATTCCAAACTACAGTACATTCTACTATTCATTGTTACATTACAATCTACAGTCTGGTGAGAATACAGATGTAGGGGCTGAATGAGGTCAGCATATGTTGTGAGATAAGAAACCAATATACCTGTTAAGTCCTGGGGATTCTATTGTTCTGAGTGTTTTAATAACTTGCAACTAAGGAATTTCCCTTCCTAGTCTGTTCTTCAAGTTCCTTTGCAATAAAACAGCTACTTTGAGGTCACCCATTGAATGTCCTAGAAGGCTGAAATATTCTCCTACAGGTTTCTCAGACTTGTGATGCTGGATTTCAGATTTGTGTCCATTTATCCTTTAGCATAGGCATTTTATGGCATATACAATGTTAGAAGATGAGCATGTGGATAAGCCTGAGATGGTGTAGTTGATGTTAGGTCCAGTGATTGTGTTGTCTGGGTGTATGTGGCAGCAAAGTTGGCATATGGGTTTATTGCTCACCCTCTACCTATATGTATGGACTGGCAATTTCCATTTCATTGAATCTGAAGAAATGTGCATGTACACAAAAGCTTATGCCTTGAATAAAACTTTGTTGGTCTTAAGGGTGCCAACTGGATTTACACTTTTTTTTTCTGTTCCAGACCAACATGGCTACCCACCTGAATCCAATAAAAGTACAATAGCCTCAGTTTGGTCATTTTAGCTTCTAGGGAGAGTTCAGGCTTGATTTGATCTAGAAACACTTATTTGTCTTTTTGGTGATCCACGGAATCTGTAAAACTCTCCTCCAACTCCACTTTTCAAATCTGTCAACTTTCTCCCAGTAAGCTTTCTGTATTATTCAACTTTCCCCAGGCCTTAGGAACCATTTTTTCTCAAAATTGGAAAGGGCTGTGTGGAAATTGGAACAAGGGAAAGACCTACCAGCTCCTTTCACTGATTCATCACTGGATCCAACCTGCTGATTTCACAGGAACAAAAGCAATACATATTCTCAAAACATAGTTGATCCTGAATTATATGTAATACCAACAATCCAGTAATTTGTAGTACCCACTCAGCCATTATACTGCATGCTGCCAACTGAACTGTGCAGATGCAAAATCCTGCTTGTTTTGATTTATGAACAAATCCATGATACAAGCACATGAGGTACTGAACTTGAGGGAAATAGGCATCGTGTGCAATGTATGGTTTTTAAATTGTTGGAAGGAAGGAAGGAAGGAAGGAAGGAAGGAAGGAAGGAAGGAAGGAAGGAAGGAGAGAAAAGGAGAAAGAAAAGAAAAAGAGAATATAGACATTTAATTTTCCAGTTCACTCCTACATACAAAATGCTGCTTGTCTTGAATCATAAACAAATCATCAATGCAATTGCATGGAAAGTTCAACTTGACAGAAAAAAGGCATTGCAAGGAGGGTAAGTTTATTTTTTGAATTTGTTCTTTGGAAAAAAGAACGAAGCACTACCAGTTACAGTGAATGCAGAAAATTTAATTTTCCAGTTCAGAAAATCTCTATACTACCCTAAAAGGAGAGTTGATTGTGAAAGCCACTATCAGAATAAAATACAAATGAACCATTTAATCATACTGACTAATGCTGCTTGATCCTCACTCATTTGAATTAATAAATGTATATATATTCATATGAATATTTATCTCATGTTATTTACAGATTTCTAAAAATTATCCTAACATGAATGTGTGTGATGTACTCTTTATAATTCACTGTCTGGCAACTACTGTATGAATCTTGCAACATACAGAGCACTATTTTAGCAAGATGCAAGTGAACCACACCTAATAGACTTACTTTTCTGAAGCCAATCAGCAGCAAAGGGTTTGCCCCTTGGTTATGTATTTGATGGGGGAAGAGACACCTACGTGGATTTGTGGATTTGTAAAAGGCAATAATAGAGGGACCAAGTGGGTCAGTCTCTTATTAATATGATACAAATCCTTTTAAATGTGAGCTTCTCTGCTAACCCAAAGCAGGTCGGAAGGTAGGAACCAAAAGTCATTAACATCTGGCAGTTGTTTAGTGACCTGTGTAAAATGAGCTGATACTCTCAGTCCAGTACATAAAATGCTAGAATAATTGGTGTTAATTCACACCCTTGTTGGCAGTTTCAGCACAGAGGCCAAAGATTGAATTGGCATGAAAATTAAGCTACCCTATCAGCCACATAGGTCTCTCCAGGTCATGGCTGAATTACATTAGCTAGCATAGTGGTATTTGTACTAAAACTGTCATAATGGAGGTACTCAGCAAATAAACCAGAGACTTTCTTCATTGTCTTCGAGGCATTGTCTAGAAGTTATGTTGCTAAAAAAAGTTACCTATATTTTAATCTGAAAAAACAATTTCAAAATATGTGCTTGGATCTTATGATGCTTAATTGCAGCCCAAGTGTAGCTTGCTTCCTTTGCAGCTGGTACTTCCTATTTGCACAAGATCAATGGTTTTCAGTGAAGGAGTGGTGCTGTGGCTGGAGCAAAGTGCATGCAGAATCTGGTCATGGAATCCCAACCACAGACAAGAATTTAAAAGGGCTAATGCTAACACCCCTCCCCCTGTGCAATATATATGATAAATGTAACAGGGCTATTTTTGGGCAGGAACACACAGGAACGGAGTTCTGGCTGGCTTCCAAGTTGGCCACACCTACAGCCTCCCCCCCCCCCCCCCCGGATTCCCCAGGCACCTTGCAAGCCGCAGGGCACCTGGGGAAGCTGATCTTGGGATGGAGCAGCACTGTTAGGGGTATGGCCTAATATGCTAATGAGTTTATGCTGTTGGGTATGGCCTATTATGCTAATGAGTTCCTGCTGGGCTTTTTCTACAAAAAAAGCCCTGACTATAACACTCTTACAGAATTGGTAATCTACAATTTTGATACATTATGACTTGGGAGATATAACATATGTCTTACATGAGGAAAATGGTGGGTGGGAAGATTGACAGACTGAATAATTAACAGTAAGCATGTTATGATCCAATGTCAGCTTCTAGCCCATAAACTGAGATTTCTGTGTCTGCTGCTAGTATGATACTGATACATTCATTATAGTAACCCACTTTTAACCTCTTGCATGATTAATATTTCGTATCATTGATGCCTGGGCCTTTCGTTCCTGCTTGCACACAAGAATAATGTCTGCAATTAAATAGAAAAGTCATAGACCTCCACCTTGAAAGTCAACCAGGTTTGCTTTCTCCACTGGCTGTGAAACAGATTGGAAAGCTTCAACAGCTTCTTGAATGTTCACTGAGAGTGATAAGGATGAGTTCTATGAAAGAGATCTTGATCTGGGAGCATAGGATGAGAGCATTTACTAGTTGCAATATGCTAGAGAATTCTGAGTGAAATAGATGAAATGCTAGGAAGCCTATGTGTTGAAATTTCCTAGTGATATTTAAACATTTTCCCCATGAAAAAAAGAAGCAAGAGAATTAATGAGTTAACCTCAGTTGCCTCTTCATGTGCAAATTTCTTTCGATTCACTGGAACAACTGATCCCCAAATCAGGACTGATATCTATGACCAGGCCAGCACATGAATCCAAACGACTTCATTACAAGTTGAATCTGTACCTATCCAAGGAACTATATGGACATTTGTAATGGCACCACCTTTGTGGACTTCGTTCTTTCTGTTGCTGTTTCCTGTCCAAAAATAAGTGGTGTCCTTTCTGTTGCCAGGCAACTTAAACAAGGAAAGAAGCAGGAAAAATTTCCTGGAGGGAATGACAAGAGTTGAGACTAGAGAAGCTAAACTCCCATTTTTATTTTTGATAATATGTTTCCTCCCTTACACCTCTTAGCTTTGATCATGATAAAGGCAACAGGCAGGTCTGTACACAGATTATATTTTTCCGGTTTAGATTTCTCTGTTAATTTGATCAGCTCTGCCCATTATTAGAGCTTTGTTTTTTTTATGTGTATTACTTGAGATCAGATTTGCTGCACTTAAATGTAATAATAACAATCTAGGTCTGCAGAGAAATGAGTTTAGCTAATATTTCAAACTTGAATCACAATAGGTTATTAAAGTCACAAACTTGAGAGCCTTGGGGAATATCTAGGCAGTGTACAACATCAAACAATCTAAAATATCAAAATCCAAATCTCAGAAAACATGAAACTTTGAAAGATCAATAAATAAGAAGAGCTACACATAGAACAATCTAGAGCAGCAGAAAAAGGTATAAACAGCAAGCCAACAAAGTGTACAAACAGTGCAAAGAAGCAGAAAAAAACCTAAAAAGCAACCATCACAACAAAAAGCCTTTCTTTAAAATAGCAGAAAATATTTTTGAAATAAAAATAGAAAAAGGTCCCCCCTCATTTTTTTCAGATGTCTGTGTCATACCCTACTGAAGTTCAAAGGATTTCATCTTGTAGTTTAGTTGCTAGAGAGCCATGGCACAAGAACTGAAATGTATCTGGTAGAGGATATCGCCTTCATATTTCTTCATTCTAACTTTCAGTTTCCATGTTCTAGTGCTGGGAGATTGCCATATTCATGACATTGAATAGTCCTGTTTGGATTCCCAGAAGAAATCTGGATCATTCTACCTCTGTGATAGTTATGGTATTTTGGCTAGTCACCATTGGCAATTAGGAAGTATTAACAGTGATGACTTCTGAAAGCTAGAAATTAGAGGTTTTCATTTTTATCTCTCTCTCTTTCCCAAGAAAGAGAGACAGACACAGAGACACAGAGATAAAGAGCACAGCTATTATTTTGCATATATTTTATTCGGTATCAATACTTCATATTTATGTGTGAAACCAGAAATGACCCCACCACAACTCTCTAGGACACAACTCTCTAGGATGCTTTGAAATTCACAGCCTGTTTCTTTCTGAAGGCTCAAGGCAAGCAAAGGACAGTAAGTTAAACATATACAATTATATTTAAATTCAGATTGAATTCTACAGCTAAAAACATTACAAATATTACAGTCTTGGGTGATGACTATGGCTGGAAGACCTTTCTCCACTTTGTTTGGGGAGACACGTGTGATTATTCCTCCCATATTAGAACCTGGCATCAGTCATCCATGTGTTAGCATTCTCCAGAGTGAATTATTACAGTGCACTCAATGAAAGGCTGCCTACATCCAGGAATGAAGACATGAGGCATTAAATATATGGGTTGTATTTTTTATGGGTTACGTCTAATGGATAGCCTCTGTCAGCTATATGGTAGGAGATCACCTGCCCTGGACCTCCAGTCCTCCACCACTCCTCGATGGGGCAGTGGAAGAAAATGGGGTGGAGGTGATTTGGCACTGTGGCAGTGCATGGTGTCACTTCCAGTGCAAAACCAGAAATGACATCACACTGCACTGATGTGATGTTCTAGGTTTAACCTTAAGAGTTTTGGGTGAATCTTGAAATGTCACATCAATGCGACAATGTCACTTCTAGTTTTGTGAAGGAAGTGACATTATCAGTACAGAACCACTTGTTTCCACATTCTGCGATCTCTTGCTAGGCATCAGCTGGCAACCCTAATTGTCCATCACCATTTTGATCCAACCTACTCTGGTTTCAAACTCAGCTGGTCTCATTTTTATCCTTCTTTATCCTAGCTTGTGATATAACGTTGTGTCAAAAGGCTTTCTCCCTGTTCCTCAGCCACAAAATGTTATTTGGTTACATCCTGAAAGTGGGGGGGGGGGGATTTGGAAAATTGGTGAATTTTATTTATACCTTGTGTTGCACTAATAAAGCTTACTTGATATTTATACACTGACAAATAATATTATTTTAAATGCAGATAGAAATTAACAGGTTTATGCAAAACATTTATAATATGGAAGCTTGCTTGTTCTGAAACGAGATGTCGTACCATTAAGAAACTATAGCAGTTCAGTAAATTCAGACCATTTTTCACAGAATATTGTTCTTCCCACAGGAATACATGAGAAAAAGGTTACAGAATGGAAAATTCACTGGGGTTTTCCAAGAAAGATTCAGAAGGAAAACAGAGACTAGCTTTCTGCTCACATACCATTCTAGTAGAAGTGTTCTTTATATTTTACACTGGTATTCTGTAGGCATTACTCCTTGTAAAGGAGGAAAAACAGTGTTACATTGGAACTGGCCTCAGGTTTCCTGTCTGACAGGTTTGAATTCCCAAGCGCTAGTCAAGTATACCACACAGGTGGCTGCAAATGTTTCAGGATCATTAAGCACTGTTAATTTTTTCTAATGAATTACAATTACAGAATCATCTGTGCTAAAACCTTTTTTTTTTTTGGTGCTGATCCACCATGAAGAGTTATTGGACTTTAAATTTTTTCATTGTTTGACTTTAATAAAACCCTCAGTGCTTGAAGGTGATCTGTGCTGTTGGACCTGTTGTGCATACGCTATCTGAAGAGAACATTTCTGTCATACTTGTCAAATCCACATATGCAAGCTTTGCTTTTGGCTTTCCTTCTAGCAGAGAAAAAGCATCAAACGTATAGTGGAAGAGACAACCTCCAAGATTATGCCCTGCTGGCCATTTGTCCATGTGTCATAAAGAGTATGCAACTATTTTATGCTCCATTACCTCAATATCTCTGGGCCTAAGCTGAGGCCACTCTCTGCTACAGGGTTGTCTTTAAACCAACTTGCCTGCAGGCAGAGCTTCTGTGTAACATATTGTACATTCTAACAAGTCATTTAAAAGTGGTTCTACAGTTAGTACATATTTTAATGCTTAAATTTATGTAAGAAATTTCTTCATTTAAGCTTCATCCAGGTCATAAGGTAAATGAGCCTGAGTACATCAACAAACAGAGAGTCATGGGCTTGCTGGCTGAAATCTTTTCTTTGAGCCTCATCAAGATTTTCTTATTTATAATTGATTTATCAGGTTTCCCCACACTACTAAATATTATATGCATGCACAACACAAGACAACACAAAAGTACTATTACTTCCAAATGCTGCTATCAGAAGGTGATCATGGATGAAGAGTGTGGGTGGTCCAGATATTTATATGCTGCCACCCTTGGGATAAGGCTGGTGGTATCCCCAACACAATCAGTGCAGCTGCAGCTACCATGTGCCTGCAGTAGCCTCTGCTAGGGACAATGCAATGATGATGATGTCACATATCTAAAGAACCACCTACTCCTATATCTCCCTGTGCAGCAACTATGATCCTCAGGCTGCCACCTAGTAGCTCTTCTCTCATTTGCAGTAGCCCACCTGGCATTAACCAAACCCTATGCCTTCTCCATTGTAGCCCTCACTTTGTGAAATGGGCTCCCTGTGGAGATGAATGGGGGACTTTCTTTAGAAATAGTTGGGAGATGCTGCAAGTCCTTTTTTGGGGGGGGGGGGCTTTAAATGAGGAAGCATCTTTTGGGGGGGAGCATCTTTTGGAGAGAGGAGGGTTATCTGGCTTTTTATTCGCTGTTTTAATTTGATTTGTAAACTGCCTTAATCCTTGAGGGAAATTGGAATCTCCATATTTTGATTAATTAAATAAAATCATGGTGGTGTACTGGCTCATGACAGTGAATCTCTTGGAAACCTCCTCCACTAGGTATTTCTCTTCTCCTCCCATCCTTGCTCTCCTCTCTTCTTGGGTTGTCCAAGGATAGGCATGCTTATTGCTAATCAGAATGATCAGAATGCTGCATTTTAAGTGGAATGTATTGTTTTGTAGCTATACATAAACAAGTCATCATTGTTGCCCTTTTGTTCTATGAATTTCTCAGTCTGTTGAGCTAACAAGTTGTGGGGTCCAGCAGAGGTTGTACTAGAGCCGATATAGGAAGCAAGTTTCCATTATAAACACACACACACACACACACACACACACACACACACACACACACACCACTCTTATTTAAAAGAAAAAAATTTCTAGAATCAACCACATCCAAAGTTGCACGTTCATTTAAAAATGTACATATTTATGTAATCCACACTGTACATAATTATGTAATCCATCCATACATGTCATGTAGGAACCATTAATACATATATGCTATGTAGCTGCCTGCCTTTTCTTCTCTTGCTCTTATATATTTAATAAAGATTAAAACTTCTCTTCCTCTTTGTATGCTACTCCGAATCACTAAAGTTGAGATTGACCTGGAAGCTACAACTGGTACAGAATGCGATAGTGCGTGTTCTAACAGGAAAATCGTGGACTACACATATTTGACCAGTGCTACGCCAGCTGCCCTGGCTTCCGGTGGAGCAACGAGTCAAGTTCAAGGTTTTGGCTCTGACCTTTAAGGCCTTGGTGGCTTGAGGCCCTGAAAAGGGTTGGTCATCCACAGCAATCATTTACTCAATCAGGCAAGTAAGTGACTACTTTCAGGGCCCTCCCCCTAGCCCTTTTGGATAGCATTGTCATGTTTGTGTCTCTGGGAGAATGACCTCCTGGTGGGTGGCCTGGAAATGGTGGCCCTGAATTCACCAGCAACCCAAACCCAAAAGCATAGAATGTCACATGTAGATGTGGTGGCTTGGAACCCTGAGAAGGGTTGGCCATGTAAAGCAATCATCTCGTCAGTGAGGCGAGTGAGTGACTGCTTCCGGGGGCCACCCTCTAGCCCTTTTGGATAGCACTGTCATGTGTTCCCAGGGAAATGACTTCTTGAAGGCTGGCCTGGAAACAGTGGCCCTGAGTCCACCAGAAACCCAAACACCAAAGCATGCCTACAAAGCTCACAGCCCCCTGCCAAGGCTGAAACACACAGGTGCAAACAGAGCATAGTCACCACCCAGAGTATATTACTTTACTCTGCATTGACACACAGGTATAGAGCATGCTCACTAACTGGGGTGTATTATCAAAATACAGGCATAGAGCACCCTCCCTGGGTTATTCTACTCTGCAACAGACAATGTAGACATGGTTGCTCAAAGCTCTGAGACCACCTGAATCCCAAACATGGGAAACCTTACCAGGCCTGGACACACAAAGGACTGACAGATTAATAGCTCTTTCTTAATTCTGTGGGTGGTGGTGCATGGCCATTCAGCTACTTGAGATCAAGCAATAACAGGTCTCTAATGCCCTTAGATATCCAGGGCTGCACATGTACTGCACTGACTGGCTCAGCATGTGTCACAACACTCATGCCCCCCCCACCCCCGACTGAAACACACAGCCAGTATTTGAAGGACAGACAGAAAGACAGACATCCCCAGACTTTCAACAGGGGTCCCTAAAAGTACCTTTACAGCAGCTGGGAAGGTATAATAAATGTGGATATTCAGCTGAGGAACCCATTAGCTAAGCCTTAAAGACACAGATGCAGGGCAGACCCACCAACAGGGGTGTATTATTCAACTCTGCAACTGGGTTCAAAGCACACACATCCATTGGGGTGAACTTTGAATGGAAACACATGTGAAGCTGGCAGGGCCACCCCTCAAGTCTAAAAAGACAAGTTAAGAAGGACAGAAAGGCAGACCAGGCAGACCAGAGTTTTGACCCCAAGACAGCTTAACAAACACCCCAGCCAGACACCATAGAAAGGGAAGCATGCCCACAATGCTCCCAGGCCCCCTCAGGCCCAAACACATAGTTCCTCTGGTTACAGCCCACACCTAGGTGAAATTTCTGGTGCTTCACCACTGGCTTAACACAATGTACAGAAGAGAGATCACCTGTTGTGACTGTGAATTGTACAAATTCAAAAGAATGAGGTAGTCAAACAGGGGCTAGCATGTATGTGCAGATGTTTGTTGAGGTAGATGTTAGCTGAAATGAATGTTGTTCCATGAGGTACATGTTGTGCTATGAAGTAGATGTCTTGGTGTCTCAGAGCCCTGAGTCCACCTACACCTGAATCCCAGCAGCAGAGAGTGGATCACAAGCAGAAAGCAATTAATATTCTCTGGCTGAAGACACATTGGCAGTCTGCCGCGCCTCCACGGTGCAGCAGACTGGGGCGGGGGGGGATTTCCCCCACGGTGCGGCGTTCGCACGCTGCCGGAAGGAAGCTGCCCGCAGCGTTCAGACTGCGGGTGGCTTCCTGAAGCGGCGGGCGGACGCCGCGCGGCTGCCCCTGCCTGCGCATGTTCACACCCGCTCTGGCGGGTGGAACGTGCACGGGGGTGCTCGGCTGGTGCGGGAGGAGTGCGGCGCCGGACGCAATGCGTCCGGGCTGCCTCCTGGGGGCAGATGCGGCCGTCTGAACGGCCGCTCTGCCTCCGCTTCTGAAGTGGAGGCAGAGCGGCCAAGATGGCCAATCTGTCCTCGGCCTCTGCTTTTAACAAGCTCTGTGCCTCTCTCTTTTACTGTCACCAGCCAACAGAGGAGAGGGTGAGATCTGAGCTGACTGAATATATAGCATTCTGAGCTCATAGAGCAGAATGGGGATGTGATTGGTGGCTGGCAGTGCCAGTTAAGCTTTGGCAGGCTCCCAATGGTGTTTCCAAGGCTGGAAAATTCCACCCCTGTTGCTTTTGAGTTTTGTGAACAGTTTAATTGAGTGGTGCCAGTCTGTCAGGAAAATGTATCAATTCACAAACTGCCATGAACCACTATGTTGCTGAATGTGTTTTCTTTTGCTATGCTCTCTCTGTGTGACAATACATCTGGGACATTTATAGATTGGGTCCAATCAGTGTTCCCTCTAAGTTCCACAGTGTTGTGAGCAGAAATTCTACCTTGTGAGCGAGAAATGCTTGTAGCTTTAAAGTTGGGAATGAGTATATATTTGACTATCACGTAAATTAGTTTTTTAGATTACTTCCATAACCTTGTAAAAATCTCAGATCTCTCAACTACAGAGATCAGTTCCCCTTGGGTTTGTCGCTTCAAAATGGAGAATTCTAGGAGATTTGGGGGTGGAGCTTTGGAAGAGAAAGGTTTGGTGAAGAAAATTACCTCAGCAGTGTATAATGCTATAGAGTCCACTGTCCAAAACAGCCAGTTTCTTCAGGAAAACTGATCTCTGTCATCTGGAGATCAGTTGTAATTCTGGGGGATTTCCTGCTTGCACCTGGAGGTTGGTGACCCTAGTTCCTCTGGAGGAAACAGCTGCTTTGGAAGGTAAAATCTGTGTCATTATACCCTTCTGAGGTCCTTCCCCTCCTCAAATCCCACCATCCCCAGGCTCCATCAACACCAATCTTCAGAAATTTCCTATCATGGAACTGGCAGTGCTATCTTTTCCCCACCCAACACCCAACCTACCTTTTATCTGCCCCTCTGTCTTGCTTTCTCTCTTACCCCCCCAGCCTCTACCCAGGAAAACTGTGGCCCAGTTGTGTGGTGGTGGCCACTGGCCAGGCCCACTTCAATGGTAGGGAACCTTCAAGGACTTGTGGGGTGGTCCTAAGTATCCTCCTCCCCACACTATTTCATCCCCCTGCAACCTCCATATCCCTTTCCCTGCCTCATTCTGTCCTTATCCATTCACCAACCTACCTTTAATCTGCCTCCCATCTTCAGTTATATTTATTATTTCTTTACTTCATTGATACCTCACCCCTCTCCTCAGTAGGGACCAAAGCACCTTACATTATTCTCCACTTGTCCTCTTTATCCTCACAACAACCCTGTGATGTAGGTTAGGATGAAACTATGTGACTGGTCCAAAATCACTTAGTGAGCTTCCACAGTTAGATGGAGATTTAAACCTGGGTCCCTCAGACATTACCCTGAAGTTCTAACCACTACATCACACTGAGGCTGTGGACATACTGGCAGCCTGCCGCGCCTCCGCGGCGCGGCAGACTAAGGCGGGGGGGATTTCCCCCACGGTGCAGTGTTTGCACGCCGCCGGAAGGAAGCCGCCCACAGCGTTCAGACTGCAGGCAGCTTCCTACGGCAGCGGGCGGATGCCGCGCGGCTCCCCCTGCCCGCGTGTGTTCACACCCGCTCTGGCAGGTGGAACGCGCGCCGCAGCAGCCGAGCACCACTTTAAAGTGGTGCTCGGCTGCTGTGGGAGGAGCGTGGCGCCGGATGCGATGCATCCGGGCCACCTCCTCAGGGCAGATGCGGCCGTCTGAACGGCTGCTCTGCCTCCGCTTTTGAAGCGGAGGCAGAGTGGCCGAGACTGCCAATCTGTCCTCGGCCTGACTTTTGTAGAATGCCTACTGCTGAACAGTAACAAGCAACAAGACCTAGCTGAGTCATGCAAATTGGGTGGTATCAAGTTACCCAGTGGTTGCTGCCAGACCTAGGGTTGTTAACCACCAGATGGGATCTGGAGATCTCCCAGAATTACAACTGATCTCCAGACAACAGAGATTTGTCCCCCTGGAGGAAATATCTGCTTTGGAGGGTGAACTCTATGACATTATATCTGGCTGAGGCCCCTCCCCCAACATAGTCCTTCCTAGACTCCACCCCCAAATCTCCAGGAATTTCCCAACCTGGAGCTAGCAACCCTAGCCCCAGGACTAGCCCTGATGAGTCCTTCCTCAAAAGCCAAACAGCCTGGAAATGACCCTGCCTTTTACTCACAGAAGTTCCAAGCCTTGAAATGCTGTAGTTGCCTAGGAACGGTCACTGAGGAAATCTGTTTGTTAAAATGACAGGTGCTCCTTTTATCATTTTGGGTTTTTCTGAGTCTCACAATTTTTTTTTAGATTTCACATTTTTCTGCAAACCTGGGGCTTTTTCAGGTTTGTAGAAAGATCTGTCTTGCCTGTTCACAGCTCCAGTCACCAAATTTAAGTATCCAAAGATTTGGCCAACTTCATTATTAGTATATAGATTACAGATCTTCACTTGTTCAGCATTTATAAACCAGACATTTAAATCATATTTCTGAATCTAAATTATGTGAATACTTAGTATTTTAGAATGGAAAAGATACAGAGAAACAAGAAACAGTCATAATATTTTGTTTTTGAAGAACAGTTGATTAGCATAGATTATTATAAACAGTGGCAGAGAACTCACACAGAGAAAGTGAAAACAGCTAAAAGGAGCTTTAAAGAGTTAATGCACTGCTATGTTCAGCCCTCTCTCTTCAGAAAGTTGGAGACTCCAGTCATATGGTAGGGCCTTTTGAAAGACATTCCATTTCCTGATGGACTGTGGCTCCATTGTGCTCATTTTATATGCTGACACTCCACTGCCCAATGAAGATAAAGTAAGCGTGATGTGCATTGTACATCAATATCTGGGGTGATTTCCTATTTTCTAATGTGAGAGTACCTGGAGGATGGCTTACACAGCTCTCTTGTATTAAGAACATAAGAACATAAGAGAAGCCAATGTTGGATCAGGCCAGTGGCCCATCCAGTTCAACACTCTGTCACACAGTGGCCAAAAACACCAGGTGCCCTCAGAAGGTCCAGCAGTGAGGGCAGGAAGCCCTCCCACTGTTGTTCCCCCATCAAACACCAAGAATACAGAGCTTCACTTGCCCCAGACTGAGAGTTCCTATCTATACTTTGTGGCTAATAGCCACTGATGGACCTCTGCTCCATATGTTTATCTAATTCCCTCTTGAAGCCATCCATGCTTGTAGCCACCACCACCTCCTGTGGCAGTGAATTCCATGTGTTAATCACTCTTTGGGTGAAGAAGTATTCTCTTTCCTCTGCTGCTGTCAAGAACTCCCCAGATCAGGAGATAAGCTGTTTGTCAACAGTGGTGCTGACTCCCAATACTAGCTATGTCCATTGTCTTAATTAAAAGAAGTCATGTTTAACAGTATATACAGGTGATACTTCAGCCATTCCCAAAAGATTAAAAAAATGTATAAATCGATCAATCATGTTCTTTTGAACGTATGTGGTTGTTATGCCCTAGTGCTACTATTTTTAAGGAGTCTCAAAGCAGCATACAATCTCCTTTCCTTCCTCTCCCCACAACAGGTACCTTGTGAGGTAGGTGGGGCTGAGAGAGTTCTGAGAGAACTGTGACTGACCCAAGGTCACCCAGTAGGCTTCATGTGGAGGAATGGGGAATCAACCCCGGTTTTCCAGATTAGAGGCTGCCACTCTTAACTGCTACACACAGCTAGCTCTCCAAGAATATTGTAATAAATGTCATCTGCAGAACATAGAATATACATGAAGGCAGGGCTCATTTCATAGAAAAAGAGGTGCAAGAGCTCATTAGCATACCTATTAGCATAACTCATTAGCATAAATGGCTGAATGTCAGTTTCAGCCCTATTATACCCTATGGGCCACTGAAGTCAACGGCAAAAACTCATAGGGTATATGAGGGGCTGGAGGAGAGGGGGTTTGAGGGAGAGGCTCCAAAATTGCAGGGTACCTTCTGGGACCTCTCCCCAAAATACCCACCAAGTTTCAAAAAGATTGTACCACGGGGTTCAATTCTACGAGGCCTCAAACAGGTTGCCCCATCCCCTCCATTGTTTTCTACGGTGGGAAAAAACATAATGAGTTATGCTAATAGGTATGCTAATGAGCTCCTGCACCTCTACACTTTTGAAACTGCTGCCGAATATCGGCGGCAATTCGGTGGCGGGCCGAATCAGATCAGAGAATCTGTGGCTGCCCTACTGCCCCTCCTGAGCTGGCGGAGTGGTGCTCCGCCTCGCTCCGGCCCCAAAGGATCCCTGCATGTAGGCTTGGTAAGGTCATGAAACAAATGTTACTGGGTATCTTTCCAGACAGGAAGTATAGAAGAAGTTCATTGAACATGAATTTGCCAGTAGCGTATGATACATACTAGAGCTGAAGCAGTGTGTCAGAGCAAAAGGAATATTTGACAAGAAATTCTGCATGTAGTATAAGTGGATAAAATTCATTCATAGTAGACACGTCTGAATGTTTTGGAATAACATGCATCTTAGCTTGCAGTGCAAGCCTAAACAAAAGGATGCCCTTCTAAATCCATTTAAGTCTATTTAGGATTCCACTGTTAGTGAAATTGTTGATTATTGCAAAACAATGTATGACAATATCCTGTAACATATATTTAACATTTTGTGATGATGTTGGCAGCTTGGCTATTGGGGAAGTGGAAAGGAAGGATAATTAAGGCCAACTTATCCATCTGCATCCTTCAGCCTTGAAAGCTGCTCAGTCCATGCAAGATTAGTAAATCACTTCAGGACCAATAGAATTGGGGGGGGGGAGGAAGAAGAGGAGTAGGGGGGGTCTGTCTCAAATCAGAAGGACCTTTAGTCACCTGCTTTACATTGTTCTCTGGAATTTTATTATTTATTAGGCTTGATCCAATTGGGATTGGTTAGGTCTGGTCTAGGGTATTTGGCAGAATTTTTCCAGGATATGCGTTGAAAGTTTAATCCAGATTGGCAGCAAGTACCCTGAGACAGCTGATGATAAGCCAGTTACTTGTGCCTTACTGTACCCAGGGGGCTGGGAAAGGAATTTCTTCAGTACTTGGTGTCATTGTTTGAGTCTTCATGCTGTCCAGCATGTGGGTCTGATACTGATGAGCAGTAGACAAAGAAAAGCGAAGAGCAATATCCATACTTTTCCAAGACTGGAGCCCAGAGGGGCTGCCCTGAACACAAGCAACCTTTTTGAGAAGCCTTTTGGGGAACCCATACCCATACCCATGGAATTTTATTATTTATTAGGCTTGATCCAATTGGGATTGGTTAGGTCTGGTCTAGGGTATTTGGCAGAATTTTTCCAGGATATGCGTTGAAAGTTTAATCCAACTTGCGTTGAAAGTTTAATCCGTTGAAAGTTTAATCCAACTGTTAATAAACTGTTATATTTTTAGTCTATCTTTGAGTCTTGTATCTTCACATTTGGGGTGAGTGAAGATGGAAACAAATAGGCGCTGTAGAAAAGGAAATATTAAAACTTGCAAGTGTGGTCTTTTTAAATCCTGTCTAGTGTGACCAGTTACAAAAATAGAACCATGAGTAAATCTTATAAATACATACTCCCCCTACACATTCTTAGAATAGTCTTTCACTTTTGACTTGTAGTTCCAAAAGTATAATTCTCCACAGTTCAAGGAAATAATTTATGTCAATAATTTTAGAGTATCACAACAAGCAATATAGATATCTTAAGGCCTACTATGAGTTTACAGCTGTTGCATATACTGATAGGATCGCACCCTCTCCAGCACTTAGAAAGGGTTTTATTATCCATAAACAGGGATTTACATTTGGCAAAGCATACATGGACCATCCTCACCATAACTTATTCTTTCTTAAGGTACTGACATTAACTTTTCTTCCTATCCTCTTTGAATGAATGTATATGAGATGTATCCAATTAATCATTTTTTCACCCATCGCTCACAGAATTATATGGAAGCGCTTGAAGGACTTGTTGCCTGATCTTGTGTTACATTCCTTTCAGGATACGCTATAAACCTCTCATAGTTCAGGAACAGCTTTTCCCAGATGACTGCAGTGTGCCTATTACACAGGCTTTTCTGTTTTCAAATGAGACACAATCAATCCAAAAACAATAATTTAGCCCCATAGTTTCATTGTCAGTTGCTTGGATCCCCTGTTGGCCCACAAGGGATCATAACATACTACTGAAAAACAGTGTGTATCTCTTGCTTCTGAGTCCATCAAGCTGTGTGTGGTCAGTCATGATATTAAGGCATGATGTTATCCGGTTTGAAAAGACTGGGTTCAGGGCTTCAATAAAACTGCACATGCGAGGCTGGAGCTTACATTTTGTTCTATTTACAAAAGTGGCACTCCTACTTGCCCAATGTCATTGCTCATTTCACCTCCCCATTGCAGACCTGCCCTAATCCCCCATTATCCCCCAAAGTCCACAACCCCTAAGAAACAGGATTACAGGAGCACACAGGCTGCTGTGTGAAATGGAGGTGATAAAGTTTCCTTATGTGAGCACTGCTTAGAATGTGGAGTTTAGTATCACCCTTCTGTTATGAGCAGCGAGTCAAAATATGCCTAATCATCTGAATAATTGCCACTGCCTTGGTTTGCATATTAACATTAACAAGTTTTTTGTCCTTAGCCATATAAAAGAGATCTGGAAAATTTCAGTATGTGGGAGGGAAAGAAAGGTGTCAAGGAGGCCTGACAAGGAATTGTGGGGGAGAATAAATACTTTGGAAATCCCCACATTGAGTAGTAATGTGACACTGGAGATCTGGGGCTAGATGAGCCACTCCTTGCTCATTCATCCCTGAATCTGAGTGACCAAGTGCAACAGTTTAATGGTCCCATAGTGCTAAATGCTAATCCAACCCTGGTCCTAAATGGTAGAACTCAGGAGGGAAGTATTTTTATGGCTCCCTACTTATGCTCTGTGGGAGAGTTTCAGGAAGAGAAATTGGGCTCTGGAGATACACACATGTTAGTACGCATCTCTTGACCCTATTTTCATCCCCTGTTCCAGGATAATATAAGCAGTTAGGGACTCTAGACTTCATACATTTTTAAAAGTCTCGGGGAGGGCACAGTTGTTTATGGTCAGAGGAAGTAGTTTTTCTACAGTCCTAATTAATTCCTCCTTTGACTTTCTAAAATTTTCCACGCAAATCTGCCTTATAGTGAATCAGACCATGCGTCCACCAAGGTCACTATTGTCTACTCAGACTGGCAGTGGCTATCCAGGGTCTCAGGCAGAGGTCTTTCACGTTACCTCCTACCTGCTCCTTTTATAACTGGAGGATTGAATCAGGGACCTTCTGCATGCCAAGCAGAGGCTCTACCACTGAGCCATATTGCCTCTGAGTGGTAAGAGTGGTCAAGTTTTTAAAAACTTATGAAGACATCAATTAGGATATAAGAAATATGTACTTGTAGACTGCCAAGGGCCATTTATGTTTTCTTTCCCCCACCCCATCTGACTTCTAACTGCCATCAATATTCTATGATCCCTGGAAGGCAAGAAGCATGCTCAGTGCTCATTGGGACATTTAGAGAGTGGTCCTTTTGCTGCACTACTGAAATCTAGGCCCAAACCCTTGGGTTGCCAACCTCCAAGTGGGGCCTGGAGTTGTCCCAGAATTACAAGAAATTATATTACAGAGATCAGTATTTCCAGAGAAAATGGCACTATCAGAGAAGGGACTCTATGACATCCTATCCCTGCTGACTCTGCTGTCCCCAGGCTGTGCCTCCAAATCTCCAGGGATTTCCCAAACTGGAGTTGGAAGCCCCAGCAGTGATGATGGTGAAGACTAATAGCTCAGCTCAGGGCTCTTTTTGTAGAAAAAGCCCAGCAGGAACTAATTAGCATATTAGGCCACACCCCTGACAGCACAGCTCATTAACATATTAGGCCACACCTGATGTTCCCAGAAGTGTGGTCATCCAGCCACATCCACCTTTTGCTTCTTATTCTGTTTACCATGTTGTCAAAACAGTTTTGACAAAACCAATAAAAACATTATTTTCTGTCCCATCTATACAAAACCTTGCCTGAACCAATATCTTATGTCCAACAATTATTCCCACACTGGATTGGAATCAATTCCTAAGGGTTAGGTTCCCATGGAAATCAGGTTGCCTTCCTGCAGAACTAGTACACTGAATATGATTTTTTAGGGTTGCCAACCTACAGGTGGGGTCTGGAGATCTCTTGGAATTACAACTGAGCTCCAAACTACAGAGATCAGGTCAATGGCTGCTTTGGAAAGTAGAGTCCATGGCATCATGCCTTGCTTAGGTCCCTCCTTCCCCGAAACTGCACCCTCCACTCCCAAATCTCCAGGAATTTCCTCAACCTGGAGTTGGCAACCCTAGTTCACTGGCAGAACAACGCTAGGAGCCAGTTTGGTGTAGTGGTTAAGTGTGTGGACTCTAATCTGGGAGAACCAGGTTTGATTCCCCACTCCCCCCTTGCACCTGCTGGATGACCTTGGGCAAGCCATAGCTCTGTACCAGCTGTTGTCTCAGAGCTCTCTCAGCCCCACCTACCTCACAGGGTGTCTGCTGTGGGGAGGGGAAGGGAAAGGAGTTTGAAAGACACTCTGAGACTCCCTTGGGTAGTGAAGGGCAGGGTATACATCCAATCTCTTCTTCTTCTAGGTTTGTGGATGCACTGGATGGGAGTAGTTTGTGGACTATTTTATTCAAGGTACAAAATTTTATTCAAGGTATAAGATTTCATGTGCCACCCACACTTCTTCAGATGGAAGACGTGTACATGCACACAAAAGCTTATACCTTGGATGAAACTTTGGACTCCAACTTTGTTCTGCTGCTTCAGACCAACATGGCTACCCACCTGAATTATTACACTATAATAGTTTTTACAAGCAATTCTGTACCAGTGGAGTGGTTACCATGCAGAGTCTGTCCCACAGGTAAAATTATCCTGTGAACAGGTGGTCTTTACCACATAAAAGTATCACTACCATCACAAGATCACCAATCGTTGGAACTCCTCAGAAGCAGAAATCTCTCTTATTAGGAGGTTTAAGAACATCAACTTTGCTGGCCCATTAAAGGCAGATGTCAGTCCAGTGGCAGGAGAAGAGGGACAATCATCTTCTTCAGAAATCCACTTTTTTAAATTTCACAAAACAGGCAATCTCCAAAGTGCAGCTGACCATGCTCATTTTTAGTTACAACCCTGTTTCTCTGCAGATGTCCCCCAAAGTGTCCCATGCAACAGTCAAGTGTTCTGCCAACACACACAATAATGAAGCTACTTTTTCAGATGTTTTCTCTTACATGGCAATAAGCACCAAACCACTTTAATACAGACTTTAGACACACGTATATTTGCAAGCCATTCCCAACAAGACACAACAATGAACTCAGGCTTTAAACTTGCTTTTCTTAAGCAGAAGATGCCATGAGAAAACTAAAGAGATTCTCAAAAATTAAAGATATTGTCAAAACCAGCATTTCCTGGGCTCTCTGCTTTTTTACATCCCCCCCCCCCCTTTTCAATATTTTTTAAAATAAAAACAGAAAGAACAGAAGGAAGGAAGGATGGAAGGAAGGAAGGAGAAGGAAGGAAGGAAGAAGGAAGGAAGGTAGACAGACAGAGGAAGGAAGGAAGGAAGGTAGGTGGAGGAGAGAGAGAGAGAAAGGAAGGGGGAGAGAAAAAGAGAAAGGAAGAAAGAAAGGTGGGAACAGAGAGAGAGAGAGATACAGACAGAAAGAAAGATGGAAAGAAAGGTGAGGGGAGAGAGAGAAAAGGAAAAGAGATGGGGAGGCACTTACTGGAGCAGGGAAAGCCAGGCGATCTGGGCAAGCCAAATGCAGATAGCCTAGCCCCTGTGTTTAATCTCTGGGCGGGGCTTTCTCCTGCTGGCTGTTTGCTCTTAAAGGGAAAGCACCGGGTGGAGCTTTTTCCTGCCGGCTCTCTGCAGGAACTTTCCCTTTAAGTGTAAACAGCTCAGGCTGGGCAGGGAGGGGGCGGGGCAAGCTGGGACGCCAGCCAGAACGGTGTTCCTGTGCGTTCCTGCTGAAATCAAGCCCTGGCTCAGCTTATGCTGAGGAAATAACATTGAGGCAGTATATGGATGTCTTCCAGTGACATGAAACACCTGTGAGAAGAGCGCAGGGGAAGGGCTGGAAAGCCAAGAAATATTTTCCACACATTCTAATACTTTGAGATAGACTCTCCAGAAAAGTTTATGGAAGGGGTTGGCAGAGAAGATTTTTCTTCAGATTCCCCTTCCCCCCGATTCAGCTTCTGAGAAAGACCAGCCTGGCCTATCTGAGTGCTGAGAACTGGCAGGCCTTTCTTTGCTTAATTACCTTATCAAATTGTTATATTCAGACAACATGTTCCAGCAGTAAAAAACCCTGGTACAACAACTCATATCAAATTGATCCTTGAAGGAGGCATTATGCTGTAGTGTTTCTGTAATGCTGGCTACTTTATCAATCTTTGAGATTATTATATCTTTGATCAAATACTTTATATGGGCTCTTTGGAGTACAGGTTGCTTTCCTGTTTCTCATGTGGATTTTCTGTAGAACACACCATTTTGACAGCATGATTAATATCAAAGATGAACAATTGTATTTTGTTAGCACTGAATGCAGATATGCTTACTGTAGACATAGATGTTATTACTACATATTTTCCCTTATCCATAAATATTTGCCATTCTCAATATAGTCAGTATACATCCATAGAAATAATAAAACATATCCAAGAGTCCCAAACATTTTAAAATGCTGAAGTTGCCTTTTGAGCTGACTAGTGCAGTTCATTCAGCATCACTTTCCAGGATGAAATGATTTCCATGTTTTAAGTAGGCGTGAACAAAGTCAGTAACAGGGAAGTAGCACAGGTCACAAGAAGACAGAAGTTAAAAGATGGAGAAGCACCATCAAACTGGTCTGATGGAAGACAGTAAAGCAGTCTTTTTTGTCAGCAAGAGACCACATTCCCACTTGCTAGAGAATTCTAGCAATCTATCATAGTCAGTACAGTCTACTCTGACTAGTAGTAGCTCTCTATTGTCTCAGCTAGGGGGTCTTTTACATCACTTGTTATCTGATCCTTTTAACTACAGGTGGTTTTTGCCTTCTGCATGCAAAGCAGATGCTCTACCATTGACTCACCCTCTATCCCCTGTCAAGGAAGATGTGACCTAGAAAGCATTCAGAAGCTTCTAGATATTGGGTGGGTCCAGCCTCCTTTCAAGGAGCCTTTCTGCAACTTAAGTGACCCTTTCTCCAACAGAGGAAATGTAGAAAAACTGAGGGAAGAAAAGGTCAATAAGAATGGAATGCTTATGTGCCAATAATCAGAAAATCTATCATGGAATGGAGCCAGGGGAGTTCGTTCATCCATTGTGCTGGCTAAATAGCTGAAGATTTTCTGGAACTGGAGGACTGAGTGTTTTGAATATTGTGGTTCAAAAATCACTCTAAATATGTGCAAAGTTTTTCCCCTCCACCTTTTAAGCTGTATCAATCTGATAAAAAACTCTGAACCCCTGAAGTACTGCCTATAACCCAATATTAAAATTGTCTAGTAAATGTTGTACAGCTGAATGTGTGTGCCTGCTAAGAATCTGCCCCCCCCCGAAACTATCATATAACAAACTTCTGCTCTTATAAACTGCAATGCAAATTGTTATGGATAACCAGTCCCCATAACCATCAATCTTAATTCTTTCAGCCACCGCAAAAACTAGAATCCACTTCTAACAAAGAAGCCAAATTCTTTAAGTGTAGCTGCAGTGCAGAAAAACGACTGCTTTGAAACCAATAAAAAATATCTGACAGCTGTAGAAGACACATTGGAAACGGCACTGTTAGATTATGTTTTGGTTTCTCAGATAAGAAGCAAGATGTCTCCTTTTCACAAAGAAATTGTTTGGATCAGACCTGGACAGTCTATAAAATATTGTCCAGGAATAAAAGTTGCATCTAGTTTGGTATGATTCAGTTTTGTTTTGTTGTTCAGTTAACCAGTTGAGTCTGACTCTTCGTGACCCCATGGACCACATGATTCAGTAGGTCATATTATTTATTATTCATGAGTAAGACAACAACAGCTGAGTTCTTGATAGAGAATACCTGCAAATGAAAGTATAGAGAGGTAGGGTTTGGGTTTTTTTGGGGGGGGGGGGTTGGTACAAAACTTTTAAAATTTAAAAGTGCTTTATCTGTTTTTCACTTCTTCCAAAATGCAACCAGACAGCAGAATCAGTATCCCTTAACTTAAATGATTGGTAGTGGGTAACAATGTGAATATTAAATAAAGAACACTGAATCTGAGCAAAAGACATTCTCTCAAAATATTTTGCAAATGCCATGGAATGAAGAATGCAGTTCTAAAAATGAGAATTGGATTGCCACACAGTAGAAGGAATGGATTTCCTGGGGAAAATCCATCCACTACAAAATAATAAAAATTCCTTGTCTCCTATTTCAGAATTACTGTCAACCGATGGTGCTCTGGTCTGCAGGCCCTATTCCACCTTGCCCTCCTATGTGTTTCTCAGCACCTGGAGAAGCTTTTCTTTCACTTTTGGGTAGCCCGCCACCACCACCTGATCTGTGTAAGGAATTGCCCACGGGGTGTGTCAGGAGGGCTCCCAGCTTCCCCTCCAAGTTCTGAGGCAATTGTGTCTCTCACTCCCCAGCACCTGGTCACCATGGGGACAGGTTACTGCCTTGTGCACCCCTTTGTAGCTGAGTAGCATCAGTCAAGCCTTTAGTTGCTGAAGTAGCACAAGGCGGGGAATGGGGCTTGACACCTCTTGGCACTGTTTTACATGCAGGAAAAATAAATAAAGCCAGCAGTAATGGTGGCTGACTTTGGATCTGGCTTGATTTTCTGGAATGCTGACAGCCACAATAGGTTACTCGTTAGTGGTGACCCACACTAACTCAGTGACATTTAGCTGATGCAGATTATTAGCTAGTTAACCCACATACTGGTGTCTCATGTCCTTATCTGGGTGTACTGGTACAATAAATTAACAAGCACTCAGAGGAATATAACAAATGAAATACAGGTATCCTAAATCAGCTATACTTGGTTCAGAGGAATTGAGAACCCGGGGCGCATTACTTGAACCCTGCATGCTCACCAATACATGATGCTGTTCCTCGGAGAAGTGATTTGTCTGGGGTATAAGGGGAGTAGTCTGAGATATTTTTCATTACTCTGAAGTATCCCTCTTTAAAGAAAAGTTTGGCAACCTTTACACTGCATAATTATACTTAAAAGGATCTGCAGAGTCCCAAGGCCATCTGGATATAATGTTACATGAAACCTTTCCATTCAGATAATTTGTTCATCAGGGACAAGAGAATCCACTGTTGTTATCAGTTGTTGGGTGTAATGTTTTATGGCCTCAGACCAGGAGATCCCCTTTACTTGTCTCAGTAGGGGTTTCCCTCACAGGTTCTTCCTTGGCCAATTCCAGGACAGGCACACAGCATAAACACACAGGTTGTAACACTGTGCCTCCTACCACCTGCCATAGTCCCATAGCTGATGGTCCTTCCCAACTCAAGTGCTGCTGCTTCTCCCAGTGTCCCACACATTGCTGTGGCTAGTGTCCATCTGACTGACTGCAAGTCCTCCTCATGTCATACTCAAGAGTGTGGGAGAAAGAGAAAGGAAGTTCAGCTTCTGGGCCAGTCAGACTGCACCCCCATCATTCCCTTGTCACGAACCCTCTGGTTCTGTGCGCCCACACACTGGGGCTGCTGCACCTCCCAGCACCTGCCCGATGGACTGCTGAGCCCTTCTTGCACTGTCTCCTGCCACTGCTGCTGTCTTTGGAAAAATGTAAGCTCCCTGTGTGACCTTGGGCAAGTCATACTTTCTAAGCATACTCTACCTAAATTGGTTGTGAGGTTACAAAAGAGAAGAGAACAATGTTATGAGTTGCTTCGTTTCCCCATTGGGATGAAAAGCAGGATATAAATACCTAAGTAAATAAATAAGCTCCAATCACTTCTACATTTTTGAAACAAAAACAAAGTATGCAGGTGAGGGAGCAAAACACTGTGATCCTCTCCCTTCAACAAACTACTCAAGATCTTAACTTCTTGGTACTATTAAACAAGATATTTTATTTAAAAATAATTAAATGTTTCTTGTACCACCCAGATATCAACTATTCCAGACAGAAACCTTTTAGTTTCCCTATCATCAACTCCAGTGGCTGACCAATTGTATTCTTCCCTTCTATAAATGTTTATTGGCATGTGTGATCTTTCTTTCATCAACCAGTCTCTTGGTTTTGAACTCTGAAATGATCAATGCTCTTTTTGATGCATAATTGATTGTTGCTGTGAAAGATGTTGTCAAGTTACCATGTAAGAATGCTTGAATGCATCACAAGAATCTCTTCCAGTTGCTGAGATCTAGAAGTAGTTCCTGATTCATTGTATGTGGGCACAGTAGGAAGCCAGAGGAATCTTTAGCTAACAAGATACAATACATAATTCAAGAACTGAAAGGGAATGTGTGTATTTCAAAATGATGCCCAATACTTTTAAGAGAAAGTCTGAAACTTCAGCATGAAATATATTTGAAAGAGGAGAAGCTACCATGCTGGCAATCTTGAAAATATTTTTAAAAGAAAACTAAGCTACCACAAAATCTGATCCATACATTCTGATTAGGGATGGGCACAAACTGGCTCATGAACTAAAATTCATCACAAATTTTGGGCGGTTCATGGTTCATGAAGCAATGTTAGTGGAAGGGCACCCAGCATGACTATTTCATAAACTTTAGTGCTGTTTGTGGTGGTTTGTGGTGGTTTGTAAATTATAACATTTCCAGACAGACCTCATGAAACAACATCTACGTTATAACACAACACCTACCTCTTGGAACAACATTCACCTCAGCAAACATCTACCTCAACAAACATCTGCCTGTATAAGCAAGTCCCTGTTTGACTACCCCTTTCCATTGCATTTATGCAATTTACAACAGGTGATCTCTTATCTGTATAATGTGTTATGCTAATGGTGAATAACCAGAAAGTTCACCTATGGCTGGGATGTGTTGGAGCCTGAGATGGCCTGGGAACATAGTGGGCATGCCTCACGGGGTTCCAGTGCTTGCCAGGGGTGCCTGCCAAGCTGTCCTGGGGTTACTTTGGGAAGCCCCTGTGGGTACTCTGGGGATGTCTGTCTTTCTGCCATTCTGAACCTGCCTTTGGAGACTTCAGGGGCAGCCTGGCTGGCTTGACATGTGTTTCCTTTCCTCTTCACAGCAGAAGAATTCACTGCAGTTGATGGGTGTACTCTGGACCTGTGTGTTTCAGCTTGGGGGGGGGGCAGTCTGTGAGAGTTGTGGGCATGCCTCTCTTCCTTATCTCATGGGGCTGGGGTGCCCACCAGTGTTCCCTCTAAGCTAAGCTGAGTTAGTGTGAGCTAGCTCACAGTTTTTTAGCCTTTGGCTCACATATTTTTGTCTTAGCTCAGGAAGGAGGGCTCCAGAGCAAACTAATTTATGCAGCAGCCAAATTGCTCATTCACAACTTCAGTGCATGTAGCTCACAAAGCAGAAGTTTTGCTCACAAGATCCCACAGCTTGGAGGAAGCTTTTGTGCCCTCTAAGACGTTGTGGGGTTACTTTGGGGAGCCCTTGTTAGAAGTCTTGTCATGTCTGCCTTTGGAGACTTGGGAAGGCTGCAAGCATAGGGGAGATGCTTGCCTTGCTTCCAATGTCTGGCTGGGGGGGGGGGGGGGTCTGCCCAGGTGAAGTTTCCCTGTGAGTTTGGTGTCACTCATGTTCCTGAGCCATTCCATAGGCTCGTGTAACTGCAGCTGTCTTTTCCAGAGAGAGCACTGGTGAGACCTTTTTTTGGGGGGTCCATAATTGGGACACCAGAAATATAATCCACCCCCCGACTTGGAGAGATTGTACAAAGGGGGGGCAGGGTGAAGTTCTGTGCGAGTTTGGTGTGTGTAGCTTGCAGGGGGTCCATTCTATACATTGTTGAACCTGGTCTTGATATTTCCCCCCTAAGCACTTTCCTCGATTGAAGTGGAGTACAAGCTGGATTGACCTTAGTTATGTTGGGTTTGCAGTGCCACAGTGGCACATTCTGCTGGGCTGGCAAAAATGCCCCCCACCTTCAGTTTCTACTGCAGACATTCTCTGAGACTTTGATTCTGTTCTGCTGAACTTCTATTGTCCTCACTTTTTTTGCTTCCCTCTCCACTGGAAACAATGGAGGATGGGGGCACTTTCTTTGGGGGGTTGTAACTCAGACCCTGTAAATTCAAACTGCACATAACTTGGAGGGAATGTAGAGGAGAGTCAGCTGGAGACCCCTTTGAGTTTAGTGTCTCTAGCATGCTGGGGGGCATTCTACTGCATCATAGACCACACAACCCAAACCAGTTCATTTAGTATTACAAGTTTGTGATGGTCCATGAACTGGACATGCCATGAACCACAAATCAAACCATGTTTTTCCAGTTCAGGCCCATCACTGATTCTGATTAAAGACTTTACACAACTGTTTTTTTAAGAGTAAGCTTATTCTAAGGACTGACTTATTCTTAGGACTCATTGACTTAAGCCAGTTTGGTGTAGTGGTTAGGAGCACGGACTCTAATCTGGGAGAACTGGGTTTGATTCCCCACTCCTCCACATACAGCTGCTGGTGTGATCTTGGGTCAGTTACAAGTCCTTTCAGAGCTGTTCTCTCACAAGCAATTCTCAAAGAGCTCTCTCAGCCCCACCTACCTCACAGTGTGTTTGTTGTGGAGAGGGGAAGGGAAAGGAGATTGTAAGCCACTCTGAGACTCCTTTGGGTAGTGAAGGGTGGGGTATAAATCCAATATCTTCTTTTTCTAAGCAAAGACAGAAAAATCTGGCAGATGTTGAGGCATTTCCATGACAAGTAAGAACAGATGCAGGTGCATATGCTAATGAGGTCTAAGAAAAGTCCTATCACCAGGACATTCAAATAACTACTGGTTACAAAACTGGGAGAAGGAGATGATAAACCAAAAATGAAGGATAGAGATGAATTCCTTTTTCATAGAAATCCAGCATGGAATGGCAGTTTCTGGTAGAAGCATTTCCAGAGCAGCCTAGGTTCCACAGGTTTCTAGTGAATTCTGAATGAACACAAGGCAAGGTTTGGATGATGCTCCCAAATTTTGCATTCTTTCAGAATATAAACCCTTGTAATGCTCACTTTCAGGATGAAGATGAGCACTGGTACCCCGGGTTCTTTTCCAGGTTGGATGGTAATCCCCACAGAAATTCCTGTGGAAGACATCATCGCAAATGTAGAAGCTGCCATTCATCATCTACCTGAAGAGGAAGCTGAAGAGATAAGAGGAGAGATGGCAAAAATTCTACGAAAAGCAAAGCTTCCTATCAGCAATATAACACATAAGGAGAGAAATGCCATCAAGACCCTCAATGAGGAGCCAGACATCATTATTCTACCAGCTGACAAAGGCAATGCCACAGTGATAATGAAAATGGAAGAATACAAAAATAAGATTAAAGAACTTCTGGACCCCGCCACATACAAAAAACTAAAATGAGATCCAACCTGCAAAATCACCATAACTATATGTACTTCCTAAAATTCATAAGGACTCAGTCCCACTCTGACCCATCATGAGTGCCATTGGTTCCCCTACATATGAATTAGCTAAATATCTGGCCAATCTTCTACAGAACCACATCAGAAAAAAACACAACATACATCAAAGATTTGACACATTTCATCAACAAAATCAGTCCTCTGAAACTCAACCCACAGGACATACTTAACAGTTTTGATGTGGCATCTTTTTTAACCAAGTTTCTGGTAAAAGACACACTCGCACTTGTTAATCAGATTTTTCCGGAGGACATAACAGCCTTATTCCACCATTGTTTGACAACCAGTTACTTCCAAAAAATTCTATGAACAGATAGATGGGGTTGCCATGGGAAGCCCTCTCAGCCTGGTTATAGCAAACTTCTACATGGAACATTTTGAAAAATAAAGCTGTAGAATCTGCACTCCACAAACCTACAGTCTGGTTCCCATACGTAGATGAGCCACGGAGAGGTAGAATTGATGGAGTTTTTAGACCACCTCAACAACATCCACCCGAACATACAATTCACCATGGAAAAAGAAATCAAGGGAAAACTCCCATTTCTAGATATCATGGTCATCCACAAAGCTAACCTGCAATTAGGTCACAAGGTCTACAGAAAACCAACTCACACAGATTGTTATTTACACAAAAACTCCAATCATCACCTTTGGCAAAAAAAAAGGCATAATCAAAACATTAGTAGACCGTGCAAGATTGATATGTGAACCACACTTTCTCAACGATGAACTAAATAATCTAAACCATGCACTTCAGGAAAATGGCTTCTCCAAGAATGAAATCAGAAGAGCGATTAAAACAAACAACTGAGGGAAAATAGTCTTCCACAGAAAAAGTGTTTTTGCCATATATCAAAGGTTTCACTGATCAGATGGGAAAACTTATGAAAAAACACAACCTACAAACAGTATTCAGACCCACCAGAAAAAATACAACAGATACTGCAATTGGCAAAAGACAGAAGATATCCCCTCACTTCTGCAGGATTATACAGCATATGTAGACAGGTTTACATCAGGTTTACAACAGGACCACACAATGTAGCATCCAGACAAGGATAAAAGAACATGAAAAATCAGCAGTGGCTGAACATAGCCTAACTCAAACCAGACACAGTATCTTATTCCAAGGCACTGAAATGCTGGATAACACATCAAATTACCATGTCAGATTTAACAGGGAATCCATTGGAATTCATAAACATAAACACTATTTCAACAAGAAAGAAGAGAGTTTAAAAATAAATAGGACATGGTTTCCAGTCCTGAAAAGCACAAAATGTTCTATATCTTACAACAGCACTACAGATTAGAATTTCAACAGCCAATCCATATGCAAAAGAACCTCCTCAGGAAAGCTCCTCCATTAGCATGTCACAGCCTGGGAAACTCTTACAAGATAATGACTCAGCCCTACCCCACCTTCCTGAGTAGATATAAATTACCTGCCTACCATTTTTCTTCTCACATTGACACAGAGAGTACTCCATCTTTCTGTGTTATGCCTCTGAGGATGCCAGTCACAGCTGCTGATGTAACGTCAGGTACTACAATGCCAAGACCATGGCCATCCAGCCCAGAAAACCTACAACAACTAATGGTATTCCTTCTCTTGCCCACCTTGTTTGTTCCTTCCACATCTGCAGGTGCCACTACTGCAGACTCTGCAGGCAAGTGGGGGCAGAGATGGTTGGGAAGTCATGAGGATGGCCCAGCAAACTACAATCAAGTTTAAAACTTGGGGTCATTATCCTCTTTAATCCTGGAGATATTTGTCCATGTCTGAATTGACTGTCCAACAACTAGCTTCATTATTATTTTGGAAAGAGATACAAATTCTCTGTCTTATTAGTTCTTTGGTGTTGTACCATCCTAAAGACCAGCTGTTTTTATGAACTCAAAGGAACTGGAAGAGACCACAGGACATCCTGTCCAAATGATGGCTCAAAGGACCTACAAGGATCTGGCCTCTATTATGAGGGAAGAGAAAACACCATAAGTGCTCCAATGTTGCTTTCTTAGAATGGACTTAATAGACCACCTGCTTCCTGCCCATTCAAACCCTGAATTAATTTTGTTATGGTAAGTGTGATTCCCCTGACCTCCCCCCTCCTTTAACCCCCCCCAAAAAACATAAGCCTGTTTCCTTTTAATTTCTAGAACCAGCTGCACTGAATGTACTCTGAAAGTGCCTCATGACTAGGTGATCCAGAGATCTGAAATTGAGCCAAGCTGATATTTGCAGATCTTACAGCAATGGCTGCTGGAGGGCTCTTTGTGTAAATATTCTCAGCTGAATCACTCGGCTTGTCTATCACACCCAAACAATAAAGCTGCAGCCAATAGGGTTTTTTTTTGGGGGGGGGGAATCATTTTCAGGTAGGTTCCACACTGTGTGGTTTCAGCCTCCCCAACTGATTTTCCATGCAAATCCTGCAAAGTGCAGCTGCCAGTGGCTGTCACTCAATAGTCCATTCAGGGTGAAAGAGCCCCCAAATCAGAAAAGAATCCAGCGAACAAGGACACTTTATAAATAGAAAAGGACAGGTATTAGAGATGCTTTCTTTCTGGAGTTTGTCAACAGTACTTACACAGTTCCTCAGACAGCATCAGGAGATGAATCCCTGCTTTCCCACTTCACAACAAAATTACTTTCCATGCCAGGTTCCCCAAGCATTTCTATGGAAGGGAGTCTCTTTGTTTACTTTGGAATACTTGGCAACCATGTAGAAGCTTAAATGAGACTTTTCAAAAGCAAGTTCCATGTCCAACTACATGTGACTGCTGAATAGATTGAATTCCATTTTTTTTATAATGAGATTTGTGTTGTTTGCTTGCCGTGGGAAGCACTGCTAAAGAAGAGAAACTTCAGGGAGACAGGAGGCAAAAGATAAAACAGCTTTACAAATGAGATGCTGAGAGCATCACCAGCACACTGACCATAGCTGTGTGATGTTTTACTCTGGGACCCCTCTTCGTGGGATTCTGATGTTTCACAATATGACATCTTGGTAATACACTGAATATACATTATTAAAGGACCTGTGCAACCTCTGATATGCCTTTGCTCACATGGAGCTCGGCAGGCTTCCCCCAAAGCTTTACAAAGCTCGAGGCTTGCAGCTCACATTGCGAGTTCAAATCTGCTTAAAGAATAAAGTCATAGCATAGCAACTCCAGAGTTGCTTGGCATCAAACAAGGCAAGAAAACTTTTAAAATCTACTTTGAGCGACTTCTTGCTTGGAAGTACATTAAAGGCCATCCTGCCCTCCGCAATTCTAAGAAACTTGGCATGCCAGCAAGTAGTACAATCAATATTGTAGTTATTGAGTAATTATAGGACTTGCCCAGTGAGATGGACAACATGATATTGGGACAAGAGCTGATGAGTGATAATGGTGCTTGACGGAGAAGAGGATAATCAAAAGACAAAACAACCTTAATGTGGTTGACTGGCAACAAAATTACTGTGGTCTTGAAATCAAAACCTGTTTTATCCACATAATTATCAAAACATTTACTTAAAATAGGAACTAACAGCAAGACACTGAAGAATAATGTTCTAGTTATGCCCCCCCCCCCGTTCTGCACATCATCCGCCAGTGAAGGAACATTTATATGCTAATCCTCATAAAGGCACATTTTCTCACTCAATGTCTGTTGAGTGATAAATAATAGGAGGCATAATTTACATTTTCTGATGAAACTAGAACAGTTAAACTTTTTTTAATGTACACATTGCTCAACAGGGACGTTATTTAGCAGGTGCCAGTATAACAGATGCTACTTATGCATGAAATGTTGGTTATCCTGTATACCAGGAAAAAACCCCAAAAAACCTTCCTTTCATCTGCTCAACAAAATCTGCAGTATATTCACCATTATGTATTCCCACCAGAGAGATAGAAATTCCCATTTATTATGGTCAGATTATAGTACTGAAATATTTACAATGTCACAGATAGAAAGAATAAATTGATGATCTAGGTAATACGGCCATTGCTACACCGGTGTTCACAGTAGTGTTAAGTCCTTCATACCTTATCCTGAAAGTAATTGATACACTCTTTTTCTCCCAGCAGCAAAATCAGAAGTACAATAAAAGCAAGCTAAAAGAGCTTTTAAAAAGGACATCAAATTCCCATAGAATTCCTAGATATTTTAGTGACACAGGACCGTAACAATGTCACTACCCTATTAGCTAGGCATGCAAAGTAAGAAATAACACAGACCGATTCCGCAAAAGCAGTTGTTCCGCCCTTGGTCGCCCATTTCCCAAACAGAAAGATTTTTTTTTAAAAGGATAACAATAATGGTGGCAAGTGTACTGAAAATAATCTATAAAAGGTTCCCAAATATCTAAAATAAATCCATGCACAATTGTCTATATGTCATGTGTTCAAAAGTCGATAAAGTTGTAAGGTCCTCAATCTATTGGATTATTGGAGGTAGAAATATATCTTTCCAATGTTGTAATATAAGTCTTTTAGCAATAGCAAGGTCATGGCATTTCTGTTGATGATTAGTCTACAGGAGACAGGCAAATAGTTTAAAAATACATAAGCATCCTAAAAGATTGATGACCTATCTAACACAAAATTGGTGTGAGTAATTACTTCCTCCCAAAAAGACTGAATAACTGGACAGGACCAAAGCATATGTTTCAGAAACATAGCTTGTAAGTTGTAGGACCACCAATTAGACACTTTACTAAAAAAATCATTGTGGTGTCCAGTATGTCCTGAACATAGTTTTTGTCCCAGTACCCCAAATGAAGACTTGAAAAATCAATGTAGTTTTAACTAGTTTATCTGCATTTATTCAGTTTTGCTGATCTACATCATCAATTAATTATACTAATATTTAATTGAGGGTGGGTTGCACTAGCCAACCTGCCCATGGCCACCGTTGTTCTAGCAAATTGACCCTGGCTCCAAACTCAGCCAGTGGCTACAGCCGGCCTTGTTTATCCTCACCTGCACATAGAGGTGCCTAGTTCCAGCCGCTACCATGATGCACTGTTAAGTCACTACCGGTCCAGGAAGATGTTGTTCAGCACCACAGGCACTCCTTCCAAAGCCTCATCCCACCATCCAGGAAGTGATAGTCTGTTCAGGGCATGCCCTCCATAATGCTCAATGGCTGAGGGTGCTCACTACTTTTTTCTCTACAGAAATGAGTGTGGCTCTGGAGCTCTGCTGCAGGTGCTTAAGCTCCCAGCCTCTGCCACAGCTGCCATCCAGCCTGGCATGGCTCTCAAGCTCCACCACTGCTGCCGCCTGGCCTGGCACAGCTCCTAGACATTGCCACAGCTGCTGCCTGGCACAGCACGGCTGTTGGAGTTTGCTGGGAGGAAGAAAAAACACACAGGAGGTGGGTGAAAGCTCAGAGAATGGGTTTTTTTTAACAATGGGGCGATTTAACCTCCCATTTTTTGATGTTGCAGATTTTTCTGCAAACCTGGGGCTCCTCTGTTTTCAGGAAACTCTTAGCATCAGTGTAGGGTTGCCAGCTCCCAGGTCCCAGAATGGGACTCCCAGTTTTGGGGACTTCTCCCCACTGCAGACCAGCTGGCCAGTGGGGGAAAACCTGCCCCTAAACAGAGACATTGCCACATGATGTCCCTGATGTGATGATGTCATCCGAAAGTGATGTCATCATGTTGGGGGTGTCACATGGGGGGGACACTCTGGTTTTGGGAAAAACTCTATGGTTTAAGTTGAATTTTACCATAGAGTTTGCCCAAAAAACAGAGCATCCCCCACATGACATCCTGACATGATGATGTCACTTGCAGGTGATGTCACTTGCAGGTGATGTCATTGCATTGGGGACATTGTGTGATGTCCCTGCCCATCCCCAGAACATCCCCCAAATCCCCCTACTGGAGCAGTGAGGGGACCTGGCAATTCTATGTCAGTGTTTCCCTGTTCTGCAGATTTAGATATCCGAGGATGGGGGCCACATGTTGCTGTTACATACGTGGATGATGATGGTGATGATGGTGATGATGATGGTTTAGTGCTATTATCTCCTTATCCTGTGAATACTATTTACCAGTTCTAAATGAGGCAGCTGATATTTGGGAATCATTCTATGCAATACGATCATTTTATGCAATAATTCATTTTCTTCTGTCTGCTGTTTGTTCCAAAAAATCTTTTCTGACATTTGGGGGCCCCTCACAAGTGCAACAGAACTTGATGGCTTTCTTCTAGTTGTAGCAGTGGGGTCACTGAGGGCTGAGTCAATGGGTACGGCTTTATTCAAGCAGGATCAGGCCAGGCCTTTGCTTTGTTCTGGCGTCTATTGCCTAATTATAGTTTGGTAAGGAGTGCGTGTGTGGGGGGGTGGAAATGTGTTGTTGATCTGTGGAGCTGATTTCCCCCCCCCCCCTTCTGTGAGGGGTATGTAAAAAAAAAGAAACAAAAAACAAAACAAAAAGGAATCCATTATTGTCCATGTAGATCTGACTTTACTTTTTACCTTTTAAAGCAAGAATATTTTATCTAGAAATATGATGAGTCCAGAGTTTTTTGCTTTGCTGTTTTGCCATAATCAAGGATGTGTGTCTAAAAGCCGGAATGGAACACCCAGAACAGGCATTAAATAAATAATATTACTACAAAACACAATGGGATGTGTTAAGGACTCTTGAACAAAATATTTCAGAAATACTGAGTATAAGATTTTAGAAATGAAAACACTAAAACATTATTAACTTTTATTAACACTTTCCTAGCCAAAATGCATGTGGAACAGGATGAAAGAGGACAAAACAATTATTAAATAAATAATATTACTACAAAACAGCAGGATGTGTTAAAGTCACTGAAGAACAATATTTTATAAATAGAAACATTGAAAAATCTTTTTTTAACCCTTTCCCAGACAAAATGCACGTGGAAACAGCATGGAAAGGGCTGGAATTATTTATTTATTTACTCTGATTTGTATCCTGCCCTCCCTGCCAAGTGGGATCGGCATTAAATAAATAATAAGATTGCAAAATATAGTCAGATAAGCTAAAGATGCTTGAGCACAATATTTTAGAAAGGTATTCACTAGAATACTATGCTTTTATTAACCCTTTAACCAGCCAAGATATATTTAGAACAGCACAGAATTTGCTGGAATTGTCATTTTATACACACTAATTTGGCAGAATCCAGCTCCACCTGGCCGCCAGCCCTGGCTGCTGGGAGCCACCTTTGCCCCTCTAGAAGGAGAAGGAGGTGGACTTTGGTGGCAAAAGCTGCATCTGGGTGTTAGGCCAGGGAGCTGGAGCCAGAGGTTTCCAGGGCTGGCCTTGCCTCCTGGTCCTTAGTCTATTCTTTGAGCTCATTTTGGAAGAAGCTGTGTGGTGCTGCTCCCTCCATTGGGCCTTACTTCAGAAGCTCAGGCACTGCCAGTGGTGGCTCAGACTTCAGGCGTGACAGCGGCAGAGACCAGGAGACTAACTAGGGTTGCCAAGTCATTGAGACTTACCGGCAGGGGGGAGTCCTCCTCGGTCCGGGATGGGCAGCCATTTTGATAAACCAATCAAACATTCAAATGTTTAGCAATCCTTCCTGATGCTAACCAGGAATCATTTCCCACCTTTTGTGTAAACCTGGGAACCTATTCAACCTGCCACGACAGGACCATCAGTGGTCATCAGACCTATTCAGCCAGCTCCATTAGAGCCATCCAGCACCTGTCTGGTAGTGTCATCAACACTACCGTGAATCTGGGCTCTGCCCATCTGGGACCCCACTGGTCACACCTAGGTTTTGCTCCTCCTGATGTTACATCTCCTGAGACCCCTTATTGGTCTAGGTAATCTTTTGTCTTCACCTGAGACAAGCCCCTCAAGGCCTTCCATTGATCCACATTGTGTTCCAATGTCTACATCCATCCAAGCACACGGCCATCAAGGTGTGCACTCTGACGGTGCCTATACTTTGAGTACACCCCCAAAGTCTCTCCTTTGGGCCTTCTCCTTAGTGCATAATGTTGGCCATTAGCGCTATTCTCTTCAAAGACCTCTGCACATCTGGTCAGGCAGTATAGCCCGGTCCCTCTCCAAGGGGCAGTTCCCGAATGCACTCAAGGATGCGATGGTCCGCCGTCTCTTCAAAAAACCATCACTGAACCCGGCCGAATTGGCTAATTATCGACTGGTTTCTAATTTGCCCAATACAGCTCCAGAGTTTCCTGGATGACGCTTCTGTGTTAGATCCCTTCCAGTCAGGCTTTCACATTGGATATCAAGATAACAATCACAAAGGGAGGTTAGGCTAGGCATAGCTTTTAAGATAACAGACCAGTAAGTATGCCAACCCCCTGTCCAACAGGAGGGGTCTTTTCAACCATCAGTGTGTTAGCCGAATTGCTTTAATTTACGTTTAGCAATCAGCAAAATACACGGGTTCTTGCCAACTATACCGGGAGTTCTCAAGGAAAGAGGCATGTGAGGCAGATATCCAATTAAATGTTGTTTACTTAATAATGTGTCTCAAGCATACCAAAAACGTAATCACTCACACACTCACACAGGCCTAGGAAACAAAGACAGAAAGTAGCACGGGAGTTCTACTTTCTCCCGGGAGTTCTCAAGGAAAGAGGCATGTGAGGCAGATATCCAATTAAATGTTGTTTACTTAATAATGTGTCTCAAGCATACCAAAAACGTAATCACTCACACACTCACACAGGCCTAGGAAACAAAGACAGAAAGTAGCACGTTTGCATAAGCAGGTATTCGTTGGTGGGGAAGCAGTGCCTTACCTTAGATGCATTGTCCGAACGATGGAAGAAGTGGATGGGGAGAAAATTAGAAAGGCTATGGGGACACGAGGCTCGAACCTGCGAGACCACGTGGTTCTCCTGAATCGCGAGTCCAGAGAGAGAGGATTAAAGATGGAGGCAAGGGTTGGGTACAGCAAGCTGGACTGAAGAGGTATTAAAAGAGACAGGGGACGATGGCTCAAGAGACCGAATGCCTCTGGGTTAGGTCTTTTATTAGGGGTCTTGGGGCGGGCTGATCAGGCCACATCCCACTAACACACCTACTAGGCGGTCCGTCCCTCTTGGACCCTTCCATAGGTTAAAGGTGGACAAAGGGAGGAGGGCCAGGGGATGGACCATGTTGCAAAACTATGATCTCACCAGGAAGTGGACTTTGGACTGGGGTCCGATGACTCACCTGGCCACATCTATTGTTAGTCAATGACTTTGGCCGACTGGGTGATGGCCCGAACATTAGTTGCTAAGCACTTGCATTAGCATAACTATGCAGGTATGTTGGAGGGGGCAGGGGTTGACCAGCGTGCTGAGACAGAGAGAGAGAAACCTCATGGCAAGAGGAGTCCTTTGTCTCTGTTCCAGGTGAACTGTCTAGGGTGTCAGCCTCCTGGCATGGGCTGGAGCTGGCTTCTATAATAAAGAAAGCACATGGCCCTTCCATTACAGGCAACCCAAAGTTCAGGCTTATGAATATCACAATTCATAAGAGCACTAAAAGTGCCTTGCTGGCCAACAAGTGGACCCCACAAGGGTGCCCCAGGAGTCTATACACCAGGCAACTTAACGTACGTGAATATAAAGATGGAGAGCAGGACAGGCAGACAAATATTATGCCTAGAATACGACCCTGGAAAAGCACGAGATCTTGCCCTGACAGCTGCAACTACCCCCACCCCCCGCCAACATCTGCATATTCCGGACAATGGACCTGCCTGGCCCATAGTAACATTTTTTTCAGTCTCCACCACTAATCCTATCAAACTGATCTTATCTTCCCTTCTCACATCTCCTTGGCAATGATAAGTGTTGACTTTTACTCTTTTTTCCCCCACCCCAGGACCAGGTGGCTCATCAAGCAGTATTATTTCCTTTTGATTACTTCAAATGGACAATACATAACCTTTTACCACCTGAGAGGCAATCAGGAACCAAACCTGAACTTCTACGTTGAATATAAGAAGAAACTTCCACCTAGGTTTTACTCCCTTGGACCCCTTATTGATCTAGGAAATCTTTTGTCTTCACCTGGGACAAACCCCTCAAGGCCTCCCATTGGTTCACATTGTTTCCCCATGTCTATGTCCTCCAAAACACATGGACATCAAGGTGTGTCACTCTGAGGCAGCCAAGCCCCACAGTTTGGGTCCCCTCCCTTTCCAGCAATGGACTCCCACACATCTGGATAGGTATAGTATTACCCCAACCTCCCACCCTTCTGTCTGCTAACTCCTTTTATTTCTTCTTGTGATCTCTGAATTGTGTGTAAATATCTAATTTATTAATTTCCCCTAATAAAACCCATTTGTTTTACAATTTGGACTGGTCATTGACTTTACCAGGGGTCTTAAAGGGACTATCTCCTTAAAAATTGATAGCAGATCTGTGCTTACTACCCCACCTCTTGCTGAGGCCTATCACTTGATTAATTTCCCCCAGTAACTAAAATCAGCTATTTAGCTTTTAAATTAAAGCTGTCAGGGGTAACAGGCCTGCCGTGGCCTGAATTCCACTGTGGTGTCAGTTGCAGTCTCCGTTTAACTTAGAGTTTGTACTCTATGTTATGTGTAACTAGGACCTATGAATAGAGAGGAAATTCCATTCCTTTCCATTCTGGTCTCCTTTTTCAGGAGTGGGGGAAAGATAAGCAGGAAGAAACAGATCCATTGTTCCAACCATCCTCGTAATGCAGTGCTTTCCGTGTTCCTCGATCAGTTGGGAAGATACAGTGCATAGGATACTAGCATGATAGGAGGTGAGAAATCTAGATAGAGATATACAGTGTCAAGTATTTTATTTTTAAGTTTATTTACATTATTTATAGTCTGCCTTTCTCTTTGAGACTCAAGGAGGATCCTGTTGGTACAATCAACAGGATGGGGCATTCATAAGCAGTGTAATAGGATCAGAATTGCAGAAATTTGAAACCAGGCAGAAATCTGAAACAACTAGAACAAAGCATATTTATTATTGTGACATGTTAAAGGATGCAGAAATTACATGGTAGGATAATACATGCAGCGACAGACAGTACACACTATGCACAATAGTATAATCCACATTCCCTTCCCTTTTATTAAAACATCTTTCTGAACCATTTCATTAAAATATAGCCCCACTACCTGTGTAAAATGCCCTCCTGGATAATTAATAGTCTGTGATAAGCCAGAGGAGTGGAAGCCTTCCTGGCCTCATCAGGCAGACCATTCCATAAGGCCGGGGGGGGGGGGGGGGCAGTTGTTGATTTTGTAAAGGCAGTTGTTGATTTTGCTCATTTGCAGGATGGCATCTGCAGAAGATCCTGTTCAGATTAATGAGGATGTTATAGTAGTGTGTAAGGAGAGAGGTACAAGGGTTCAAGGTAATTTTTAGTCAGCCAGTGGAGTGACTGCAGGATGAGAGTAATATGCATGCTCTGCATTGTTCCTCATAAGTAGAAGCAAATGACATAGGAGAGCCATTTGGTAAAAACATAGCAGAGAGGAACACATTTACAATTAAACAGCTGCCTCTCATGGGTCTTATAATATGTGCCTTCAGATTTTGCCTCTGTCTGGAATCTATTTCCCCTTCATAAATGTTAATTGGAAAGGTATAGCTATGACATGTATATTGTCTCTCACATATAAGCTCAGCAGATGAACACTTATTAAATTGGTGTGCTGGCCAACCACTCAGAGTGGCTTGATGTATTTAGTTTGGTTTGATTCTGATTCTAATATCCAAATAACATGCCTTTGGATCACTGCTGTTTTGACCAAGGAACAACTTTGTTCTCTCTCTCTCTCTCTCTCTCTCTGAATAGCAGATAAAAGAAGAATTGAACCAGGAAGGATTGATGTTATTGCTGAAGGCAGCATTAAAGATTAGGTACTCATTTGGCTTTTTAGCAGGCCTGGTGACTCATCTCACATAAATGAAGTTTTTGATATGTAATGAAAAGCTTTCTGTTCTCACTGCAAGCAAATTAGCAGGTACTTTGAAGAAGGAATGTTAATGTTGCCTCACATTTGTTTCAGAGCAGGGACACTTTAGCCGAGAAAGCTTTCACTCCTATAATGCCAGGTGCTGAAGGTATTAGACCAAGGTCACCTCTGGAAAATAATGAGTGAGAAGTAGGTTATAAACATGCAAGACCTAAAAATATATTCAGTCTGCTCCACTGGTTAAACGTAATACAGCATTACTGGCAAATTGCTAATTCCCTTTTGTGAGAATAATGTTCATCTGCTACATTTTAAATAAAAGAATAAAAAATGCTTGTAGAAAGGTGTGGTGGGGGAATGGAAGGTTGAGAAAAATAATCTTCTTCCATTAAGGCAAAAAAATCAGTCTGCCTTACAGCTTTTACCATTGAAGGCTGCAAATGCGTGGGGTTATGTAGATAAATGGGTTTTGCTTTCATGGTTAGCAGAGCTGATCTGCAAAGAAAGACTACATCTGAATTAGGGTAATTATTGGTGCTTTCAGAATAGGATTCACACTTGTAGGAGGAGTGGATGGAGTTCATTGTGACCTGCCTTCCCTGATCTCCCCAAGCCAATATGAAAAGTCAGGGTTTTATGTCTCAAAATCTATTTTCAGACACAGGATAATATAAACATACCCTTCCAAGTGACCGCCATATGGCTCTCCTGTCCCTGGATTTAAGAATTAATAATAATTTGAATATTAGTCAATTAACAGATCAATTACTTCGGCATGTATTTGCATATGACCAGAGCTTTTTTTTTTTTAAAGAGTGTCGTAACTCTCAAGAGGGAAAATGAAGTTTTCAATCTGTATACTGAACACTTTAAAACATTTTAAAAAGAATATTTCCAAAGAGGTTCCAGAATGCTGTTTTGGTGCATTCCCCCAGAAAAAAAGCCCTGCATTTGATAAAAAAAATTCTGCATAAAACATATGTTTGTTGCTTGAAGATGATGCAGATATGCTACCACGGCTATCATTTTAGAAGGAATTCTCCATTTTTTCTCCAGCATGGGAGGAAATGTTTCTTATGACATGGTTCTTACATTAATTTTTTAAAAGTGCTATCCAGTTAATTAGAGGCAGTATTGTAATTTATTTGTCTGCTTGTTTACTTCATCTATAGCCCATTTTCCCACTGAGACTAATGGCAGATTATAAAATATAGAAATAATTCAGTCAGATAGCATAAACATCCAATGAATAATGCAACAGGTCCTGGAGTACAAGATTAGAAGACAGTGCCCATCCCCTATTTTAACATGTGACATAGAATAAACAATGAAAAAATAGATCCCAAAAGCCAAATACAAAGGAGCAAAAGCAAAACAATACAGATGATAAAAAGTGCTAAAAAAGACATTCCTTCTTCTCATTATAAGAGCACTCCCCTGAACCATGCCATTATACTAAAGCCTATTTTCTTTAAAAAAAATGCCCTTCTGAGGTTTGTTTTTTGGGTTTTTTGGTGAAATGATAGAAGTCTGTAAGCCTTCCTGACCTCAGGCTGGCCATTTCACATTGTTTGTACTTGTTGGTAGGGTTCAACTTCAGAAGGTTTTGTTGGAATATGCATGGTCTATCATGCATAGATAAAGAAAATGTCAAGAACATCCTGCAGGGTGCAGCAGATGGAACTACTAGTTAGCATAGTGAGATTAAGGACTTTCTGCTATTTTCAAATAGTCTCCTTCCTGTCTCCTGATTGGCTCAATGTACCTGCTGAGCTTCTCTTCATTACTGACTCCCTGCTAGCTAGTTAGACATCTGAACTTCTCTTTGTCTTCTTTCTTATAAAGTTTGTTCTCTTCTTACTAAACAGAATTTATTCTTTAGACAGCTTGTGTTCTGCTTTACTGCATATCTACACTCTGCCAACAGGGTTCTGGGCCCAGAATGAGCACTTCAGCTTTGGGGAGTGGGGGGAAGATAGATAGGTCGGTAGGCAAAATCAGAAAGAACAAAGATGGTGACTTCTTGCAGTATTCAGCACAGTTACCTACTAAATAGGCTTACTGAAAGCAACTACTTGAGGGAAAGAATGAAGAGCCAACTGCTTGAGACAGGATTGTGGCACACCGTTCAAAACCCCTGACTGGGAAATGATGATTCAGCAAAGCAAAAGGCATGGGACATTGACAAGAAGTAGACAAGAGGAGCCCTGCTAAAAGGTTTGACTGATAGAGACATTCTAAGTATGATTCAAATGCAAACTGCTAAGGCTATATGGTCTGAATTGGAGTGGCTTTATGTAAATTTGTCTCTGAAAAGCCAGCTCTACATAAAAAAAAGACTGTTTAGCCTACTAAAATGTCAGAAGGGGATAATTTGTGTGACCACTTAGATGAAATGCCTAGTCTAACTGAACAATCAAGAAGCACTGGGAAAGAGACTGCAGACCAGGACTTGGTTTTGTTGTTGTTGATCAGCTTGCCAACGTCTTATGAAAATACTGTGTCTCAAATTGAAGAGAAAGGAAAACTGTCTCTCAGAGAAGTAATAAATCAACTTGAGCAGACATACAAACATAGACAATTTGAAGAATCCAACAAGGAAGTTGAACCAAATCTTGATGAAGTGTTTACTAAATGTAATCAGCAAGAGTAAAATAATTTGTCATTTATGTGGAAAACCAGGGCCCATTAAAGGATACTATAGAGCTTTTAAGCAAAATGGTGCCTTTCCAAAAGACAGTAAAGGTGAGAATTCCAAGCAGCCACCACTGAAAAAGTGTTTTACATTGATTCAAGGAACTACTAAAAGTCACACTTGGTATTTAGATAGTGCATGCACAATGCACATGTGTGCACATAATGACTTCTCCAAGTCACTATGAAGAAAGGAGACATTAATTGTGGCAGATGGCAGATCTGTGATTACAAAAAGGGATGGCTCAGGAACAGTAAAATACGAATTCCCAGATGGACAAATCAGAGAGGTCCTGTATGTGCCACAATTAGCAAACAACCTGATTTGTATGAGTACTTGCAAAAAGAGAAATGGTCATATCATTTGGCAAAAAATATTATTAAGCAAAAATAATTGATTGCAACTGGGAAAGTGCATTAGGACTTGTATGCTTTAGTTAGATTCCAGATCTAAACATTGGAATCACAAGAAATGCTCCTGGCTATGGCATAGACATTTAGGACCAGGGGTCATTTCGTAGAAAAAGAGGTGCAGGAGCTCATTAGCATAACTCATTAGCATCACTTATTTGCATATGCTATACCACCTGACATCACCAGAAGTATGTCAGAAGGCAAGAAAGAAAGAAAGAAAGAAAGAGAGAGAGAGAGAGAGAGAGAGGAAAGAAAGAAAGAAAGAAAGAAAGAAAGAAAGAAAGAAAGAAAGAAAGAAAGAAAGAAAGCTGGCAGAGAGGGGACAGCTACTAATCCAAGCCTCAGAAATACCACTATTCTGGGAGGATAGCTTCAGTGGTGGCTGAAGCCTTCAGAAGGCTGGCTGGAGGAACAAGGACCTTTCCAGGAGACAGTGTCATTTTGCTGCAGCCATGACACAAGCAGGCATTCCCCCATCGGGGGGCGGGGTGGCTGGCACCAACTCTTGGAACTGAGCTCCCCCGAGCTCCTGCTTGAAATGACCCCTGTTTAGGACACAGAGATAATTATGCTATGGTCCAGCTTGAAAGCCAGAACTTGACCAAGGTTACACAGATAAAAAAGTGCACTATTGAAAGAAACTATATGCATTGCATTCAAGCTAAAGGAACTTGACCTAGTTGCAATAAGAGCCATGAGAAAAGCCAGACACAGCACCCTCTGGGGCTGATACATAGTGATGTTTGTGGTCCAATGAATACTGAAACCCCTAGTGGTAACAGATATATACTTACTTTTATTGATGATTTTTCAAAGTATACAGTAATGTACTTGATCAGAGAGAAAAGTCAAGTACTGGAGAAATTTAAGGCATATATTGCAATGGTCAGCAACAGATTCCAGAGAAAGCCACTGGCAATTTGCACTGACAATGGAGGAGAATACATGGGATATGACATCAAGAACTATCTAACTGAACAAGGAATAGAGCATCAGCTTACAGTTCCACACACTCTAGAACAAAACAGCATAGCAGAAAGGAATAATCGCTCCCTGACTGAGAAGCACAGCTACTTGAGAAATACTGGAGAGAATCAATCAACACCGCTACCTATTTACAGATGAGTCTGCATATAAAAGGTACCAGAAGGACACCATATGAACTGTGGTCTGGGCACAAGCCCAGCATGAACCACTTGAAAGTATTTGGGTCAAGAACTTTCACTTGAATTCCCAAAGAGAAATAGACCAAGAGGGATCTGAGAATTGAACAAGGTATTTTTGTAGGATATGCACTGGGATGTAAAGGGTACAGGATCCTTAACCCAAGAACAGAAACTGTAAAAATCTGCAACACCGTCTATATTGACGAGAAAGAAAAATCTACAAATAGAGAAAAACTGGACATCACAGAACGCTCACCAACAGAAGAAAATAGAGCACAGCAACCAGAAATAGTGCAACTGAGCACCATGGGCCATACAGATGACATACCTGCAGAGCCACAAGAACCAGAAGGGGATGCAGAGTCAGATGTTCAACTACAACAACAAGGGAGTACCATCAAGAAGACTTTCCTACCTGACGAAGACAAAGGCTGTAACCAAACCTTCCACATGGGAAGACATAGAAAGAATGCCTACCAGCCAAGCAGAAAGATGGAGAAAGGCTGCAGAAGAAGAGATTGAATCCCTGATCAAAAAAACAAACATGGACACTCACAGAACTACCTTTGGGAAAGAGGGCAGTAGGATGAAAATGGGATTTCAAAACCAAATATGATGCAGGAGGATAAATACATAGATGTAAAAAAGGAAGGGCTTGTTGAATTGAGTATTGCCCCACAGAAGATATGATTGCTGATGTACTTATCAAGCCACTTCCACGTGAGAAATGTGAGAGTCTACGCAAGAAGATGAATCTTGTGGACTTGGCAGACTAGACCTTGAGAAGGGGTGCTTGGCTCAGATGAGTGAAACTGCCACATCAGAGCATAATAGGAGAGGTGGTCTACAGATATTTGGGTGCAAGGCTATAGAGGGCTTTGTAGACAATAACCAATCCTTTGAATCAGTCCCAGAACCAGTAACTGTTAGTTAACCAATGGAGTTACTGCAGAATAGGTGCAATATGCATGTTCTGTCCAGCTCCCACTATTAACTAAGCAGCTGGGTTCTATAGCAGCTGGAGTTTCCAAGCTGACTTTTAAATATTGAGCGGGAGGTGATGAATTCAAACAACAGGCTTTTATTCAGTGGTATTGCTCAGCTCCAAAGACAGCTCTATGAGAGCGGCACCTTAATTTATACTGTTCCAACACATAACTTTCAACAATGTAACTATATACAAGCAATACTATTGGACCCAAGCAGGGCTCAGTGATAGGGTATCCAGATTGGCTTCAGGACCAATGGGAGTCTTTATTCATCAGCCAATAAGAAATGGAGCTTTAGAATACCAGAGCCTTCTCAAGCTATTGCTGCTTCAATAATCCAAAACACAAACACAACACTGACTTTACAGGCAGACCCATTTAGAGTACATCACAGTAGTCTAACCTTGAGATTACGATGCTATACACCCATGTGGACAGATCACCTGAGGCCAGAGAGGCATCTTTTGACCTAAATGAAGGTGGAAGATATCCCTTTTTTTGCAGCTGAATTAACTTCCTTCTCCAGCAATAATGCTGGTTTCAGTATAACACCTCACTTTTAACTGATTCAGTGAGGCTCCAAGGAGGTTCAACTGAAATCTTCACATTCACTGGCAGTGACCCCCTAAATACCAGTGCTAGGGGCAACATAAGAGGAAGGCTTTGCCCTTTATGACCTGCTTGTTGGTCCTCCAGAGGAATAGGTTGATCACTATGCTGAAGAAGATGGACCATTAGTCTGATCCCGCAGGAATCTTTGCATGTTCATCTGTAACCTGTTTTCCAAATCCACCTACTCTCATCAATGATCTTGAAAATGTCTTTAAAATATTTCTTTAAGAGCACAGTTAAATATGTAGGATATCAGTTGGTTTGTAAGCTTAGTATACCTTTTTTTTCTCTGGGTAGTGCTTAAAACTGGTTATTGGCATGACTTTGGTAGTCTCCCTAAATTTGTGTAACACCATACATTTTTTATAGAGGAAAAAGTTCTCTAAAGAAAAATATTCACTGGACACATTGATATTTTATATGTTAAAAATTATAAATCTCTTTGTCTCCTCCTGCAAAACAGGTAAGCTGTGGGAAATAAGGATGGGCTGGGAGTTGAGTGCTCTATGAGGTATTTAGCAGATGATCCGACTGACAATACTCATGCAGTTTTTTAGATCACTAAACATAAGCACCTGTCTTTTTGCTGTCAAAGGGGGCAATTCAGAATGCTGGATTGGGGTTACTGCTACTCAGGGCCTCTTTTCACATCACTTCGGTGGTATATGAAGTGCCACGGCATGGTTCCTTTCCACAGCAAAGGGAGAGAGATCTTCTGGGAGGAGCTCATGACATGTCACTCTGAATCTACTCTTTTACCAGTTGCTGTATAAACAAAACACTGTTTTGGGAAGAAGCTGCCTCCTGAACTTCCTCCCTTGTGACCCAAGCAGGCCCATATCCATGGAGGTGCCCACAGGTGCCTGGCACCCTCCCCAAACAGCCCCGCATCCTCCCTAAATGGCTGTGCCTCCCCCTTCCCCCTTTCTGTGAAGTGCCTGCCTGGCTTGTCAGGGGAAGGAAGTGCATCTCAGCCTGCACTAGGCTTTCTGCTGGTGCAACTGTAATGCCTCTGGTAGGAGCTTTCACTAGTCACTGCTCACTTCTCACAAAAGCTCCTACCCCCGCCACATATTTTGTTCATCTTTAAGGTGCTACTGGACTCTTGCTCTTTTCTACTACTGATAAGAGGCTGGTCACAGAAAGCAGGAAAAGACTTTTTACAATCCAGCCCCTTCCCAGCCGAGTAGCCCTTTTGGCTGTTAAGGCTGGGGGCTGCTTTTGACCTCTCCAGAAAGAGGAGGAGGCAGTGGGAAACTCCCACCCATACAGGTCCCTGGATGGGGGCGGAGCCAGGGCCTTATAAGGCAGCTCCACCCCTGTCCATGCAGTTTTTGCTACATTCTCAGCCCACCATCCCACCTGTTGCAGTGCAGATTTTAGCTGGATGCTCTAGATCAGGGGTCAGGTAAGAATCTTTCACTTCTCCCAGATTCTCCATGGTGGGTGGTGGTGGTGTTTTTTGGCCTACCCTGCACAGTAGGCAGTGGATGTGGTAACTAGATTTGGTGGAGCCATTTAAATAGGGTGGTCACTTGGCAGGAGAGAGTTGGGGCAATTGAGAGCAGACTGGTGAGCACCTTTGGCACACACACCTTTTGGGGGCAAGGGATCTAGCAGGATCCGCTAGTGGGTTGCGCAGCTCGTGGCTGTGAATATAAACTGCCTGTGGAACCCCCTGAATAGGTCCTTCTCTCAAGTTGTGCACTTTGGGAGGCGGGGTTTGGAGCTTTAGGGTGGCAACTTCCTTGCCTGGCCAGCCGGCTTTGAGCCATGCATAGGATGGTTCGCACCAGGGGCAGGGTGGCTTGCCCAGTGCATGGCAAGGAGGGGTCCCTAGCTTGACCTGTTCTACTATGCTGGCCCTTGCCACTTCCAGTTTGTTAAATAAACAAAAGTTGCCCTTATTTGCCTTACCTATGTGTCTGCCTCTTTCTTCCGACTAGGGGGATCATTGTGGAAATCAGCATTAACGTTTGCAGAGTGAGCTGCTCTTAAAGACTTTGAAAGCTGGTTGAAAAGTTAGCAACCCTACTGATGAAAGATGTCTTGAGAAGATTTACATGAACATTAATCTCCTTCCATGCAAGGGAGGGAAGGAAAGTAGGAGAGACTGCCACTTCCTCTTAAGTTTCTGTTGAGCTGTTCACACACTGCCTTTCCCACCCAGCCTCTTTCACAGCCAGCTCCTCCACTAGGCTCCACACACATACAATTCATGGGGCAGCAGAGGCTCCTTGCCTGTATGGGGCTACATCAGTTCCTGTCTTTTCCTGCCAGGTCTCTTTGCCTGCCCGGATGTCTTCCATATTCTACAAGGGAGGGAGGAACAGCAGGTGCCCACCAGCTACTCCTCCACCACTGAATCCTTCCCCCTTCTCTCCACTTCCCTGCAAGTTCCTTCACCACTGCTGTTGGGCTCCATGCCCCCTTGGGCACTTGCAGTTCCTTGCCCGCCTGGGCCCACAATGACTTGTTCTTTCACCTGGCCTGCACTCACTTAGCTTGCCCCCACTCCATAAAGGAGGAAGGAAGAGAGCAGGCAGTTTCGCACCCGTGGTGCTCACCCAGCTTGCAGGGCAGCAGTGGCAGCGCTTCTTCTCCCCAACTGGCTTAGATGAGGTAGCTCATGAAGTGTCCGAGTTTGTGTGCAGCTGGGTCCACATCCACCATCTGCAGCAGCTTGACTCACAGTGTACCCAGGTCTTTGAGCCCACACCCACCATGGCGGCTCAGGTCGCGGTGTGCCTGCCCTGATGGCTCCATGCCTGCCTGCCCCAACCAGCCTGTTCCTCTCTATTTCTCTGGCTGAGGATGGTGGGCCAGTGGATGAGGATCAGGATTTGGGGGAGAGGGGGACCAGAGTACCATCACAAAAAAGGACAGCCTCCTAATAACATGAAAGAAGGTAATGAACTTTGCCCACTTAATTAATCCATAACTTTTGCTTCTCCTTCAGAATGAAAAAGTCACAGTGCCTTTTCTTGAAAACAAAACCATATAAAAGATTAATGGAAATTGCAACGAGTTCTGTGGGGATGGATATTTTTAATAGAACTGTGTTAATTTTTTTGTGATCAGTAAAAATTACTACACTTGAAGGGATTATGATTATGCTATTAAATTGCTCTGTAATTGAACAGCTTTTCTTTCAATAAACAAAGTTTAATATTGTCCGTGGGTTCTGAATCTTTTTAATGTTGTATGCTTTCTAAATGGGACTGAGAACCATTGAGTTCCACTGAACTTACTGATAGCAATGAAGTACCCCAGAGAGTCACACACATGCACACGCTTGCGTGGGAGCTTTAATAGCCATTTTGTTTGCCTTCCCTCTGTCTGCATTACCAAGATCTAACTAATCCTTTTATAATGTACTCAGGGATAATTTGTGTGTAGAAGGTGTTATATAGAAGTAAATTACATTCATTTCTAACCTAGTATGGAATACTTCTCAGTGAGAAAGTTTTGTGTTATTTTCATTTGCTAACAATGTCAGTGTTTGTTACCCAGAAAGGGGCCATCATTCTGGCAGTGTGAGTCCTTTGTGGAGATGCACAAGTAAGTAGCAAAGTTATTTTAGTGGCAGAAATAGTTCAAACTTCCATTATTACAAAAACATTATATAATTGAACTTAACACGCCTTCTGATGGTAGAACGTATGATTTTAAAATCTGTGTCAAATAGCTTAAATACAGGGCTTTTTGTGAAAGGACTCTCACTACTCTATATATACAGAGTAGAGGAAATCTGAAGCCAAAAAACCCCCTGGTTAGTTTATGTGAAATTAATATGTGAAATTTAGCACCAACACATCTCGCTTCTGGGCTCTTGTTCTCCATAGGGTTCTTTCCTAGAGTTAGTTTCACACTGGGGTCCTTTTCTACAAACCAGTCAATGCTGTTCTGGTATTCATTGTGTGTGGAACTGAGAGTCCACTGATTGCTGGATACTATACCCATCCAGTCCAATACTCTGTCACACAGTGGCCAAAAACACCAGGTACCCTCAGGAGGTCCAGCAGTGGGGGCAGGAAGCCCTCCCACTGTTTCCCCCCCCAAAAAAAAACACCAAGAATACAGAGCATCACTTGCGCCAGACTGAGAGTTCTTATCTATACTTTGTGGCTAATTCCCACCGATGGACCTCTGCTCCATATGTTTATCTAATTCCCTCTTAAAGCCGTCCATGCTTGTAGCCACCACCACCACCTGTGGCAGTGGATTCCACCTGACTGCTCAGCAATTTCATGGAGTGCCCACAAGTTCTTGTATTGTAAGAAAGGGAGAAAAGGACTTCTTTCTCTACCTGCTCTATCCCATGCATAATCTTATAAACCTCGATCATGTCACCCCTCAGCCGTCATTTCTCCAAGCTAAAGAGCCCCAAGTGCTTCAACCTTTCTTCATAGGGAAAATGTTCCAACCCTTTTATCATTCTAGTTGCCCTTTTTTGCACTTTTTCCAGTGCTATAATATCTTTTTTGAGGTGTGGCGACCAGAACTTGTCAGAATCTGCTGATTCAGACAAAGTGTTCTATTGCTTTTCTATTGCTTGCTGCTATGATTTCTGTTGCTATGTATGGTTCTACAGCACCTGCTATGTAGTTGCCCCCCCTACCATGTAACCCTCATTTTGGCCAGTATGTATGTAAGCTATATGACCCCAGGTTTATGACCCTGACCAGGCCTGGTTTGTGTAACTGTCAGCCCGGGAGGATGACAACTTCAAAGTATGGGAACAATGGGCCTCTCACACTCCTGCCTCCGCATTCCATTCATCCCGGCTGGGACAGCAAGGGAGGACAGGTCCCATCTCTTATCAACGTGCGAAAGCCTTGAGGCCAACGATTGTTATGTGAAATGGTAACATCTAAGGGGTCTGGTTTGGGAAGGGAAATTTACAACTTAACACCTCACTTTCTTTCCTGTGGGAAGCAAACGGCCAGAGACCCTTTTTACCCGCTGTTTTTCCCCTTTAGTGATTGGTTACCTATGGGCAATTCAAACTGTTCTGAAAGGTATAATAGACCTGCTTCTGTCATATGCGTTATCTCTGACAATAATCCGAGAACCTGTACTAATGTAGAGATTGGAAATAAAGAACTGTGTTTCATCAACAAAGATCTGATCCTTGACTACTTTGAGCAGAAGTCTCACAGATTGTCAGAGATAACGCATATGACAGAAGCAGGTCTATTATACCTTTCAGAACAGTCTTTATGAGCTTAATAAATGAAGTGTTGCACAAGCATTTATTCAAGGGGGTGTTATGTTACTTAGATGATATCTTGATCTACTCTGCTGATAAGAAAGAACATGTGCAGTTGGTTCGAGAGGTGCTCTCAACCCTGTTGAAAAATCAGTTATATGCAAAGTTGTCTAAATGTGAATTCCATTGGGACTCCATGGATTTCCTAGGGTACCGCATTTCTCAGAAGGGACTGGAGATGGACCCTGCCAAGGTAGAGGCAGTGGTTCAGTGGGAAGCCCCCCGAACGAGAAAACAACTCCAAAGTCTGTTGGGATTTTGTAACTTTTACCGCACCTTCATAAAAGACTTTGCTACAGTCACCCTCCCGCTGACTGAGTTGCTAAAAACCAAGGGGAGGGGTCCAGAAGCGGGGAAGCCCGGGGAGAGAATAGCCTGGACTGGAGAATGCCAGAGGGCGTTCGAGACTCTTAAGACTCTTTTCACCTCGGAGCCCATCTTGGCTCACCCCGATGAGACCAAGGAATTTGTAGTTCATGTAGACGCTTCAGATGTGGCCATGGGGGGGGCCATCCTACAGGAAGGGCCGGATGGGAAGCTGCACCCTCTCGCCTACATCTTGGAAAAATTTAACGAGACAGAAAGGAATTGGTCAGTTTGGGACAAAGAAGCCGCCGCCATCTGACTGGCCCTCACAACTTGGCGCCATTGGTTGGAGGGAGCGCAAACCCCTTTTGAAATTTGGACGGATCACAAAAACCTAGAAGCGCTGCACACCCAGAGATCCCTGAATGCGAAGCAGCTCCGCTGGGCAGATTTTTTCTCAAAGTTCAATTTTGTGCTTAAACATTTCCCCGGGAAGGCCAACTCGTTAGCAGACGCACTATCCCGATTGCCCCAGCACGAGAGTTTAAAGGAGGAGGTGTTCGACTCCATGTTCTCCCCCCAGCAGCTGGGAGGTGCGGTGACCACCAGGAGTCAGAGTAAGCAGACGACGGTAGAGCCGGGGAAAAGCGACTGGGGGGGGATTATTCCCCGGAAGAAGTCGAAGAGTTAGAGACCTTAGGAGACTGCTCCCTCCGAGAAAATAAATGCTGGTACCACGGGGATAAACTGGTGGTACCCCGAAGCAGAAGGAAAGACATATTACTGACATGTCATTCCTCCAAATTAGCAGGGCATTTTGGATTTCTAAAGACGCTTAACCTAATTCAGAGACAGTTCTGGTGGCCGCGCATGCGCAAGGATGTTTCGGACTTTGTAACTGCCTGCCAGACCTGTTTGATGTGCAAAAGAAGGGGGGGAAAAGTCCCAGGACTGTTGCACCCACTGCCCACCCCCTCTTGCCCCTGGGAGGCGATAGCTATGGACTTCATCACCAACCTGCCACCCTCGAAGGGAAAGACTGTGATTTGGGTGGTGGTAGACATGTTTTCGAAACAAGCCCACTTTACCCCCTTCAAGCAGCTGCCTACGGCAAAGGGAATGGCTAAGGCTTTCTTCAACCACGTGATAAAGCTGCATGCTTTCCCCAAACGTGTGGTATCCGATAGGGGCAGTCAGTTCGTTGCCAACTTCTGGCGGGAGCTTCTGAAACTAATGGACATTGAACCAGCCCTGAGTTCAGGGTACCATCCAGAGACCGATGGACAGTCCGAACGAACTAATCAAATTCTAGAGCAATTTCTAAGGTGCTACACTAACTACCACCAGGATAACTGGGTGGAGTTACTACCGTTCGCTGAATATAGCTATAACAATGCTGTGCATTCTTCTACCGGCGTTTCTCCATTCATGGCGGTAGGAGGCTTTGAAGGAAAACCACTGCCCACAGTAGAAAACGCATCAAGCACTCCCCCCACAGACTTTAAGCGATGGTGGGCAGCCTTGCAAGAGTCATGGCCCCTGATAGCCAAGACATTGGACCAGGCAAAAGAGGACTACAAGAAATATGCGGACCGTGGCAGAGCAGAGGGCTGGGACCTCCAGCCCGGGGACTCAGTTTACCTATCCACAAAAAATATACATGGCTTACAACCCAGTAGGAAGTTGGGGTGGAAATTTGTGGGCCCTTACAAGGTGTTGCGTAAAATCTCTGATGTGTCTTTTGAACTGGAGTTGCCCAAATCACTGAGTTCTGTGCACCCTGTTTTTCATTTCAGCTTGCTGAAGAAGAATCCTGGGCCGAATGCATGGCATCCAGTTCCTCCGACTCCTCCTCCACTGATGAAGGGGGAGGCACCCCATTTTGAAATTTCGGAAATTCTTGATTCTAAACTGCGCAGGGGCCAAGTGTATTATTTAGTTAGATGGCTTGACTTTGGCCCAGAACAAAATGAGTGGGTTCGTTCTGAAAATGTGCATGCTCCTAAATTAGTTAAAGCTTTTCATAAAAGGTTCCCAGACAAACCCGGGTAGATTTATTTTCGGGGTGGCAGTGTGTCAGAATCTGCTGATTCAGACAAAGTGTTCTATTGCTTTTCTATTGCTTGCTGCTATGATTTCTGTTGCTATGTATGGTTCTACAGCACCTGCTATGTAGTTGCCTCCCCCCTACCATGTAACCCTCACTTTGGCCAGTATGTATGTAAGCTATATGACCCCAGGTTTATGACCCTGACCAGGCCTGGTTTGTGTAACTGTCAGCCCGGGAGGATGACAACTTCAAAGTATGGGAACAATGGGCCTCTCACACTCCTGCCTCCGCATTCCATTCATCCCGGCTGGGACAGCAAGGGAGGACAGGTCCCATCTCTTATCAACGTGCGAAAGCCTTGAGGCCAACGATTGTTATGTGAAATGGTAACATCTAAGGGGTCTGGTTTGGGAAGGGAAATTTACAACTTAACACCTCACTTTCTTTCCTGTGGGAAGCAAACGGCCAGAGACCCTTTTTACCCGCCGTTTTTCCCCTTTAGTGATTGGTTACCTATGGGCAATTCAAACTGTTTTGAAAGGTATAATAGACCTGCTTCTGTCATATGCATTATCTCTGACAATAATCCGAGAACCTGTACTAATGTAGAGATTGGAAATAAAGAACTGTGTTTCATCAACAAAGATCTGATCCTTGACTACTTTGAGCAGAAGTCTCACAGAACTGTACACAGTACTCCAAATGAGGTTGCACCATTGATTTATACAGGGGCATTATGATACTGGGTGATTTGTTTTCTATTCCCTTCCTAATAACCCCCAGCATAGCATTGGCCTTTTTCATTGCAGTCACACACTGTCTCGACATTTTCATTGAGTTATCTACTATGACTCCAAGATCTCTCTCTCGGTCAGTCTCCGCCAGTTCGGACCCCATCAACGTGTATTTATAGTTAGGATTTTTGGCTCCAATGTGTATCACTTTGCACTTGGCCACATTAAACCCCATTTGCCACATTGATGCCCACTCGCCCATCCTTGACAGATCACTTTGGAGTGCCTCACAATCCTCCCTGGTTCTCACCACCCTGAACAACTTTACGTCATCTGCAAATTTAGCCACTTCATTGCTTACTCCCAACTCCAAATCATTAATAAACAAGTTAAAAAGCACTGGACCAAGTACTGATCCCTGCGGGACCCCACTGCTTACTTCCCTCCACTGAGAAAATTGTCCACTCTCTGCTTCCTTTTATTTAGCCAGTTTTTGATCCACAAATGGACTTGTCCTTTTATCCCATGAATATTGAGCTTACTTAGGAGCCTTTGATAAGGAACTTTATCAAAAGCTTTCCGGAAGTCAAGGTAAACAACATCTATTGGGTCCCCCTTGTCCACATGTTTGTTTACTCCCTCAAAGAACACTAATAGATTAGTGAGACAAGATCTTCCCTTACAGAACCCATGCTGAGTCTTCCTCAATAGATTTTGTTCATCAATGTGCCTACTAATTTTTTCCTTACTAACAGTTTCCACCAACTTACCCGGTCCCGATGTCAGGTTGACTGGCCTGTAATTTCCCAGATCTCCTCTGGAACCCTTTTTAAAGATAGGAGTGACATTTGCTACCTTCCAGTCCTCAGGAATGGAGGCAGATTTTAAGGAAAGATTACATATTTTTGTCAGGAGATCCACAAGTTCACATTTGAGTTCTTTCAGAACTCTCGGATGTATGCCATCCGGGCCTGGTGATTTATTTGTTTTTAAGTTGTCTATCAGTCATAGGACCTCCTCTCTTGTCACCTCAATCTGACTCAGATTCATTGGTCATATTCATTGGGTGCTCCGAGGTCTAGTATTTTAGAAGAAGGAGAAAAATTATATTCTAAGAATAATTTTATAAACCTCTGCCATGTCCTTCCTTATGTCCCTTCCGCATTTGCCTGCCACTTTGGATTTTCTCAGTGTTCAAGTTGAGGCAATTTAAGTCCATGGCATAACAACATCCAAATAACCCCAGTCTGCAGCAGGCTGAAACCAGGCTGACCACTGAAGAGAGGTAATGTAATGCAGAAGGGTAAAAAAAATGGAATAAAAAGAACTTTGAACTCAGTTTTAGTGCAGAATGGGGAAAAACCTGGATTAAAAAGAAGATTGAATTCAATTTTAGTGCAGAATTGCTTGGAGGACACCATGGTGAAAATGGATTAAAAGGAGAGTGCAGAAAGGGCCTTAGTCATCTCTTTTCTAAACTGAAAAGTACCAGACTCTTCAGCTTTTCCTGATAAGGAAGCTGCTCCAACCCTTCAGTCATCTTGGTTGCCCTCTTTTGTACTTTTTTTCAGCTCTGCAATATCCTTTTTGAGATACGGTGACCAGATCTACATGCAGTATTCCAAATGGGGCTGCATCATAGATCTACACAGTAGCATTATACAGGACTGTTTGGTGTAGTGGTTAAGATTGGTGGACTCTAATCTGGAGTACCAGGTTTGATTCCCCGCTCCTCCACATGCAGCCAGCTAGGTGATCTTGGGTCAGTCACAGTTCTCTCAGCTGTTCTCGCGAGCAGTTATCTCAGAGCTCTCTCAACCCCACCTACATCACAGGGTGTCTGCTGCGGGGAGAGGAAGGGATGGAGAGTGTCAGGCCCTCTGAGATGCCGAATGAAGGAGTCGCTTCCTCCTCCTCCAATTCCCAGCACAGAGTTTGCCTTTTTCACCCCTGCAACACAATACATTGATATTTTGTTGAGCTATCTGCTGTACCCCAAGCTCTCTTTCCCTCTCAGTCCCAGCAAGTTTAGACCCCACTGACATATACATAAAGTTGGCATTTTTTTTGATCCAATGTGCATCACCTTAGATTTACCTATGATGAGCTTCATTTGCCACATTGTTGCCCCCTCATCCAATTTATGGAGATCCTCCTGAGCCTTTTCATAGTCATCCTTGATTTTTACTATGCTGAACAATTTGGTGTCATCTGCAAACTTGGCCACTATATTGCTCACCCCCAGTCCCAGATTACTGATGAACAAATTAAATAGCACTGATCCCAATACTGATCCTTGTGGGAACCCACTGCTTACTTACTTCCATTGAAAAAACAGTTCATTTATTCCTACTATTTGCTTCCTACTGTTTAACCAGCTTTTAATTCAAAACAGGACCTTCCCACTTATGCCATTACTGATAAGCTTACTCAGGAGCCTTTGATGAGATACCTTGTCAAAAGCCTTGTGAAAGTCTGAATATATGAAGACTGCTGGGTCACCATTATCTACATGTTTGTGCATTCAGGCAATCATATGTATAACTGCATCAAGTTTTCTGTTTTGCAGTGTTTTATCGGTGTACAAGGGAGACCTGCAAGGACTTGCAGAGTGCATTTTATTTTCCCATCTCCCACTATTTCCTCTTTCCCTTCTTGCCCCCCCAACCTCTTCCCTTTTTCTGCATCCTTCTCCTGTTCCCATTTACCAGCCAACCTACATTTATCTGACACTTCCCCATCTTCAGCTTTCCCCAATTCACTCTTCTAGCAGCCTCTCCCTGGAAAAACTGTGGCTCAGTTGTGCGGTGCTGGGTGTCAGGCCAAGCCCAGTTGAACAGTGGAGAACCTGCAAGGACTTGTGGGGGACACCTCATTTCCCTCTGTATTCCTCTCCCCACAGTATTTTCTTTGCATTGGTATATCTTCACCTTTCCCTGCTTTCTTCTTTCCTTCTCACCCACCAAACAGCCTACGTTTTACCTGCCCCCATCTACAGTTATAATTATTTATATATTTCATTTTTAATTTTTATTTAATTTATTTAATTTATACCCCACCCTCCCCGCCAAGGCACCACCTTTCCCCATGATGCGAGCCCAAATCTGCTTGTATCATTCTTTTCTCTTCCACTGAGACTGGACTAGGACTGGACTGGACTTGGTTAGGCTGAGACTGTGTGATTGTTTATAAAATTATTCTCTTATCCACTGAATTCTCACAACTCTGTGAGGTAAAATAGAATGAGAATATATAACTGGGCCAAGGTCATAAAGTGAGCTTCCATAGCTGAGTGGGGATTCAAGTGACGTCTTCCAGATCCTAATCTTAAACTGTAACCACTACACTGGTGGGGTGGCTGCTGTTGAACAGCAGCAAGCAGCCTGTCCTGGGTGAGTCATGCACGTCATGTGATATCAAGTCAGCTGGTAGTTGCTGCCGGGACTGTCTCCACTGAGTCTTCCCTCAAAGGCCAAGAACAGCCCTGGGAGAGACCTATCACCTCCCCCTTGACAGTAAACAAGGGTTGAAGGCTAGCAATATTGTTGTGATTACCTAGCAATGGCCACTGAGGGCATTCATTTCTTAAAGCTACAGGTGCTGCTTTTATTATTGGGGCAGGGGTTAACCTCCAAATGTTTGTTTTGTTTTGGTTTTTTGTTTAGATTTCAATTTTTCTGCAAACTGGAGTGTTTTTCAGGTTTGTAAAAAGAGCTGTATTGTCAGTTCATGGCTCTAGTTTTTGGATTTAAGCATCCACAGGTTTGGTCACATCGAGAATTAGATATATTGTAATATCAGTAACACAGAAATGCAGAAAGTAACAAGTGAAGAGAAAGGTGTGGCAAACAGCACATGCTCCAATTCTGAAATCAATTTTAAACATTTTCCTGTTTAAATTAAGATGAAGAAAATTGCAGCACAGTAGTGAAATTTTTAAAAAACCTTAAAGGAATAGGATAGGAAAATGCACTCATTGGTAGTATTAATATTGACGGACTTAAAATTCTAACACCAGGAATAAAAATGAAGCATATGTGTAGGTAAGATGCCTGTCAGTTGCCATGGAAATTCTAAGTCAAATAATCCAGCTCTATAAAACATCAGTGTTGCGGTAACTTGGATAAAGATTTTCACATAGAGAACATTTCCCAGAGGTGCACAAGGGATAAAAATGCATACCTCTCTATTCTCTGAAGATTATTCAGCAATTCATTCACGAATAGTCAGGGAACTGAATCTTAGTACTAGTAGTCGAGCTGGGATTTTAACTTGATGTGTTCCAATGGCAAGTTTCCAGGCCATGATCACACGGCAGCTGTTTTCTTCCATAACAGGGTGAATTATAGTGGAGAATGAAGCCAACAAACCTCTTAGCATTTGATCAGGGTGCTCTCTGCCAGCCAGGGAGCGGGCAATGACAGGCGTTGGCTTTGGGTGAGTTGGCATCTGTTCCATCGCTTGCTTCTGCCAGCAACACTCATGGTGTGGAACAGTGCTGGGAAGCCTCCTGTAGGGATTTGAGATGCAAAGAAGAAGTTAATGAAGAGCAAGAACGGTTAAGCAGTCACTGGGAAGGCATGTATTCAAAGTATCACTCTTTGGTGGCAGAGTTTGTGTTTATTTTGTGTAAGTGGAAAGGAGCTGTCAAAAAACGGATGGTTATGTAGCATGAAATGTATCAGATCAGCTAATATATTCCAGATCTAAACAACTCAGGAATACACCATAATGTACCAACTTCAAAGAGAGAATGTCTCCAAGCTGCGGGAGGCAGCTCTGTGCTCTTGGGTAAGATGCTTTATTAACCCTATGAAATATTAATATGAGTATGAAGGTCATTGTCTTTAAAACTCTAGATTTTGAGGTATAGCTATTTAGAATTCTAGTGAAGGAGCCAATATACCCGTTTGAGTTTGTGGAGTAGAAATGTAAAAGCAAAAGAGATGGTACATTAGCAAAGTTCAAGAGGAAGGGAGCAATTCACTAGTTTGCTCAGGACATTATTGCTGTCTACTTCTCACTAAAAAGCACACAGCATAGACAGAGATGATACTCTTCTTAATGGTTGGTAGCTTTTCCAAACCATCAACATATATTTATTGTATCATAAAAGCAAAGATTCAACTGAGGACCGTTTGCACAAGAAGTGGACTCCAGAAAGCTTGGGAAAGAGGAATAATTTCCACAGGCCAGCTGTGAAGTCTGGATTTGTGAAAGCGCAGCAATAATGATATACTTTTAAACCATTTTATTAAAAAAATCTGACACAAGGTACATAGTTTAATTTTAAATGCATGAAAGCCATCATTAAGTACAGGTCAGAGTGTTGGACTAGGATCTAAGAAACCCAGGTTCAACTCCCCTCTCTGCCATGGAAGCTTACTGGGCTACCCTGGCCCAGGGACTCTTTCTTAGCCTAACCACACAGAGTTGCTGCTGTGAGGAGAAAATGGTGGATAAGAGACTGATATTGTTAGCTGCTTTGACTCCCTGTTGGGGAGACATGCAGGACTCAAGTATCTAAATAAATAAATACACAACAGATTCTGTGAACTCTGGCAACAAGTATTATTGTGTTAGGAAACCTGAACATTACTGATAGAACACTTTAAAAGACCATGCAATTAAAAATACCCAAGTTCAAGCAAATGGTGAAAAAACGACGGCAGAAGGTTTGGCCACTGGGACCAGGGCGATGTTATCCTGCAAAATTCCCCCTGGTGGCGGCTCCTAATTGAAAGCCTGGCGGAAGAACTCCATCTTGCAGGCCACACAGAACTGTAATAAGTCCCACAGGGCCCTGATGTCATTCGGGAGCTCATTCCACCAGTATGGGGCCACCACCGAGAAAGCCCTGGTCCTGGTGCAGGCCAGCCGAATGTCTTTCGGACCGGGGAGAGTGAGGTGATGTTGTGTGCCTGACCTCAGTGCCCTCTGGGGCATATATGGGGAAAGGCGGTCTCTCAAGTAGGCAGGCCCCTGACCATATAGGGCTTTAAAGGTCAAAACCAGCACATTGAACTGGATCCGGTATGCTATAGGCAGCCAGTGCAGTGACTGCAACACAGGCCGGATGTGGTCCCGTATGGAGAGACCCATCAACAGCCTGGCTGCAGCATTCTGCACCAGCTGCAGCTTCCGAATCTGAGACAAGGGCAGCCCCATGTAGAGAGCATTGAAGTGGTCAAGTTGTGAGGTGACCATAGCATGAATCACTGTAGCTAGGTCTTCATGTTCGAGGAAGGGGACCAACTGCCTGATCAGCTGTAGATGATAAAAGGCTGCTTTAGCAGTGGCTGCTATCTGGGCCTCCTTTGTTAGGGTGGCATTCAGGAGCACTCCCAGACTCCTGACCCCCGGCACCAATGATGCCCCACCGAAGGTCGATAGTGGGAACCCGACCCATTCTGACTCAAGCACAGGACCTCCATCTTCATTGGATTCACTTTCAGTCGACTCAGTCTGAGCCAGTTCACAACGTCCTGAAGCGCCTGCTCCAGGTCATCTGGGGTAGAGTCAGACTGGCCACCCAACAGCAGATAAAGCTGGGTGTCATCTGCATATTGATGACACCCCAGCCCATGCCTCCAGGCAATCTGGGCAAGGGAGCACATGTAGATGTTAAATAACATCGGGGACAGCACTGCCCCTTGAGGAACACCACACACCAGTGGGTGCCTCTGGGAGGTCTGTTCCCTGAGTGCAACCCTCTGTTCCTGATCCTGGAGAAAGGAAGTGAGCCACTGTAAAGCAAGCCCCTGTATCCCTGAATCGGCGAGGTGGTGGATCAGCAACTGGTGGTCGACCATGTCAAACGCAGCCAACAGATCTAACAACACCAGTGCCACCGTGCCACCTCAATCCAGATGTCTCTGGAGGTCATCCGTGAGGGTGACCAGAGCCGTCTCCTTCCCATGACCCAGCCGGAAGCCAGACTGAAACGGATCCAGCATGGAGGTGTCATCCATAAAGCTCTGTAACTGGGTTGCCACTGCCCTCTCCAATACCTTGCCCAAATAGGGCAGGTTGGACACCGGTCGATAGTTGGCCAATACGGACGGATCCAGAAATGGTTTTTTCAGGAGGGGGCAGACCATCACATCCTTGAGTGCCCTCAGGAACAGCCCTTCCACTAAGGACTTGTTGATAATCTCCTGAAGAACACCACGCAATCCCTTGCAACACGCTTTTATGAGCCATGAGGGGCATGGGTCAAGGCTGCACGAGGTTGGGTGTACAGTTAAGAGCAATCTGTCGACCTCCTCCAGACTGAGAGGACTGAAATGATCCAGAATAGAACCAGAAGATGTGCATGGAGCCTCAAGTTCACACACTGTCTCAACTATGGCCGGGAGATCACGGCGGAGTAGCAAGACTTTATCTGCAAAATAGCTCGCAAAGGCCTCCCAGCCAATATCCAATTCCCTAGCATTTGACGTGCCCTGAGGAAACTCAGTTAAAGACCGAATGGTTCTAAATAATTGCACTGGGCGAGAGCTTGCAGATGCAACCTCAGCTGCGTTGAACTGTCTCATTGCGGCCTTGACTGCCACCTCATAGGATCTCATAAATGTCCTATAGGATGCTCTTGATGCTCTGTTGCGGGCTCGCCGCCACCGTCTTTCTAGCTGTCTAAGTCCTTGCTTCATCTGCCTCAGCTCCTCGGTAAACCAGGGAGCCAGCTTGGAGTGAGGGCGCAGAGAACGTCAGGGAGCAATCTCGTCGATGGCCACCGAGAGCTGGACATGCCAGTCCTCGACCAGCTCATCTAATGAGTCGCCGGGAGGCATGGGATCCCGCAGTGCCGTCAGAAACTGCTGAGGGTCCATCAGGCTCCGCGGGCAAGCCAAAATATGCTTGCTGCCCAAACAGAGTTGGGGAGGCACCATCAGACAGGCCTTCAGGGCATAGTGGTCAGACCATGGCACTGCCATGGCAGTTATCTGGTCCACCATAACCCCTGCCGCAAAGATCAAGTCGAGCGTGTGCCCGGCCTGGTGTGTAGGAGCCGTTACAAATTGGGTGAGTCCTATTGCCGCCATGGATGAAACCAGGTCCCTCACCAGAATAGAGGCCACATCATCAGCATGGACATTGAAGTCACCCAAGACTATCAGCCTCAGGTGCTCCAACGCCCAGCCCGACATGGCCTCAACCAGCAAGGACAGGCTGTTGGCTGGTGCGTTGGGCAGCTGGTACACCAGTCAGATAGCCAAACTCTCCCCAGCTTCCCACTCCAGGCTAGAGCACTCAATGCCCGCAAGCTTCAGCGGCGGGAGTGCCCTGTAGGAGTAAACCTCCTGAATGAATAGCACCACTCCGCCTCCCTGGCCCTCAGTCCGTGATTGCTGAAGGACCGTAAACCCAGGTGGAGCTAACTGTGAAAGAGCCACTATTTCCCCTTCTCGCACTCAGGTCTCGGTCACGCCCGCCAGGTCTGCACCTTGTTCTAACAGGAAATCCCGCAAGGTCGCGGTCTTATTGTTAATGGACCTGGTGTTATACAACACCAATGATGGAGGAGGGTCCTTCTCAGCCTCCCTGCCTGCCACTCTCGGGATGGGATACAGGCTGGAAGGAGGCCGAGCTTCTCTATTTCTCCTCCTCCTTTCCTTCACTCCACGCCTGCTCCCACCACTGTATTTCCCCTGCCCCAGCAACACTGGTATCCCCAGTCCAGTTGTCATCAGTGCTGGCGGCCTTCACACTGCCAAACGCAGGTCACAGGCCAAGCCAAAGCTGTTTAACAACCCACAGGGCAACTTTGTGCCCCAGAAGGTACTGCCAGTTTCCAATCACCAGAGCCAGTCCCTCCCTAGTAACAATTATCTTTGGTTCCCCTGTTCCAGCAGAATAGTGATAGACTAGTGCCCGACTAAACGGCCTGGCTACTAGCGCCCACCGCACTGACTAATCCTAACCCACCCACCTCCCTTCTTGGTGCCCTAACAACCAAGGGCTCCAAGACTAAAACTAACTAAACTAATTAACTCAGACTAAGCAATATAGGGTGAGGACCCAACACAATATAACTATCTAGTCTACCTATCTAACTAATCTAGAAACATAAATACGATAAAACTCAACAGGGGCGGAGGTGTGCCCAAGAGGACACTTCCCGCCTATAATCTGGCCAGTCTTCTGCCTACAATAGTGCCCTGGTTTGCTGCAGTCACTCGAGGTTATATTGTACCTTGTGGTTTGTGAAGGCACAAAAGAATGCATGTCATTTTACAGATGCTTTTAAAAAATTGGTTATGTACCCAGAGCCAAAAAGCAGATCTTTAAAACCAATCTGAGCTCTTTTGAAGAAGCCAGATGAAGTACTTGTGAATCATTCAGAGTAAAGAAAAAAAATGCATTTAAACTGAAAAACCTTTTGTTTCTGTTACAATGCAAATCACCTTTTCCCCTGAAAACCCTGAACAAAGCATAAGCAATAATACAGATAGTAAAGAACATAAATACATTAATTCAAATCTGATTTGGAGAATATAGGTTTCTGTCTAAAAAAACTATCTTTGGACTGAATGTGGACTACCTAGAAAGATCCCCCCCCCTGAAGATGACTTTGCACATTTACTTTTATGCTTTTTTGGGGGGGCAGGGTTTTCTATGCAAAGAGGCAAATATATAATGACAACTATTTTATAGTACTAGGAAATTAATCAAGGCAAGTGAGGCAAAAAGAAATCACAGTACTTCTCTGTGTAATGTACAAACTGTAAATGTAACATTTTTTTTCATCTCCAGTTTCACACTCTTTTTTCTTAATTCAGTTTACTGAATAATAACTTATAAGTGTTGAGGGAATTCTAAATGGCATCCTTGAGAGGACTTTATAGACCAGTGATACTCATTTAATGGCTTAGGAGCCTCATGTGGCTCTTTGACATGCAACCTCTGGCTTGTCTGGAACCACTCCCCAATGTGGCACCCATCCCATGTTTCAGGTGGGCATGGCCTGGGGAACTCATGATGGCAAGGTGGTTCACACCTTGATACAGTCACTGGGACAGTGAACCAGCCTGAGCTGCAGGCCTTGAGCCACAGATTGAGATAAAGAGCTAATCCTTTCCAACGACCACCCCCGTTCACTGTTCTTTACAGATTCTGCATTCCCATTTGAGCACCTAGGCAGCTTTTGAGAGGAGAGCCAGCTGGCTACAGAAGAAAGAGTAAAGCCACCATGGTTCAGTCTGCATTGGTCTTACCTGTTGCTGTGCTGGCAGTTCCAGATCGTTTCACAAATCTCTGTCTGCATTGCTTGCTGCAGCCACTCCCGTATTGCACTGAATCAGCATTGGTTGTCTTCATCATTTTATTGCCCTGTACAGGCAACCCTGAGGTCACTACGGCCTCTCACCAGCTTATGTGGATCTAGTTTTCAGCTGGAACAATTGCTCCTCCCTGCCCCTGAGCTGCTGTGAGCGATAAGCAGACAACTGGAATCAAATCTCCCCCCCCCCGCCCCGTTTTCTCCGATCATGTTTCTTTGCTAGTGGGTTAGAAGCACGCCCACCCCAGAATGCCCTGCCTGGCAACCGCTGGGTGTTTTGTGTTTTTTACCCAGCTTGTTCACTTTCCAGTCCCAGGAGGCCGCTCCTCCCCCCTCTCACACACACTCTCCCTCATGCATGCCCCCGCAGTCACCATGGTGAGGTGCAGACAGCAAGCTTTTATCCCGAGCCAGAATGGGAGGGAAAGGGGAACAATGTACAACAGTGCCACAACAGACCGAGACTGCTGTACACAGCAGATGCAGATTCAGCCCATAACTACCATCACAACACCTGGGAAAAGATCAAGCGGGTCATGGTGCAGGTGGCCCTTTTCTTCATGACTTTTTTCAGAAGCCTTGGCAGTCTCACTCTCTCACCCAACCTGCTGTGACTCATGTTGAGGAGAGAGTAGGAAGGTAGAGTAGGAACCCCTCCTCTCACTCCAGATGCACTAGGGCTGGCTAAGGCTTAACAATGGCAGACACAGAGAAATCTACATGTGCAGATGGACTCTGGTAATTAAAAAGGTTACGAGTGAGAATCCACAAGAAGCATCTAATTTCCCCTCCCCCACTATTTCCTCTTTTCCTCCCCCACAATCTCTCCCATTTTCCTGCTTCTTTCTTTCCTTCCCACCTAACAGCCAGCCTACCTTTATTTGCCTCCTATCTTCAGTCGCCTCCCCTGGAGCCTCTACCTGGGAAAACTAAGGCCAAGTTGTCCAGCCATCACCTGGAGGTTATAAGACAAAATAAAGAACCATGCCTGGAGGTTGGCAACCCTATCTCCTCTTCTCCTTTTTATCCTCAAAACAACCTTGTTAGGTAGGTTAGGCAAAAAAACTACAGCCTTTTTCACATTACCATTTTAAACCAGACATTATCTATTGTTGGCCCAATTTCAAGCAAAGTGATTCAGGGATGGGGATTTCATACAGTGAATTTCCTTTCGTTAATAAGCTATCTCTGAAGTGCTAGGGTCATTTCAAACAGTGCCACTCCCCCTCCTGCCCTTTAAAAATGTTCTAATGTGAGTCCTATAGTGAGTCCTATAGCACGTCAGTGCACATGTAGATTTCTCTTTCTCTGCCATTGTGAAGCCTTGTAGTGCTATAGCATTTCAGTGCTATAGCAGCACCATTGAGATGCATTGACTCAATGGAGTCAACATATCTCAGTGGTGGTGCTATAGTGCTCCAGTGCTTTTTTAAAAATTATACTTTAATTAGATTTTTACACATAACTTGGCTACACAATCAAAATATAGTTATATACAATGAGCCATTTGCTTAATCCAGCCAAACATATAATTTGGACCAAACTTCCATCGTGTCCATCTTGGCTTGTGCATTCAGAAGATATCCTAATTTATCCATTTCAGCCCTGTTCAACAACATGCTGATTGTCTCGGAAGCGTCGACAGTTTCCATACTTTTGCCTGTAAAATGCGAGCTGCAGTCACAATATAGGACAACAGTCTTTGATTTTCTTTTGATAGACCATCTGGCACCATGTTCAGTAAAAATATTACAGGATCTAAAGGTAATTCTAACTCCATAATTTCCCGAATCATGTTTTTAACCATCTCCCAATACTCTTTTATCTTTTTGCATGACCACCACATGTGAAAATATGTACCTATACAACTCCCATAAACCCAACATGTATCTGATACACTTTTATAACACTTGTGCAACTTGTCCGGCGACCAGTGCCAGCGATAAAACATTTTGTAGATATTTTCTTTATAATTAACTACTTTTAAAAATTTAATTGACCTCCATATCTTGGTCCACCTATCTGTATCTATACTACTACCTAAATCCCTAAATCTAGACTGTAGCTGCATGTTTTCTCACCAGGACAACTGCAACCCCAGTTCTTCTCTTAATTTAATTTTTTTAATGATTCCCTTATTATCTAATAATTTGTCGTACCTAAATCCCTCATCCATTGAATCCATTGAATCATCATCAGTTTTATTGCGTCTTCCTGCATTTCTTGATTTAATAATCAGCCTTTCCGGTACCTGACTACCCCATACCATCCAGTACCTGACTACCCCATACTATCCTGCCTGTTAAATAAAATCTTTATGATTGTTCACTGTTACACAGTCTCCAATGCCATTTCAAGAAATCTAAAAAGAGGGCTCCTGTTTTCTCCTAACAAGTTCATGGGCTGGGCAAAAGCCAAATTGGATTCAGTCAAAGGGTGGGACATTCAGATTTATAAAGCTGCAAATATTATCACACTATGAGATCAGTACCTTAAAGAAACTAAGAATTTTGGTGGGAAAAATCTGCCTCAGAGTGCAGAGAATAACAGGGGGTCCATCTTAGCAATTGCAATTGTGGTTCTCTACAAGCCATGGAGAGAGAACCAATATTATAGACTATTTGATGCCAGAAGACTTTGCACCCATTTGCTTTGTGTAGGGTGTGCCCCCCAAGGCTAATGAGGCAGGGACTAATGACTTTTAGCAGCAGCAGCAGTTCTCCCTTTCCTTGTGGAGGCTGTGAGGAGAGGTCATTCCAAAGGTGAGATCACTGAGAAGCCCAGAACTTGGATTGTCAGCCAGTTTATTTCTGCAGGCTACGGTGCAGAGAGCAGAGTGTGAGAAGTTTTTAATCAGTGAGCTAACCATTACACAAGGAGTTGTTTAGCTAAATGGCAGGCTTCAGTTAGAGGTGGGGTATTTGGTGAGGATCTACTACCTATGTCTACAGGGATCTTTCCCTATTAGAGAGAGAGAGCTCTCAATAACCAGTCCAAAGGTAAAATAGAGAATGTTTTATGAACATGGAGCATACACACATTCAAGATCTATGGAAAATAAAGGGAGGAATGGGAGAATAGTGGGGAGTGTGGTGACAGCTACCTGTCCTGAGGAAGTCAAGGTATCCGTGGAGAAGAAGAGATGGTGAAACGACCAGCGCTTTGCGGAGAAGAAGAATTTAATATATTGGGGGTGCATGACGGTAGGCACCCAAGACAACACAAACACAGTAGTGGGGCTGCACTGGGCTAATTATACCCACAAATGGGTCTGGACGGCTTGCTAATGTGAAGGTCCCTCAAAACAAAACACTGATGAGATTAATCAGGGTCAAAACAATGTAGATTGGAAATGCTGTATACACTTCCCAGGAAAACTTTTTTGCAGTAAGAGTTGTTCAGCAGTGGAATTTGCTGCCTAGGGAGGTGGTGAGCTCCCCCATACTGGCAGTCTTTAAGCAGTGGCAGCACAAACCCTTGTCAGGGATGCTCTAGGCTGATACTGCATTGAGCAGAATGTTGAACTAGATAGCCTGTATGGCCCCTTCCAACTCTGTGATTCTGTGATTCCATGAATGGACAAAAGAGGTTGGAGGTTTTCTTCTAGATGCAAAGTAAAATTTGAGTTGAGTTCTTGATTGCTTCCTCTGGTGGTTCAAAGAACTAATGGATCACTAATTTAAACCAATCAAAATGGAAAGAATACTGTTTGATGAGCCACCTGGTTTTGGGGTGTAGAAAGGGAGTAGAAGTCAGGATGTTAAATGTTAGCACTTTGACTTTTGCATGGAAATGAATGCCAGCCAGTGCAGATCTTTTAACAAAAGAATGATACAATTTCTGTATTCATCCCTTGTCCAACAGCCTGGCCACCACAGTTTAACTAGATGAAGTTTTCAGAAAGGAAATGCATTGTAAAGTGTGTTACAGTAATCTAACCTGGACATTATCAGAGTATGTACTACCAAGGCCCAGCCTCAGGCCTGAATCTAGATTGAAATGGGTCTAGAAAATCTATTTCCTTCAAGACCACTTGAAGCTGTGTAACCACCACATATCACCTTGCCAAAGAATGAAATGTTAAGCATCAGGTGGCAATTATTTAGATTGTTCAAGTCCAAGGACACCTTCAGGAAGAGTCTGATAACTTCTTTCAAAGTGTTTAGGCCTAAACATTCCCTCATAAAGGCACATCTCCTTCCCCGAGCTCACTTGGCCAACCCAATCTAGATAGATACTGTAAGACCAAGCCAACATGGGGTGAGTTGAATGCTTTTAAGGAGATTGTCCACTTCATCAAGTTTTACTAACTAAAAATTATCCATAGAGCTAGGACTAGACTGTGTTCAGATCTGAGGCTGAGCTGACTAGAGTTGCCAGCCTCCAACTGGGGCCTGGGAGTCTCTCAAAATCACAAAATCACTAGAGACCACAAAGATCAGTTCCCCTGGAGAAAATGGCTGCTTTGGAGAGTGGACTCTATGGCATTATACCCTACGGTGATCCCTCTCTTCTCCAAATCTTGCTCTCCTCTGGCTTCACACCCAAATCTCCTGGAATTTCCCAACCCAGAGTTGGCAACCCTAGAACTAACACAACCATTAGCCGGGCCCAAAATGAAACAAAATGGATGCCAGTCGGAAACAAGCCTGGGCATATAATTTAGAGGTGTGAATGAGAGCAGCTGACTACTTACTATCCCCTTTACACCCTGAAGAGATGCATAATTTAGGACAATGGGTCTCCCAAGAACCTATTGATTTGCCCTTGGACTTATCCCATCAAGTCCAGCCTTACTTCTTCTATACCCACTTACCATAATTAAGTGTGACTTAATTCTATTCACCAAACCCGTAGCTTTTCCTGTCTGGTACTTGTAGGGTCATCAAGCCTCTTTCACACCTATAGTGCACCTCATAAAACCTATAAAGCCTCTTCCTATCTTTTTTGTCCACCTCCGAAAAGCCCATTAAGTTATTGTTTTTCTGGCAAACACATTATACCTGCCAGAGGGCACATTTTGCCCTATATCAGAAGGCAGTCTGCTTCCCAGCAGTGTGTATGTGTGTCTTGGATTCTCTGTGCTTTTCTACCTTAGCTGCGACTGCATAACCCCAAATCAACATAAGTCAGAGGTGAAGGGAACCATACCTGTTACCATGAGGCTGTCCTCCCATACTACCCACTTGGGCAGCAAAATGACTTGAGACAGCTCTGCCTTATAGCTAAGCAGAAGGAAATAAACATGGCTTGCCTCCCTCTGTTTTCCCCTTCCCTCCACCACCCCACCAGCCACAGCCGGGACACTCACCTGGAGCTTCCTTCTAGAGCCTCTTGTATTTCTTCCCACAAAGGGCCTTACTCCTAGTAAATTATAATTTTGTTGAAAACTAGCCAGGAAATTCTGAGTATGTGCACTGCATGGGATTCTGAGTATGTGCACTGCAGAGAACACACCCAAAGCTTGCTAGACATATGTCCAGAAATTGTTAATCTATGGCTGAGGACAGGCTGGCAATCTGAGGTGGGAGAGCTCCGCTCCAGAAGCGGGGGAAGGGAGCCAGTTCAAACAGTTGCAGCTGTTCCCCAGCTCCGTTCAGTACTCACCAGCTTTGGAGCCGCTTCCCTGCCGCCTCAGAAGGATACCAGCAGAAAGCAGTGTCCAGGAGCCGTCTGCTGCTTGGATCCCACTTCCCGGCTGTGTGGATGGGAGGAGGTGGGATTCAAGTGGAGGTGGCAGTGTGAATGCACCGCTGTGGAGAGATGCGCATGAGCACTCATGCACACAAGCAGCTCCAATACAGGAGGTGGGGAGATTTTTAATTTTTAGAGTGCTGCCACCACCATGTGGCCATGTGCATAGGTGCCCATGGGCATATTGCCGAAATGGCCCTGCCACAAGTGTGGAGGCCGGCCCGCCCAGGGCCACTCCGCGGCAGTCTGAATGCTCCATAACTGCACGCTCCCATGGGAAACTGGCCAGTGTGAATGGCCAGCCTCGGAGCAGTTTCCCCCTGCGGCTTTTGGCCCCGCTTTCCTTCTGCTTCAGAATCCCAGTCTGTCCTCAGCCTATGATTCTCAGTTTTTGTTGTTGTTGTTGATTTCTGTGATTTGAATGAGAAAACCACAAAATCAAGCAGCCCTTTGTTGGGTGAGTTTCTTCTCTATCTGGGTAATTCCGAGTGGGGAGGCAGCTTCTTGTAAACATTTTATATCTAAACTTCTGTCCTGTTCCAGAAGTTCTTGATGGGCAAAAAGATGGTTAAATTTCTAGCTACCTTTCTACCAAGACTGGTATAAATGTTGAGAGCAATGCCAAGAAACCCACACTCCAGTTCCCAGGATACACACACTAACAAGCCAGTTAACAATCTCAGAAAGCAGACCAACTTGTTCCAAGTTCTCACTTGTAAACACCAAGCGAGTTCTAACTGAACTGAGGAGATGTATAGTTACCTCTTTCCGTTTTGTTCTCCTATGAGCCCAGATTTCTAGGATTATTTTTTTGGCATTGTATATGGCTTAATAAGGAAGCTGGGTAAAGGACATAATTTCCTTCTCCTTAATTTCCTTATTGATATTTTTGCATAGTTCTTGAAAGTGCAATTTTGATTAAGTACTTCCTACAAATTACTTTAAGTGTGGCAATCCACTGTACAGTCTGGGTCAAATCTCCATTTCACAGCATGTGACACATCTGTACTTAACATTTCCTTTTTTAATGTTTTTATGCATAATATTCATCATCTTCATTAGTCTTTTGCAATGCATTTTGACCTATGACTATGTATTTTCTTTGCAATCCAGGAACAGTTAATGAGAACTTTAATTAACATTTCTATCAATCCAGCAACTCATACAGGTGAAATGACGAGGTGAGCATGTTCGCTAACAGCAACATTTTTCATTTACTTAAAGACTGAGATATCAGCTAATTATTTAGCAATGGTAATTCTGCACAAACTGAAGGAACGCATCAGAGGATACCATATCTATAATGTAGGCTTCAACAGGAAATGCCAAGTTCATAAAGATTATCACAAAAATCAGATGCTAAATGACATGTGTGTGTGTGTGAATACTGTCCACTAGAAAAACTTAGCAGACCAGAAATTAAAGTTTCAGCCCAACCTGCTAATCTTTTCCTACTTTCAGAGTGTTTATATGGTGAAGGATTGGAAATGTCACCCCCGCTTGCAATCTGAAGCACTGCAATCCCTGCAGATCAAGTTCTCAGCACCCTGACCACTAAAAAGTCTGCAACACTGTTTCACAACAGGTTTATTATCTGAGTAGGAACAACCAAATTAATCTTAAATTCCATTTTAGTGGAATTTAGTGGCACCCTAAAGATTTTGTTATGGGTAGTTGGCAACCCTAATTTATAAGGAAGCCAAGCCTTTCAGCAACCCCAGCAAGATTTCTCAGAAGAATACCTAACCTAAACCAAGTGTAAAATTGACCGTTTATACTAGCAGTTTTTTTAAAGCTACTTTGTTGTGATAATTTCATCCTACTTGATATAAAGTAATGTACCTAAAAATAGCACCACATATTATAACAATTTGCAGTTAGAAAAAAGATCAAAATATATGTTTCATATACTGAGCTAAACAAAGCATATTTTCCCAAGATAATTCTACATTTAACTAGGGGAAGTTTTCCAGCATAATCTATTTTGGACATTTATTTTGAGACAGCATTATAACCTTTTGGTGAGAATATATTTCTAAACTTATTAATACATCAGTGACTTTAATTTGTCAATGTTCAACATCTAAAATAATACAGGATCTGATTACACATGGGTACTCTGCTTTTTTACCTTTCAGAAATATATTAGCAATAGCTAAAAGCCAGGGGAAAAGAAAACCTAACAAAATAAATCCATTTGTGAAGGGAGATCACAGTGAGATCATTCCAGACAGTTTCATACATGGTACCAGGGAAGGAGGAAATTCTAAGGCAAATTTCAAACTATGCAGAGGTGGCTGGTGAATTTTGAAGTTGGTGGGGAGGTTAACGTTTGGGGAAGTTAAGTGGGTTAAGCAAGTGCTGATGATTGTCATATACAGCATCACCTACCATAGCACACCTATGTATTTTCCTGCGTGTATGCACTTAGTATTGAGCACAACTTTCTTTCTGCTCTCAGTAAATAATCACAATCATCTCTATGTCCAGTTCAACAAACTGATGTTTGTGTTAAGGTTCTCTGGAACTTGTGAGGTAGGAAATACCTCTAAACATACATGTAAAGAGCATTTCCCTCATCACTAGTAAATAATAAGGCCTATGGTCTGAGAACAAGGGCAATGAGAGCCTGAAGCCCAGGATGCAAGCAGTAGAAGAGAGCAAGAGTCCTGTAGCACCTAACAAAGACTAACAAAGTCTAAATACTAAATTACTAAAGACTAACAAAGACTAAAGACTAACAAAGACTAACAAAGTCTAATAAAGACTAACAAAATATGTGGCAGGGTATGACCTTTCATGAGTCACAGCTCATTTCTTCAGATACAGCTAGAATGGGAGTCCATCTGTCCTATTTATTGGAAAGTGGAGAGAATCAGGTGAGATAAGCAAAGGGGTAACAGGTATGGAGAAATTAGCACTGGTAATAAGACAGGAAACTTAGGTCTTGATTCAGTCCAGATGGATGCATTGTCTTGAGCTTGATTGAGGAAGGGGAACAAGAAATGGAGTTTAGATCAGGCTTACAAATATATCAGTATTTGATCATATGGCATATAGATAACAATTGAGTATGGACATGTTAGATATTTTGAAACCTTTTATAGATGCTTCTCTGTAGACCTGCTACCATTGTTTTTATATTTTGTTATATTGTTATTTTTTCTGTTTGTGGTAATTACAAATAATTTTAAAAAAGAAAAGGAGAGGCAAAAACTTTAGCCCATGTTACATTTGACCCTCTGGGCTGTAGCCAAAAGACACTTTTATTCTGACTATTCTGACTAATTCTATTCTGACTAATCTCAAAAGTTCTCAGTGGTTTAGAATAGGAAAACAGGGTGGGTTTTTTAAAACAATATTCTAATAACAAAAATAAATTATTTAATGTATGACAAGCAAATCCATACAGATGCAACCAGTGGACCCACTTCAAAACCTAGATTTGAATTCCACACCTCAAGGCCCTGCTGAACAGAAAAGACTTTTCAGATGTCCTTTAGTAAACAAGCAATTGACCAGTTGGGACCTCCTTAGTAGGGAAGTTGTGGAATGGCCATTCAAGAAGCCAGACCTCTGTCTTTGTTGTTTGAGAAAACCTGACTCCAGCAAACTATTTTACTGAATGACCAACAGAATCATTCCCAGAAGATGATTTCATTTCAGGCTTGGAACTAAACATTCCTCTTTTGTAGCAGGGTTTTAGTATTAACTGCCCTTTGCCTTATTCATGTTACAGCTATGCTTCCCCCCCACAAACCAGCAGCACAACTCTTAGCAAAAACAATGCATGCATACTGCAAAAAAGGTTATTGCGGCAGCAAGTGGCAGATGATTTCCTAATTCCCATTTTGCACTCTCTGTCCAATCTGATAGGTGAAACCACCTGCAGCAAGGTAACAGATTTTAAGATGGAGGTGAAGCCATTTCTGTTTGCCTTCCTAAAGCGATTGAGAGGCAGTCTTTTTGAAATATTATCATGATGCCCTGTGTGATAGTAATTTAGGCTCTTGGATGTGAATGGCTGACGTGCGCAGTTTCTACGTAAGTGGGTTCACTTGAGCATACCTCATTGCCAACAATTTTCCCCCAGACTGATATTCGACACATGGTGAATTCAAATGAGTTTTATACACATTCTCTTGATTAATAGAAAATGGCAGAGTGTGGGAGACTGAAACAGTCCGTGCTTTGCTTGATTAATTAATAAGGGACTCTCTTTTCCCAGCTTCAACTCATTATGCTAATGAAGTGTCATCAATTAAGGCTTTCCCCTGATTATTGAATCTGTCAAGGAGTGTTCAGTTTTAAAACTGCATTCCTTTGCATCTTACTCTATGTGGAATTGCCATGGCAGCTTTTTATAAAACACTTTTCCCATCTACTGTTGTTTGTTCTCCTTTTTCATTATTGTATTGTCTTCCTGACCTTGAGGTAGCTGAATGTGGAATGATCTAGCAAAATGATAGAGCCACAACCCTATCGTGACGAGTGCAGGTCAAGATAGTATGTTAACTGAAAGATAAATTGCATCCCACATCCCCAATTTGTTGATAATTATTAATGGCCTGGTCATAGATAAACTTAAGGGCATCGTGTCACTTGGAAAAAAACGGTGCTGTGGTGATACAAGGCAAGAAAGATTAGCTCATGGTGAAAAATGATGTTTTAACTCTTAGGACAGTGTCTGGGAACATAGTTGCCACAGGACAGAGGAAACTATAGCTAGTTTTAAGATAACACAGGTACCGAGAGGCTTTGCAAAACAGAAATAGAACTTGTAGCCCCCTTCCCTCCGTGGCTAAACATGAGGCAAGGTTAACCAGGACTCAGCTCAGTAATGTTAATCATATTTGTATTTTGACCTTTTCAAGGAAGCTCCTGGTGACTTATATGGGGTCACCCCATTTTATCCTCACAACAACTCTGAAAAGTAGAAGAGTAGGTCTTTATACCCCACTTTTCCTTAAAGATAAAAGGTAAATGTTTCCCTTGCTCGAAAGCCAGTTGAATCCGACTCTAGGGTGTGGTGCTCATCTCTGTTTCCAAGCCAAAGAGCCAGCACTGTCCAAAGACATCTCCATGGTCATATGGCCAGCATGATTAGATGCCGAGGTGCATGGAACACTGTTACCTTCCCACTGAAGCAGTACCTATTTATCTATTTGCAATTTCTTGCTTTCAAACTGCTAGGCTGGCAGGAGCTGGGATCAGAGATGGGAACTCACTCCATCAAATGGCACTAGGGTCTCAAACTGCCAAACTGTTGGCCTTCTGGTCTGCAGTTTAGCGTCTTAACCGCTGAGCCACCACAGCCCCTATTTCTCTTCCATCTGCTGGGTGACGTAGGGCCAGTCACAATTCTCTCAGAACTATCTCAGCCCACCTATCTCACAAGGTGCCAGTTGTGGGGAGAGGAAGGGAAAGCAATTTAAGCCACTTTGAGATTCTCTTCCTTAGAGACTCTCAAAGTGGCTTAATTGCTTTCCCTTCTTCTCCCCACAACAGGCACCTTGTGAAGTAGATGGGGCTGAGATAGTCCTGAGAGAATTGTGACTGGCCCAAGGTCACCCAGCAGCCTTCATGCGGAGGAGTGGGGAATCAAACCCAGTTCTTCAGATTAGAGTCCCCTGGTCTTAACCACTTCACTGTGTTAGGACAGAAATGATGACAGGAAAGATAATGACTTGATTGAAGCTGTCAAGAGTCTGAAGATGTCCTGAGGATTTGAAGCCAGATTTCTCTGAGTCAGAAGATTTAGTACTATGGCTCAACCTTGAATAAACAATGTGAATAACTATGAAGAGGACATCTCTTAGGACATCTTCAGTGCAACCCCAATAAAAAACTCAGATCAAGTATTGTAAAATATATAATTAATTTGGGCAGCAGGGTGAGAAACTATTGGAGACTTCTAGTATCTTTGTTAAGAAGACTATTTTCTCCCATAAATGTACAGGTTAAAAAGAATTATTTGAGTGACAACAGCCAGCACTGGCAGTTCAGGCCCCGAAACAACATTAATGCATTCCCCAGGCTTAACACACTCTGAACATTTAAGATCAAAGAGATCCTGCATACCTTTCTTAAGAAGGAACGACTTTTGTGGGTCTACCTAAACAGAGGTGAATGTGACTTTCGGGGGGCGGGGGGACCTCTACAGAATCCCAGATGGTTAGACAGAAGGAGCCCATACCAATGGCCATTTTGATACACATTTACTACACATCAGCAGTTGATATGTGGTAAAAATTAATTAACCATTTAGTAGCATGCAACACACGACCTTTTTGTATGAAAGCTCACTCCCAAGTAGCTTGCTCATCTGTTTGAGTTTAGAACGGCTTCAAGACAGCCCACACCAATACTCTCAGACTTTAATATAAATGAGAATTAAATGTTATCGCATCTTGAGCAGCAAGCCAATAATTATTTCTATGAGACTTTTTATTTCCTACTTATTTTCCAACCACCTACAGCGATTCTGCACCTTAGCTACTAAGCTACTGCACCTTAGCTACTGCAATCTTAAACAGAATTTTATCCCTAAAAGTCCATTGAGGACAGCCCTGTAGTACATTTTAGACGTTTCCTGTACCAGGCTGTTCCCCACCCACAACAGTTTAGAATGGGTCGGTCCTATAGAGCCACTGATTACAGAGCTATTTTTGTTTGTGGGTAAGAAAAAAAATCCCCTTGATTCTGAACAACATGAAAGAAATTGTGGATAGAGATGCAAAAAGAAACAGGTGTGAACTTTTTGCATTGTATATATATATGTAATTTGTTTACAGTATTAGCTGTCATGGTATGACCCACAACTGATTTCCCTTCCACTTCAGATTGTTTCTATGTTCAAAGGATGAGTCAGAGACAGATATAACTTGAAAGGCACACACATATAAGAGAGGCCAGAGTGGGGGACTGAGCATTCTTCAATTCAGAAGGCCTCAGAGCTTCTCCCCCTTTCACCCCATAGTTGCCACACCAACCATCTGCAGACTTTGTAGAGCAGTGACGTCACCTTTTCCCATTCTGCTGCAGCCCATAGAGCTGCCCAATATTTTGTTCCTGAGGGTCAGAATTCTGGGTCCATAATAGGAGGAGGAAATCAACAGATCTCTCTACCCATCTTCAGCCATGGAAATGCCATTCCTTTGGAGGAACTGTATAGTTGGATACATGTCAACAACTCTGTATATGTATCAGTACAAACAAATTTCAGCTACTGGTCCTTTTAAGTTGTATTCTGCAGAAGTACACTATGCTGCTTGACAGGTTAAAGTCAAATTGTCTATCTATGTTTGTAGCTACGGAAGATGTCATCCAATATATTTCTTCTTTCTCCTAACACAGTACAGGTATATATCACTTCACATGCTTGACTGACAGAAATATAAGTCACCTTCAGCATCAAATATTATACACTGAGCAGCATAGGTTCTAGCTCTGCTTTCATGCTTTAAACTTTTTTACTTCAAAGTCTCTGCTCTGCCACAAAGAAAGGCAAAAGTGTGAGACTAAGTCACAGTTGGAGGATAAGTACAGAACTGGTGGCTTTCGTTAAACTAACAGCCCTTTAATACCAGTGCAATACTGCTTTCACAGTGCCCTCTTTTCTTTAGGCAAAGGTCAAGGAAATTGCTTTTCCAGGTAGTCAGAAACTGTGTGAATGTTGGATGCCTTGTATTAAAGGGATCCTTATTCAAGATGCTTTCTGTGGAATCAATAATCTGAATGGCATAAAATCAAATGAAGGAAACATAAGAACAATATTATAGGAAAGAGTTCATGCTTGCATTGCAGGTCTATTTTCAAGGACTGATATGAATTGGTTGGGTTTCAGAGGGCATTTCAGGGAAGGGGAGTGGTGACCAGTGTTTCCTCTAAGCTGAGTTAATGTGAGCTAGTGCACAGTTTTTTAGCCTCTGGTTCATACATTTTTGTTTAGCTCAGGAAGGATGGCTCCAGAGCAAACTAATTTATGCAGTAGACAAATTGCTCGCTCACAATTCTAATGCCAATAGCTTACAAAGGAGAATTTTTGCTCACAAGACTCCACGGCTTAGAGGGAGCACTGGTGGTGACTCAGTAATAGAACACATTGCAAGTGGAAGGCCACTGATTCAGTCCAAGGGATCTCAGGTATCATGTGTTTATTAATGTATTTCTATGCCTCAAACCCTGAAGGGCAGATATCAGTCAGAACAGGAAGAATTAAGAAGGATGAACATAAAGTTCTAAAAAGTCCTTTCCCCTTTGTCTTCAAGTTCATATAAAATAGAAGAGTGTCTGGTGTTTTTCACACATAACAGCAACAATGTGGCAGCCATTTTTCTTCCCTTTTTAATAGTTTTTTAAAAATCATATTTTATTTATATAACAACAATTTACAGTAGCACATACTATTAGAAAACCACAACAATCTATATATCTAATAACCAAGGTCTCCTCTGCATGTGGATACTTATTTCCATGGATCTGGGTCACATGGAGGGTAAGCAGATCTTCCAGCAAACTTGGGGCAGTCCCCATGTTTGCAGAAAAATCTAAAATGTTTTTAAAAGTATATGGGGATAGTTAAATCCCCCCCAAAGTAAAACTGCTTACTCTGCACAAGTGCAGAGAAAGGACTTACTGTGGTGCGGGAAAAGCTGTTGGAGCCATGAGGGAAGCCGCCACTGCAATAGCTGTGCACCCCGCCACTAGGACAGCCCCTGCCAGGACCAGGACCACCAATATTAAAGACTATAGCTTCAGCCAGCCAAAAGGGCGGTGGTGCCTCTCTGGGAACCTGCCTGCCTGCCCTCTACTGCTGCTGTCAGTTGAAGTGTAAGGAGGCAAAGCCTGGGTCATCGACCCCCCTCCCTCCTGCAACCAGACTGGGGACTTTTACTGGCCTGCAGCTGCAAAATGAGAGAAGCAGAAAGAAGTGGGGTTCTATGAGAGGGGAGAGAGAGACAGAGAAAGAACAGGATATTGTCTGTTGGGGGGAGAGAAAGAAAAGAATGGGAGATTGTCTGAGGGAGGGGGAGAGGAAGAGGAAGAGGAGATTGGGGGGTAAATAAATAGTGGAGAGAAAGAGGGGCAGGCTGAGAGGGGGTGGGGGAAATGACATTGAGAAGAGCTGGGGTAAAAGGGGTGAGACATATAAGGGGTGAAAGTGGGTAAGAAAGGATTGCTAGAGAATGGGCTAGGGAGGAAAGCTGAAAAGGTGTGAAAGGAAAAGGGGATGTGAAGGAAGATAAGTAGATATGGGGTGCATGCAGAAAAAAAGAGGATGGTACTTTGACAATAAAGGGGGGGGAGAGGGGGTAAAAGTAGGGGAATGCCCCCTCCCCACAAGTTCCTTGCAAGAACTGCCTGCGACGCAGACTACAGTAGGGCCACAACACATTGTGCAACATTTTGCTGTGGGTCCCCTCTTGTAACAACATAATTACAGACACAAAAAACACAAGAGCAATAAAACCAAACAGCTATTCAATATATAGCTATAACCTTCAAATTATCAGGAAGTACCTTTTTAAGTTTACTATGTCTTTCCATATATTCAAGAAAAGGGAGCCAACATTTCAAATAATCTGAATGAAAGTCCAGATTTTCTGCCAAGGAAATAACATCTGATATTTTGTCCATGACCAGATATTCCCATAGTTTATTGAACCACATATTCAATGAGGGTTGTATACTGCTTTTCCAATGCCTAGCTGCTAAAGTTTTGGCTGCCACCACCATATAAGAAATGAGATCTTTCCTGACAGCAGGAACATCTATCCCCTTCTATAAATTAAGCAAAACAAGTTCTGGCCTCATAGGGATATTGTGCCCAGTAGGGCTGCCAAGTACCGGTGACTTACCGGCAAGGGGAGTTGTTCTCCCCCCGGGAGCTCTTCTGGCGCGTGCACTTTGCGCATGCGCCACGACAATGTAATGACATCACCTGGAGGTGACGTCATCACGTTGGGAGCGTTGCCCTGGCAACACCCCCAATGTGATGATGTCACCTCCAGGTGACGTCATTACATGGGGGAAGTCGTCCTCACCGGACGACTTCTGGGGCGGGGTTCCCCCTGCCGGCCGAATGCCGGCCGGCGGATTGGGAACCCCTATAGCGGGGGATCCCCCACCCCCCGGGCTGACTTGGCAGCCCTAGTGCCCAGTAATATCACATAGTTTAAGAATAGTGGTCCAATATTGCACCATAACAGGGCAAGTCCAACAGCAGTGAATGTAAGAGCCAGGTTGCCCACATCCCCTCCAACAGTTGGGGTGATATGAGGGTAAATAGTGGTGTAAACATAGAGGGGTCAAATGCCATCTATGGACATTGTGGTCACTCAGTGGCACTGCTGCAATATTCAAGAACCTACAAACATTCGGACAAAGTCAATTGGGGTGGGGGGTAATTTCTCCTGTCACTAAATAAAACCGCAACAAGATTTCACTGAAGGAAAAATGACAGTAAGGGCATTTTAAACAAATTTTATATATATTTATATAAATATATTGCAAGGAGTGTTTAAAGCTCAGGCATTTCCCCCCCAATGCTATTCAAAATGTTGTTGAAAATGGTGATTATTTTCCATTCAGTCCTAGTCAGGAAGACAACACTTTATTTGTATACCTACTCAATTTATATACCTACTTATTAGGTAAACCCATAATCACCACCACGGCTACATTCAGGGAACTAGAACAGAACTCCTGCACTGCATGGGCATCTCTGAACAAATTATCAGTACTGTGAATCTAATCATTAGGGGGGTGTTAGTTTACAGTTCTTTAAAATTCAGAGTACTTTTAGGGATGTAACTGAATTTAGAGCTCTATTCAAGTTTGTGGTTTCTCTATCTTCTGGACCAAAATATGCTTGTTTATTTTCCTGACCATATCAATGAAATTCAACAAACTAATTCCCATTACAATTGATTCCTGGCATCAGTCCTGCATAAATGGCATACAAATGGTGTAAAACGTAAAAATGGCAATAAACAAATAAATTGGGAACTTTACCACAGAAATGGCAACAAATGTAAAAAAAGAACCATTTGGTGGGACAAAACATAGTCTTCCCGTCAATTAACAAAATACACACTTGTACATCCCAAGTCCCTCTCCAAATCCAGCTCTTCCTAAGTATGAGTGTGCAGAGCTGTTTATGTGCCATGCCAGTTTCAGGGGAGGGACTACATAATATCCAGAGCTTAAAAGCAGGGAAGAAATAGTTTAAATTACAAAACACATCCTTCTCACTACCAACAATAGGCCACAATATAAAAGGCATATATGGCTAAACAAGCCAGGGGGAAACCAGTTTCAGGATCTAGTATTTATATCACAGACCATTGTTTGTCTGGTTTTAATACTACTTGTCTGCTAAAAAATACAACTCAGTGAATATTGCTTTGAGGCAGCTACATCTACCCCTAGAGTGATGTAGTTATTACTGTAGAATCAATACAAATAAGAAATTAAATGTTTGTTTCTAGACATTTAATCAAGCCACACTCCACATCTGTGGCTATCTTTTGGATTAGTGTAGTTTTTATTAAATATATTTGTTTTGCCATGGGTCATGTTCTCTACAGCTATCTACCATGTATAGCATGTTCTAATCTGGTGTTCATCTGATCTGATGTTCCTGCAACTCAGAATCCAGCAGTCGTGTATATAGTGAATACCACTTGCCAAGAGGGGAAAGAACATTTGCTAGGAACTTATTATGGTCAGTAAAGCAGTCACAAAGTCTGAATAGTTTCTCCATAATGCCTCATTAATATCAGAAGAACCAAGAGAGAGGAAGGCACATTTTATTGCTGCTATGGAGCTACATATTTGTACAGCATATACATTTTGCTTCAGTAATATTTAAGGAAGAAGAGCATATACATTTTGCTTCAGTAATATTTAAGGAAGAAGAGCATACCTAAGAAGAAGAATAAGTCTATAGCATTCCATATTTTAAATCTCACAGCCTTCTGGCTCTTTTAATGGTCTCACTACATATCCATGACCTAATGCAGGAAGCAGGACATCCTTGGTGAATGTGTTATATTATCCTACAGTGTAAGTTATCACCCTTGATAGATTAAGGGGTATGGGTGCAATTGGTGTACCAATAAAGTGATGACTCTCAGATCATTCATCAAAGTTTGATCACTGATCTTAAGTTAACCTTGTTTAAAACTGGGAAGACCCTAGTTGTACTTTTCTGAGTTCTTTGGCCTTGCCACCATGGGTACAGTGCCCCAAAACTGTGGAACAGCACATAAGACAAAGTGGACCAGTATGTTTGGTCCTACTTCTCTTGTATCCTCATTGCCCAGTACCTATATTGTTATGTGTACAGGGCTAGGTTCAGAAAGCATTTTGTAAACATATTAAATGATCCTATATTTTCACAGACCTTATTGTAATAATTGAAATAGAATGTTTGTGATGTCATATAAAGGATTATATTCTGTTTTATCACCATCTGAATGGGTTCTAACTGTGCAACACAAACCTATCAGTCATCCCATCTAAAATTACTCTGCTAGATTCCTTTTGCATTCCTTCAGAAAAGACAACACTTTAGAGTCTTTCAGTATTCTGAATCATTGCAGCCTTTCTTAGGGCTTTTTTATTTGGAGAACACTCACTGGGTTATGCAGGATCAGGCAGTAGGTGATATGAAAAACCCTACCTGAGACTCTGGAGAGCTGCTACAAGTCTGAGTAGGCAATACTGATCTTGATGGACCGATGATCTAATTCAGACAAGGCACTTTTGTTAACCTTATTTGGGTGGTTAACAAAGCTCTTTAACCAAATGTACCTGCTGAGTTAAGCTAGACTCTTTTTTTATAACTGTTTATGTAGAATTAGTTGGTATTTTTATATTCTTTTACATTAGTCAGTCTTAAAGGTATTATACATGCATCTAGATGTTCATGTGTGTGATAATTAAAATATAAAATGGTTGCCAAGACTCTTTAATAATACTCTTATTGTGCTATACCAGAGATAAAACTTATATTGCCAATGTACATCTGCCAGGAGATAGGTATTGGAAAGCTACATAGGAGTCTAGAACTCCTGAAGTGCAAACTGCCAGCTTTATTATCCTGACAGAAGCCATCCGGAACAGGAGGTGAGAAATAGGTTAATAAGTATAATTAATAATGTCCTGCAGATTATTCTTTGATAAAGCCTAGTTAACTTACCTGTGCCATACGTCTTCATCTAGGGTGCAAGGTTACAATCATATGAACAAGGGTTGTCATTGATTCTACCAGCCAGGGACACAGTCAGTGTGATCCTCCTCTCCTGCATAGTGCAGGCAGCACAGGTGATTCCTGGCACATTAGTTGTTAGCTATGAAATAGAGGATTCTTGCAACGAGGGTCTCTGTTATCAGGCTAGGCCTGTTAATGAGGACCAAGTTTACTACTCAACTGTTCAATAAATACCAACTATTTATCAGATTTTTATCTTACCTTTCTTTCAGGAAGCTCAGGCTGGCACATATGAGTCTGACTCCCTCTGCTATGTCACCGCTGCCATAGGAGGCAGATCAGGTTGAGAGGAAGTGATTGGTCCCAGGTCAGCCAGCAAGCTTCCATGGCAGAGCAGGGCTGTGACCTCTCTCCAAACCTAATCCATCACTCTAACCACTAGACCACAGGCTTCTTCTGACAATTCCAATTTCAGTGCTCAGAATAGTGATCTGGTAGTGTAATATTTGGCTGTGATCTCATTGCATAACAGGAAACAGTGCATACATATACCTTTTGCAATGCAGATTTTTTAAGCTCCTGCAAACTCCTCCAAACTGTAATATGCTGTGTAATATACACACAGAAAGCCTGCATGGCTTTTCCATTCATTTAAGATACAGTGGAACCTATACTAACAGTGCTTTCCTAAGCAGCATTACACCCTTGTAAGTCAATTGACATCACTGAGATTAGAAGGATGTAACTATTTGTGCACACAGCGCTGCTACCTTCATTAGAATGCAGTGGAAAGATACATATGCAATTTTTAACATGCATATTTAAGTCAGCACACCCCAAATGTATCAGTGAATTTGACAACAATTTCTTTTCTGGACTCATTCTTCCATCTTACATAGTTCTTACTACCAAATGTCTTCAAGGTTTTTTGAAAATATCAAACAGAGGGATTTGCAAAACAATGTATATTAAAAATATATCATCCCCCCCCGAGGGATTATTTTGACTGGCGCATGCCTAGCAGACAGATTTATTGATCATTGTACAATAGCTCAAACTGACGCTTGTTCCAAGGCCACCCTTTCCCATCTCTCTCAATGATTATTTTATTGACCATGGCCATGACCTTGGCGAGCTCTTTTTCTGTTTTTCTTGCCACAAAAGAACGGCTGCAGCTGAACAGTACACGGGAGACCAATTTATTGAGGGCTTTTTTTTCCTATAGCATATCTTGAAAATTCTTGTGGAAGAGATAAAACAAACCAAAGAGACAGGCAGAGGAGGGGTATTTTAAAAACTTTTTTCTTGATGTTGTTTATCTCATTGTGTTACCATACAAAAAACTTTGCCGCAAATTCACGAGTCAAATAATGTTGCTTTTGTTTATTATAAACTCCTCAGCATTTCACAGTTCTCCTCTGTAATGGAGCTAAGAATTGTTATTTGTTTGTCTAAGCAACTTTGAAAGGTTGTTTTCAGGAAGTGAAATTTGGATTAATTTTTAAATTACCCCCATTCCACTGAAGAGATGTCTCAAAACATTTTGGTGCCAGGCTGGAAATTCACACGGCACCCCTTATGGACTACTTGTAGCATGAAGACAGTTTTACATTTAGCGTTTTAGGCTGTTGTTTATGCTGTTTTTATGCTCTGCCCTGTTTAAATATTGATAATTCTTACATTGTTGCTTTTATAATCTTGCCTGATGGTGACAAAATTCCATTTAATTAAGGTTTTTCAAGATACCTGAATAGAACCTCAATTATTGTAAAGAGTTTGTGGTTGTCATAAGCCCCAAACCACCAGTTCTGACTATCCAGTCTCTTGTAACCACACTTAATGACTTTATACCACTCTTCACAGTTGTTAGAAAGTGCTCCATTGGTAAAGCACACAAATTCTATTTCTCTTTAATTATAGCATCTGCTTCTAAACCATATTAAAGGCCAATGTTCCATTTCTTTTCCTGCTGTTGAGGATGATTCTGAGATAAGGGTCTCTGTACTGCTTGGAATTTAAGGCCCAGTGCCAAACCATCCAGTTTGAGTTATAGGGGGAAATAATAGGAAGAATTAATCTTTCCTGTAGTTTGGGAGAGAATTCACAAAGGACAGCCATTCTTCACTTTTTAAGTCAGGTTACTTACATCAGGTATGTAAGATGGGAAAGTCATATATCTCAAAGACTCCAAAATTAAACTTCCAGGCTGCTTGAAATTTATGCTCCTCTTCCTAATGTGCAATTGGAAGCCACAGAAACTGTGACTGCAAACATCATCTCAGAAACAGCAGATACATGCCTACAGTTTTCATACTTCTATGCTGAAATTATTTTAGTAGTATTTACATTTGTTTTGATACAGATAAGCAAAGTGATCCATCAGGGCTGGTGCATAGGTATTGCTAAAGAGTTTTAGAATCACAGGCAACTTAGCTATATCCCTTTGTCCATACAAACTGGCATTCTTTAAGAACCCTAACATGTCATATTTTAATGGAACAGACAGGTCCGTCCTAAAAGTTTTATCTATCTGAGACCACTGTCTTCAAACAGATACACACTAACCCCTCAAGTCACAACTGAAAACTTTTAAAAACAATATAAGAAGATAACTCAGTTTATGGATTTTCTGCCTATAGCCAGTATTAATTCCTATGTGTCAGGCAGTATTACAGGATCAGTACAGAACAATTGCTATAGAGTACAGCAGAAGCATTATTACTGATGCTAGAATATTTTGTCAAAAAAAGATAGGATCTTGCCACAGTGGTGCATGCCCTGGTAGTATCTAGACTACTACAATGTCCTGTACCTAAGACTACTCTTGAAAATTGTCTGGAAGCTACAATTGGTGCCAAATGCTGTGGCCTGAATTCTGATTTGAGTTGGTCATATTACAATTCCACAGGGCCTGCAAAACTGAGCTGTTCTGCCAGGCCCTTGGATGAGGAGGTGGGCACCCAATTATTTGGCCTGCTTTGCTGAAGCTTTCCATCTCTGTATGGCCCAGACTAAGAAGATCCCCGTATTATTGGGGTTACAGGCAGTGTTCCATCTAAGCAGAGTTAGTATGAGCTAGTTCACAGTTTTTTAGCCTCCAGCTCACACATTTTTGTCTTAGCTCAGAAAGAATGGCTCCAGAGCAAACTAATTTATGCAGTAGTCAAATCACTCACTCACAACTTTAATGCCAGTAGCTCACAAAGTAGAATTTTTGTTCACAAGACTCCACAGCTTAGAGGGAGCATTGGTTGAAGCCTACCTGCTTCAGTCATTTGAGCTTGTTACACCTTTCTAGTAATAGTGCTACCTCTCTTAAATTACTGTAACTTTTTGTTTTTCATTGTTTAACTATTTAATTACTATGATTGTTTTAAAGACTTTGTAAAACTGCTGTTGTGATCCTGCTTGCGAGGAGGGTGGAATATAAATCTAAATAAATAAATAATGAGTGAGTGAGTGAACAGAACATCATTTCAGTCTTGTTCCACCTTCAGTGGCTTCCAGTTTGCTTCTGGGCCCTATCCAGGGTGCTGGTATTGATCTTTAAATCCTTATGTGGCTTAGGGCCAGCATACCTTAAAGACTGCCTACTTCCATACGTACCTACTCAACACTTGCAGTCATCTTTGGAAGCTCTGCTCCATGTGCCCCATCATAAAAATCTAAATGGGTGGCAGCCTGAGAAAGGGCTTTCTTGGTCATGGCACTAAATTTATGGAATTCCCTTCCCAGGAAAATTTGTCTGTTCCCTTCTGTCATTGTCTTCAGCCAGTGAGAGAAGACTTTTCTGTTTTGTAACCAGTTAAGTGAATTAGTCCTTACACCATTTTGATTGACTAAAATGATGTCCTGTATTGTTTTTTTTAATTTAATTTTTAATTTAATTTTTTATTTGATTTTTTAAAAAATAACCTATAATAGTACTTATACAAACGGTGAGAAATCAGAAGAGGTATTATCTCCTATTTGAGAGAGAAGAGGAATAGCCTAATTCCAATATCTCCTGTAACACAGGAATTCATAATCTTAAAAAAGATTCCTGTTTCTTTAGAACAAATTTTCTTTGAATGCAAATTGATGCAGATTTAAAATTAATAGATCAACTAAAAATCATGTTATTAATAAATTAAGGTATCTAGTTATTTTAGTCACATTTAATCAGGGGGGAATTATTACAAATGACCATGATTTTGAAGACAGCTATGCCATATATTTAATAGAATGCAGAATGAGCAGAGGGTAAAAAACCAGCCAATGGAAAAAGGATAGATAGATAGATAGATAGATAGATAGATAGATAGACAGATAGATAGACAGATAGATAGACAGATAGATAGATAGATAAGATAACCAGACAGACAGACATATAAGATAGTTAAGATGAAATAAAATGTTTGAGTTACTTCTGGGTACAATGGGAGTCATCAGTTATAGTGTGGACTTGAATTGTAGTCAATTCAAAACAAAACTTAATGTAAGGAAAGATATAGTAAGAGGAGGGGTGTTTATTCTTCCAACTATTGAATAATGAAGATTTAATAAAAGTCATATAGATGAATGCACTATAGATTTGTGCATACCACTATCCTCTAGTATTCTATACATTTCCTCTGATTCACCTATCTTTGTCAGCAGAAGGTAATATTGCCATTTAGAAATATATTTTTCCATTTGGAAAGAAACCTGCAGCCCTAACACACTAAACTTTATCACCATGGTGTAACAGTTAGAGTACTGGTTTAGAAACTAGCAGACCTATGCTATGAATGCTTGCTGAGTGATCTTGGGCCAGTCACATACTCTCAGCCTAACCTATATCACAGGCTTGTTGTAAAAATAAAATGTAGGAGAGGAGATCAACATAAACCAGTATGGGCCCCCACTGGGGAGAAAAGATGGATTAGGAATGAAATAAATAAGATAAAATTATAATCATCATCATCAGATTTTTTGAATCGCCCAACCCTGCAGCGGGCTCTTGGCGATTTACAGCCTTAAGACAAAAAAAAAAATTCAATCAACACGATAAAAATGATCACAGTACACTAATAAAATGACCAGTTCAGATGGCGATCAACCCCTTTTTGCTGGCTGCTGTGCTCTCTGCACAACAGGGCAGGGAAGGGGATACGGGGCCAAAGGTAGAAAAGGAGGGTGCCAGTCATAACCATTGCTGCTTTCAACTAAAAACCTGGTGGAACATCACTGCCTTATAGGTCCTGCGGAATGGCATCAGATATAAACACCATGTTCACATTCTTTCCAGCCTATCCTAGTAAACACTGGAAACCAAGGCTGCTGAGAGCCACCATAGGCCCAAGGACAAAGATTGCCATCTGCCCCCTCCATATGACCCTGATCCAAACCAAATGTCATAACAAAATGAGCAAATCACTTGGCTTGCTGTTACCACGAATCTATAGTAATAAAAGAATTGGCCTGTCTGTCCATGTCTGTCTGTCTGTCTGTCTGTTTATTTATTTATTTTATATTTCACCTTTCTTCCCAAAGGGGACTCAAAGCAGCTTACATCATTCTCCTTTTCTCCACTTTATGCTCACAACAAGTCTCTGATATAGGTTAGGCTGAGAGTGTGAGATCCTAGTCTGACATTCTAACCACTGTACTACACTCATCAGAGAATAAAGCTAGGAGACTCAAAATTGGACACCAGCTTCAGGATGATTGTGTGAGTACCAGGGCCAAAATGGAAAGCCATAGAAGAATCCTGGCCCTGGTGAGACTCAAATCACCACCACACCATTTAATATAATGCAGAATATTAATTAGAATATTAAAATAGTTACAATTGATGCTAAGGGTCTCTGTGGCAGGCATAACTCAGAAAATAATGCTACATGTTTGAAAACTGGCCACCAACCCCAGAATGATGATGGAAGTTAGTGCCAAAAATGAAGGAGACTAGAACACCCTGAACTAGGCTATCTTCACAACATGCAATAAGAGAACTTTTAAGCAACTTGTAATGTGTCTCTAATACTCAGATCCCCAACCCACCATGGAAGGTTAGCAGGTGACACACTGTCAGCCAGACCTACCTCATAAGGCTGTTGTGAGAATAAAATGGAGAACAGAAGAACAATGCAGCTTTGGGTCCCCATAATGGAGAAAGACTGGGTATGGTATTTGTTATAAATCTAATTTTACAGTTATTTTAAAAGATTGCATCATTTGTCATAGCAAAGTAACATTTACAAAGGGATAGAGCATATGCTCTGATCAAACCCAGGCAGGCTACCTTAAGTGCAGGGAAAGGTCCATGTTGACCACATAGAGACTTACCTGCCTGGAACAACATATGAAGACATCAAACAACCATGATTTCAGTAACATGCTGTCTGTGGGGTTGCACCTGAAGACGGTTCAGAAACTTCAGTTAGTGCAAAATTTTGTGGCACATTTGTTGTCAGGACTCTCCATGGAAATCACATTACATTGGTCCTGAAGTCTCTTCACAGGCAGTGTGGATCCAATTTAAATGTAATTGGAAGCCCTTCATACCCTGGGACCTGCATAGTTGGATACAATTGTGCAGTTCACAGTAGGATGTATCTTAACAATCCCCCCCACACGCTCTTGAGAATATTATCTGCTATCGCCCCAACTTTTATACTCTTTCCCTGCTGCTACAGGTTGCATAAACCCAAGGATTCTGAAGGACATCAAATATGGAGCTATTAACCTGCATGAGCAACATCATTAAAATTTAGCAGATTGAGAAACTCCTCCTTCTGAGAGAAAGTCAACATGCCTTCTGAAAAGGGAAGCCCTGTCTCACCAGCCTTTAGGAATTATTTCAGGCCCATAGCCAGGATTTTGTGGTTCAAGGGGCCTTTAAATAAGTTGGGGGGGCACTGACATCACAAAATTAAAAAAAATAATAATTTGGAGCAGGCAGGTATTCACTCCTATTCACCCCCATCTGGTAGTCCTGCAGTTCGTTCACGCCATAGTTCATCAACATCATCATGTGGTCTGCCATGGCAGCCTGGATGGAAGTCAGGGGCCTTGGCAGGAAGTCAGGGGGCTGGAACCCAAAATGGCCCACTGTAGCTATGGGCCTGAGTTCTTTGAGCAGATTAACAAGCATGTGGATGATCTGGTAGACATTATATTTGGACTTCCAAGTGGCCTCTGTTGTGCTACAAGCCAGTGTTGCTGGAATCACTCAGCTCAGTTGTGCAAACCATGGATATTAACTCACCCATTGTTCCCCCATCAAAAAATTGTCAGCAGTGAGGGAGAAGATCAACAGAGGCATAACATCCAAATCACAAGATGTCATAGTCCTGCCATACACTGCTTTGGTCAGGCGGTACCTGGAGTATTGTGTGAAGTTCTGGAGGCCTCACTTCAAAAAGGATGTGGACAGAATGGAGCGGGTACAGAGGAGAGTGATGAGGATGATCAGGGGCCTGGAGACCAGGCCCTATGAGGAAATGGTGAGGGACTTGGGAATGTTCAGTCTGGAGAAGAGGAGGTTGAGAGGGGACATGATTGCTCTCTTTAAGTATTTGAAGGGCTGTCACTCAGAGAAGGACAGGGAACTGTTCCTGTTGGCAGCAGAGGATAGAACTCACAATATAGGTTTAAATTAAGGGTGGGAAGGTGCCAGCTGGATATTAGGAAAAACTTTTTTACAGCAAAAGTTGTTCTACAGTGGAATCAGCTGCTTAGGGGGGTAGTGAGCTCCCCCTCACTGGCAATCTAAACAGCAGCTGGACAAGCACTTGTCAGGGATGTTCTAGGCTGATCCTGCATTGAGCAAGAGGTTGGACTAGATGGCCTGTATGGCCCCTTCTAACTGTGTGGTTCTATGTTTCTATAATATGAATAGTGAACTAAGGCCAATGAAAGGTCTGTGCTAGAGTTTGTTTATGCTTGTTCTGACTACCAGCAGCTCTCTAATGCAGTGACCCTCTGGGAAATTTTCCTGTAATTTAAATGGCCAGTCCATCCCTGGTGAATAGGCAATAATATGGCAAATAAAGCTCAGTGGCTGTAAGTGTAAGGTGATATTCACTAAAGCAAAAAAATCTTAATTTTAATATGTGCCAATACATTCTGAACTGACAGAAACCAAAATTAAAAGAGCTTGGGGTTATAGTGGATAACTTGATAAAATGTAGACTCAGTGCGTTGCAGTGTCAAAAACTCAAACTTAAATTTTTGGACTTGTCCAACCTTATAGTTATCCATACTTTAGAAAATTCCAAATTAGAGTACTGTAAAGTATTGTGCCTTTGAAGAGTTTTTAACTCAAAACTTATCATGCTGATGGCTTAAAGATTTATCCTGGTTATGCAATTCTAAAAAACAAACCCTGAGACACTGCAGTCAGACATTCCATTTGGCACAGAGGGGAAGCACCCCTATTACCTCTGGTGGAATTTGACTCACAGTCACACAATCACTCATGCCTTTGTGCTGTGGGCTCAGCCCATCACTGTGCAGTCAGAAGATCCATTTTTTTGCCTTTTGTTTCCCATGCACATATACAAGGAATTGAACATCTGCATGGAGGGTTCCCCATGGAGTATGTGGTTATGCACATACTGCTACGTGAGGGGGGAAATGGCACCGAGTTGGGATGGAATGGGCAGACCATCCTGATGACTTGAGAGTGTGCTTGAGTGATCAGATTAGGGAAACTCCGTCCATGGGCCATTGGCAAGTGTTAGGACAGGACTTTCCCTGGTGACATTTAACTCCATTTCCGTGGTGGGGCAGCATGGGGTGCTGACAATTGTAGGACCTTTCCCAGATGTTGCTGTCTGATCATGCACTTTATTAATTTATATTTACATTTATATCCTACCCTCCCCACCATTTGACTGGCTCAGGGCAGCTAACAACATATATAAATATACATTAAAATTCCAATTAAAATGATCAAAATCAGTATAAAACCATAACTATACAAACATAACTTATATTAAAAGATGGCGATCTTCTGTTGTCAGCTGAGTGGTGCCTCCAGCATGCACAGCTGAGTCAGATCTAAAAGCATGTCTGACCGCAGCCAAAATGTGTTTTCTCAAGGACTGCCCATTAGGACACTATGACTTTAAGTGGGTAGTGCTTAACATGCTATAGATTCTAGAGGGTCAGAGCAGAGGAGGAGAGTCAAGGCAGAAGCAGCAAGTCAGTCTACTCCTTCTAATACTGATGTCTAAGTTATGTAAATACTTAATAAAGTTCCTCTTATGTTATACTGCATCCTGGATCCTGAAAGAATATAACACTGTCTTCTCCCATAAGTATTTGCCTATTTATTTATGCAATTAGCAGAGGCTACGTACCACTGCTTTCAGAGTTTAGACAGACAGCTTCAGGGGTGAGGACCTTCTCCTTGTTAGCATTTCAGTTTCTCAGAGTCACTTGTTTGCTGTTATGATGGACTGCACTTTTAAAAGCTAAGGGACTATGAAGGGTTAATTCTTCACAGAGCCAGAGAGCCTTGAGTGACAAGCTGTTCCAAGAGATCTGATTGGTTAGCATCAGCTGAGCAGAGAGGCACTTTAGAGCTGACTGCTGAGGAGGAGAATTTATTCAGAATTTAGCCCTGACTGAGAGCAATTACAGACAGGTGATCTGGGGAAAGTTAGTAAGGACAAGAGGGGAGTTAGACTCCCATTCAGGCCAAGGAAAGGAGATAGATCTTTTAGAGAGAGAAGTAATTCCCCTACCCAGTCTGAACAGGGTGATAGCTCTGAAGAGTACAGAGATCCCTGGTCTGATGTGGTTAGGAACTTCCTTTAGAGACTTTAAAAATCAGTTAAATTGAGTACTGGTGTTTCAAGAGAAGGGTACTGGGTACTGGAAAGAGTGTACCAGCCTTCTGGAAACCAAAAGAGTCAGACAATACTAAAAAAAAAGTGTGCTGGAGTGTTTGGAAAACACTGGAACAAAAGCCTCTCAACACAAAGATTTTAAGTAATTCTGCATAGCTTAAGAAACTCTAATTAGCCTGAAACATAAGAACTAAAGTGTCTGCATGTACTGGTTTTATCTCAGAGTCATCTATATTGAGTTACCTCAGAAATTTCAACCCTTGATTTCACCTGACCTTTCCCTCTGTGTTGAATAAATTATGGAAACTTCTCAAGTGTTTTTTAAGTTGCATAAGTTAAAGGGGGCTCCCATTCCTTCCCTCAGGTTCCTAGGCTGAGCAAGCAGCCAAAATATTATCCTGTGATAGCGTGGGGCAGCCAGAATTTTTTAGGAAAGAAGAAAACAGACAACTAGGGTGGCTCAGTAACAGAAGGGAAAGTGAAACAGAGGGATAATCTTGACTTTGAGGGAGGGAAGTGGGTGGGGACATCATAGCTCTCTCTCTCTTAAGTGTCATTAAATATATTATATTCTTATTTTGTCAAGTTATAACATGACCTTTAGCTTTTTGTTACCTCTAACAGTTTTACTACTGCCAGTTCGCACCTATCTTGTTCATTTTTTAAGGCTGATTGATTAAAAAAAATTATGTGAATATTCTCTGAATATTTTACTTCAGATTGTAAGCCATCTTGAAGATTTTGCAGTGAAAGGTGGGGTATAAATGCTTTCAGTAAATTAGTAACAGTGTAATCTCATTTACTGCACTGAATGGATTCATGCATGCTCACACTTTTTCACTGTTGAAAGTTCATCTGGCATTACGAGTTTTAGCTTCTAGAAGACTTTGCATTTGTCCTAAGAAAAGAAGGAACACCGTTTGGCCTTTAAACTATTCATTCCATATGATCTCTTTCATTTTTTTGTTATATTGAGTGCATCGATCAACAAGTTAAGCCCAGATGTGAAACAGACACCCCCTGTTTGGGGCTCAATAGTAGTTACTTTCTAGTTGACTTAAAGTTTAATTAATTAATTATATCAAAACAATCACAGGACTGATGCTGGATCCAAATTAAGTAAACCATTTTGGGAAGGAAAAGCTCAGACCCAAGGAAAGCTAGGAATATGCCCGAAGATGTTTGAAAAAGTGATGCTTATCACTCTAAGCATATATGTCTTTGCAAAATCTAGATTTGAAATGAATGGGTAACTGTACATGGCTGAGGGCAGAGATCTCAAGTTAAATGCATTCACAGTAGGAAAACTGAAATTGTTTCAGAGTGTGACTATGCCTAATATCTACTCAACAATGGTGCTAGAGATCCAAATTTTGATTATTGTTATCTCCATAATGGTGTACATGGTAGTATGCTAAATCTGTGTTTTAGGGACAGGACAATTTTGTCACGTAGTAGCTTTGATTGCTTTGGACATGGACCTCTCAAACCCACACATATTGCCAGAGCTGCTTGTTACTAGAAATAGTAGTCCTGGGTCCCAATAGCAAGAGTGCTTGAAGTGTGCCTCCAAAGTCAAGCTGATTGATCCTATCATATAGTGGCACTAATAGGGAGAAAGATAAAAGAGTATCAAGAAGGATGGAGATTGTGAAGTAGAAAGTGAACAAGGAAATGGTTTCTTTCCAGTGCTCAGCTTGAATAGTTAAGGCTGCAGTCCTTGCCAACTGGGTTAATACAATTGAGGCCTTTTGTTCATCTAGCTTTTGCTGGCTCCATGTACTTTTTCTGCTTGCCCTTCTAAGTGCAAATATGTCACTGAGTATAGAAAACAAGAGTTGAGGTGTCACAAACTTCACAGTGAATAGGCTTGGCAGTCAAACATGCCATATTTGTCAGCAGCAATGATGTGTGAGCTGAGCTTTGGATCCGTTTGCCTCACTGCATTCTTTATTAAAAATATATATATTATTTTCTCAGGAAAAGGTGAGATACAGAAGGGAAAAGGGGGTGAGGGGAAAATATAAATTCATCTTATCTATTGTACATAACAACTCATAATATGGAACAGCTTTGGAGCTGCATAGTAAATGTGGTTGAAGAGTTCTGGTAATCAAATTTAATTTCCTTGCCTTGCAGTTGCCTTTGACACCTGTTCTGTTGCCCCTAGGATCATGAATGGTTGGGTCAGATAATTAAATGATCTAAGAGGGAAATTATGCCTCCAATAAAGCTATTGAAAAATGTGCATGTCTAAAATAACCTCAGAAATGTGGGACTACATTCAGCCATTCTACTTGTCAAAGTTTGGTTTAATGTGATCTTTTTGAAAAGATCACAATCAAAACAACTTTGGATGCCATGTGGGTGGGAAGGTTCACATTTTCTCAAGTCCCTCCCACACTGGTGCTATTTTCCTTACCTCAGTCCCTGTGGTGGCAACTCCTCCACACACCAAAGGGCTTACAATAATACAGTAATAAAAGGACATTTTGCATAGAGAGTGATTAAAAAGTGAGATTTGCTGCCAGAGGATGTACTAATGGCTACAGGAACAAACAGCTTTAAAAGGGGATTAGATAGATTCATGGAGGATAAGTCTATCAATGTCTACTAGCCATGGTGAATGAGGGGAACCTCCACATTCAGAAGCACTAATTCTCTGAATCCCAGAACCAGGAGGCAACCTCAAGGGAAGGCCTCAGGCACTACACCCTGTAATTGGCCATCCAAATGGGTTGGCCACTGTTTGAGACAGGATGCTGGACTAGATGGACCATTGGTCAGATCCAACAGGGCTCTTCTTATGTTCTTAGCTAAATCACTACAACATTATAACAATCTATTGCAGCAATGTACTAATCCCTAACCTTTATTTTTTTAAAAAAAGAACATAAGACTTTTTCATTGTGTAGTTATAATGGGGAAATACTGGGTATTTCTTCTTATAGCTCTGCAACAGTTTGGAGTAGTAGTTAAAAGCATGGACTCCAATCTGGGAGAACCAGGTTTGATTCCCCACTCTTCTACATGCATCTGCTAGTGTGACCTTGAGTCAGCCATAAGGGCAGTTCTTGAGAGAACTCTCTCAGCTCCACCTACCTCACAGGGTGTCTGTTGTAGGAAGGGGAAGGGGAGGGGATTGTAAACCACTCTGAGACTCCTTCGGGTAGTTAAGGGTAGGGTATAAATTCCTCCTCCTCCTCCTCTTCTTCTATTTAAATATTTTTTTTAAAAAATAGAAAACTAATTGAGGCTTGTCCTAGGGTTGGTAGTTCCAGAATGGGAAAATCCTGGAGATTTTGTGGTGGAGTCTATGTAAGGCAGAGTTTGGGGAGGGGAGAGGCCTCAGCTGAATAGAATGCCATGGAGTCCACCCTCCAAAGCAGTTATTTTCTCCAGGGGAAGAGATCTGTTGTCTGGAGTTCAATTGTGATACCAGGCAATCTTTAGGCTCCACCTGGAGGTTGGCTACCTGAGGCCCAGCAGAGGCCTCTGGGTGACTTGATGACACCTGACTGTCATGGCAATTAGACCTGGCTGCTTGCTCCTGTTCACTTCCAGTATTTTTTAACATTTAAAAAGAAGAAGAAGAAAAAGAAAATATTGCAACTATACCCGTGACACATTTCAACCTGACATCAGACCAGATCATGCCTGAACAGCACTACTGGCCTTGGCAGATGATCTGCAACTACAATTGGATTGGGACAATTTGTGACTGCTGATATTGCTAGACCTATCAGCAGCATTCAGTATAGATGATGTTGATATTATGGTGGATCTACTGCAATCAATGTTTGGAGGGAAACGGGATACACTTCCACTGGTTTTTGCTCATTTCTTGCTGTTCATTTCACAGGACTGTCAGAATCAGACAGTTGGAACCTGATGTATGTAGAGTCTGGGGCTGAGAGTATCAGGAGCTTTGGAGTGGGTTGGCACCTATATGGAGATGACACCCTTTTAAGGCTATTTTCCCCTTTATTGGGTCCAGTTTGGGTAACAGAGTCAAAGGGGAAACAATGTGGAGGTGAGGATACAGGGGGTAATGTACTCCCCACTAGTCCCTGAGGGCTCTCTATCATGCAAGTCTCCCTCTTGGATACACACCTTAGCATGGTGAAGAGGATTGTGTGTGTAAGCAAAGCTCAAAGTAATACCGTAAGGGGTCTAAACTCCTAGCAGAGTCACTGAATGAGAAATGGTCACAGCTGAGACACCAGACTAAGATGCCTCTGCCTCCTTCAGGGATCAGTGGCCACATCAGCAAAAGAAAACAGACAGTTCCAATACCGATGGAGATGGAGGAATCCTTGACAGGTAGCTATAGGGTGGCAGCAGTAGTGGGAGGTGACACTGGCAGAGAATCTTTCATAGGCAATGGCAGTGCCACTTCAGCTTAACCCAGTTAGTACTGCACAAAAGAAGGCAACCCAGTTAGTACTGCACAAAGACTAGCACTTCTGAACAACTCTTACCTCAAAAACCCTAAGGTGAGACAATACAAACTGGAAAAAAAGTGCTAGTCTTTGGTTGATATAAGGGAACACAGGCTGTGGCAAATAAAATGCAAGTCTGTGATCAGGCAGGCAAAAAGGGAATATGAGGAGCATATAGCAAAAACAAACACACACACACATAAAGATCAACAATAAAACTTTCTTCAAATACATTAGAAGCAGAAAAACAGCCAGGAAGGCAGTGGGGCCCTTGGATGACCAAGGGGTAAAAGGATTACTGAAGGATGATAGGGAAATGGCTGAGAAGCTGAATGCATTTTTTGCCTCTGTCTTCTCTGTGGAAGATGAGAAGTGCTTGCCACTCCAGATCCACTGATTTTGGGAGGGATGTTGAAAGAGAATGAGTGGATGGCATACACCTGAGAGTTCTGAAAGAACTCACATGTGAACTTGTGGATCTTTTGAAAAAAAAATGTAATAATTCATTAAAATCTTCCTCCATTCCTGAGGACTGGAAGGTAGCTAATGTCACTTTCATCTTTATAAAGGGTTCCAGAGGAGATCCAGGAAATGACAGGCCAGTCAGTCTGACACCAATGCCAGGTAAGTTGGTGGAAACTGTTATTAAGGAAAGAATTAGTAGGCACATTGATGAACAAAACTACTGAGGCAGACTCAGCATGGGTAAGGGAAGATCTTGTCTCACTAACCTGTTAGTGTTCTTTGAGGGAGTAAACAAACATGTGGACAAGGGGGACCCAATAGATGTTGTTTACCTTGACTTCCAGAAAGCTTTTGATAAAGTTCCTCATCAAAGGCTCCTAAGTAAGCTCAATAGTCATGAGATAAAAGGACAAGTCATTTTGTGGATCAAAAACTGGCTAATTAATAGGAAACAGAGAGTGAGTATAAATGGGCAATTTTCTCAGTGGAGGGTGGTAAGCAGTGGGGTATCGCAGGGATCAGTACTCAGTCCGATGCTTTTTAACTTGTTTATTAATGATTTGGAGTTGGGAGTAAGCAGTGAAGAGGCTAAATCTGCAGATGATATAAAGTTGTTCAGGGTGATGAAACGCAGGAAGGATTATGAGGCACTCCAAAGGGATCTGCTGAGGATGAGCGAGTGGGCGTCAACATAGCAAATGGGGTTCAATGTGGCCAAGTGCAAGATGATGCACACTGCAGCCAAAAATATTAACTATAAATGCACGTTGATGGGTCCAAACTGGCAGAGATTGACCAAGAGACAGATCTTGGAGTCATATTGGTAATTCACTGAAAATGTCAAGACAGTGTGTGACTGCAATAAAAAAGGCCAACGCTATGCTGGGGATTATTAGGAAGGGGATTGAAAACAGACCAGCCAGTATCATAATGCCCTTGTATAAATCGATGGTGCAACCTCATTTGGAATACTGTGTTCAGTTCTGGTCACCACACCTCAAAAAGGATATTATAGCTTTGGGAAAAGTGCAGAAAAGGGCAACTAGAATTATAAAAGGGTTGGAACACTTTCCCTATGAAGAAAAGTTAAAGCACTTGTGATTCTTTAGCTTGGAGAAATGACGGCTGAGGGGTGACATGATTGAGGTTTATAAGATTATGCATGGGATAGAGCAGGCAGAGAAAGAAGTCCTTTTCTCCCAATACAAGAACTCATGGGCACTCAATGAAATTGCTGAGTAGTTGGGTTAGAACAGATAAAAGGAAGTACTTCTTCACCTAAAGAGTGATTAACACATGGAATTCACTGTCAGAGGAGGTGGCAGTGGCTACAAGCATGGATGACTTCAAGAGGGAATTAGATAAACACAAGAGGCGGGACCCGCAGTACTCACGGGGGGGGGGAGAGAAGGTGCTCCACATGGAGAAGCAGCCACAGGTAAGCCTTCCTCCCCTCCCCTGGGCAACGATGGCAAGCCCCGGGTTCGCCAATCCCCCCCCTCCACTCCCGGTTGCCCCGGTGAGGCCTGCACGGTGCAGAGCTGCCAGGCCCACCGCAGTTCCCAGAGCATTCCCTGCACATGCACAGGGAACACTCTTTAACTTTTGGGGGGATTTAAATATCCCCAAAGTTTTTTTTAACTTTTCAGATTTTTCTGGACAAGTGGGGAGTCCCCCATGTGTGCAGGAAAATCTCCCCCCCCAAGTGCCCCCTGCCCCCCCCCCCCCAGTGCCCAGATTTAGATATCTGTATGGAGGGGGCCACTTGGCTATTAGTATATAGATATGGAGCAGAGATCCATCAGTGGCTATTACCCACAAGGTATAGATAGGAACTCTGGGGCAAGTGGTGCACTGTATTCTTGGTGCTTGGAGGGGGGGGGGAACAGTGGGAGAGCTTCTAGTGTCCTTGTCCCACTGATGGACCTCCTGAGGGCACCTGGTGTTTTTGGCCATGGTGTGACAGAGTATTGGACTGGATGGACCATTGGCCTGATTCAACATTGGCTTCTCTTATGTTCTTATGTTATGTTCTTATGATATAGTGTTGGAAGATGGAAGATCCATGTATAATGGCAGTCAATCTGCTACTAAAAAAGGGACAAAAAGGGACAGAAATGGAATCAGAAGTCTAAAGGCAATGTTCCAGTGGCTCACACTTAGAGATAAAGAGGAAGTGTAAGTGTAAAGAAATGAAAGAGAACAACAAAAAAGGAAGAACAAGAGATCTGTTCCACAAGATCCAAGGAATCAAAGGGAAATTTAAGGCACGGTGAGGCATGCTGAAAGATCAGCATGGAAATACATTAACTGAATTGCAGAAAATAAAGAAAAGATGGGAACAATGCACTAAAGAATTATACATGAAAGATGAAAGGAAGACAGATTCCTTCCAAGAAGAATATTTCAAAGAACCTAGAGTTTAAGACAGTGAAGTGAAAGCTGCATTTAGAGCAACTGGGAGAAACAAACCAACAGGATAAAGATGGAATATCAATAGAGCTATTCCAAGCCACAGAAACAGAGTCCATCAAAATCTTAGCAAGATTGTGCCAACAAATATGGAAAACTAAACAATGGCCCACAGGATGGAAATGCTCAATTTACATTCCAATTCCAAATAAGATGTCAACTACTGGACAACTGTCTTAATTTCTCACATGAGTAAAGTGATGGTCAAAATCTTACAACAAAGTCTGTTACCATACATGGCACGAGAAATGCCAGGCATTCAAGCTGGGTTCAGAAAAGAATGAGGCACTGGAGATCATATTGCAAATTTACTTTAGTTACTGGAGCATACAAGAGAATTTTAGAAGAAAATCATCTTGTGCTTCAAACATTACAGAAAAGCTTTTGACTGTGTGGATTATGAAAAGCTATGGATGGATTTAAAGGAAATAAGTGTGCCGCAACATCTGATTGTTTTTTTTTATTGATTTTACATCTATTTCTACATTATACGCTAAATTCTATACTAAATTACCTTATACAGAAAATGCTGATTAAAATAATCATTTTTAGTAGATTAGTCAGTTTGAGAAACAAAAAATCTTGGTTTCACTAGTTACATATGTTACTGCTTCTAAAAATCACATAGCTGATTTGCAGGTACACATAACTTTGGAGCACGCTTATTTTCCATTAACATATACTTAGTGCTCGACGTTTAACAACAATACAAAGTTTATTTCTTCTTTTGTCCTCTTCTTTTCTTTTTAGTCTCTTCCATAAGTTTGGGAGCCGCAGCTCCCTTCTCCGAGTCTGAGTTTTCTTCTTCGCTTTCTGAGCTATCCAAGCCATATATACTTTCCTGCTGTGCTAGTGAATCGTCTGAGTCTCTCTCTTTTTTCTTTTTCTTGCATTTTTCCAAAAAAGCTTTCGCTTGATCAACAGAGTCAATTTTAACATTCTTTTCTTGATAGCTGAAACACAGTCCCTCCAGAGTATTCCATCTGTATATAATTGATTCAGACTGAAGCCAGGTAGTTAAACTTCTGTAGGCTTTTCTTCTTTTTCTTATTTCAAATGGAATGTCCTTTAATACCTTGATGTCTACCTCCTGGATCTTCAGCGTTGTTCTGTTGGTGGCTTTTAAAATCACATCTCTTGTTGATCTTTTGGAGAGTCTTATCATAATTTCACCTGGCAGGTTTTTCTTTTTGACTAATTCAGGATAAGTCCGAAAACCAAATCCATATCGCTTATTATTTCTTCCGCTTTTAAACCTGTCACTGGTGCCAGAGCTTCACTCACTAGCTTTTTAAGATCCTCCCCTTTTTTTCCCAGGAACATTCTGAAGTCGAAGGAAGTAACTTGAACGTTCCATCTGCAATTTCAATACATTATCACATTGAAAGGCCTTTTCTTTTTCAATTTTTTGTAGTCTTGAATCATGCTTACTAGTTGTCGCCTTAATTTCCAAGAGATCCTGTTGCAGCTTTTCTGTTCGTTTACCTGATTATTTCAGTTCATTTTGCATTAAGTCCATTTTGCTGTTGAGAGTAGTCATCTGGTCCACCAGTGGCCGCAGCAACGCTGAAAACATTGAGCTCATCTCTGTGGTATCACCCTTTGAACTCGGAGGACCGCTTCCTAGTTTAGGGGAGGGTTTTGGCCGCCCCATCATTGTTGCAGTTTTGCTTTTATTTACACTTAGATAAGAAGGACCGTAGAAGAAACAATTGTAGTCGCACTAATGTCTCTCAAAAGGTCTTTTCTCCGTGTATGCGATCCCGCCCTCCAGCATTTTTAAAACACTTTTATAGTTGCAGTAACGCCGTGGGAAAGTCTCAGCCGCTTCGGTAAGGAGAGGGGGGGGGAACATGATCCTCCCTTTCCCTCCCCGTCGCTTTATTTGCCATTATATTTTGCAACTCACGGTTTTCACCATTGCGTATCAGGTGTGTTAATTGCTTCTCCGCCAAGCATTTTCTGCTGCTTCTCTGTCACGCTTATGCAGCCCGAAGGCTTCCTCGGCCGGGGAACCTACGGGGGTGATGAGGGGGGTCTCAATCCTGCGGTCGCCACTGTCAGGAGAGTCTTCCCCTTGTGCCACCCCAGGCAGAGCCCCTTCACTAGGGTCTCTGGGGGTTCGGCACCTGTCCAGAACCCCTTCACCCTACCGGGCACGGATCGCCTCTCCCGCATATGCGGAGAGAGGCATCCGCCATTAGCGCATCTCTTCCGGAAGTCACCGCAACATCTGATTGTTTTGATGGGCAACCTATACTCTGGATAAGAGGCTACTTTTAGCACAGAATATGGTGAAACAGAATGATTTCCAGTTGGCAAAGGTGTCAGACAAGGATGTATTTTTCTCCCCATCTTTTCAATCTATATGCAGAACATATAAGAAAAGATGAATTAGATTTCAAGGAAGGTGGAGTGAAAAATGGTGGAAGGAACATTAACAATTTGAGATTTGCAGAAGACACCACATTACTGGCAGAAAATAGTGAAAACCTGAAATGACAACTGATGAAGGTAAAAGCAGAAAGTGCCAAAGCAGGATTACAGCTGTACATCTAGAAGACAAAAGTAATGACTACTGGGGAATTACACTTAAGGTTGATGATAAAGAAATTGGAATTGTTTATGATTTTCTCTTCCTTGGCACCATCATCACCCAAAAGGGAGACTGTACCCAAGAAATCAGAGGGAGACTGAGACTGGGAGGGGCAGCCATGTAGAAGCTAGGAAAGATCCTTAAGTGTAAGGAGGTGTCACTGGTGACCAAGATCAAGTTAATTCATGCCATAGTATTCTCCATTACTATGTATGAGTATGAAAGTTGGACAATGAAGAAAGCTGACAGGAAGAAATGTGGTATTCCTTTGAAACATAGTATAGGAGGAGAGTTTTGTCAATACTGTGGAACACCAAAAGACAAATCACTGGGTTCTAGATCAAATCAAGCCTGAACTCTCCATAGAAACTAAAGTGTCTAGATGAAGGCTATCATATGAGAAGACAGCACTGGAAAAGACAATAATGCTAGGAAAGGTTGAGGGCTGCAGGAAAAGAGGAAGTCCTAACATGAGATGCATTGACTCAATCAAGGAAACCACAGACCTCAGTTTGAAAGAGCTGAGCCAGGCTGAAGGATAGGATGTTTTGGAGGACATTAATTCATAAGGTTTCCATAAGTCAGAACTGACTTGATGACATTTAATGCATACGCACATGTGCACATGCACACACACACACACAAATCAATCCTTTGGAAAATTATTCCAGGCTAAAACCACTGACATCATTGGGCTTAGATTGAGTAAATCTGTTTTGTAAGTAACCGGTTATACTGTAAGTAATCTGCTTTAAGAGTAGTTTTCAGCCTCCCCATGTCTAATAGGCATTAGGGTCAGGGGAAACTTATTTATGGTAAGGATTTTATTTTATAATTTGCAGCATTTTAAGTTCAATTTCTCTGCTACACAGTCCTGATCCAATTTACCTTCCCCACCAACTGATTTTTAACCTTAAAGAAAATGTCAAGAGGTCTTGTCATAGATCTCCAGCTTGGCAACATGTAGTTTGGCCCTTTTTGTGGTCAAGGAGCCACTAGCAGGATTCTTGGTCAATCTAAAGCAACTGCTTAACAATTGAGCAAGAAATACTGACTGTACCAGGCTTCAGCCTTCCATAGACTATTAAATAGCCATTGCCATGGAAACTGTAGAGAAGGGTTCTCTAGAATTCAGGGGAAATAAAAATTACATCCAGTGAGTATGTTCTGCACCTGCTTTTTACTATATTTTATGATAAGCCTTTATTTCAGCTACCACAAATGTAGAATAACCTCTATATTAGGGGTCAGCACCTGGTGGCCTGCAGGCTGGATCTACCTAGAAGAAAAACTGGCTGCAACAGTGTGCTGAGTATGATGACATTGATACGAGTTTAATTTAAGGTATAGCAATAATGAACAAGATATACATTTTCAGTTATTTTCATGGGAGCTGGAAACAAAACTGAAAACAGAGGGAAAGATTTGTTTCACTGGTTAATTATCCAAATATTCCCCGTTGTTTTCTGATCAACAGAAAGCAAAAGATTCTCTTAAATAACTATGTGAGGTGCTTATCAAGCAGAATTCTGATCACCTTCAATTTTCTCCTGTTTTCCCATGCCAGTGTAATGCTTCCTTGTCCCAACTAGCTCATATGGTTTATTTTTTATTTTATTTAAAACTTTTTATGCTGCCTTTTCACCCAATCAGAGTCCACAAGGCACCAAACATAAAAACATTTAAACAATTAAAAATACAGTTAAAATCATAAGATTCAATTAAAAACACACAGCACTTAGAAGGAGGGACAATACCACTATTGGTGGCATGCAGAGTTTGCTCTAAGCTGCACTAGGGGATGCTGGCACACAAAATTTTAGGTAGTAGCTCAGTGATTTTAGCTTCAGCTCACAAGTAAACTCAGAAGGCATTTTCCCTCCATTGGAAACAATGAAGGATGGGGGCACCTTTTTCAGGGGCCCATAGAACTGCCCCCCCAACCAATCTTTTTTTGAAACTTGGGGGTGGGGTAGAAGAGGTACCAGCAGCTATGCTGCAACTTTGGTGCCTCTATCTCAAAAAACTTCTTCTTCTCCTTCTTCTTCTTCTTTTCCTTCCTGTTTGTTAAGTTAGGCTGAGGACAGACTGGCATTTCGCCCCGGGACAGCTGCGGGGGCAGAAGCTGCGCGGGGAAACGGGTGCGGGGCGTCCCGTTTGCACTGGTTACAGTGCTGCGGGACCCTACCGGAGAGGAGGCGGAGCGGCGCGTCCACACCGCCAGCCGTCCTCTGGAGCCTCCTCTGCTGCGGCGCGCGGCTTCTGGCTGGTCCGGCGAGGCGCGCCTGTTTGCAGCACGTCCAGACTTCCGCCACTGCTTCCTGTGCGCCATGAGAGCCATCCAGACTGGCAGGAAGCGGCAGCAACGCGCGCCCAGACAGCCGGAGACCAGTTCCAAGAGGTCTCCGGCTGCAGCGCGTGGAGAGCGGCCCGCATGCGGGTAAGTGCGGGCCGCCGACGGGGGACAGCTGCGGCAATCTGGACGCCCTCTCTGCCTCCGCTTTAGAAGCGGAGGCAGAGCGGGCCAGATTGCCAGTCTGTCCTCGGCCTTAGATAGGTAATTTGTCATATTTCACACAAAACCCCTCAAAGTAGACTGCAAGAGTCCCCCTCCCCAAGTGCTGGTATGTTTCCTAAGACTCAGTGCAGGATGATGGTCCAAGGCCAGGTCTACCAATATAGTGGGGTGGGTAGACCTGTCCTGCAGGGCCCAGGTCTACCAATATAATGGAAAGGGGTGGGTAGACCTCATCTCTGGAGGCCAGGTCTACCAATATAATGGAAAGGGGAAGGTAGACCTGTTCTCCGGAGGCCTGGTCTACCCCCATAGAAGACATCATTTTCTGTAATGAAATTTGACTTGATTCTGTTTTCTCTTATACTGTTTAAATTATTCTTAAAATATAAATATAGTTGAAAAGAATTCATTTTGAGATTTTTAGAAGGTTATGGAAATAATCTTCTAAAAAACCCTAATTTATGTAATAATCAAATATAGACTTGCTCACAACTCTAATGTTACTAGCTTTTTTTGCCCATGAGGTACAATTTTTGCTCACAACACTGTGGGGCTTAGACGGAAGTTCTTCACTTGCTGGCAAAAGGCACCAATAGAGGTAGAAAGACAAATCTTCCTTGGGAGGGAGTTTCAGAGTTTTAGTGCCACAATGGAGAAGGCCCTTTCTTGGCTTTTTGTGTATGCACACTTATACAAAATGGCTTTGTATGCACACTTATACAGCCCAACTGAGTTCTACTGCTTCCCTTCTTGCTGCCTAGCTGCTCAGGTCATGAAGCAATTGTTCAAACAAACAATTAGATCTTTCAGAAATCATATAAATCAGTCATAAAAAGTGATGTGTTTCAATAAAATCCTACCCTTTGATGTTTGTCTACTAGCTGTTTTCATTGGCAGTGTCTTTGCACATGCACAGTGTTGCAAAGCCCTGATGAAAACCAGTTCAGCAAACTCAATTCAAACCAGTTCAAAAATAACTGTTTCTTTTTAGAAAGTAATCAAAGTGAAATGGTCTTCAAATAAAAATTGGTGATGACCTACCTAATTAGATCTGACTACATGATATTACCATGAAGCCAATTCCAAGTGAGAGCTAAGCCAACTCTCTCCATTTGGAGTGGCTGTTCCTTTCTTGTCCCTTCTGAGCATGTGCCAAACACAGTGGAACATTTTTACAGTTAATAACAACAGTTACAAAAAAATGCCATCCCTCTTTTGGCTCAGTCCTGGTTTTAATCATATTTGCTTGAGGAATCTGACTTTCTCCTTACCATCTGATGGTCATATTAGCATAACAAGCAGTATTGTCTGCTCTGTTAATGGCTTTCTTTCTCTAATTACTATTTTGGGTAATTTTTGGTGTTCAGTGGTAATTTTGAGCCACAGCTGCTGCCTCTCGTTTGATTTGTTTACTTTCTATAGGGCAATTTATATTAGGGAAATGAATTCCATTAGGCTAGAGTTTTTATGCATCTTGTGGGAGTGTAATCCATTTCTGAGGATACTTATTTGCAAGCTTTTCTTGTAATTATTTGAAAAGAATTTAAATGCTGCATTGCTGTATGCATTATTTTCATGAAAAATAATCCAAGTACTTTGTTGATTTTATATTGGATGAATGTACTATTATTCTATTTTTGGTTTATCAGGGCTCCCCTCTGCCCTCACTGTAATGTTTGTGAACATGATCTGGTCAAACCTGTACCTTTCCAAGTGTCATTAAATCTGATGACAGAAATATAAATATGAGTGCAGTTCTTTGGCTGAAATCTGTGGTGCTTTAGACTTGTCTGGATTGTTCTCCGGATGTGCAGGTTTCTACTGAGGTCCTGATCCCAGAATATATAGAGAAATGTGAAAAGTAAACTGATGTCCGTGTTGAATTGACATTGTTCAGGGTTTAGTGGTAATGCTGTTAAAAGAAACTCTCTTTATTTCTCTTAACTCAGTTTCTCTCTCCAATTTACAATCTGTTTCTTTTCATTTGGGGTCTTTGTCTAATCAATTTCATTTTGATCAAAGACAAGTTCAAAGAGAGAGGAGACAGTAAAGGAGGTACTACAGAATTTCACTCTGTAGATGCTCAGAGGTCATCAATGTCTCCCTAGACCTTTTTATCCTCCTGCCAGCACACCATCCTGTGATATGTAACATGAAACAACTGCAAGGGCTTAAGTTTATTTTGCACTTTATTTGTACTGTGATTGTTATGTTCTTGAATTTTATGATTTGTACTGCATTACACCTATGTTTTAAGATATCCTAATTTTTAATGTGAGCTACCCTGAGCCTGCCTTGGCAGGGAGGGTGGGATACAAATCTAAATAAATAAATAAATAAATAAATAAATAAGTTACGAGCACATTGATTCCTTTTCAAAAATAATAAAAGAGGAAAGACAAATTTATTTTAAAAGTGAAAAAGAGAATGAGCGAAATCAGTGGCTATACCTAAAACACTGAGGAGCTGTGGTGGCTCAGAGGTTAAAGCACTGAGCTGCAGACCAGAAGGTCAGTAGCTCGGCAGTTCAAGACCTGAGTTCCATGTGATGGAATGAGCTCCCGTCTCTGGCCCCAGCTCCTGCCAACGTAGCAGTTTGAAAGCAAGAAATTGCAAGTAGATAAATAGGTAGCACTTCAGTGGGAAGGTAACAGCATTATGTGTGCCTTGACATTTAGTCATGCTGGCCATATGACCATGGAAAAAGTCTTTGGACAGTGCTGGCTCTTAGGCTTGGAAATGGAGATGAGCACCTCTCCCCTAGAGTCGGATTTGACTGGCTTTTGAGCAAGGGAAACCTTTACCATTACTAAAACACTGAATTCTAGAAAAAAGACATTCCCCTCCCTATAACAACACTATTGTGATTTAAAGAAGATTTTTTCCTAACAGTGCAGGAGCTGGCTGACTATTTCTTTGTTACTTTAATTACTTTGAATGGTTGGCTAATATTTTCCTCAATGGTTTTAAAATTTAGGCAGTCTCTTACCACTCCGTGTTCACATACCATAGTGCTCCTTTATTCCTCTCCATTCCTGTTGCTCTTTCTGACCTTGGAGGGATGCCTCCTGTGGTCACAGGACCCCTGTGGAGAAATGACCATGTGGATTGGGGGAGGGGCTGGAATGAGGATGGAGAAGGAGTTGAAATCACTCCACATTCCTGTACTGATGGCAGTTCCACTGAAGGGTATGGCAATTTCATCCCTTTGTGCCTCCTCACTCCATTCTGTTGACCTTTACAACTGTTCCTGTGTGTGGCTCCTGTGACCATGGGAGGGATCTTTGCTGAAAGAGCTGCAGAAATGGAAAGAAAATGTGGGGCATTTATCATGTATAGTTTGATAATGCCTTAGTTTTGTTATGTATGAGAGCTTGGAGAAATCAACCCTTTGCAATGAAAAGGGGGCAAGTTTAGTTCGGAATAGACAGAGAAAGGGGCAGCAAGAAACTGCCTCAAAGTTGTGCTCTCCTGGATGGTTATAAATAAAACAAACATTACAAAACTGCCAGAGGTCTCCGATGTTCTCTCCTCCAAAGAAAAGCAAAACGGCTTTTAGATTGCCAAAGACAAAACATACTTTTTAAAGTAGGTACTATCTTCTAACAGCTGAAGTAACAGCTGCAGTGACTCAGAGGTTTGAACTATAAGAGTAACTAGATAAGATCAATAGCAGACAGAGAGGCAAACCACACATTTAACATTGAAAATTTAATTTTTCGTTGAGACACAAACCATAAAACAGTCATAAAACAGCCGTAGAAGGTACAACAAAACCCAGCAGGGGAGAATATGGACTGCACTAAACTTTAAAAAATCTTTAAAGATTTTTTTTTAAATTAATAAATTTATTGAAATATCAAACCAAAACAATACAATAAAACCAGTGTGATAATACAAATCCCATTCCAGTACTATAATTACAGCAAAACTTACCTAAAAACTACACAGCTTCTCTTAGATTTTCTAAAAGCCTTCTTTAAAAATAAAGTAGCTCACAAAAGAAAAGATTGGATGACATAATTCCCTTTTCTTGAAGAAACTGTATGACTGGAAACTAGAGTGCTTGAAAGTTTTTATAATAAGCATCTAAATTCTGCAGTCTTGAGTATTGATCTAGTTTTCCTAAAACAAAATGAGTCCATATAGCATTGTACCAGTCCGTTAAAGAGGGGCCTGTTGCCTTTCCTTGCTATTTCTGTTTTAGCAATCCACAAGAGAGTTGTTATCATGGTTTGTTTAGATTTATATAAGTGACTCAGTTGGCCTATTTCCAAAAGATTACTTCAGGTTGTTGAGAAATTGTTGTACCTGAGATTTTGTTTATTTGTGGAAGTACCTGATTCCAAAATTTCTTAGCCACAGGGCAACTCCAAAAACAATGTAAATAATCTCTGTATTACCCACAGCCCTTCCAACATGTTTTTTTTTTCCATGCTATTATGATATCGGAAAATCTGTGCAGGTGTAAGATGCCATCTATTTAAAATTTTAATTGTCAGAATCTTAGAATTAAGGCTAGGGTTTTTCCAAGCTGTTTCACAATCTTCTTTTTTTATTCTACCCTCACTACCCCTTTGCCATTCTTTATCTGCTGTTGTAGTATCTTTATTAAGCATAGAGTTCAATAATTTATAAATTTTAGAAAGTAACCCTTTATGAGTTACACCTTGATGTTTTAACAGTGTTTCTAAGGGTGGTAGAAAGTACTGGAGTCGGGAGGCCAGTAACAGTGAAATCAGCATGGTAGTTTATTGCGGGTAAGATGGAACACGAAAACCCTCGGCTCAGAGCCCTCTTTTATTCCAGTCAGATACACACCTCCAACCTCACCCAAATGTCCTGATAGAACCTTACAATAATGGTTACATTGTATAGGAACCCTGAAGGAGCCCAGGTACATGACTGGTGGCCTTTCAGGATCCGGCCAGCTATTGTTCTACCAGTCTGAAGCTCAGGTAGATTCTGGCCATGTGCAAACAGCCATGTGGCAGTCGCCATTACATGAGCACATAGCGACCATGATAGTAATACACAACAGGTGGCATGTTCCATGTCCTTATTAATCCTAAGGATCTATAACATGCCTAATTTGATAATATGTACAACTAGGAATAAGGCCTGTTGTGGCAATAAATACAATGGGCTGTAGGCTGGCTGCCCGGCCGCAAGCCCCCTTGTCTCTTCCCCCAGCCCCACTGCCATCCGAGGCCCCAGCAGGCCAGGGCAGGTGGCCTCATCCCTACCCCACCCCTCCAGTCTGTTGGGGCCCCCAGAAGGCCAGGGTGCTTGGCCTCGCCCCTTCACCACCCACCCCTGGTCGAGGCCTGGGTGGCCCAGGGTGCTCGGGCTCATGTATATTCCCAGTCCCAGCACCGCTGGAGGCCCTGGTGGGCCAGGCTGCCCAGCCTTGTCCCTCCCTTCCCTCCCACCTGATCGAGGTCCTGACAGCACAGGCTGCCTGGCCTCGTCCCTCTGCTCTCTCCCACTCAATCAAGGTCCCAGCGGCACAGGCCACCCGGCCTCATCCCTCCTCTCCCTTCCACCCAATCAAGGCTCCAGTGGCACAGGCCACCCGGCTTTGTCCCTCCCCTCCCACCCAAGTGAGGCCCCGACAACTGAGGCTGCCCACCCTCATCCCTTCCCTTGCTTTGGCACTTGGCAGCCCAGCTCCCTGAACCCTGGTGTGCCTGTCTCAGGCTGTGGCTGCATGCAATGGAGCGGGGCTGGGGGAGCGAGTGGTTACCTGTAGTGGCCCTTCCACAGCACCATGGTGGCCAGAGGCCCCCGTGGGCTGTCTGGGAGGTGGGAGTTTGTAGGCACATGTCACCTCTACTGAGCACCCTCCTCTGTCACCACTGGTCTCCTCAACCTCTGCCTGACAGCCAGACCGGCCCATGCCATTTGGTTGGTCAAGGCTCACTTCCGCCCATGAAGCGTCCATTCCCTTCACCAGCTCTGTCCTGACTGAAGATGAGAGGCTGGCTGCTGGCGCTGTGGGTGGGACTGACTCAATGCAGCAAGTCATTGCCTAGGGAGACCAATGATGGGCTGTTCTTGCAGCCAATGGATTCTGGCGCATATAGCATATTGCCACGCAAAATTACTTTTATATAATAAGAGATTATATACTTCACTAACCCCCATTTTTGTATTTTAAAAACATGTTGGATTTTTAAAACTGTGGTTTAGTGGTAGAGGATCTGCTTGGCATGCAAGAAGGTCTCCGGTTCAATCCCTGGCATCTCTAGTTCAAAGGACCAGGCAGTAGGTGATGTGAAAAACCTCTGCCCAAGAGCCTAAATAGCTGTTGCCAGTCTGAGTAGACAATACTGACATTGATGTATCAATGGTCTGATTCAATATAAGGGAGCTTCATGTGTGTTCATGTGCATTAATCTATTAAAGCCAAAATTCAGGCACATGCCCCCCCCAGGGCTTACATCTATTGAATCTAGAGTAAATTAAAAGATGATCAAATTTTGCTTACTTGGAAATGAACAACTCCCTCCCCAGCCAAGTTATTTAATGTTTAATAAGTACCTGCTCTTAACTAAAGGCATATTAAAATTAATACATTCAAATGGTAGCATTCTTAACTAAAAGACAATATGGAAATTCTAGTGCTATATAGTTCCATGACTATGAATACCTTGATGTATAGAGAATATTGTTGAACTTTATTTGCTGGTTATGAAATAAGGCACTATCCCATTCAAGCCATGACCTCCAATTCTGTTGTCAATTTATTCTAAATTAAGCCTATTGCTGGAAGCATTTAAAAATGTTTTATGCACCAGAGAAAGTTCCTTCAAAGGGAATTGTAAGAGCCTGACAAAAATTAAGTGCTAGGTACTCAAAGTTTGTTAGATTTGGAAATACAGTTAAGATTTAATAGGCTTCATAACATGGAAGTACTGATCTGCCAAAATTATTTATCGTGTTTGAATGCAAATCAAGATCCCATTGACTAAAATGCTTTTCAGAAATGTGAAGGACCTCACATAAGGGACTGGAGTCTTTTCATGGTGACAGATAATAAGTTGCTCAGAACCAAATTTAACGACTTCAGTAGTTACTCTGAGGCCTTTAACAAAGCAGAAACATCTCTTCTAGAGACAGAGCTCATAATTAATGTCTGGCCCAAAGTGCACCTGCTCCAAAGTATATACATTATCTCTATGCATTCAGTCAACATGTATAGATGGGGAGTGGATATGAGCCCACTGGCCCCACTTCCCATGACTGAAGGCTCGTGAGCATAGTGTCTATGTGCAGAAAAAGTGTATGTGCATATGCTCCCTCCCCATTATCAGAAATGTTCATAAAACAGCATCCCAGGTTGCAAGGAAGACGTGTACATGTATACACTTCATCCACACATAGACACCATACTCATGGTGCTCAACAAACTTATATCCACTCCCTCTTTATGTACATGAACTGAAGGTGTTAAGGGGTTGTGCACAGAGGGCTCTTGGCGTCATGTACATCTCTGAGAAATTACCATCATATACGGGTTTGCTTCAGTCCTTATAACCAATGATGTCATTCCTTACTTTAACATTTAAAGTTCATTAATGCAAAAAATAGCACCATTGAAGTAATGGGTAAGATGTCAAGACATTATTTGTATTGATCATTTGAAAAATGTTTGAGCTCATTTTGGCTCTAGTTTGAGCACTTCCGAGTCATTGATTTTAGTGGGAGGATTTAAGTATGTTCTTAACTCTTACTGAAATGAATGGGACTTGAGAGTGTTTAACTTTAAATATTCTATTTAAAGAATATTTCTATTTAAATATTCTATTTAAAGACTTATGAACAATTCTGGAAGTTAAGTTCTTTCAGAAGTGTGAAAGAAACTTTTTAGAATATATCTGTCCATTTAAATAAAACAAACAAAAATATACATTTTATCAAACCATATCTTGAAAATAGAACTATCTCTGTTCTCGAAGACCCGGAAGCACTATATGCTCTTCACAACATGATTACATGTCATGCCACAAGTGGTAAAGGAACTATACCAACAGTATACCACTAAGAATTATCACTAAAAACACCCTCATGGCCAGAAATTTTAAGATGGCATGTCCTATTGTATACTGGCAGGATCCATTTATAGCAGTGAGAACACAAATATGAGTACTCTGTTTTATAAGAACTGCATTGTAGGATGTAAACTACATTTTAATCTTATTTTTTTAAATATGCCTAGAACTTTTCTGATTATCACACAGCAATCACACTTATTGGACAGAAAACTGGAGACCAAGAACAGATTTACTTTTTCTGGGGATGCTGAGCTTCTCCCCAGTTCTCCAGGTTCTGGAGATCTGCATTGCCTGGGGTTGGGGTTATCTGCAAGGACTGTGCGAGGAGTATACAAGGATTACTTATCTTCCTGGCTTTCCCCATCCAAAGCAGGTATGTTAGACTGCAGCAAATGTTTATTCCCTGAGTCACAGAATCTGTGTGGATTAAATATCATGCCAGTCGGGAGATTGTGGTTGAGGGGGGTAAGAGGCAAAATCACTAATTCCCTTTCTCTTAGTGAAGCTCTGTTCACATAAGAGGCAAGGAAGAGTGATTTCCCCCCTTCCCCACTGCAACTTTCTTACGAAAAATGGACCTGTGGCGTTAGAAATACTTCAGTGTTCCATTTCTATTTGTGAATTTTGCATAGTGCACCCATAAAAAACAGTTTGGTGCACTTTTCAGTTCTTTTATATATTTTCCTGCATATGTATTACTAATGTGAGTGAGTGGCTGCGTTCAGACTGGCAGTTTGGCCCGATATAGGCACCATTCGCAAACGGATTAAATGGGCCTGTTCACACAGCCACAGCTGTCAGGCATTCTCCGGGCATGCTCACCCTATCAGAGGATGACTTGGAGCCGTGTTAAAAATCCACTGCTACCGAAGTGTAGTTTTTGTTTCCTCATGCATTTATCATGTATGGCGGCTGTCTGAACATGGGGGAGCATGCACAGAATGAATTTGGCCATCTGAACCAGCAGATCCATTCTGCCGCTAGGGAAGTGGCTTTAAAAAAAATGCCCATGTGCGCATATGCGCGTGCATGACTTTTGGTCGTTTTTGCAATGCGCTCCATGGCTGATGCACTACAATAATGTGGATGCTTTCCCATGGGATGTCTCCATGGGTAACCTGCAGTAGGGTGTGCTGTGTGGCTGATATGTCCTGCAACATTTTAAACTGGGTCAATTAAAGGTGGCACTATATCGTGGCAAGCTGCCAGTCTGTCCTCAGCCAGGGTATTGACACAAAATTGCTGTGATTATATTGGCAACTGAAGATTCTTTTAGTGTGGTGTTTTACTAATGCACGTGCTGACTAGATAATCCACTTTTAATCCACTTTCAGTGCACTTTGCAACTGGTTTTTACTGTGTGAACTGGCAAAATCCAGTTGGAAAGTGCATTGAAAGTGCATTGAAAGTGGATTATTTAGTGTGTGTGACTGCAGCCCAGAGTTCATATGTGTTTCCATAAAATAGCATTCCAAACAAATATTGATGCAAACATATATATGATCACATGAAGATTCTGTGTTTATTAATGTGTTCATATACATGAATAACAAAAAGGGGAAAAGATAGTAATGCACTAAAATGATTGAAAGCTAGGGCAAATTGCCTGTGATCCATTTCTGGGATTAAACTGTCCTAATTAAACATGTATTTAACAAGAAGCATGAAGCAATAAAGAAACCAAAAGGGGAAAACATTATCATCCCTACTTATTCATGAATAATTGGGTACACTTTTGCTTTCATAATTTTAGTTATGTCTCCACACACAAAACATCTAGAAACTTACTTTTTAATCAGTGGAAAACTTGGAATATTGCATCCTCATAAACAACTCTTTGGGCAGTAGGCCCTTAAACTGGAATTAGAAGAGAATTTGAGGATTCCTCCTTACCTTTAACTTTTTATCTTAGGCAAAGTATCTGAGAAATTTCAAGGTAAGCCAGTTTCTCTGAGGTTTAACATAATTTCAAAGATGAGGGAGAGGCTTGGATAGCCCTACCCACCAGTGTTGTATGTGCTATGAAAAACAAAAAGTTCATGTTATGTGATTCAAGTTTTTAGCTTAATTCATGAGGTTGCCAACCTCCAAGCAAGGCAACCTCCAAGAACACAAGAACATAAGAACATAAGAGAAGCCACTGTTGGATCAGGCCAGTGGCCCATCCAGTCTAACACTCTTGTCACACAGAGGCCAAAAACACCAGGTGCCCTCAGGAGGTCCAGCAGTGGGGCCTGAAGTTCTCCTAGAATTATAATTGATCTCCAGACTACAGACATCAATTCTCCTGGAGAAGATGACTGCTTCAGAGGATGAACTGTACGGCATTCCCTCCAAAAGCTCCACCATTCCCAGGATGCACCCCCAAATCTCTGGGAATTATCCAACCTGGAGCTGGCAACCCTAAGTGACAGGATCAGATGATTCCCTGGGTGCTGATCCATCCAGTTGTGTGGGATACCTTTCAGTTTGTCCAGTCTGAGGATGTGGACAGGATTCTTGGAAGTTTGAGACCTAACGCTTGCTTGTCTGATTCTTGCCCCTCTTGGCTGCTTAAGTCTGCAGGTGGGAGGGGGCTGGCAGATTGGGTCTGGGAGACAGTATATACCTCCCTGAGAGAGAGGGTGGTTGTCTCTGCCTTGAAGTGGGCAGTGGTGCATCTACTAAAAAAATTACTTTGGACCCAGGAGAGCTGAATAGCTACTGTTCAGTCTCAAATATACTATTGTTGAGAAAGGTAATTTAAGTGGTGGCTGGGCAAGTTTGAGGATTCCTGAAATGAAACAGATTATTTGGATCCATGCCAGTCTGGTTTCAGGCCTTGTCCCAGATGAAAACAGCCTTGGTCACATTGAGGAATGGCTTATACTGGGAGATGGACAATGGGAGTAGTAATCCTCCTCTTGATGGCTTTTAATACAATCAGTCATGGTATCCTTCTGGACTTTTTGTGTGTGTGACTGGGTGGCACTGTTCTGTGGTGATTCAATCCCACCTCAAGTATAGGTTTCAGAGGGTAGTGCTGGGGGACTGCTGCTCTACCTGTAGGCCTCTGTCCTGCAGGGCCTTGCCCCATATGCTTTTCAGCATCTAGGAAAAGCTGCTAAGAGAGTTCATCCAGAGATCTGAGCTGAGTTTCCACCAGTATCTGCATGATACTCAACTCTATCTTATACTTCTAGCAGATCACAGGGAGGCTGTGGACATCATGAGCAGGTGCCAGGAGGCAGTTTTGGGATGGATGATGGCTAATAAGCTGGAACTTAATTCTGACAAATGGAGGTGCTATTGGTAGAGGGAAGGTTCAACCCAGTAATCAGCATATCTGCTGTTTGGGATGAGGTCGATTCCTCCTAAAGGAGTAGGTCTGTAGTTCAGGGTGCTGCAGGACTTAAGTCTCCTGTTGGATACTCAAGTGGCAGCAGTGGTGCCTTTCACCATCTTTGGTTGGTGAGCCAGTTGCAACCTTTCCTGGGCTCTGCAGTACATGCCCTAGTAACATCTTAATTAGATTAGAGCTCTATGTGGGACTGTCTTTGAAAATTGTCTGGAAACTGTAGTTGGTACAGAATGCTGCAGCCCGAATGTTGACTGAAGAGGGTCATAGGGACTATATCACTCCAGTCTTGTTCTATCTACACTGGTTCCCAATTTGTTTCTGGGATCAATTCAAGGTCTTGGTATTGAGCTTTAAAGGCCTATATGGATTGGGGCCAGCATACTTTAATGATCGCCTTCTCCCATATGAACCTACCCATCCACTCTGACCATCTTTGAAGGTCCTGCTTCAGGTACCCTCACTATCTGAGGCTAAATGCATGGAATCCCAAGATGGGTCCTTCTCAGTTGTGGCTTCAAAACTCTGTAACTTCTTCCTCAGACAGATGTGTCTAAGTCCCTTTATCTTTATCTTCCACCAGCAGGTGAAGACTTTTTTGTTTTGTTTGGCATATTCAACTAACTCTTACTGGCCTTCCTCTCTGGTTGTGCTGCCAAGTGTGTTGTATGTTCATATATTTTTTCAATGAATTGTTTAAATATTTTATATATACCTTATATTAAATGCTTTTAAATGTTAGAAATGTTTTAATTTTTTATGTTTGCCACCTCAGGGACCCTGTTTGGGTTGAAACGCAGCATAGAAATGTTTTTAAATAAATAAATAAAATTGTAGCTCTGGAATTTCATGAAACATCCATGTACATGTAATCATATCTTTGGTCCATCTAGCTTACTGTTGCCTGTTCTAATGGGAAATATTGGATTGCTAACTCCAGACTGGGAATGCCTGAAGATTCAGGATGGAGCCTCAGGAAGACTGGATTTGGGGAGGAGAAGGGCCTCAGCAAGGTACAATGTCATAGTGTTTACCTTCTAAAACGATCATTTTCCCCAGAAGAACTGATCTCTGTACTCTGGAGATCAGTTGTAATTCCAGAATATCTCCAGGGCCTATGTGGAGGTTGGCACCTCTACTCTTCAGGGTCTCCAGCAGAGAAAGGTCTTTCCCAGCACTTGGTTCCTGCTAAGCATGGAAGAGTGGACAGTATTGTGGATTAAGCCTAGGGTTTTCTACATGTAAAGCACATACTCTGCCACCGGCCACTGTAAGGACTTCTAGAGCAAGTTTGCCTTCTAATCTGAGCTGTTATGGGACTCTGCTGTCACTGCTAGCTACAGACATTCATTCTATTCAGCATGAGCTGGATCTGTCACAAAGTCACAGAAAATAAAATAAATCCCTTTTTATCCAGACTTCAGTGGCATAAAATCTGACAAAAAGTTGTCACTTGAGGGTTAAAGATTTCTAGTTATAGCCTTTCCAAATGAACAACAAATGGTCTGCTTTCTTTGATAGCTCTTTTATAGCTGGGTGCAGCTGGATTAAACTCAACCACAAAAGGAACTCAATTTTCTTTATCATCAATTTGACATTGTTTAACAGATGTTTTTTGGAAACTATTGTAGTCTTTTTAATTTGTCTCTCTATAATGTGTGGCAAGTATCTCTGGTTAATAGCTTGATTATTAAACTTAATTCTTTTTCAATCACCATTTTTCATTGTTGCAGAAACTTTGAATTCGAAGAGCAGAACTATTAAGGACTGATTTTGCTCTGACTTTGATGCCCGAAACCACTTGAACATTGGGATGATATCCAGATTGCTTTAACCATGAAAGAAACTAAAACAAAATACAGTTCAGCTGCTAATTACAGAGCATAGTTATGGAGTAGGACAACAGTCCAGGATGATTTGAGTTCTTCGGTCCTCAAGACCCCAGCCCCAAACATTGGTTTGGATCCAGCAGGAAGACTAATGAGCAAGTTGCTTGAGTTGATCTTTTCTAGACTTTCCCCAGAATATTGCTTTATCCCAGAAATTCTCTTCAACAAAATTCTCCTCAGTACTGAAGAAGATGCCTGCAGTGAGAAAAGAGAAATTGGGTGGAATCACTTCCTCCTTCTCCTCTTTTGGTGCTTCTCCCAAACACCTGTCAGATCAGCCTAGGCTTTGATCAGAGGACCTCAGGTTTAAACTAGACTTGTCATACTTGTGACATTATGGCAGGGTAGCTATCAGTATTTCTATTTTACATATCTGCAAACTGAGGACATTGACTGAATGAATACGTTCTAGTTGAGCCAATTTAAATCTTTGTCTCCTAAAATGAGTCTTACACTGGTAAGAGTGAGAGACAGCAAGGAAGGAAAAGTCATTTGAAGCTGTTATACATACATACATACATACATACATACATACATACACATACACATACACATACACACACACACACACACACACACACACACACACACACACATATCTCCAAGGTCCTAGATATAGAAGCAAAGCTCATTTACTCATAAAGTATATTAAAGCACTTCATTAAACAGTTAATTAAAAGTATTACAGCAAATGCAGTTTGGAAAACACGGTGCAGGTGGTGGAGGTATCAAGAGGCCCTCAGTTTCTTTTCAGTGTCCAAGCCATTAAGCAGCTGCCACCAAGTAACAAATGTTTGGCTGCTGAAAAGTCTGAAAAGTCTCATCACTAGAGAGGTGCCATAAGTCTGATGGAGCTGTTATGGAGAAAAATTCATTGTCACTGGCTTTAATTATATGACTGATCTACGTAGTACTTATTAAAATATTCAAAACATTTTAAGGGTGAGCGATGCTATGCCAGCTTAACATAGCTGCCATTATTTGGGCAGTTTCACCCTGGTTCCAAACTTGGCCCGTGGTTATACCTCTCCCCCAATGTACCATTACAGACAGCTAAGGGGTTGGTTGATACTGTTCAACACCAAGATGGTTTTCTCCCAACTAGGGTTACCAGCTCTGGCCAAGCAAATTCCTGGAGATTTGGAGATGGTGCCTGGGAAGGCCTAAGTTTGGGGAGGGAGCTCAACAGGGATGCAACCAGTCAAAAACCAGTGCCTAACCGATCAAAACTGATGTCTGTTTAACCCACCCGCTCCAAAGACACCATGATCCAGGTACAAAATGGTTCACCGAACCAGCCAATTATACAGAAACACAAGTTCCTGCTTGGCCCTTATGGGAGAGTAGAGGGGTCACCTCCTCCAGAAAATGCTTGTGTAGGAGAGGCAGAGCTGGCTTATAAAGCCTCCATAAATCCTCCCCACTGCCTCAGTACTTGCCAGTCATGCCAATAATATCTTGTACCTTATTTGAACTGAGAAGAGGCCAGGATAATAAGATTGCTTACTTTAATGCATGAATTCATCTGAATAGCAATCTGGCAGACATTTTCAGGTAATAGATATAGTTACTAGGGTTGCCAGATCCATCAAAGTCTCCAGCAGGGGACTTTGGGGGGCATCTCCAGTGTGATGATGTCACACAGAAGTGATATCATCATGTTGAGGAGCAGAGCCCCCCTTCCCCATCAGCATTTAAAGCCATCTTTTAAATGCTGCTGGGGAGAAGGGGGGAGGCCGTGCACACCTGCACTTCAAGCCCTGAATTCGGAGTGCAGGCACACAGCTCCCCAGCAGCATTTAAAACCTTCCTTTATAGGCTGCTGGAAAGAGGTGGTGGTGGTGGGGAGGCTGTGTGCGCCTGCGAGTAACTCAGCAAATTTGTGCTTGACAGGGACCTTGTCCATTCTGAACATATTTACTACAAATGGTATTGTTTCAGTGTTCCAAAGGTAAATTATTACCTTTAAATCATTAGGTTGACTTAGAGATGCAAGATAGATTGGTTATGATGAAATTTGGATAAATTCTCAAAAGAACTACTTCTGCATGGTATTCAGTTTCTTAGGTATCTTCTTAAAATGTAGTTAAAACGAGCTGCCATAGGGAGGCACTGTTTGATATGCAAGTGAGAGTAGTTTTATTTAGACTAGACCAAACTGGGAGTGTCCTGACCTGGATAGCCCAGGCTAGGTCTCAGTCAAGCAGGATCAGCTCTGTTTAGTATTTGGGTGGGAGACCACCAAGAAAGTCTAGGGTTGAGACGCAGAGGCAGGCAATAGCATATCACCTCTGAACATCTCTTGCCTAGAAAACCCTATGGGGTTGCCATAAATTACCTGTGAATTGACAGCAAAAAAGGTGGGAGCACTCTCCTATCTTCCTTAAAGTTGACAAAAAGGTTGCTTTATTCAGGGGCATAATCCCTGAGAATTTCGTTCCAATGGATTGGGAGAAATGTGTTTCCCACAGAAGTTCATGTAATATTATCTAAATGCAGCAATGATTTTTTCATAATTGTAGAAAATGATATGAGTAACATTTTAATAAACAAGAAATACTGAATTGAATGGGCGAATATGGATATATTCTCTTACACAGTTGCATACCTTTGCTCTGTATCATTGCATATGATTTATGTACTCATATATTTATAGATGGTATTTACAGTCCTGCGGGTCCCTCTGGGATGATGTGCACTGTGCTGATGTGATATAAGGCTAGCAGTTCCAAGTGGGGCTTACTGAAGTGAACTGGGGTAGAAGCTGACCTTAAATTGCTATCACCTTTATATTTATAGGATTCAAATTGGCATGGCTCTCAAGAAGACTTGTTTAATCTCATTAAAGTGGTCACATATCCAACAGGTTATTCCTAATACTCAGTGTAATATAAGTAGCTTTGAGTTTGCACAAGTAGCCTTGAGTTTGATATATCAGTATCCGTTATCGAAAACAACCTGTGGTGGAATTGCAGTCTGATTGCTTGTTTTTATATTTAGATTTGATTTTATTCTGAGAGCGAAAACATACTTTATTGGTGGTTGTTTCTGAATAATGATATCAAATGGACAAAAAGGATATGTTTGCATGACATACAACACTTGTACCAGAAACTCCAAATAAGGACACAAGATGCATAGATACAATTAGATAGTTTATTAATGGCTGACACACATCAGTTACACATCCCTAAATTATCATAAACTGCTTTAGAGTTGTCATCCTCCAGGTGGGACCTAAAATTCTCCTGGAATTAAAGTTGATCTCCAGACTCCAGAGATCTGTTCCCCTGGAGAGGGTGGCAGCTTCAGGGGCTAGGATCCATGGAATCACATTCCCACTGAGCTCCCTCCTCTTCCCCAAACCTATCCTCCCCAAGCTCCACCCCAAAATTTTCAGGAATTTTGCAAGCTGGAGTTGCATGGTTCCCAGGCTTCTCCCCTGCCCCAGTTCCTGGTGGCAGGCAGGAGATTAAAAAAAAAAAAACCTTCATTGAATGTTGGAGTGATGTCACTTCCAGGGAAATGTCACAAGTGACATCAGTCCCCTGTAGGAATAATCAGAAATGATATGGTGTCCCTGATGGCATCCCTTCCATATCTCCCCCCCCCCGACTCTTGCTGGTTGCCAGGATGTGCCTGGCAGACCTACAGAGCTGGCAACCATAGCTGCTGGCTAACAAGGAGCTTACCACATTGTGATGCCCCTTCTCCCCTCACACAGAGTGCCTACCACCTTCTACAACCTCTCTTATTCAGGTTACAGGTAGGTTGGGATGTCATGCTTGCCACCCCTTTTGTCTCTTAAAGTCTACAGAGACTCATCGCCATCTCACACCTTAAGTCCTCTCTCTCTCACTCCCAGAGACATCCACAGAAGGGTAGCACACACCCTTTTAATAATCACCTCTCACGCATACAGAGCTATTGGGGTTAGGGCTCAAACATTGTTCCAATCACTTGCTGCCACTATTCATTCATCTCCTATAGTAATGTATGTAGTCAAAGATATTAAATTCTCTCTGTGCGTGTTTCATTCTCTAGAACACGCAGCCCACAGGGTTAACCAAAACAAGAAACTTTTATTTATAAGAAAAAAACACTGAGGAAAGGAAAGTTTAAGAAACAACGTTGCACTTCCATTAAACTTTTGAACTGTAGTTCTTTACCTACAACTGGGATCCTTTAGTTACAAAACTATTATTTTCAGTCTATTCCAAGCAGCCCTCAGTCAGACAACCCCTATTTACCTTATCCCTTAAGCTGTCAGCTTCTCTGCTACTAACCCCTAAGTGTTGCTCCGCAAGTGCTGTTTTTCAAGTCTCCCCCTCTCAACATTCCATCCGCTGTCACTGGTTGCTGTTAGAGAGAAGCAGAACCCAGTCTGTCCATCACATATATATGCATATGATTCCTATGAGAAGGGAAAATGGGAGGAGCCTAAAGAAGCCAAGGTGGCTCCATAAACAGCTTTCTAATGACTTGAGAAATAAAAAGACTAATTTAGAATGTGGAAGATGGGCCTTATAACCAAGGATGAATATAAATAAATAACCAGTGCTTGTAGAGAGAGTTAGAAAAGCTAAAGCTCAGTATGAGCTTAGGCTAGTGAGAAATGCTAAGAACAACAAAAAAAGAGTTCTTTTCTTATGTTCAAAGTAAGAAAAAGAGCAATGACATGGTAGGCCCATTGTGGGGACAGGAAAGTGAAATTGTAACAGGTGATGAAGAAAGGGCAGATCTGCTCAATTCCTACTTTTCCCCAGTCTTCTCTTCTGAGGGAAACAGTGCTCAACTTGTCAAAAACAGAACACATGATGAGGGAAGGGAGTTGTAGCCTAGGATCAGCATAGGGGTAGAACATAAACACCCAGGGCTCTTCTTGTAGAAAAAGCCCAGCAGGAACTCATTAGCATATTAGGCCACACCCCTGACAGCACAGCTCATTAACATATTAGGACACACCCAGTGTTCCCAGAAGTGTGGTCATCCAGCCACATCCACCTTTTGCTTCTTATTCTGTTTACCTTGTTGTCAAAACCGTTTTGACAAAACCAATAAAAACACTATTTTCTGTCCCATCTATACAAAACCTTGCCTGAACCAATATCTTATGTCCAACAATTATTCCCACACTGGATTGGAATCAATTCCTAAGGGTTAGGTTCCCATGGAAATCAGGTTGCCTTCCTGCAGAACTAGTACGCTGAATATGATTTTTTAGGGTTGCCAACCTACAGGTGGGGTCTAGAGATCTCCTGGAATTACAACTAAGCTCCAAACTACAGAGATCAGGTCAATGGCTGCTTTGGAAAGTAGAGTCCATGGCATTATGCCTTGCTTAGGTCCCTCCTTCCCCTAAACTGCACTCTCCACTCCCAAATCTCCAGGGATTTCCTCAACCTGGAGTTGGCAACCCTAGTTCACTGGCAGAACAATGCTAGGAGCCAGTTTGATGTAGTGGTTAAGTGCACGGGCTCTAATCTGGGAGAGCCGGGTTTGATTCCCCACTCCCCCTTGCACCTGCTGGATGATCTTGGGCAAGCCATAGCTCTGTACCAGCTGTTGTCTCAGAGCTCTCTCAGCCCCACCTACCTCACAGGGTGTCTGTTGTGGGGAGGGGAAGGGAAAGGAGTTTGAAAGATGCTCTGAGACTCCCTTGGGTAGTGAAGGGTGGGGTATACATCCAATGTCTTTTTCTTCTAGGTTTGTGGATGCACTGGATGGGAGTAGTTTGTGGACTATTTTATTCAAGGTACAACATTTTATTCAAGGTATAAGATTTCATTTGCCACCCACACTTCTTCAGATGGAAGACGTGTGCATGCACACAAAAGCTTATACCTTGGATGAAACTTTGGACTCCAACTTTGTTCTGCTGCTTCAGACCAACATGGCTACCCACATGAATTATTACACTATAATACTTTTTACAAGCAATTATGTACCAGTGGAGTGGTTACCATGCAGAGTCTGTCCCACAGGTAAAATTATCCTGTGAACAGGTGGTCTTTATCACATAAAAGTATCACTACCATCACAAGATCACCAATCGTTGGAACTCCTCAGAAGCGGAAATCTCTCTTATTAAGAGGTTTAAGAACATCAACTTTGGTGGCCCATTAAAGGCAGATGTCAATCCATTGGCAGGAGAAGAGGGACAATCATCTTCTTCAGAAACTCTGCCCACTTTTTTAAATGTCACAAAACAGGCAATCTCCAAAGTGCAGCTGACCATGCTCATTTTTAGTTACAACTCTGTTTCTCTGCAGATGTCCCCCAAAGATGTCCCCCATGCAACAGTCAAGTGTTCTGACAACACACAACAATGAAGCTACTTTTTCAGATGTTTTCTCTTACATGGCAGTAAGCACCAAACCACTTTAATACAGACTTTAAACACACATATATTTGCAAGCCATTCCCAACAAGACACAACAATGAACTCAGGCTTCAAAGTTACTTTTCTTAAGCAGAAGATGCCATGAGAAAACTAAAGAGATTCTCAAAAATTAAAGATATTGTCAAAACCAGCATTTCCTGGGCTCTCTGCTTTTTTACATCCCCCCCCTTTTCAATTTTTTATAGTAAAAACAGAAAGGACGGAAGGAAGGAAGGAAGGGGTTGGTGGGGGGGGAGAGAGAGGAAGAAAAAGGAAGGAAGGAGGAAGGAAGGAAGAGGTTGGTGAGGGGAGAGAGAGAAAGGAAGGAAGGGAAAGGAAGGAAGGAAGGTAGACAGACAGACAAAGGAAGGAAGGAAGGTAGGTAGGTGGAGGAGAGAGAAAGGAAGGAGGGAGGGAGAGAGAGAAAGAGAAAGGAATAAAGAAAGGTGGGGGGCCAGAGAGAGAAAGACAGAAAGAAAGACAGAAAGAAAGGTGGGGGTGCCAGCGAGAGAAAGACAGAAAGAAAGACAGAAAGAAAGGTGGGGGTGCCAGAGAGAGAGAGACAGAAAGAAAGACAGAAAGAAAGGTGGGGGGGGCAGAGAGAGAAAGACAGAAAGAAAGACAGAAAGAAAGAAAGGTGGGGGGGCCAGAGAGAGAAAAACAAAAAGAAAGACAGAAAGAAAGGTGGGGGGGGCAGAGAGAGAAAGACAGAAAGAAAGACAGAAAGAAAGGTGGGGGGGCCAGAGAGAGAGAGGGAAAAGAGAACAGAGAACTTACTGGAGCAGGTAAAGCCACGCGACGTCGACAAGCCAAATGCAGAAAGCCTAGCCCCTGTGCTTAATCTCTGGGCGGGGCTTTCTCCTGCTGGCTTTTTTTGCTCTTAAAGGGAAAGCACCCGGTGGAGCCTATTCCTGCTGGCTCTCTGCAGGAACTTTCCCTTTAAGTATAAAAAGCTCAGGTCGGGCAGGGAGGGGGCGGGGCAGGCTCGGAGGCCAGCCGGAACGGCGTTCCTGCGCGTTCCTGCTGAAATCGAGCCCTGTAACACCTAATTTCTTTAAATGAAACTAAGTCCTCAGGGCCAGATGAACTGCATCCAAGGGTACTAAAAGAACTCGCAGATGTGATTTCTGAGCCTGTGTCCATTGTTTTTGAGAATTCATGGAGAACAGATGAGGTGCCAGAAGATTGGAGGCAGGCAAATGTTGTCCCCATCTTCAAGAAGGGGGAAAAGGAAGATCCAGGTAACTACTAATCTGTCACCTTGATATCTATACCTGGGAAAGTTTTAGAACAAATCATCAGACAGACAGTCCTTGACCATTTAGAAAAAACAGTTGTGATTAATAAGAGCCAGTATGGGTTTCTCAAAAACAAGTCATGTCAGACTAACCTTATCTCTCTCTCTCTTTTTAGAAAGTTACTGCCTTGCTGGATCAGGGGAATGCTGTAGACATAGTTTATTGTTGATAAACTGGTAAAATGTGGCTTGGATCCTATGACTGTTAGGTGGATCTGTAACTGGTTGACAGATTGCACCCAAAGAGTGCTTGTGAATGGTTCCTCTTGGGGAACAGTGACAAGTGGAGTGCCTTAAGGATCTGTCCTGGGACCTGTTTTGTTCAACATCTTTATAAACAATTTGGACAAAGGAATAGAAGGAATGTTTATTAAATTTGCAGATGATACTAAATTGGGAGGGGTAGAAAATACTGTAGAAGACAGAGTCAGGATACAGGATGACCTTGACAGGCTGGAAAACTGGGCTAAAACCAATAAAATGAATTTCAGTTGGGATAAATGTAAACCTCTACATTTAGGTAGAGAAAATCAAATGCATAATTATAGTATGGGGGAGAGTTGTCTTTGCAGTTGTATGTGCAAAAAGGATCTAGGGGTCTTAGTAGACCATACACTGAACATGCGTCTGCAGTGTGATGTGGTAGCTAAAAAGGCAAATGTGATTTTGGGCTGTATCAACAGAAGTATAGTGTCCAGATCACATGAAATGATGGTATCACTTTACTCTGCTCTGGTTAGACCTCACCTGGACCGGTTTCACACAAGCCGCTGCTCCGTCCCCGCTCTTCCCTTTCCCCCAATTGCATGCATCAATTTCCCACTATGTGCTGTGCAGCCACATTTTGACCCACAGTTTCGCCCAATTTCCTCCGCATCTTCTAGATCCTCAAAAAAATGGGATCACGAAAACACAGGGGAAATTGGGCGAAGCTGTGGGTCAAAATGTGGCCGCAAGGCACAGTGGGAAATTAATGTGTTCAATTGGGGGAAAGGGAAGAGTGGGGATGGAGCAGCGGCTTGTGTGAAATCGATCCTAGAGAACAATGTAAGCTTCTTTGGACTACCATTCTGGAGAAAGGCTGGATATAAATGAAGTGAATAAAATAATAAATATACTCAAAGATAGGGGGACAGGTTAAATGAAGGTTGTTCGATGGGTGTGAAGAAGACAAGGAAGCAGGGAGAAGTGAGGATATGGCATTTGTTGAAGGAGATAGCCCAGAGCTGTGAGAATTATAGTCCTAAATGAAGCACAGTGATTGAGATAGGAATTCAAGAAGCAGTTCTAAATGGCCCACTGCTTTCCCATATGATACAAATGTATTTGCTAAGGTCTGCACTGACATAAATTCATTAAACAAGCATGATACATGAATACAATGCAATTCAGTCTTCGGTCCTTCATTTTTGGCTTACACATGAACACATACTTTGAACAGAGCAACAGCCAAGGGCAGTATTGTTGTATAAAGCTATCATCTTTGATGGGTATGGGCTCCTCTATGTATGCAGGCCTGATTGACATTATTATTTTACTATTTGGAACTACACTGTTCACACACAACCTGCCTGGTCTGGAACAGATATTTCATAGTCACATTTCTAGTGTACATTGTAATTATCTAGATCACTGAAGAAGGCCCTCTGGGCTGAAAGGTGTTTGATGTAGTAGTTATTTTGTGTAATCAATGTTTTGGTCTTAGTTACTGTACGTGCAATTGATGTGTTGCTGTATGCTATGTGGATGTAATGTGATTACGTTTGCCAGGCCCTACCTGGCTGCTGGCGAGGCAGGGGAGACTCCCGATCCTTTCTGAAGTTTTTCTGGCATGTGTGCAAAATGCACGCACAACAATGATATTATCCAGAAGTGACATCATCATATTTCCAACATTGGGGGTGATGCTCTAGGTTTTGGACAAAACTCTATGGTTTTTTGGGCCTCAGAACCAAAGTTTTGCCCAAAACCTAGAGTGTAGCCCCCAATGTTGGAAATGTGATGACATCACTCCTGGGTGATGTCATCGTACTGTGCCAGGAGGAACTTCTTGGTGGTGGGGCTTCCCCTGCTGGCCAGCTGGGCTGTGGTGGATTAGGGCCCCATAATCAGGGAATCCCCTGGCCCCACCAGGAGAATGGCAACTCTAAGTGTAATACCCACTACCTCATGGTTTTTATTCTATCTTTTTAATCTATGTTAACTGTGCACTTTGTAATAAACATACGTGTCGTATTCTTTTGTTTAGCTGCTCAACCTTCCCATCCTGAGTTCCTTGTCTTCATCACCCATCATGGCAGTGGTGCAATGGTTGAAGAAAAAAGGCAGTTCTGACACTCTGTCAGACTCTTAAACAAAGTTAATCTCAACAACACTCTCTTGCCAGTGATTTGTTTATTGAGTAGTAAAGATGATTCAAGCTGAGACCTTCTGTGTCAGAACTGAAGTTCTGGCACCAAAATCCAAAGTTATACATGATTCAGACAAGCCCCTCAAAGGTCCAGTCCAATCACAGTCCACAACCAGGCTTCCTAGGCTTCCCATGCTGCAACCCCCACCAGTGAGACTACGGTTACATTATTTATCAGAGCAGAGCAAGCAGAGACATCAGCCAAGGTCATTTACACTTCTTCTCAGAGAAGGGATGTGTCTTGGAAAAGTTGCCCAGCCACTACAATAAGCATTCCCATATGCACTCCTCCATACACAGGACTATCCCCTCCTTAGGCATTCCAGCAGTAATTCATGGCAAACGAGGCCCCTAGTTTGACACCTTCTAGGTTTCTGATTCAGATCGCAGCTCCAGAACTCTAGTTCTGAATAGGAATGGCATTAATAATAAATAAAATACTTCTTAGCATCTGCATTATAGGAACATATTAATATTTCCCATTTCAGAATAATCATAACAGCTAGTCTGTTGTCTCTATTTTTTAAAATTGAAATATTGCCCCCAAAAAAAGGAAAAGAAAAGGAAGTTCAGCCTTTTCTCTAGTTGGATACTTGCCCAATATAACTTGAAAGCAATGGTTTTGAAATATCAACTTTAAAAGTTTGCTGAAGTTGAAATAATTACTGTGAATAGTAGAATATTTATTTCCCCCAAGTATACATGTTATGCAAATTTATAATAATAATTAGCTGTTCCCTATCTTACCCGTAGGTGCCATTAGATATTTCTGTACATTGCAATAAGTAATCTATTCACATTTTTGTCAGAATTAGATTTATCAGTGCCATGGGAAGATTTCCTGTTCCATTGATACATATATTTGTTGCTCAGGAAACTTTAATTGGTCTGATGTTTTTTAATTAATAAGTTCTCCTTGAAGGGGAAAATGTACATCACTCATTTGAACTGCCTTCCTGTACAGAATCAATTAGAGACAGACTTCTAAAATAACCAGTCAATATAATCTGCAGGACAAAGTGATAATATTCACAAACTAATATTTTAGGGCAATCCTATGGTCAAGCTTAAAATGGATTTACCCTGCTACTAACTAGATGGTATCTATTACTCTTTCAGCAGCAAAGGGAAAAGAGTAATAAGAGCACTAGAAAAGAGACAACACAGCCAACAGTAACAAGGGACAAGGAAAATCAAGTGGGGATTTTCAGATTGAGAGGATAGATGAATATCTTTGCCAGATAATAGCATCTTACTGAGCATCTGCTTGCCCATCCATCACTGTATCTGAAAGTTACAACCTAAAGAATTCAGGTTCAAGTGAAGTTTTGTAGGATGGGAATGATTCAAGGATAAAATCAGACTGCGAATAATGTAAAGTTACCCTATATAATCAAGTAAATTTAGTTTCCAGCCAAGAAGGTCAGACACAATTTCAAGGCACAGGAACATGACTGGATCCAGAAGTGGACTGCAAAGTGAAAATGGCCATGGAGCAATTTAAGCTGAGTGGCTTCTGCCAGAATTACTCCGCTCAGTAATATAATCAACAAGGATTGCCTCACTCATTGCTTCTTCCTGAATACTGGTGGCAGTAAGGGAAAAGACAGTTGGTGAACTGACACTAGTTACTATAGGCAGTGAAGGATCTGAGTCAAGTGGCTCCTGTGGCTCTCGTACAGTTGCTAGAATTTGTTTACTTTCTCCTGGCCACCAGTGGCCCTCTAGGGTAGAGGCCCACAGAGAAATTTCACTGTAAGTTACATGGCCAGAACAGCTCTAATTGGGTCAGGCTAGTGTTGCCAGATCCCTCCTGGTGACAGCCAACCTCACTTCCTCGGCCTAGGCATGCACCAGAAGTAATGTCAGCATGTCACCAGTAATGCTGGACACTCTGGTATTTGGGCAAAAATTCTGTGGTAAAACCATACAGTGTTGTCCAAATACCAGAGCATCCCTCATTGCTGGTGATGCTGACATCTGTTCCAGTGTGTGCCAGGAGTGATGTTGCTACATCACTGACCTAGACCTCTGTCTGCCACCAGCAAGTACTCCCACCAGTCAGCTGATCATTGGCAGGGGGTGGGCCTGGGGCAGGGCATTCCCTATTGATGGCAGGGGGATGGCAGCCCTAGATCAGGCAAACATTTGTTCTGTCTTGCAGTAGCCAATCACAGAGAGGCTGGGGAGACTGTTTAAGTACTGCTCCACACTCAGCAGCAGGCCTGTGAGTTAGCCACCCTCCCAATCTATTGGGAAGAATTACCTAGTTTCCATTAGGGACTGATCAAGAACTGTGTTGGCCTTTTGGTGGAGGTGTTCACCTTCTATACATGATCTTGGTGAGCAGTTCTTTTGTTTTAAAAATGGTTCTGGTCTTTCTACTGGCTGGCCACAAGTAGTTTAGGGACAAATAGTCTGAGTTGTTAGAGTAGGTAGGAATAACCGACAAGCAGTCTGAGCCACCTAAAGCTGAGGGGAGTATTCCCAAGCTAGCCCATCATTGGCTCAAGGAGCTGGGAAGGCTGGGGATGGAACATTTTTAGTGGCTGAGTACAATCAGCCAAGCCCTTAGCTGTTGGATTGGCATGCAGAAGGAGGGAGAAGAGGATTAACACCTCTTGGCACTGTTTTACATGCAGTTGAGGATAAACAATGCCAGCAGTAACACTGGCTAAATTTTGAGCATTAGAGCTTGCTTGCCACAAATGAAGGTATATCATAGAATCATAGAGTTGGAAGGGGTCTCCAGGGTCATTTAGTCCAGCCCCCTGCACAATGCAGGAAATACACAAATACCCCCACACCCACAGTGACCCCTGTTAATTACCCAGAAGATGACAAAAAAAATCTCCAGGATCTCCAGCCAAACTGGCCTGACCCCAAAGTTGTGATCAGCATTTCCATGGGCATGGAAGAAAGAACTAAGCACTGATGCAACCCATCCTGCCCTCCCTCTCATGATCTGCCTAAGTTCACAGAATCAGCATTGATGTCAGATGGTCATCTAGCCTTTGTTTGAAAACCTCCAAAGAAGGAACCGCTCTGCCAGGAAGTTCTTCTTAATGTTTAGCCAAAAACTCTTCTGATTTAATTTCAACCTGTTGTTTCTGGTCCAACCTTCTGGGGCAACAGAAAACAACTCTGTACCATCCTCTATATGACAGCCTTTCAATTACTTGAAGATGGTTATCATATCACCTCTCAGTCATCTCTCCAGGCTAAACATAACCAGCTCCATCAACCTTTCCTCGTAGGACTTGGTCTCCAGATTCCTCACCATTTTTGTTGTCCTCCTTTGGACATGTTCCAGCTTGTCTATATCCATCTTAAATTGTGGTGCTCAAAATTGAACACAGTACTCTAGGTGAGGTCTAACCAGAGCAAAGTGATACCATCACTTCATGTGATCTGGATACTATACTTCTGTTGATACAGTCTAAAATCGCATTTGCGTTTTTAGCTACCTCATCACACTGCTGACTCATGATTTTTCCTACCTAAATGTAGAACTATTCATTTATCCCCACTGAAATCCATTTTATTTGTTTTAGCCCAGTTTTCCAGCCTGTCAAGATCATCCTGACTCTTTCTTCTACCATATTTACTACTTCCTCCCAATTTAGTATAATCTGCAAATTTAATAAGCATTCCCTCTATTCCTTCATCCAAATCATTTATAAAGATGTTGAACAAAACAGGTCCCAGGACAGATCCTTGAGGCACTCTACTTGTCACTGCTCCCCAAGAGGATGAGGAACCATTCACAAGCACTCTTGGGGTGTGATCTGTCAACCAGTCACAGATCTACCTAACAGCAATAGGATCCAAACCACATTTTACCAACAAAATTTGCCAACAAGAATACTACGTGGAACCTTATCAAAAGCCTTACTGAAATCAAGATAAACTATGTCTACAGCATTCCCCCAATCCAACAAGGAAGTAACTTTCTCAAAAAAGAGAGATAACTTGTTCTCGAGAAACCCCTACTGGCTCTTAGTAATCACAGCCATCCTTTGATTCTATGACTCAGTGCTGGAAAACTTCACTGGCTGCCTTGATGCCCAAAGGCATCTTATTGAACTGGTAGAGTGAACAGTTCAGCACAGTTCAGAAGATTCCTTGTCAAGTTTAACCTGCCAGTAACCATCTTTTTCATCAAAGATTGTGAAGATTTTTTTTGCCAGCCAGGCTTTATTGTACATCCTTTATGGTAGGGATGGAAAAGTGCTGCTGCTGAATGCCATTTGTTAGGGCTCGAGGGCTAGGCAAAATGAACCATTTGTTCTCTCAGTGATGACAAGGCTATTAACCCATGCAGTTGGCTTCGGCACCCTTGAGATGACTTTGGTCTTTTCCAGATGGTCAAGGGTTTCCTTGAGTGCAGGTAGTGTAGCATAGGGAATTTTGCAATAACCACATATCACCAATGGTATCTGATGATCTATGTGGATATGGTAGGTGCCAGGGGTCTGTCCAAGCCCTTGAAAAATATTTGTGTAGGTTTGCAAAAGATCATCTCTAGATGCCAAAGCGGGCAGTGACATACTATGGACTTACCTAAAAAGGTCAAGGGTCATGCAGGCTGGTTTTCCAAGCAGGGGTGGCTCATCTTCCATGATATAGAAGGTCAACATGGCTGTTTGAGAGCCAGCAATGTAAGGTGCTGTGATTTTTGCTTTCGGCCTGACTTTGGTCCCTCCAAAAGCAGAACTGTTAGGTTTTTCCCTAGGCTGGTATTGTGTACTGGGTTCGATGCATGGAAAGTCTGGACTATGTTGTAGTGATCAGCATTGGTTTACTGGGTACACAACAACAACAACAACCAGCTGAGATAGCCAACTATATACAACTCCTAGGCAATGCTCCCTCTAAGTTGTGGAGTCTTGTGAGCAAAAATTGTACTTTGTAAACTACTGGGATTAAAGTTCTGAGCGAGCGATTTGGCTACTGCATAAATTAGTTTGCTCCGGAGCCATCCTTGCTGAGACAAAAATCTGTGAGCTGAAGGCTAAAAAACTGTGAGTTAGCTCACACTAACTCAGCTTAGAGGGAACACTGCTCCTAGGACACACCCAAAAGTCTTATTGGCGGGTTTAAATTTCCCACCAGAGTTCTTATTGGCAGACTAATGGTGGTCTAGGATCCTTGGCTCTTATTGCTCCATGGAGCCTAGTTCTGACTGTATGCCGCTGGTGCCCAGTGGCGGTCAGCAGACATAACAGCTGGGGTGTTTTTGAACTCTACTCTACTCTTTTTGAACTCTACTCTTGCTGGGTGAGGGTCTGCTTGCTCTTGCACCACTTTACAAAATGATTCTGAGCTCCACATTTTTAGTAAGTTGTTCCAAAAGAAGGGCAAGCCTTGGGTTTGTGCAAGAGAATCGCTGTGCAGACAAGCTATCTCTTAAGGCTAGAGTGTTGCTTGGAAACTTAGGCCCATTGTACATCTAGCATTTGCTCCATTGTTTTACCAAACCCAGAATGGAATAGAAAAAGATGTGGCTCAAAACCACATTCAAATACCCTGGGCCAACGTCATACTGACTGCAGAGTCACCCCCGAACGGCCATAAAATGGCCTTAAATCTGTGCAGACAGTACCATAAAACCGAGAGATCAAAGGAAGTGAAACCGGCATGCAGTGTAGAGGCTACAATTAAATCCAATAATCGAAGAAAGTGAAAGTGGCATGCAATGTAGAGGGAAATTTCTGTTCCAACTTGGGTTTGGTAAAACAGCTGAGTGAATGCTAGATGCAGAATGGACTTTAGTTACTTTGTGCCTTAGCCACTTTTGGTTTTGTTTATGTGCTATTGCATGCAAAGTCAATGGAACCTCTGCAGCCATTGCTAGGGCTTGTGCATGAGCTAAGGTTTGAGCTCGGCAAACATCAATTGCTTTTGCAAGGATGAGATCAGTATGGTTCTAGCAGCTTCTCCCTTAACTTATTATCAGTAATGCTAAAACATTTTTTGACCCTAATCATGATGTCCTCTGCTGCTCCAAACTCACAGTCTTGAGCTTTGCATCTCAGTTTTGTGACAAAACTATCAATGCCATCTGGTTCATTGAACCTGAGCTGCCAAAATGGGTAATGTGTTTTTTCCTGGGCTCACAATAATTTTTGAAGACCATTAGGACTTCTTCCAGGGTTTTCCTGGCAGGATATGGAAACAAACTCCACATATTATTATATATTTTCAAGGCTTTATTACTAATCCCGTGCTTTAGGGCTGCAATCTTATATCCTTCTTGTTTATTTATTCAGTTGGATATTGTAAGGTAAAGACGAAACTTTTGCTCCCATCGACTCCAGTTTAGAGGTGTGCAAAAAAAAATAATCGGTTTTTTTTCTGGATTCGGGTATATTAAACCTGAATTTTTCGGTATTCCCCAAAAAAACTGAATATCTATACCGGTATAGGGTAGATATCTGAAAATTTTCAGGATTCCTGAAAAATTCGGGTCCATTATACCCTATGGGGCCATTGTAATCAATGGCAAAAAAGTCTGAAAAGTTTCCAGGGGGCTGGGGGGAGGGGGTTTGAGGTAGAGGCTCCAAATTTGGACTGTAGCTGCTCAAGCCTCTCCCCAAAGGACCCCCAAAGTTTTGAAAAGATTGACCAGGGGTCCAATTCTAGGGGCATCCAAAGAGGTTGCCCCATTCTCCATTGTTTCCTATGGGAAAAAGGGCAGGCAGGCAGCAGATAGTGTCTCCTGAAAAATCTCTCCAAGAAAGTAAGTGAGGTGGTGAGAGGGGCATGTTTGCCAGGCTAGCAGCAGCAGAACCTGTGCAATCTGCCCCCCAGAAACAGCCACCATGCCAGTGAGTGCCCAAAGTTTGACCCAACAGGACTCACTCAGGTCAAACCAAAACTAAAGCCCTATACTGAGATTTATTTCAAGATATTATTGGAAAATAAACCTACAACCTTTTTTTAAAGCCTATTTAACAGTGGTGAGAGAGCAGGGGCAGCAGCCAGCCACACTCTCCAAGCCAAACTCTTTCAACTCTGACCAGTTCAGCAGCAGCACCAACCGTTCAGGAACAGCAGGGAGTCAGGGGTGCAGGTCTGCTTTTATACTCTCTGGGCATACACAGAGGTTTTCAAACAAAAACAACCTTCTGTGATTGGCCAGAGAGCGGATACCAAAATCCTATTGGCTGCCAGTGCAAGCTGCCTAGTGCCTAGGAGTTCCACAGTACTTGGAAACTTTGCAAGGCAAGCTGCCCTGATGCAATGCAGGGCATTGCAAATGCATTGCAGTGATTGGCCATCCATGGTCCCTCCCCCCCGGCCCCCTCCTGAGACCATGAGCAAAAGGCGGGAAAGAGGGTACACAATGCCGAAAAACGAAAGAGTAAGTGATGGGCTTCCCTTTGCAGTTAACTCCCCCCCCCCCGGCCGCTGCCATTTTCAGTTTGCCGAAAAGCCGGAAAAAGCCGGATTTTTCGGGTTTTTTATTTTCGGGATACCGGGGAGTCTCATCAGAGCCTTTCCAGTATCCCGAAAACCCGAAAAAACCTGAAATGGTTTTTTTCGTTTTTTCCGGCTTTTCGGAAAGCTGAATGCACACCCCTACTCCAGTTCTCTCCCAAATTGCCAGTCAAGACCCAATCAGATGGAGGCTTGAAAGACTGCATCTTACCAGTTTGAACACAAACCACAAGCCCTGGGAGAATTGCATCAGGTTTGATGAAGGAGCAGACCCACTTTTGACACCATGTGGTGTGTGGCCCCTCTGTAAAACTTACTCACTATGGAAGTGGGTAAATGGTGTACCCTAAGGCCAGAGAGCTGCAGCAGGCAGAATGTCTTCAGCAACATTCTTTTATGTGCAGAACAGCAAGGCAGGGACAACTTAGACTTAACAGAAAGGGAGTTCCACTTAGGACATAAGCTTCTCTCTTAAAGAGACATGTTCCATATACTACAGGCACCACCCAACTCAGTTGGCTGAAGCTACATAAAATCTTTGTTAATCAGTATATCTGAGGTCGTAATCAGATGGGTCTTTAGATCCAACCCAGGCACAAGTGCCTGGTGGATTTAAAGGGAACATCCAGACAGCGACATCTGGGAAAGGTGCCGCTTCCGTGATCAGCCCATTGAGCCCCGACAGGGAGCCGTACTTTAAAGATACTGGTGGAACTCTGGGCTAATGCTTGCTGACGGGCCAATGGCAGACTTTTCCCCATCTGATCATTTCAGTGCACAATCAGCCCATTGGGATGCTTTGACTTCAGACCTTCCCGAATGGCCACCATTTATAGAAATTCTTAGTGATATCCACATAACTGCATAAACATGCAATGGCTGCAGAGCTCCCCTCAAACGTTCCGGACAATTTCATGTTTCTGAATGGCCCGTGAAATTTATGAACTTCATTAATTGAAATGGTACCTAGAGGAAGGTACCACTGGTGGTGCTTTAACCATTCAATTCTGCGCATGCACAGAAAAACAAGTACATGGGGAGGTGCATATGTGCATGCGCAAACTGATTTTTTTTTAAAGAAAAACCCTGACTGCATGGCTCCTTTAGGTGGACACCATCTAGACAATCCACCGTAGAGTCTGCAGGTGGTAAAATGATTCACGGGGGAGCTGTCTGGTCATGCAACACTGGATAAAAAAGATTGGGATCAAATTAGAGCTGGGCCAATGGCGGGATTAGCTGCCCATCTGAATGCATCCTGAGTCAAGCCCAGTTCTCTGTGGATGCTGATTAGCAAAACATTTACTGTACTAGGTTTTGCCCCAGGAACCCTTTTGGTCACCAAGCAGCCCAAACTCAAACTGCTACTTTGCACCTGTCCTACCAGTATTGCTTTAAAGCTTCACCTGGTTAAAGCAGTTTAAGAAACAAACAAACAAAAAGAGATCTGAGGGAAATAAACTGTGAGCCTATAAAGATTTAACACTAAATACAAGGTCTTGACTTGAAAAATCTGATTTTCCCTCCTTTATTTTGAATTTTTTTTGTAACATCTAGCCTGATGAAGAGTTCTGATGATCTTGAAAGTGTGCACATTGTTTCATGTCATTTCAGTTTGCCTTAATAAATGGTATTACATAGATTTTGGTTCTTGTTCTGGGTTTTGCATGGATGAATATAGCTATGTACAAGTATTCTAAATATTCTCTAGTATATTTCCAAACATTCTATCAGTGGGCAGCCTAAATGCACATTATTGTCCTTGGTGCTCAACCAAACCCAGGAGTGTGAATCATGCATAACAGAGTAATCATTGGTCCCTACATTACAAGTAGCTATTGTTTTGTCTGCAGTGATTCTTGCCTTGGCTTGTTTTGTTGCAGCTAAACCAAGAACATAGGCATAATTATTATGAGATTCACCTGCTATGAAGCCCCCACCCACTTCCCTCCCCTCAGAGGCAAGATTTTCCTTCCATTTTTCTTTCCCTGTCTGACTGAGCCACCTTAGTAATGTGTTCTCTTCTTTCTCAAAGAACTCTGGCTGCCCTACCCTGTCAAAGTATAATATTTTGGCTGTTTGTTCAGCCCAGGAACCTGAGGGAAGGAATGAAAGCCCCCTTTAACAGCACTTGAGACATTCTTTATATCTCAAATTAACAAAATATTTTATTCAACATAGAAGAGAAAGGTCAGGTGAAATCAGGGGTTGAAATTATGAGGTAAAACCAGTACAAGCACAGACTTTAGTTCTTATGTATCAGGCTAATGAGAGTTTCTAAGCTATTCAGAGTTACTTAAATCTTTATGTTGAGAGGCTTTTGATAGAGTGTTTTCCCCAAACACTTCAGTGTACTCTCTCTGAGTATTCTCTGACTCTTTTGGTTTCCAGAAGGCTCTTTCCAGTATCCAAACCCCTTATCTTGAAACACCAGTTCTCGCCTTGAGTTTTTAACTGGCTTTTAAGGTCTCTAAAGGCTGTTCTGAACCACACCAGACCAGGGATCTCTGCACTCTTCAGAGCTGTCATCCTGTTTAGACTGGGTAGGGGAATTTCTTCTCTTTCTAAATGATCTATCCCCTTTCCTTGGCTCGCATAGGAGTCTCTAACTAACTACACACTCATTCTTGCCAACATTCCCCAGTTCTCCTGTCTGTATTCTTAGGGCTGAATTTTGAAACTGTCAGTACGCAATTCTTCTCAGCTATTGCTGAAATCCAACTGTCAGTACTCAATTCAGTCAAGGCAGAAATTTGACTGACTTCACCTCAGCATCCACTTCAGAAGTCTTTCTCTGCTCAGCTGATGCTAACCAATCAGATTGCTTGGAGCAGCCTCTCACTCAAGGCTTTCTGTTTCTGTGAAGAATTAACCCTTCACAGTCCTTTACTCTATTTGTACAGCACTTCTAAGCTGTTAAAAAGTGCAATCTGTCACACCTGCATTGTAATCCCCCGCCCCCGCCGCCCAATTGCCCTTTTAGCTGTATTTATGTCACTCTGGCTCCTAGGATTCTAATTTTCACCTGCTAAGTTGTTAAGCAACTGTTGAAAACATTAGTGGGTTTAAATGCAACTGTGAAAAAATACTTGCTGGAATATGAGATATATGTATGTATGTATATATATGTATGTGTCTCCGTGTGTATTCATATATATAAAGGAAGCCAGCTTAGTATCAAGCCCTGTCAAGAATGGTGCTGAAGATAATTATTGAGGTGAAGATCAAGTGTCAGTTGGAGAACTATATTTACAGCCATCAGTGGAAATCAAATTTTTCTATATTATGTACAAACAGCTTGTGCTAATTAGTGTGAAATTTAATTTGTATTAATCAGTGGAAAGAAGCGCCAAAAGAACTTGTCATGTTAATTTGTGCTTTTCACAGAACGCTGAATGGGGAGGGAAAAACAACAACAACAGGCCTGCTGAAGAGGTTGTGCTCGGGGACAAAAGCTAGGGCAGGAACAGCCTTTAAAGTCAATCTGATGCTCCTGCTTTTGGCCTTCCACAGAGATCATTTTGCTTCGTAGCAGTAGAAGAACTGATCTTCACTTTCCCCTTCAAGCTCCACTTAATTTTACAGGGAGAAATGGGAAACATAAAATATGGCTGGTTAATTCACATAGACATACAAAATTCAGTTATTCATGGCTTCTTTGTCCTCATGCCCCTCCTCAATTCCTTGATCCAAATATTCTAAAACTCCTGTATTTACCGTTTCTGCCCACAGCACAAGTTCCCTTCCTTAAGCCCTGCAATTAGTGAAACCAATTTAGCAGGGGCTGAATTTGTGGCCTGGGCTGGGAGATGAGCTCAATAAGGCATCTGCTCCATGTGGCTGACTGGATTCAGGTCTTGGGCTCCATACACTGTGGCACTTGGCCAGGCACCCAATCACTAGGGTAACTGTCAGCCTTTCTGGTAGGAGGCATTCCCAAGGGTGAGGGATCAGCTTTCCCCATGGGCCACATCAGCTCTCCCCGTGGCTATTTAAACAGCTGCAACTGGGTGGGTACCTTCTCCTGTTTTCTCCAATTCTCTTCAGCTTGCTCAAGTACAAGGAAGTCCTGGTGTTGCAACCTTGTGCTTTCCCACTAAGAACAGAAGAAGGTTCCCTTGGAGTTCTGCTTTGGGCATAGAGGTTTTTTAGAGCTACAGCCTGTACTGTGTTCGTGCTGTTGTGCACTTTCTTCCAGTTTTGGTTATTTTATTCAACTGTTTTGGCTAGGCAGCAGGCCAGCATGTGGTGTGGATTGTGCAGTAGCCTGTTGAATCATGAGCTGCATTTGGTGAATGGCTCACTTGGTGAGAGTTGGTTTGGCTTAATTGGAGGGGGGGATTTGTTTCAGGGTTTCTTGTGTTGTATGTGCAGGGGGTTGGACTAGATGGCTCTGGAAATCCCTTCTATGTGAATTTTTTAAAAAAAAGAGAGAGGGAGAGAGGGAATAAAAGGAAATCAGCACAGTAAGGCAATAAATTCTACCCCACCCCCTGGGGTGGAGCAGGTTTCCATTTGTCTTGTGGATTATTTAGAGTCTACATAAACCATTGGCATGTGGATTTGTTGTGTTTGCGAAGGTTGCAGACTAGGTTGTTTTAGCTGTAGTCACTGGGTGCTGGAGCTAGACCACATGACCTGTGGCATCTCCACTGTTGGCTGTGCACTCCCTTCTAAATTTATTTTAAAAGGAAAAAGGGGAGAGATTTTGCTAGTTGCTTCTCTGCTATTAGCAAGGTTCCATTTTTCTGGATATCAAGTTTAGGTTAGGTTTTGTTCCTTTTTTTCCAGATTGCCTCTAGTTTTTAAGCTTTAGGGCAAGTGCCTTAATTAAATGGTCAAGTCTCTGGCTGTTGTGGTATATTTAAATAGAATATAGTTTAGGTGTGGCTATTTAGATTTTCAGACTTGTATAATCGATATAGATTAATTAGAACTAGCAAGTGAGATTAAATTTGCGTGTTCATGATTTTAGGTTAAATAAAGAGGTTATAATAAGTTGTCTAATTGTAATTAATTTAATGTAGATCCTCAGACTATTAGGATTCTCCACAGCTACATGAGGGTTGGCTGTTGGGTGCAGATCAACTAACATCCCCTCCTCCTCTCTATTCTCAGGAGAAGTTTCTGCTAGAGATATTTCTTAATTTTAGAATAACCAATTCTTACTTTAACAACTCCTTCATTCATATTAGCTGATGACCTGTTTGATGGAATCAAAGGTTTGCCTCTACCATTTTTAAAATATCCAGAGGGAAAAATCCCAAACTGCTGAGGAGAATGATATTTTGCCAGTATTAAAGATGGAATCCATGAGATATTAAAATTTGATAAAATATGATCATGATGGATTGGGCTGTATATCCTTTTGACAGACCTAAGATTAACATAAGGGAATCCTAACAAGTGAGGTAAGTGTTCCCTTGCCTTTCATTTAGATGACCAGTCTATCCATTGTCCCTGAAATTTATAAACATCCAGGATTATAGCTTTTGGTACTAAAATGAGTGAGGTGGGAGATTCAGGGGCATGTGCTATTCTAGGTTTGTTCTCCTTTAATGGCTAAAGGGGTTGTCTCCGTCAGTTCTTTGTAGAACACAAATATCCTTGTTCCCCCTGTTTGGGGATTATAAAATCTAAAGTACTGGACTGCTTACTAAAGAACTGAAGTAATTGATCAAGTTTCTCATAGGTTTTACTCACAGTCTGAGCTATCAACAAAGTTTGGGAAGCCAAAAATGCAAAATCCTTAGAATGAATCATTGAATATTGTCCTTTGGAGAAATCTATTTCTGGTAACTTAGGTGTTGAGGAAAGAGAAATTTTAATCTCATTAATGATACTGGAATTGGCTAATAGTGGAGTTTTATCATTAGATAGCAAAGGAAAACTATGATTTGAGCAGATAGTGGGAGAAACCATCCATTCTACTTTGTTTTCTTTGGGGTGATGGGAATTCCTCAAAAGGGCAATTTCTTTTCCTCCCTATAGTAATAACCAGTGCTCTATTCATTTTAAAAAAAACCTATCCAAAAGAACTGAAAGCTCATAGAGCACATTTGTCAGCCAAACGAGTGTTGTGGGCGAGTCAGGAGAGAAGGACTCCTCAGAAGGAGAGGACTCTTCAGGAGAAGAGGAGTCCTCGATAGCCAGCTCTGAAGCAGCAGAAGCTGGCAAGCAGGAAGATGAAGTGCAGGCTTGTCAGAGTTCACAGCAGATGCAGAGTCACCAGCACCTTCCAGCCTTGTTCCAACAGATGAAACCCAAGTGGTTGTTTCCAGCCCTCCAGTTTCATCCACACCCTTTGAGCACTGGAGACAAAGCCTTAGAATGCAGCTCCAGGAGAGAAGATGAAATGCATGTCTTCTGGCCTGACGACAGCTGCTTGCTGATGATGAGTAGCTGCAGGGTTTCTCCCAAGCAATTGGCTGCAAGTAAGAACTTGCAGGAGATGCCTATAAAAACCAGTCAAAGGAGACTTATGGATGTGGAAGCAGCAAGTCACCACCTGGTGGACTCTGCAACCACAGCTTCTGACTCTGGTTTACTCCTGTGATCTTTGGACTGGCTTTGGACTGGGATATCTGACCTGTTTGCTCTTGTATATGACCTTGGACTTTTAGACCTTGCTTTCTGGACCATGCTCTGAACTGGATTCTACTCTCTGGTAACTCACCTTCTGGACTAAATCTCAACTCTGACTTTGCTTGTACCTAGGCTTTGAAACCAAGCAAGCTAGGCTACACTTTAAAATAATAATTATGTAAAAGATATTTTTTTAAAAAATAAATAGGAACACAATATACAGCTTGTAACTTTATCTTCAGGAAACACAGGAAAACATTGCCATGCAGATAACTGAAAAACCAGAACTGTAGGGATTTTTTTTAAAAAATGGAGAACCAAACAATAATAGAGCAGAGGGCTTAATAATGCCTTTCCCAATCAGGTGAGCCAACTAAGCTCCACTCTAAAACAATAACAAGAGATAATAATAATACTTAAAATAAATAGGTTAATAAAAAAAGAAAATAATAAAACACAATATATAACCAACAACTGTAGATGGGGGGGGGGGGGAACCTACCCAAACTCTAGCTGTTCCCATTTTAAAACCAAAGCCAAACCTCAGCCCATTAAGCCATGGCTCCCCCCAAAAAAAATTGAACCAGGGGCAAAGGCTCTGCAGGCTTTAGCTCAGGGCCATTCCAAAAGGGGCTCAGCAAAAAACCAGCATAGCATAATACCTGCTGTTTCCAAAAAATTTAAAAAATGTTTCCAAAATGCCAGCACAGGTCAAGGGGCCAGCTGGTCAGTTCAAAATGGCAAGGGGCTCCACTAGGGCACCAGCCAATAGCAACTGGACTCCCCCAGGCTTTAGTGCTGGACAATTTGGCTGTTCTTTTTGGGATTGCCCAAACATTGGCGTGACAATCCAAGCATTTTCAATTAGGGTGTTACAATACAGTCCCTGAGCCTTCCACCACTCTTAAAACATCCGGAAGGAGGAGGAGAGCCAGTTCCTCAGCAAAGTCTGTTTCATCTTGTGACTCCAAGGATGACACCTCACAGAGCTGCCCCCCACCCCCAGAAGAGCTGTGCCAGGCATCATAAGTTTTGGAAGGTAGTGAGAGAATGTGACACGTCTTGCAGTGACATTGAGTCAGGTGAGTCATCCTCTGAGGAGGATGCTGCACTTGGGGGGGGGGAAGGCTTGGTTAAGGGACCCTTATCCCAAGCTTTCTTGTGTGGCATTAAGGCATAGGGGTGGTGATGCTGGCCCAAGCATGGTATGGGGGCGGGTTCTTATCAATCAGATGCTATCAAGGCTGCCCCGGCCTATAGTGATTTTGAAGATGCCCTAGGAATTCACCTCACCTGTAAAGTCCGGGAGCACTTCCTGGATAGTTATTATGTTGATGATTTTTCACTCCTTCATCCTGACTCCTGAAGGGGATGAAGGCAAGTGGGGGCTATTTAGGCATGACATTCCTTGCAGGGTTTGCTGGGAGTATAATCAGTGTAAGTGTAACTGCCTAAAATGCAAATATGAGCATAACTGTGAACCGTGGTTTGGCTCGCATCCCTGGCTGTCATGTTTCCATGACAGGGGGCAGCCATTTTTGGACAGCCTGATCCTCCTCTAATGTTAATGCCAAAACAGAAGGAGGATCAGGTACCGGTTTTGCCACTGGCAATGGAAAATAAATTCATTGTTGTTAAAAACTGGAATTTGGGCTCAGCTCACACACCCATCCACCCCCCCCCCCCCCAAATTTTGATTCAATTATTAGCAGATTATCCTGATAAGGCCAACACCAGAATGCTGCAGGAGGGGTTTACTTATGGTTTCTGTATTCCTTTCATTGGTCCCTAAATTGCCACTGATTATGGCAAACTCAGATCAGCTAGGGATTTGCTTGATATGAGCATAAAGTAGCCAAGGAATATGTTGAGGTCTGGGTAGCAGGCCCCTTAACGTTTCTGTCTCCTTTGCTAACTGAGGGTTTCTTCCTTATGGGTGGATACAGTCCCTGAGCCTTCCACCACTCTTAAAACATCCGGAAGGAGGAGGAGAGCCAGTTCCTCAGCAAAGTCTGTTTCATCTTGTGACTCCAAGGATGACACCTCACAGAGCTGCCCCCCACCCCCAGAAGAGCTGTGCCAGGCATCATAAGTTTTGGAAGGTAGTGAGAGAATGTGACACGTCTTGCAGTGACATTGAGTCAGGTGAGTCATCCTCTGAGGAGGATGCTGCACTTGGGGGGGGGGGGAAGGCTTGGTTAAGGGACCCTTATCCCAAGCTTTCTTGTGTGGCATTAAGGCATAGGGGTGGTGATGCTGGCCCAAGCATGGTATGGGGGCGGGTTCTTATCAATCAGATGCTATCAAGGCTGCCCCGGCCTATAGTGATTTTGAAGATGCCCTAGGAATTCACCTCACCTGTAAAGTCCGGGAGCACTTCCTGGATAGTTATTATGTTGATGATTTTTCACTCCTTCATCCTGACTCCTGAAGGGGATGAAGGCAAGTGGGGGCTATTTAGGCATGACATTCCTTGCAGGGTTTGCTGGGAGTATAATCAGTGTAAGTGTAACTGCCTAAAATGCAAATATGAGCATAACTGTGAACCGTGGTTTGGCTCGCATCCCTGGCTGTCATGTTTCCATGACAGGGGGCAGCCATTTTTGGACAGCCTGATCCTCCTCTAATGTTAATGCCAAAACAGAAGGAGGATCAGGTACCGGTTTTGCCACTGGCAATGGAAAATAAATTCATTGTTGTTAAAAACTGGAATTTGGGCTCAGCTCACACACCCATCCACCCCCCCCCCCAAATTTTGATTCAATTATTAGCAGATTATCCTGATAAGGCCAACACCAGAATGCTGCAGGAGGGGTTTACTTATGGTTTCTGTATTCCTTTCATTGGTCCCTAAATTGCCACTGATTGTGGCAAACTCAGATCAGCTAGGGATTTGCTTGATATGAGCATAAAGTAGCCAAGGAATATGTTGAGGTCTGGGTAGCAGGCCCCTTAACGTTTCTGTCTCCTTTGCTAACTGAGGGTTTCTTCCTTATGGGTGGAATTTAGGCTTATTCACCACCTCTCACACCCCAAGGATTGATCATTGATTGATGCCATTCCCCCTGAATTTTGTTGTGTGTGTTATGCCTCTTTTTGATAAAGTGGTTAATCTGGTAAAATTGTTCTCATGGCCAAATGTGACATACAGCCTGCAATCTGGCTTTTACCTGTTCATCCAGATGACTTCTTTGCCTGATGAAAAATTGTCTACAATTAGGGCCTTACTGCTTCAGGTCATAGAAAAGAGGGGGACAGCACACTTAAAGAGATTTAGGCTCTGCTAGGTCATCTCAATTTTAAATGCAGGATTGTTGCCCCTGGACAAGCTTTCTGTGCTCAGCTCGTGAGATTTACTGCTGGTGACTCCACTCCTCACCATCACATTAAGGTTACCCAGGGGCTTAGGGTGGACTTTCACATGTGGATTGACTTTCTGGAAAAATTTAACAGGGTTGTGATCTGTCAGGCTTCTTTATCACCTGATGAGACATTACAGACTCACTCAGATGTGGCAGGTACTTGGGGTTTGGGGTATATTTTGCAGGTCATTGGTACACATAGCAGGGGACATCACATTGGGAGGAGACTGGCATCTTGAGGGATCTTACTTTCTTGGGGTTTTTTTTCCAATATTGGTGGCAGTGGTCCTTTGGGGAGATCTGTTTTGTAATGAGCACATTGTATTCTGGTGTATCAGTCAGGCCATGGTTAGCATTATCAACAGGCAGTCATCATGCTCTAAGAACATAAGAACATAAGAGAAGCCAATGTTGGATCACGCCAGTGGCCCATCCAGTCCAATGCTCTGTCACACAGTGGCCAAAAAAAGCAGGTCATGAGCAGATTTGTTCTCACCTGTCTTGGAAATAACATCTCTTTTTCAGCAAAATATATTGCAGGGAGCAGTAACAACATCACAGATGCATTGTCTTGATTTCAGGAACATAGTTTTCAAGCACTGCCCCCCCAAAGTGCCGCAACACCCAGACCAATTCCTGGAGGATCTGTGGAGCTTGGGAACGTTTGATTTTATAGCATTTGGTTCCCTTGTCCCGTCCTCTCGCAGGTCATATGACTGTGTTGTCTCCTGCTTTTTCTTTATCCTTCAATCTTTAGGATGCAGTACATCCTTCCCAGTCTCTAAGGTTTTTATACTTCGTTACATGGGCCACCTGTAGGAGTCTGGCCTCGCATCTAGGACAATATCTCTGCAACTAGCAGCTGTATCATTTTACAGCAAGGCTTTAGGCCATTATGATCCTTCTAACTTTTTCCTTGCCCAGCAGGCTCTGGGGGGTTGGAAGAGGGTTTCTCCACTAGTTCCTGACTCATGTACACCCATCACTACAGAAATTTTACCTGGCATCATTTGACTTCTGCCATGGGTTTGCTGGGCATCCTTGGATGGTCACCCTGTTGAGGTCACCCTGGCATTTTATGGTGCTGTGTGTAGCAGTGAGCTCTCAGTGTCTTCACACCATGCATATTCCAGAAGGGCCTTGTCTTTTTTATGATAGCTCTCTACAGGGCCTTAAACTCAGTATTTTCCTGCAGCAGTAAAAAAATGGACCAACATCACAAGGGTTCCCAGGTATTGTTACAAGTTTCTCTCAAAGGACTGCCTTGTCCAGTCCAAGCCATATCTAATTACTTGGCCTTGAGACCAGTTTTATCTGGTCCCCTCCTTATTCATGTTGATGGCTCCTGTCTTTTTCAGTTTCAGTTTGCCAGCATTTTGCATAAGTGTCTGTTGGCAATGGGTTTGCTGCCAGCTGATTACAGCATCCACTCTTTTTGCATAGGAGCAGCCACTGTGGCTTCCGAAGCTGGGCTCTCACCAGGCAAGATTAACGTCACTGAGTGATGGCACTCTGCACCATATCGTACTTACATTCACTCTCAGTCCAGCTAATCATAATTAATGTCTGAGTCTAGTCCCTACAGGTATGTGTAGAAAGGTCAGTACCATAGGGCACAGCATTATTTTTGGGGCTAGAAGATATGCACCCTCATCTGGCTGGGAAAAATCTTTGGACCTCAATGCCCAACTTGGAAATAGCCTGGGTGGCTTGCAGAGAAATCTCTTCTAGATGCCATCTCCAACCAAGTTTTTAATAATGGCCCTCCTGATGCTTTAGAGATTCAGCTAGGAGAAAACAACACCTGCGGAGAAAGGTGCTATGCTGCTGTGCTCCATCATGTCTGATCTTCAGATCCTTGCGCTGTGTCTACCAAATACAAAGTTATTCGGTCAGAGCTTCTGGAATGCTATGTGTGGATAGGTGCCATTGCAACAGATAAAATGGACTTGACCAGGAGAAAGGTCTGCAAGGCTGTACAGAAGCTTATCACATCCTCTAGGGGACATTATCAAACATACGGACATTTCTTTTTGACAAACAGCACTTTTCAGGGATGATGGTGTTTGCCTCTCAGAGTGGGGTATGGACACTTCACTGTACAGTATCTGTCATGGCTTGCTTTGTTGGTTTCAGGTTTAGGAGCATTGGTGGGAGCTGGGTGGGGCACCCCCCTGTTTTGTGGTGGATTGGGCATTGGGACGAATCCATTTTGCAGAGGAGGGGCCTGTGTGCTCACCTTTTCTGGTTGAGGACTCCCTTAAGGGATCAGGGTAGAGCAGATGGGGGCAAGGGGAATGTGATGAATTGCACATGAAAAGCAGGTTTTAAAATGTTGCTAGTTCAGAGAGACTGGGAGGTAAGGAGTTAATCTTCCCTGAAGTGGAGGGCTTGTTTAATTGGTTGCTCTACAAACTGTCTGATTGGCCAATATCAGCTAAGAGAAAGTTTATGAGCAGCTGTGTATTGGAGGTAAAAGAGGCTTTCATCTGGGGTCAGCAAGCCATTGAGTCAGCTTCTGATAGAGAAAGAGATGGCTGAGTCAGTAGTTCTGACAGGATTGGTCAAACAGGTTCTTCTTCAGAGAAAAGAGAAGTGACTCTTTTGCCCTAATTGAATAAGAACGACTCTGAGGGAGAATTGTGATTCTAAGTCCAGCAAGCTAAAAACTCATTTACACAGACATCAGTACTGGTAGAGAGATTTGGCAATGGTGACTAGTTTGTTAGGCTGTAACTCCCAGTCAAGCTAAACAGAAAAGGATTATTGCTTCTTAGGGAAAAGAACAGCAATTCCTGTCAATTAAAAAGGGTTGAGCTCTGAAGAGAACCCTGGTCTGTGGTGAAAGAAATAACGCCTCAGGAGTTAAGTGTTTTTAAAAAGGAAAATAAAAATAGGTACTCTAAGAAAGAACAATTTTCTAGGAAACCCTGTGAAGCAATATTGAAACTGCTGAAATATACTAAGCAAAATACCTCTCACTGAAAAGATCTAGAAATCCCTGAAAATAAGCTACAACACAATCTTGTTTGTCTTGTTTGTCTTAAGATTTGTTCTTGTACAAAATATAACTTTTACCTCAGTATTTCTAAACCTTGCCTTTCCTATACATGTTCCCTGCCTGTTAAATAAAAAGTTATAGTCTCAAGTGCCATTTCAAAGGGTTTAAGACAAGAGGGCTCTTGCTTTTCCCTCAGGTTCCTGTGCTGGGTCCAGAGTCAAAATATAGTTCTGTCAAAGGGAGGGCAATGAAATCTTTTAAGACAAAGTAGAAATAAACACTGGGCAGCTCTGACACAGAAGGGAATGAAGTTTTGGTGGGAAAAATATGCCTGGGAGTTGGGAAGTGAAAGGGATCCATCATATGGAACCACTCAGCGGCTGGCATTTAGGTGGCCCCCCACTGGTATTCCAACTCCAGGGCTTTGTTCCCCCCCAGCAGGCGGACTGGGGGAGGGGTTTATCAGGCAACAGGTGGGTTGTCCGCTCTTGGATCTATCCCTATGCTGCATCAGTGGGTCTTATTCTGATTCTAATAAAGCTGTGGCCAATTGTAAGCCCCAAAATGTCTGGTTCTGTGTTCCTTCTGCATGCTCTTTCCCTAATAGGCCCTTGGCCTACAATGCCTTTTCTGAAATTCCCTCAGTTCTCTGCACCCTTTGCCTTTCTATTCCTCAGACTAGTCTCATCTATTCCTCAGTTTCCCCTGTTTCCATTCTATGACCTAATGTCCCTCTTGCTTCACCATCTGAGCCATCTCTCCCCCCCCCCCAATTGGTTTTTCAATCCTCAGCTTCCTGTGTTTGTGGTCCAACTTCCAACCAACAGCATCATGCATCTCTCCTGGTTCTAAGCCCAGTGAAAACATTTGCCAATATATTTTGTGACTGATCCAACTATTTAAACAATTGCCTGGGAAATGGACAAGTGGTGCAGTGTACTGTTAGGTAGGGATATGGTGCAGCAATGTGTCAAACAGCCACAAATGGGCTGGCAAATGGTCTGTCAAAAAAAGGGAGGAGGCTCCCTGTTCATGATTGGTATTGTGATATGAACTGGCAGGTATTCAAGCAAATCTGCATTCAAGTTCATATTTTATAACACCTCAAAAGTCCAGATCAGCACCTGAAAGTCCAGCAAATCCACCAAGGCTAGTCACTAGAAGAGGGGTGGGAAGGGGGAAGAGACCAGGCAAAAATACCTGTATGCAAGATATGGATCATCCTGAAGTGCTGATTCTCTCAAATCTTGACCTTTGGCTATTGCAGACAAGGTATCCAATGCCCAACCATTTCCACAACAGTGTTCCTTATCACCATTCCTTCAATAGGGACAAAGTTGTTGCCGGTAGTGGGGCTTTTTTCTCATATGAACTGAACTTCCATTGGAGAGTGAGCCAGAAAGCATTTTATTATTGACACCTTCACCAACAGTGCCTAAGAGAGCCAAAAGCCACCCCAAAGAAAATCAGATGCTTGCAGCATCACAGAAACTGATCCGCAATTATCCATATGGCAGGGAATGCATGAAAGGAAAAGGATTGTGCCCACTTGCTTTTCACTTCTCCAAAACATCCCACTCATTTACTCAAACTGTGAAGAGATCCTGCAATGCATACAAGTTGTATGCAAGATCAGGTGAACGTGTGTAGGTCAACAGCAGGACCACTAGGCTTGACTTTGACCTGACCTTCTTGTGTTCATTCCCATCTGTCTGAATACAAGAACATCCTAGGCATTCAGTCTCTCCCTGGGGGGCAGCAGCCTGGAATCAGGTTTTTCTGTATCCAGAACATGCCACCCCCCCATCTATCTTGCAATTTGTATAGTCTCATTATTGAGCATAGTCTCAGACAGTCTCAAAGTAAGTGTGTCATCACCCTCATTCTTTTCATGCAAATTTTAAAATCATGTTTTCATTAATATATTTGGCTGTAATTGTACAAATAATATAAAATCCAACATGTTCTTTTTACTTGCTGTTTTTCACTTCACTGGTGGTTTTGCACTCCTCCTTTCCCCCATTTTAATCTGTCTGCATTTCCTTTGGGCAGCAAGCCATTCCAGTGGGGTGTATAATTTATTTTCTGCTATGGTTCCTTATCACACACTGATGAGTTGATTTTGTTTTTCTTTTATCATTCATTCAAATTATTGTTTTCCTTTGGTGATGGATTTTGCTGCTGCTATGTGTACTTATTACTTGTGTTTGTGGCAGGGATTCTTGGCTCAGATTTGAGAAAGACTGTATTAAATGTTGTCAGAGGGGGAAAAAACAAAAATGAGACAGAAGCATGAATAGGAGAACAATGAATAGGACTGAGTGAGCAGCTTTTAAAAAGAATATTAATTGTCTATTTGATTGAATTGAAGCAAACATTTTAAAATTAAAAGATTGGATGTGAAATCATAGTGTAGAAACGGAGAGCCTTGTAAAACCACCAAAATCCAATTGGGGGAAAGTGATGTTGAAGGCACTGCCAGTCACCAAGCTGTAAGAGTATCAAGGATACTTAGGACAGCCAGCCTTCCAGCTATAGTGGGAGACTGCCAACTTTGGGCCTCCTTTGCTGCTCTGCCAGTTGACAAGGTGGTGGGAGGATAATGAGAGCAGAATTCAGCATGGCGGTTAACATCCGTCTGGCATGAAGTGGAAGTGATATCAGTGCAACATAATGATGTCACTTCTGGTTTGCAACAGAAATGATGCTATGGCCTTGGTGTGGTTCTTATAAGGTAGGTCCTTCACCCTACAATCTCCTGTCAGATGCCATTGCTGGGCTATGCCCCTAAGGGGGTTCAATCCTGAGCAAGACACACTGCCAAATGCGTCCTAGGTTCCCTAAAAGCCAGTATGCAAAGCTTCCCAGCCATTCTGGGCAAGTTTGGACTCTCATTTTGAGTCCAGACACTTATCTGGTGGTGGCACCAGAAAAGCCCTTTCCAAATTACATTAACTGTATAGAGGGAGAGTGGTCAAACAAACTGCCCCACACCTTCCTAAGCACAAACTCATGTGCACTTTGGTTCCATTTTAAAAATTAGCAATCCTGATCACAGGGCCAGGTCCTATGTGTGAAAAACTATGTATGTCAGTAGACTCTGTCTCAGGAGCTGGCAATCACAGGGGACAGGGTTAGCATGTGATGCCTTCTCCCTGCCTGTGTGCTTTGTTTCCAGCATATGTAATATCATCTGCAAAGAGATAATGTGGGAAGCCTGAACTTCTGTTCTCCGAATTCTTCAGTCTGAGGTTACAACTAGACTTGATGGTGTTCCAAAGCTAGACCCAGGGATACCCCTGCCATTTTAGTGCATAATGGGAGATTTTTAAAAGCCGCAAGGGCCTGATCCTGATTCCTTTATATACTGTATGAGTTTGGATGGTTGCTCTAGGGCCAAACAGGAATTTTTTTTGTTCTGTCTTTAATTGACCTTGAGTTTGTGCTTTATTCACCCGCTTCCTCTTGTATGACAGGGAGGAGTTTAGAAATGACCCTGATCAGAGTAGAAAGGTAAGACCCTAATTAAGGAGGCAGGTTTAGTGTGGGCTCATTGTTATGTTTAGGGATGGGCACAAACCAGTTCATGAAGTAAAGTTCATCATTAATTTTGGATGGTTCATGGTTTACAAAGCAATGTTTGTAGATGGGTGCCAGACATGAACATTCCATGAAATTTGGTGATGTTTTTAGTGTTTGGGGTGGTTTGTGAATGAATACATTTCCAGACACACTGTCACTGCTCATTTAAACTGTTTACAAAACTCCAAGACTGTTATCCGAATTGCTTTAATTTAAGATTAGCAATTGGCAAATAACCTGGTTCTTAGCCAACTATACCAAGGTCCCGCCCCTTCCAGGAGTTCCCAGAAAATAGGCACTGAGGCAGAGGTCAGTTAACTGATGTTTACTGCAAAATGTTCTCAAGCATACAAAAACAGAATCACACACACTAACACACAAGTCCTAAGAAGTTTTAAGATAGAGAAATAGCACTTTTGCATGAGCAGGAGATTCGTTGGTTGGGAAATACGTTACCTGTCCTGGAGATGGGCTGTCCATTCCAAAAGAAGATTTGAGGGGTTGAAAGGAAAAATGGGGAGCGTGTCCTGAACCGGCAGAAACACACTCCTCTCTGTCTGCGCAGACCAGAGATCAAAGATGGAGGAAAGGTATTGGGATAGCAAGCTGGACTCAAGAGGGATAAAAGCAGATAGAGGTTGTAGAGGCTTAAGAGACTGATTGCATGGTGTGCAAGATCTTTTATTAGGTGAGTTTTGGGGCGGGCTACACTAACCACATCCCACTAACACACCCACCAGGTAGTCTGTCCCTTCAAACCCTACAATTAGTCAATGTAAAAAGAGGAGAGGATGCAGAGGGGTGGTCAATATTGCAACACTGGAGGCTAAACCGGAACTGACACCTGGGCAAGTCTGTGATGAGTCACCGAGCCATTCCATTGTTCCTTGATTGCCCTAGCCTGGCCAGTTGATGGGCGAAGATTAGTTGCCAGGTAACTTCACTTAGCATAATCTGTGCAGGAATGTTGGAGGGGGCTGGGGGTTGCCTAGCACGAGGTGACAGGAGAACCCTTTTGCAATGAGGTCCTTGTCTCTTTGTGTGAACTATGTCGGGTGCCTGCTTCCTGGAATGGACTAGAGCCTCTCACAGCAACAAAGAGTGCATGTAGTCCTTTAAAGCATAACATCCCAAAGTTCAAAACTTATGAACATTAAAGTCCATAAGAGCACATAATGTGCCTTGCTAGGCGACAAGACAACGAGGAGGAACTTCAAAGCAACAGGGGAGGTGCAATTATCCAGACTTGAGCTGTTTCCTTTTTCTCTGTGTCTCAGGTTTGTAAAAATAATTCATTGACAAGGAACTGACAAGGACACAAGTTTTATTGTTAAGGAAAATATTCTTGATCCTCAAATATCATAAATGAGAGATAGAGAAAGCCACATTTTGCTTTATTTCACACCATCCCGAATGGACTGGACTGAAAAGGCCTTTTCCACCACTACCAGAATTAGAACATATTTAGCATTGTTATGCTATATGACTTCAGGAACTAGAATCTGCCAAGAAGTCACAACAAATTGCTGCTGCAGGAAACCACTCTTGTCTAACTTTGTTGATTCTCTTGTCAAACTAAGGTAATTTGAACTAGGGCTTTTCTGTAAATAATAATAATAAATGCCAGTACTCATATATAAGGTTGTGTCAATTTCCACTAATCCCCCCCCCATATCAGTGATTACCATTTTAAAAAGTCTTATTTGAGATAGGCAGCAAGCTAATTTGTTTATTAGAAAGAGATGAATAAAACAAAACAATTTAAAGTCAACGCCTATAATACTATGTGTGCCCTGTCCATGATAGCCATGTGGCATATTGGATGAATGATCTTGATCTTGGTTGCCAGAGACGAATCCTTACACTTAAGGATCTTTTCTAGCTCCTTTTGGTTGATGATTGGGCCAAGGAATAGAACATCTTTATGTTTCAATTTTTTCATTGTCAACCTTAAAGTTGTGTAATTTCTCAGTAGTCATTATTTCTGTCTTCTTGATGTTCAGCTTTAATCCTGCTTTAACACTTTCTGCTTTAACCTTCATCAATAGTTGTTTCAGGTTTTCCCTATTTCTGCCAATAATGTTGTGCCATCTGCATATCTCAAACTGTTAATGTTCCTTCCACCAATTTTCACTACACCTTCATCAAAATCTAATCCACCTCCCATTATAACATGTTCTACATATAGATTGAAAAGATTCAATCTCTAAGCAAGAAATAGGAAGAAAGCATACAGGTTTTATACTGTCCAGCAATGGAAAATCAGTTACTGTACTATAACTTATCACAGGCTGCTTCTACCTGGCAGTTTTCCCCGGGTGGAACAGAGCATACCTCTTATAAAGTACTGGAGTTGGAGATGCATAACAATGAAATCAGCTCATAGTTTATTAAGTTGGAGAATATGACGTGAGGAACAGAGGTCCGAGGGTCTGCTTATATCCCCACTTGAGCCGTGCTCCCGCCCTCACCCAATACAGCCATATGTTGGGCAGGATATTTATGACTTTGATGTGGGAAAGGTCTAACAACACTGTGTTATGATATTCCTTTTGGTTAATTACACTTCTCACCACAAACACAGTCTGGAGGGGAACTTAAACTCAAAGGCAATCTGTGGGCAAAAAAATATATATCTGAAAGTGAAGACACCTGAGTCTGCAGAAAGTGTTTTACTGTAACATGGTAAAGAAAACTATGAATAGATAGGGCACTAGAATTGCAAAGTTGCTAAGATATCCATGAGTTGCATCATGGCAACACACCAATAAGTGGATAACACATACAGACAATTTAAACTTTCCCCCCAAGAGAAAAAGTTTAATAACTATAACTTCATTTGGGATTAAAAATCACAGAATATGGTGGTGGGGAACAAGCAGAGCACAGTAAGTGAAAAATATCTTCTTCTATTCAGTGACGGGAGAGATAAGGGAAATAAAACCTGGCCTTAGGTCAGGGATAACCTTCTGGCTTCCTTTACCAAAGTTTCTCTAATCTCCATCTTGTCCCAGTGCTGTGTGCATGTGTGTGAAAGAGAAAGGGAGCCAATCTTTAACTCCGGTGACAATATATAAGTCTCTACTTCCTGAAATTTTAGAAAGTGTGAAGATTTCAGAAACATGACCTGTCTCTAGACTAGACAGGTCATTAATATTTGTGATTTTTTGCTCCCTCTACAAAAATAAAACCGCACATACACAAACACATATTTGTTGGTTCTTAAATGGACAGTAGGTATTAAAATATTATTGTCAGGTCCACCCAAAAACTGGGTATACAAGAGATTGCTAAGAAACCAGTTTGGAAATGCTACATAACAATGATTTACATCTTTGTGGTTCTTTTTATAAATAACTTCAAGCTTTTTAATAACAAGTGCAGTACACATGAGCAACACATTAGACTGGCAAGGAAAAAACCCCACATGCCCACCTTTGTCAATAACTCTCCTAAACTTGCACTTTCTGAGAAAGTAAGAGGAGAAACTATGCAAAGACTTTGCCCTATAGTTTATTTATATAACCATTCTAAGGGGGTTAGAGCCAATGAATTTTCTGCTGGGGAGTAGTAGTAATAAGTCCTTTTAGGTTACCAGAAAGGCTATGCTGGGTATCATAGGACCTGCATGGATAAAAGTAACATGAGGTGGTAGCTGCAGTGAGGAACAGAACTGGTAGTTCTGAGGATACCATGGGCATTTTCAAGTTAAGCCAGAAGGCATGAGGATACTATGGAGGAGAGGTAAATGCTGTAAGCTACTTTGGAGCACAATATGGGAAAGGGCACTCTAAAAATGAAGTAAATATGAAAAAATGAATAGGTGAGATTGAGTGAAAAAATTGTCTAGATCAAGCCCATAGATCCTGTGGATCCTGTAGATTATGAGCAAATGCTATTTGCCCTTTTGTGCACCACTAGAACACCAGTGCCAGCTCTTGAAGCGGGCACCAGCATTTGCCCGCCCCCACCTCCTCAGATGGAATCAAGGCTCAGCATGGGAGCCCTGACCAATCAGGGGGTGTCTGGCTGGCCAAATCTGATGGTGGTTGCCATCTCCTGACCATTCCAGCCCAGTGCAAGCTCAGAAGTGGACCAGTGCAGTGTGACTGGGCTTTGAGGAGGTCCCTCATGGCTCATTTTCATCTGACCAGTGAGTATGCCAGCTAAAAAGGCACCGCAGAAGAAGGGGGCCTGGCTAAGAAGGCATCCAAACAGATGCTGCCGGCCATATTGTTCTCTGAGAGGAGGATGGTGAAGCGGTGAGGAATCACCTGTGTGACGATGGACCACCTTACCCAGAGCAAGGTGGTGAGGGACCATCTCCAGAGAGATGGTGAAAGAGACACACGGAGACAAAGGTGATGCGAGGCATGAAATCAGGGCTTTGAGACCCCTGCTTTTATTTGCGGTCCTTGCTTCATCAGTAGTTCATCATTTGCTTAGTCAACAGCAGGATGTACATGTTGTACATGATATATGAACTATGTTGCTACAGGATACCGTTCTTGTGGAAGGGGAGTTTTACATCAGCTTATTGCCTTTTTGAAGGCTGATTAGTAATGATCTACGGTTATGTTCTCTGATGTAATGCCTGAGCGAAAGAGGAGTTCTTTGTTCCCTTTCAGATGTGGTTTGCGAACACCTTGAAGATATCTAGTTATCTTTTTAGACATGGTATGCCAAGGCCTTGAGATAACTAGAGACAATTATAGAACTCCTTCAGGATGGCCCCTCCCTGCAGGATTTGGCAGCCAAGATAGAGGCCCTGGAAAGGGCCAAGGTGGAGAAGCAGAAGCCTGGTGGTGCTGGAACATCAGGTACAGCCGCCACACCTAAGCACACCAACTCCACAGCCTGCAAACATGAAATGTGTTCCCTTTATGCCAGGTTGGCACAACTGCAGGAGTCTGAAGATGACAAGGATACCCAGTCAATGGGTGGCAGAGTGAGAGTGGTACAGGGTGACCAGTCAGGTGAGTCAAGGCCAGCTCTGGGGGGTGGGGTCCTGTTGTTGAGGCAATGCCAGTTCCTGCTTTCTCCATGCCCTACCCACTTATGGGGGCAGGGATGTGGGGCTTGCAGGAGGATGGGATCAGGGGCAGCCTGACCCCACCCCATGGCCCACTGGCTTACAGCCAGCAGTGACAGGAATCTGACACTGTGGGGCAGATGTGGCGGGGCCGATGTGGCGGGGCCTAGGACCTTCACCTGTACTGGGTGCGCATTACGGGGCTGTGCCCATACTGGGTGTGCATTATGAGACCACATCTGTGCCAGACACACCATCCAGGGCCACAGGGCAGGCGCCTTGGTGGGGCGGGGTGCCACACAACCTGACAGCAGATCTCCCCTATGCCTATATGGACTGGTCTCTTCCCCTGGGGGATCACCTGCTTCCATCCACAAAGATGAAGATATGGAGGGGGGAGTATGTGAAGATATTTATACTTCTTTTTAGGGATGTTGAGGTAAAGGCAAGCATGAGGGATGACTCCAGGGGGCTCAAGAAAATGAAGCGCATGCAAATCAACAAAACTTTGACAACTGGCTTTTGGCTTACACCATTTACATGGGAATGGTGATGCAGGTCCACCCTGGTGAGGGGCTTGTGTTGGTGAAATATCAGGACCTCATATACTGGACATATAAAGAATACTCTGGGGCTGCTTAGCTACACTATGATGAGATATTCTGATCATGAGTGGCATTGGATCCATCTCTTCCTTGGGATCAAGAGCACCAACAGCTCTGGTCTCAATGCATGGGCCCCGTGATAGCCATTCCAGGCAGGTATGTGGATAGTGGACACCTGGTAGTTCAGTCACACATTGAAGCCAGGTGAAGAGCTGGCAATAAGCAGTGGGTTCAACCCCACCTAGTCTGCTGGGACTTCAACACTTCAAAGTGCTCCAGGAAGCCATGCAAGTTCAGGCACACTTTAGCACATGCAGGGGCATGCACCTGACATCTCCTTGTAGGAGAGGTGGGGGAAGGGTGGCCCACTGGGGGGGGGGGGAAGGCTGGTGGCACCAAGAAAGCAAATGGGGACACTTCTGGGAAGTCTGCACAGCCTAATTAAACTTGAGGTCTTACAGGAGAGGCTGCAGGGGTACTCCCAAAGAAGGGATGCAGCGTTCCTGAAAGAGGGGCTCTGGGAGGGGTTCCGAATCCCTTTTGAGGGAGGAAGGAAACATAGCATGAAAAGGAATTTGAAGTCTGTGGTGGGGCTGGAACACATTGTGCAACAAAAAAATTGATAAGAAGGTATGGGACAGTAGGGTGGCAGGTCCATTCAAGGAGTTGCCCATGCATAAGCTGCAAATCTCCCTGCTGGGGGTGGTGCCTAAGCAGTCCCAGGTGGAGTATCGGCTGATTCATCACTTATCCTACCTACATGGGAACTTGGTGAATGATGGGATCCCAGGCAATCTGTCCATGGTGTACTGTCTTTCAACAGTGCAGTGATGATGGTGGCCCACTGTGGGAGGGGTGGGTTAACAGGGAAATGTGACATCAAGTCGGCTTTTCGCTTACTGCCAACACATCCTGGGGACTTGAAGCTGTTGGGTTTTGCCTTTGGCAGCCGATTCTATTACAACATGGCCCCGCCTATGGGGTTTTTGATTGCTTGCTCAGGATTTGAGAAGTTTAGCTCCTTTTTTAGAATGGGTCTTTAAGCAAAGAAATGGTTCCAAAAGAGTCACACACTACCTGCATGATATTTTGTTTGCAGGGGGAGCTGTGTCTAATGAGTGTCAGAGTTACATGGAAATCTTTCAGAATCTGGCTGCAGAGTTGGGAGTCCCCCTGGAGCACAAGAGGTTACAGTAGTGGGGCTGGTATCATTACTTGAGTGGGCCTGCTCTCAGAGGAGCCTGATCCTGAGGGAGTGGCAGGTGCTGCTTGGCCACTTGAATTTGGCTTGTAATGTGGTGGCCCTGGGACGAGTATTCATCAGTCGGATCTGCAACTGCCTGAAAGGGGTCTTCCCATTAATATTTTATTTTATTTTATTTTCACAATGTGAATACCTGAAAGGGGTCTTGAACCCTTACCACTGGGTTTGGGGCTGGGGTGGGGAGATCAAGGCTGACCTGTATATGTGGCTGCGCTTTCTAAGAGTGTACAATGGGATGTTCTTTTGGTGTGGCACAACACTTCTGGAGGCTTCTCTCCAGTTCTCCTCAGATGCTTCAGGCAGCCTGGGGTTTGGAGTCTTTCTGGGGGAAACTGGTGTGTGCAGCATTGGCTACAGGACTGGGTAGATCTGACTTTTCCTGAATTCTTCCCTCTGTTGGTGGTGATCCCCTTGTGTTGATTAAGTTCTGGTGTGATAACCAGGCAGTAGTGCAGGTGGTCAACAAGTTAACCTGAAGGTCCCCCATGGTTATGCAACTGAAAAGGGAATTCATCCTACATTGCTTATGGTATAATAAGCAGAGCATGTGCTTGGCATGCACAACAACATCACTGATGCCTTGTCTCGCTTCCAAGGAGACCAGTTCAGGAAATTGGTTCCAAAGGAAAACTGGGACCCAGAGCTGATGCCGGAGACCTTGTGGAGTCTTGGCAGTGCAAAGTCAAGCAAGCAGTTGAGGCATTGCTAATGCCAGGTACAAGGATTGTGTACAAGAGGCACTTGGAGGACTTCCACAGGTTCCTGAGCAGCCTGGGACTCAGCCAGAAGTGGCCAGTACCTGTTGACCATTTGTTCCAGCTTACAGTGGCAGTTAGGTCACACTGGGATGGTAGGAACTGGGTATTACTTGTATCATATGTGGCTTTGGGGGTAAATACTGTTACATTAAGGGTGCAGTGGTCCAAAAATGACCAGAGAGGGGCAGGGCAGATGGTTACCCTTTACAGGAACACTAGAGGAGATACTGTGCTTGGGGCTTGCTGGATGAATTGGCTTGCTGGATGCAAGTGATGGGGCAGAGGTCAGGCCCACTGTTCCAGCACGAGAGTGGCCTCCCTTTGACCCAGTATCAGTTTTGGTCCATGCTATGCCGGGCCTTGCTCTTGGCTGGACTGGTGGTGGTGGGACTTTGGTACTCACTCTCTTCACATTAGAGCGGCTTTGACAGCTGCTGGGCTGGGATTTAGTCTCTTGGAGGTCCAGCATTTGAGCTGTTGGAGGTCCTGGGCATACCGGGTCTATGTGTGGAAATGGTCATGGCTGATGATGCATTTCTTTACAGGATGCGGCACAAGGACAGAGACCACCAGTGTACTGATTTGTGGGCATTCCATCATTTATGGCCAGGCAGAAGGGCTGGCAGCTTCAGTGTTGGTACCCAGCTGGGCATTGGAGACTGTGCCTCTGTTGAATGGCTGGGGAGGAGAAGAATGCATTGGAGCTAGCTATTACCCCTCTTTCATGACTGTCGGTCAACAAGAGTGCTTCCCCAGGTCATGTTGTGCATTTAGGTGAAAACAATCTGGGCACTAGGTCAGCAGTCTCCTTGCTGACGGAGGTCCTGAGGAATTTTATGACACTCAGGCAGTAGTTCCCCAGTACAGTGTAGGTCTGGTCAAATATGTTGCCTCGGTGAATCTGGAGGAGAATGCACCACCCATCCTGGGTGGACAAAGCCTGGCGCTGGGTAAACAACATCATAGGTTGGTCTGTGATCTCAGGGTGTTGGAATTGTTATTCCACATCCCAGGATCAAATTCTTGTTGCTGCATCTTTTTGAGAAACACAGCTCTCTTTGTCAGATGACAACAAGAGTTATGTTTCTCAAAAGCTTATGCTACAATAAAGTTTGTTAGTCTTAAAGGTGCTACTGGGCTTTTTATTATTTTTTTAGGAATAAGTGAGGGACCCCTCTATTACAATTAAGACAGAAATGGTGGGGGGGGGACATAATTATTATAAAGATGACTCCCATTTCTTTATGTTGCCCACTATTATTTTCTCTTTGCTTTATTTCTCTGCCTGCAAACTAATGCAACTGCAGTGACTGGTTTTAGTAACATCATCACATTTCTGTGTGAGATATGAAGCAGGTTTTCAGCTGCAGGTTAGGCATTGGGGTCCAGGGACTTGGGTAATTCTCTCTTGTAACTAAGCTACCACAGAGTTTGATTAGTGATGAAGAGGAATGTTTTTAAGGGGGCAGTTTTATGGTCACACTGTTCCATATGTGCCCATCTGTACACTTAGACTGACAGGGAATGTTCCCCCTGTGTAGCTTTTCCCTTCCTCTCTTGTTTATAATGTCAACAAGATTATTACCAAGTTCTGCAGTGATTTACTGCACATTGTTGGCAAAATAGCAAGAAGCTTTTTCAGCACTCTACATTGTACTATAAGAATATTTATGGAAGGAAAGTCTGGATTTTCTAGGCATTCCTCTAATGAGTGTTCAGTCAAATTTAAGGCCTAGACTTAGGAAACACCATGTCAGCAAATAATAGAACTGGACAAACATCACCTTTTTTGTTCCTTTTGTTTTCAGATTTTGTCATTGTGAGCGGTTTTGGTCTGCCAATTTTTTATGCTAGTATTGATAATTGCACAATATATCCATGCAATTAAGATGTACGACATATATTATTTATATGTAATACACATACAGTGTACAACACTGATTTATTGATACTAAAATGCATACAGTTTATGAGGGAAATGAAGATAAAAATAAAGACTCTGGGTTCAATTCACACAAGGCAGAAGCAAAACTGAAATGGGCATTTTTGAGTGAAACCAGCAGGAATGAGGAAATCAATAGCATCCCAAGCAAATATATGTTCAGCACAGGGCATAAAGCTCACCACAGATAGTCTCACCAACCTCCAGGTGGGGCCTGGAATTCTCCCGGAATTACAGCTGAGCTCCAGACTACAGAGATCAGTACCTTGGAGGTGCTCTATGGTAGCACATCCCCACTTAGTCCTCCCTTATTCCCCGTCACTGCCTTCAAATCTCCAGGAATTTCCTAAATTCAAGTTGGCCTCCCTCATCACACAGGCACAATATAATAGCTTGCTTCTTTGTATCTGCATTATAACCAGACTAGAGAAATTATCCATTTACAACAGAGTGGGCCAATAACTCTTCTGGTGGACATTTTCTGTTATGGAATATGCCTAGGAGGAAGAGTCGTGGCTCAGTAGCAGTTGCATGCAGAAAGTTCCAGTGTAAAATTCCTTGCATCTCCAACTAAAAGGAGTAAGTAGTAGATGATGTGAAAGATTCCTCCTTGAAACACTACAGCTGCTCCCCCTCAGATCAGAAGTACTGACCATGAGAAACCAGTGGTTTGACAGACAAGAAAGCTTCCTGTGCTTATGTGTACCAGCAGACCTATAGGCTGCATGTTCACTAGATTCAGAATTTGCTCCATCGCAAAAGCTGTTTTTCACTCCAGATGTTCAGTTTTTCCTGTATCTTGTGCAAATCAAATTGTGAATATTTATTTTGATGCCATCTAGTATTTCGTTGCAAGGATGTTAAAATGTTCACTTTTTCCAATATGTCTGTGTTTTGCAGTGAGAAGAAGGAATCAGGACAATCTGTCTCCTCCCTCTTGCGCTAGCAAAACAGGCTAATAGACAGTAAGCTCTCTGCTTGCACAAGAGTGGGTCAAGTTTGCCCAGTTTGTCTCCTCATTGTAGCTTCCCATGCTCTATTCATTTTGCCCAAGAGGATCTTTTGCTCCTTATCATTTTGGGATCACAATGGGCTGTTAGGGGAAGGATGGGGCAAGGGAATTTGCTGCCACACACTTCTCCTGCCTGCCAATGCTAGCAGCCAGCCCATACTATACATATAAGCACTGTTCCCTCTAAATTGAGTTAGTGTGAGCTAGCTCACAGTTTTTTAGCCTCCAGCTCACAGATTTTTGTCTTGGCTCAGGAAGGATGGCTCCAGAGCAAACTAATTTATGCAGCAGCCAAATCGCTCGCTCACAACTTTAATGCCAGTAGCTCACAAAGTAGATTTTTTGCTCACAAGACTCCACAGCTTAGAGGGAGCATTGCATATGAGTGGCATATAACAATACATGTCTTGGAAAGACATAACGTTAAGGTGCACACAATACAAATGAACCTGTAAAATTACCAATGAAAAACAGCTAATGAAAACAACTGACAAAATTATAAGCAAAAAGTTTTTTTTTAAAAAAAAAATGCTATCAGGATTATTTGTTTAGCCCCAGTGAGGTGTTTTGTGATGACTATGTATTGGATACAGCAAACTTTTTCATTGAATCTCACCCAATTCCATTCCCTTCTACAGCCGCCTGTCCCGAATGTCTTTGGTACATGCAGATCCCATGATCCTCAAAACAGCCTTTTTTTCTTTTTGGTATTCAAAGAAGATCCTTTCTAACCAGCAGAAAACGTGATTGGATCCTTTAAATGCTGTTGTAACTTTTGATTGTTCTTTGCATTGAGAATCTGCATAAATTGAAAAGCAGGTTATACAGTTCTGAATAAAATAAAGACACCACCCATAAAGACAATGAAAAAGTGAGATAAATACACATCTACTCATATGGAGATGCTTGAAAATGAAGACCTGAAACTGATCAGACTGTGAGGTATTCCCACCTGATTTCTCAAAAGCAAAATTTCCTATGAACAATTTCTGCTTCTGAAATAATATTCCTGTTACGAAATGTTCATTCTTCTAGTTTCTGGATTTGCTTACTTCACATTTACCGGTGTTCATTTTTAAATGTCACCTATCTTCCTAGCTTTTCCATCCTGTACCATTTGCAACCTCAAGAAATATTACTCCTAGGGTCCTGCATGGGGTAATTGCCACAAGCTGGGGGACTGCAGTGGGGAGGAGGAAGGAGAGGGAAAAGCTCTTTCCTGCCATTGATGGAAGACAATGAAGGAAATAATTTTCTCCTTCTCCAATGCAGGCTCCCAACCCATATAGTATTATTCTATGCGAGTCCACGTGCCCTGGAAATATACTTTTCTTGGGTTGGAAATGGCTGCTGGGGGGGTGGGGGGACCAGGAAGACTGCAGATCCTTGTACACTCCTAGCTCAGTCTTCATGCTGGAACCAACCCAATATTTTGTAGAAATGGATGTTCTTTCTCAAATTATTCTAGACCTAATTAGAAAGGTCTGCATATATAATTTAGCTCAAGCACACAGGGCGTTTTCTCACTAGCTTTCCCCCGCGGTTTACACCGAAGCTAGCACAGGAGCTTCTGGTCAGTTTCCCACCATTTGCTCCGTGCTCACAATTTCCTCCAGAGTATCACTGCACTGCTCCGGAGCTTCCCTGGAGCAAGAAAATCCTGCTAGAACAGGATTTTCTTGCTCCAGGGAAGCTCCGGAGCAGTGCAGTGATACTCTGGAGGAAATTGTGAGCACGGAGCAAATGGTGGGAAACTGACCAGAAGCTCCTGTGCTAGCTTCGGTGTAAACCGCGGGGGAAAGCTAGTGAGAAAAGGCCCACAGTTTCTTTTCCCTCAGAAACAATAGTTCCCCCCCTACAAATGGAATTTTGAAGGATAGAAAAGATTAACTGTCATGTCAGAAGTTTTCTGTGTCTATTTGCCCTGTGTACACCTATTAGGAATCTCCTGCTTGGTTTAACATGACTAGATAAACAGTGTTATCACTAATTAGCACTGAAGTGAATGGTCCCTGCACTTATCTTGACTCTTCTGGAGTTTGGCACATGAATGTCACAAACATTGCATTTCATGGCCTTGGAACCCACTGCTCACAATTTCTTCTCAGATGGATGGACTTTAACTCTCAAACGCTTATGCTTCAGTAAATCTGCTAATCTTTAAAGTGTCACAAGACACCTTTTTGTTTTTGCTGCAATAGACTAATACAATTACACCATGGGGAGCTGTGTGCCTATATAGATATATATAAACTAATCCCTACAAATTCCAGGCAATCTAAGAATGATAGCATTGGTATAATATTGACCCTTTGAGTATGATATTGATAGTAACTTCAAAAGTAATCCACAGAGGAAAATTACTGTGCCGTCCTATGCAGAGTTGCCCCAGTCTAAACCCATTAATTTCAATGGGTATAGACTGGAGTAACTGTGAAGAGAATTGCATTACTAGAGAATATGTATGAAAAACTCTTAGCCTAACCAGGTTCATAAGGTGAAAATAAAATAGAGGTGGGGTGTAATTTATGCTGCCTCATACTTATTGTAAGAAATGTGGGATAAAAATGTAGGTAGAAAGATGAGCTGGATAGACCATTTGAAATAAATAATACTGGCACCAACTAGCAAATGAATGAACAAAAAATATACTGTTGTCTGTTTTGCTTTTTGCTTACTTCATTTATAGTACACCTTTCTAATTGGTGCAGATTATACAATTGAAAACAAGAAAAACAGAAAATAAACTAACAATCATGATAACAGTGAGTTAAAAAAATTGACAATGTGTGGAGAACCCACAAAGACTTGCAGGGAGTATCTCATTTTTCCTCCACTACTATTTCATATTTTTCTTCCCTGAAAACCCCCATAGATTCCTCTTTTTTCCTGCTTTGTTCTCTCCTTCTTGCCTACCAGCCAAACTATAATCCCCACCCCCACCTTCAGATTTTCCTCCTCTCCTTTGTAGCCTATACTTGGGGAAAAGATGGCCAAGTTGTGCTGTGCTAGATGCCAGGCCAGGCGCATATGCACAGTGGGGAACCCACAAGGACTTGCACTTTCAATCCCCACACTGTTCTCTCTCACCCTGGCAACCCCATATCCTCACCTTTCTCCAATTTCTTCTCTCCTTGCCCCCCATCAACCAAACTACCTTCTTTCTGCCCCTCATCTTGGGCTATATTTATTATTCCTTTCATTTATACTTCATCTTTCTCCACAATGCAGATTTCTCAATTTTATCCTCACAATAACCATGTGAGGTTGGTTAGGCATAAAATATGTGTCTGGCCCAAGGTCACCCAGTGAGTTTCCATGGCAGAGTGGGGATTTTAACCTGGATTTCCCAGATCCTAATTTGAAACTCTAACCACTACACCACACTAGCCTTCGTACAGTGACTGCTGTTGGACAGCAGTGAGCAGTTGGGTTTCAGTGAGTCATGGAACTTGCATGGTATTAAGTCACATGGTGATTGTTACCAGGGTTGGCCCCAGTGAGTCCTTCCTCTAAGGCCAAAGCAGCCCTGGAAAGAGCTATGTCCCCCCCCCCCCCACCTTTTACTGTCAGAAACCTAAGCTTGAAAACTGGCAATATTGTTATGGTTGCCTAGCAACCTTTACAAGGACCACTTAGTTTCTTAAATCTGTTATTCTATTATTTGGAAGGTGAGTCCCTCAAATACATTTCTTTCAGATTTCAGTTTTTTTGTGCAAACCTGAAACTTTTGGGGGGTTTGTAAAAAAGATCTGTCTTGTCTGGTAATGGCTCCAGTCTCTGGACTGAACTATCTACAGATCTGGCCATGTTGAGAATTAGATTCATTGATGCTCCAAAACCAATATTATACATATAAATAATTTAACAGTTGAATTGCAAAATTAGCTGTATGAGAAATAGTATAAGGAACAAAGGATGGAACCTTCCTAATTTCAAATAACCTTATTCTGCATTATAAAAATACCCTTCCAGAAAGTTGTTTTACACATTCTGTGGAATAATAAAAGCATAGGAACTTTCCTAACCTCATCAAACAAACCATTCCACTAGGTAGGAGCTAGGCCTGAGAATGCTTGGGTACCGAGTGCTGGCCTTCTTTTCTCTGACCTTCCTTTTCAGACTTCCGTATCTTAAGCCTTGGCCAAACCAATTCTCCATTCTCATTTTTTGTCCATTTGACATCCTCTCCTCAAGGGTCTACATGGCTTTCCCTGACTTTTCAAATTCTGCATGAGTTCCTTGATTTTATGTATAACACTCTCAACTACCTTGTCCCACCTTGTTGTCCTTATTTTCCATTTTAGCTCTCTGTGTGACCTTCATTCTTCCAACTCAGTCCCTTTCAGCTGCCCAAAATTCTTCTGCTCTCTTAAAAGAATCTATCCAGTCTTCTTTACTATTTCTTGTGCCTGGAACTTCATTTATATTCCTACTTTTCTCCCACTTTTTAAAAAAACTATGCTTTTGGTGAGGCATCTGGCTAACCTCTAAATTCTTACCCATAAGTGAAATTTATATGGAGCCTGAGATGATGCAAATGCACATGCTCTCTAAGGGATGTGCAAAGATTGGTTTTGATTTTCATTTTGTTTTGTTCCTTATTATTGCCATTAAGCCATTTATGAATTTTTACTTTATTTTTGTATTTTTCCATTGATTTTACTGAGAAATATATTTTTGGCTGAAACTTTCTTGTTTTCCACCAAATTGTTATTGCATTCTTGGGGGTGTTCTTTTTATTCATGGATTCCTCCCTGCCAAATTGCAGGCAAATAGGAGAAAGTGTTCCCATTTGATAAACAATTAAAGGCAAAACAGATTTCCAGATTTAATTTTATGGCTGGTTTATTAGACATTCAAATCCTGGCACACGCAGCAAGGAAACAGTGGCTTAAGGCAACCACTTAAGGTAGGCACTGGCAGATGCACAAACTCAATACAACTCGAGAAAATCAGGTTAAAGATAGTGTGGCATAGAAGTGTGCATTTTTCTATTCAATGGCTCTAGTCGCGCACACTAAATAATCCACATTCAATGCACTTTCCAACTGGATTTTGCCAGTTCATACAATAAACTCCAGTTGGAAAGTACACTGAAAGTGGATTGAAGGTGGATTATTTAGTGACCACAGCCAACAAGTTACTGTTCGCATGTGCTGAAAATAATGGCAGCAACACACATTCACAGAGCGAATGAAGGTTTTAAGCGGTACACTCGAATTGACCTTGAAACACCAGAAGTTAAAATGGATACTTCCAAAGATGTCTAGGGCATTCTTGTTACCAAACGGATACACTACAATGAATGCCAGCAATGTAAAAAAAAGGTTTTTAAATTAAGTTGTTCTTCCTTGCCTGACTGCATATCCCTAGTGCTCACATCATCTGTAGTTGCAAGGACTGGAGAGCCTTGCCACGTTCTCCGGCCCCCATGTGTGCCTTCTTACCACAATAAAAAAGATTCTTGATGTCTTGGGGGTTGTGGGAAATAATAATCACACAGGGTGAGGGGCAGTATTAAGAAAAAGGAGGTGAAATGGCCCCCTTCTCCATCTTCTGAAATTGCCAGCTCCACTGACATAATAAGGGTAATTTTTCCTTCTTCATGTCCCTCTATGCTGCTCTCTGACCTGCAAGGCAATTAGTCCCTGCATGTCCTCCAACCCCAGGAATTACCTTTCCGGGGGTCTGAAAGGAATGCTGGGGTAGGGGAACATGGGAAGAATGTGTGGCCATCAGCACTTTCAGCTGATGAATGTGGATCCAACCCAATGGCTTGGAGCCAGCACAGCATTTCTGGGCACTGAAGAATTTGCACACATGGAACACAACTTTCTGACCTCTGAGAGACAGGATACCACCAGTAGCAGCACTGGGGGGCATTTCTGACTGAGAAATCTGCAGTCTTTCCATCCATGGAAATGTTTTATGGGATCCATCCTGTTTACTCCTTGTTATCTTTGTCAAATTAATTCCGTTCTTGTCATTCCTTGTATTCCATTGTGAAGTTTTATACTATCAAAATTTAGATAGTACATACTTTAGGGGAAAGAACCTCCTGGATTTCTGTTCCTTTTACTTTGTAACATATACATAACAGCTCTATGTATAGTGATGAGCTATGTAAAACAAAAATAACCCTTGGTCAGAGCTCATGTCCTAACATATTCTTCCTGTATATGATTGCAGGAGAGGTTAAACTTTTAGCCCTGTATGATATCTTAGTTGCAAATAATGGAAGCAAGGGGAGGAGAGCATGCAAGGAATCAAGGGGCACACAGCCAGCTGCGATTTATACTGATATAAATTAGCACTGCTCAGTTGACTTGAGAAGAGATATGATAATTTTCTTCAGCTATGATCTATTTTTCCTTAGTCAGAGAAATTTCTTTCCTATGAATAACTAAACCACTCTCAATTACTCACCTCCTTTCCTCCTTCTTTCCCTCCTCCTTCAAACACTTCCTGGATATAAAGTGTCAAATGTGCAACTGCAGACACAAAGCAATCTACATATAAATGAACCCATCCTATGTGCTCTTCTACTTGGCTTTCTAGAAAGTTGAAAACAATCCCTCCTATATATTCTTTAGAAGTGCTTATAAGAATCCTAATACAAATTACAGACCAATTTATTCACTTTTCATATTGTATTAGGAACAGTGCTTATTGAATGGCAGGGTGTAAAGTGTCACAGTGTATACGGCATTGAACATATTATAGGTAAAGGTAAAGGTTTCCCTTGCTCAAAAGCCAATTGAATCCAACTCTAGGGGGCGGTGTTCATCTCCATTTCCAGGCTGAAGAGCCAGCACTGTCCGAAGACTTTTCCGTCTCACAGTAGATTTATTTATACCCTGCCCTTCACTACCCAAAGGAGTCTCAGAGTGGCTTACAATTTTCTTTCCCTTTCCCTCCCCACAACAGACACTCGAGAACTGTCCTTGAGAGAGCAGCTCTGAAAGAACTTATTACTGACCAAAGGTCACACCAGTAGCTGCATGTGGAGGAGTGGGGAATCCAACCAAGTTCTCCCAGTTTAGAGTCCACGCTCTTAACCACTACACCAAACTGGCTCTCAACATAAACCTATTATAATATAAGAACAGATCTGACACTGAGCATCAACAGAGGCAGGATAAGCAGAGTGAACCACCTCCAGCTCATGAGTCACTCATTTAAAAGACATGAGTTGTGCCTATTTTCATCTGAGAAACCTTGGAAGGTATGTTATACATGTCAATTATTTACCCCGAGGTTGGCACCTTAAATATTATTATTTCTTGTTCATTGAAGTTGCAGGTAAATAAGCACAATGTTTTTGATAACTCAACATGGTAATTGTTAGAAGTATCAAACTATAACTGTTGGCAGGTGCTGACTTTTAATGGCAAGTGTTATTTATACTCTGTTGTGCTGAACTGTAATATTTCAAATAACATTTTGGACAAACACAGCTGAAATCTCTCTCTCTCTCTCTCTCTCTCTCTCACACTCTGTGTGTGTGTGTGTATATATCAAATTCTTCTTCTTGTATCTTGGGCTTTGTTTTTTCTTTGACTCTATTGGGGGTTCTCCAGATAAAACAGTTCCCAGCGATCTCACTAACTTCTCGAGGATACACTACAGAAGTTAGTACACAGTTCAGAACCACACCAAAGTTTTGAATGATAACACTTCATAGACTATAATATACCTGTTCACCCTCCCCTTCCCAACTCCTTTGGAAATAATAAGACACTCTGTATGTGTCAGAAGAACCAGCTTACATATCGCAAAAAAAGAACTGTGAGTTGTGATTTTAAAAACTTGAAGAGTCACTTCCAACGTTATCTCAATGCCAAGCAAATAGCTGCAGCAGATACTCTTCCTGACTGCAGATTAAAAATTTGAAGTCTTAAGGAAGATGGGAGAAGCCAGTTGTGTGCTTCCTTTCACATCTGAATTACTCCATCTAGAGTCAGCGCACCATTGGTATAAGAAGTAATCATGATGCTCCTTGTGACTAGGGGTTCTGATGAATAAAAAACAAACAAACAAAAAACAGTCTGTAGAGGAGATACACTGCAGTTATTCCCATGTAATTGAGGTAATATTATATTGGATGGCACTGTGGATTGGCTGTTCATGAAGCTATTGGCAAAAGTATAGGCATTACTGTGGAATACAATGTGTGTGAATGGGGGGGGGGGGTAAAAGACAAGAATTAAGGAATGTTCAGGAAAAAGATTCAACCACGGATCAAAGTATAATAATAATTAAATGCTGTCAAGTTGCAATTATGGTGACCCCCCCAATTTGGGTTTTCAAGGCAAGAAATGAGCAGAGGTGGTTTGCCATTGCATTCCTCTGCATAGCAATCCTAGTCTTCCCTGTTGGTCTCCCATGCAAGTTCTGACTGTGGCCAACACTGCTTAGCTTCCAAGGTTTAACAGGCTCTGGCTACATCTGGGCTATTCAAGCTGCTATACCCAGACTGCTGCAGTTTTATATCCATGCAGAGAGGATAGCAACAGAGAATATTGAAAGAAATATTCTTCCTAGAACAGGGTCTATTGGCATTCACCATTTTCTTTCAGAGAAAATACTTTGTAAGGAGAACAGGCTTTTAAAAAACTGTTGTAGAAGTCACCTGGAGAGAAAGAAACTTTTATCATTAGAAGAAAACCCATATTCAAATTTCACATGGAAGGACAAACAGCTTCCCTGTAACTTTTCACATCAGGAAAAAACCTTATATAGGGACTTCTCTGAGGACTGAGAAGTGGCACAGATATTATCATTTAACTTTTTTTTGATGGAGTATTGTACAGAAGTGGCAACATCTAAAAATTCATGTGTGTTCCAGTTCAGAGAAGTTCCAGTTCAAAGAAAAATTCGACAGAGCTGAGAGGAGAACTATGAAGACTACAACAACAGTGTCAGAAAGAACCTTCTGAGATGAAAACCTGAGGTGAAGTGGAACTGATTTACATATTAGTGTTAGGTCTGATTGATTAATTGATTGATAAATTGATTTCAACCATCACTATACTGCCTTTCCCAGTTCAGAGTCCTCAGGGTGGCAAACACTGTAACATTAAAACTTCTCAAACATTAAAAAGGATTTTTAAAAAATTCTATATAAACATTTTAATCATTATGCACGCATACCCACACACAGAAAAGTGGGGACCTGCAAGAAACTTGCAGGGTGGTTATCCCATTCCTCACCCCTTTGCTCCCTCTCCTCTCCCCCTACCTCTCTCTCACTCTTTCTCTCTTCTGCCCCCTTTTCTTACTCTCTGTTTTCCTCCATGCATGTTACTTCCTGTCTTTTTCTGCCCCCTCATCATTCTCTTTGTTTTTCTATCTCCCCACCTCATCACCCTTTCTCTCTTTCTGCCCCCATCACTCTCCCATCCTCCTGCTTGCTTCCTCCCCCACCCACACAGCAGTAGCAGTAGCAGCAGCAGCAGCAGTGGCAGTGCTCCCACCCACCCACCCACCCACCCACCCACCTGCTTCCTCTCCCCCCACAGCAGCAGTGGCAGCTCTCTAGGAATCATATTGGATCTCTCAGCTACAGAGATCAATTCACCTTAGGGCTGCCAGCTTCAGTTTGGGAAATTCCTGGAGATTTTGGGGTGGAGCCTTGGGACAGTGAAGCTTGGGGAGGAAGCAGCCTCAACAGAGTATAATGCCATAGACTCAACCCTCCAAAGCAGTATAATGCCATAGACTCAACCCTCCAAACTCTGTCACCTGGACAGCAGTGGTAATTCTGAGTGATCTCTAGCTCTCACCTGGAGATTGGCAATGCTAGTTCTCATGGAGGAAATGGCTGGTTTGGAGGGTGGAGTCTATAGTGTTATACCAGTCTGAAGTTCCTCCCATACTCAAATCCCACTATCCCCAGGCTCCACCCCTCAAATGTCCAGGAATTTCTCAACCTGGAGTTGGCAACCCTATTTCCTTCCCACCCAACAGCCAACCAACTTTTTCTTCTTCTCTTGTCTTCAGCTTTCCATCTCCATCGTCCTTTCCCACAGCCTCTACCTAGGAAAATTACAGTCTTTCTCCACAGTGGGGACCAAAGCAGCTTACATTATTCTCTCCTCCTTTTTATCTGCACAACAGCCCTGTGTGGTTGGTTAGGCAGAAAGTATGTGATTGGTCCAAAATCACTCAGTCAGCTTCCACCTCAAGATGGGAATCTGAGCCTGGGTCTTGCAGACCCTACTTTGAAGCTCTAACTGCTGCACCACACTGGCTTTCACTGGGTTTCTGAGAAACAAATCACCCTCTCCTGTGTTGGCATTGCTGGCACCATGAAGTTACCTGGTAGAGACATCATTGTGTTGCCAGTGTTTGGGGAGGGATGACACTCTACTTTTGGGGCAAACTGTATGTTTTTGAGGGCAAAACGCATAGAGTTTTACCCCAAAACTACAGTGTCACCCGCCCCCCCAATGTTAGCAACGTGATGGTGGTGCTTCCAGGTGATGTCATCATGCCACGTGCACAGCAGAAGATTATAACAAGGACCCAGGAGCCCCCACCATATCAGAGGGAGGACCTGGCAACCCTATGAAGGATTGCAAATTTGAATATTCCTTCACAGACAAAGCTAGCAGAAGGGGGGATTCTAATCTCTCACTTTCCTTGCTGTACTACTCTTCCATTTTCAAGTTTATTTAATATATGGGAACAATCTAAAATGCAAACTTCCATGATATTCCACCTGCAGTCTGAATTGGTGCAGTCCATTTTACTACCACCTTATTCTCACTTCTTGTTTTGATAGAAAACATACTAATTGTCTTAGAATATTTATAAATATTTCAGAACAATGAGGGAGACTGTTGTTTACACAATCTACCAAGAAAAGAACATGAAAACTAAGCTAACATTGGGGAAACTTCAACAGGAGGTGGATTGAACCCAGTGGGTTTTAAACTAGGGAGAAGGATATTTAAAATAAACGTTTCAAAGCATAATAGCTACTGAGCAATACCATAAACTTGAGGAGTCTTCTTCCTTGCAGTTTGTAAAGAAAGTTGGATTGAAGCATACCAAGAATGTTTTAAGTTACTAGACATGCATTGGGAGAAGTTCAATTAGCAGGTCCACCACAGGTTCCTTCTAACCTTGCTGGGTGAGGAGAAAAGCTCACATAACAAGCAAACAAAGTCAGTGCTTTAGAAGAAACTTCCATCACTGTTGTCAGAGTCAGCACAATCCTCTTGAGAGGCTGAAAGCAAAGTAAAAAGGGAAGATTTCATTAAAATAGTGCCGAGTGAGTTTCAGAAGAGCAAAGGCAGCTTTTTTATGGGTAACAAAAATGTGCTATGTGAAAATAAGCATTTTTATTAGTTTCTGGAGAGAGGGGGAGAGCGTGGGAGAGAAAGAGATAGAGAGAACAAATGAGCAATATCACAATTGTTGTAGTTGTCTGATAACAACAAATGAGGTCGTGGGTGTGCAGGTGATGAAGGATGACATCTTGCTAGTGGACTCTGACACCACAAGGAAAGATGTAATATCTGAAATAGGAATTTAATATTCCTGGCACTTTGGAGAAGTTTTCCCACTGTACTGCTCCTGGTTTGACAGGTGAGTACAATCGCTTTTTATATCTGAACTGCACGCTGCTATGCCAACACAGACAATGCACTAATTATAAAATACCTAGCTGCATGAACTGGTGAGGCACAGTATCTCCTGCCTATTCAAATGCATAGTTCTGAAGGAACATTGCAGCATCTAATTTGATTTCCCCCAGAGCAGTACATGATGTGTTATTTGATGCCCTTCAAAGGACACTATTAACCAAGCTATAAAGTGTCTGATTTTATTAGCTTTGCTGGGTTTTATCAGTTTGTAAATGTGTTATTTTCTCCATTTATTGTGCCTATGGGATCCAGAGATAGAGTGAGCTTCAAGTTAATATGTTTTGGGAAGCAAGCAATGGCCTTACTTTAACACTCTATGCTGTGTTTGTGGTGACATTGAAGGTGGAGTCGTGAAAACTCTAATGTCAGGGCCATTTATCAAGGCAATTCTTCACTGCTATAAAACTCGGTTGTGACATTGGATTTAACAGTAGGGTTTTGTCTTAAATAGAACTGAGTGTTCCTGAGCTGTACAGCTAACAATCCCCAGTAACTGAATAACATGTAGTCAATAATGAGAAAATAGGTCAGACAGATGTTCAAAAAGAGAAGAATGAGTGTATGTTCTCCGTACTGAAGCCAGGGGATACTTTATAGACCTTTGGGGTTATTCTTGTGTTCTCTTCCTCTCTCCTTTTCTCTCTTTAAATCTTTTTATGTCCTATGGTAGAATCCACTTTAATCAGCACCCTTAAAACAGCAGGTACATCGTGCAGGGATGATCAGCAGGGAACAGATTTATTGCACTGCATTTTCAACGGCACCAAACAGTGTAGTGGTATAAACGGCCCACCTGATACATTTTAATAGTATGCCTGGAGTTCTTGGAAGCCTTTTCAAAGTAGCTAACAGGTGTGAATCGGTGTTTATAGTGTGAATTTCCTGCTGGGTGTTCCTATTTTCACATCAGGCATCCATACGGCTGCATTATGGTTGCTAAATTATATAGATATAGATATTCATATTTAATTCAAAATTTTATTTGTCAATGCACATTCACATGCTAAAGCATAAAAAAGTCACTTCCAGATGTCAGTGAATTGAAAAAAAAAATAAATTAATTTTTTACCTGATCAAATTCACTGCTAATTTGCAGACAACGGGAAAATAATAAAGACTAAACATACAAGGAAATAATAGTGCTAATGAGTTACATAAAACATTATTAGTGCTCTAAAAGAATAATTCATAAAATTATGTATGCATACAATTTTTATTTATTTGCAAAATTTATATCTCAACTTTTGCACTCACAAGGGCTACATACAGGATACAATCAAATTTAAAACCATTCAATCAACCCCCTCAACACACTTAATTAAAATAAATTAAAAACAGAGTTAAAATACATACAAAGACATAAAAACCACCATTAAAATTGGACTGGAGGGAAGGATCACTGAGCAAATGCCAAACAAAATAAAAAATTCTTCACAGGCTGGAGAAAGTCAGCAACAGAAGGAGACAAATTAATTTCCCTGAGGAGACTGATAACGCCCTCCCCAGGGTTGCCACCTGCCTAATCTCAGAAGCTGGGACACCCAAAGCAGAGACTCTGAATATGACCATAATTGTTGGGTATAGGTGGTTCTGTTGGTGAAGCGACAGCCTGCTAAATGTCTGATTACTATAAATACTGCTGAAAGAGTGGTTTAGTCCATTTGTACCCTAGGGGGAGCTGTGGTACACTCTCTAGCGTTCATAAGAACATAAGAACGTAAGAGAAGCCAATGTTGGATCAGGCCAGTGGCCCATCTAGTCCAACACTCTGTCACACAGTGGCCAGAAACACCAGGTGCCCTCAGAAGGTCCAGCAGTGGGTGCAGGAAGCCCTCCCACTGTTGCCCCCCCCCCCAAGCACCAAGAATACAGAGCATCACTTGCCCCAGACTGAGAGTTCCTGTCTATATTTTGTGGCTAATAGCCACTGATGGACTTCTGCTCCATATGCTTATCTAATTCCCTCTTGAAGCCGTCCATGCTTGTAGCCGCCACCACCTCCTGCGGCAGTGAATTCCATGTGTTAATCACTCTTTGGGTGAAGAAGTACTTCCTTTTATCTATTCTAACCCGACTGCTCAGCAATTTCATGGAATGCCCACAAGTTCTTGTACTGTGAGAAAGGGAGAAAAGTCCTTCTTTCTCTACCTGCTCTATCCCATGCATAATCTTAAAATGAGGAGCTAACAGGTTTATTAACAGGTTCAGAGTTTATTGAATGTTTTCTCTTGCAGTTTAGCCTACCTTTTTTTGTTTCTCTCTCTTCTGTGTTAGTATGTGTAAGTGCTTGTGCTCTGAAGGCCTCACTGTTGCATTAGTGGCCTGCAGTCAGTTATTGTCTTTTTGCAAAATTCTGTTGCAGTTTTCCAGCTTTCTGAAAAATGAAACAGTCAGAGAATACTCAAAGAAAGTGTGCTGGAGTGTTTGGGAAAACACTGGAACAACAGCCTCTCAACATAAGGATTTAAATAATTGTGAATAACTTAAGAAACTCTCATTAGCTTGAAACATAAGAAATATGTGTATGTGTATGTACTGATGTTTATGTATGTACTGATTTTACCTCAGAGTTATCCAGGGGTCATTCCATAGAAAAAGAGATGCATGAGCTCATTAGCATAACTCATTAGCATATGCCATGCCCCCTAAAATCACTGGCCGAATGTCAGTTTCAGCCCCATTATACCCTATGGGCCATTGAAGTCAATGGCAGAAACATAGTGTATATGAGGAGCTGGAGGAGAGGAGGTTTGAGGAAGAGACTCCAAACCTGCAGGATAGCTGCTAGGGCCTCTTCCCGAAATACCCACCAAGTTTCAAGAAGATTGGACCACAGAGTCCAATTCTACAGGGCCCCAAACAGATTGCCCCATCACCTCCATTGTTCTCTATGGTGGGAAAAACGTTACTTTCCCCCCACCATAGAGAACAATGGAGGGAATGGGGGTAACCTGTTTGGGGCCCCATAGAATTGGACCCCCTGGTCCAATCTTCTTGAAACTTGGTGGGTATTTCGGGGAGAGGCTCCAGCAGCTACCCTGCAAGTTTGGAGTCTCTCCCTCAAACTCCTCCCCTTCAGCCGCTTTTTAAGTCACCGCCGAATTTCAGCAGCAATTCGGCGGCGGGCCGAATCAGATTAGATAATCTGATTCAGCCTGTGGCTGCTCTAGTGCCCACTCCTGGGCTGGCGGAGCTCTGCTTTGCCTAGCTCCGGCCCCAAATGACCCCTTGAGTTATCTTTGTTGAGTTGGTTCAGAAATTTTCAGCCCCCTATGTCACCTGACCTTTGCACTCTATGTTAAATAAAATATTTTGTTGCTTTTGAATTTCAAAATGCCTCGAGTGCCATCTAAATTGTTTAAGTTAAAGGGGGCACTCGAGCCTTTCCTCAGGTTCCTGGGCTGAGCCAACAGCCAAAATATTGTACTGTGATGGGTGGGACAGCCAGATTTCTTCAACAAAGAAGAAAACACATGACAAGGGCTATTCACAATTACTTAAATCCTTGTGTTGGGAGGCTTTTGTTCCAGTGTTTTCCTAAATATTCCAGCACACTTTCTTTGAGTATTCTCTGACTGTTTTGGTTTCCAGAAGAATGGTACACTCTTTCTAGTACCCAAACCCCTTCTTTTGAAACACCAGTACTTGTCTTGAGTTTTTAACTTACTCTTAAGGTTTCTATAGGCAGTTTTTAACCACACCAGATCAGGGATCTCTGCACTCTTCAGAGCTAACTCCCTTGTTTGATTGGGTAGGGAATTTTCTTCTCTCTCTAGATCTATCCCCTTTCCTTGACCCAAATGGGAGTCTCCGTCTAACTTCCCATTTGTCATTGCCAACTTTCCCCAGTTCTCATGTCTGTGTTCAACTGTTCTGGTAGGGCTGAATTCTGAAACTGTCAATACTCAACTCTTCCCAGCTAGGGCTGAAATCAGACTCCTTTCTCCTCAGCATCCAGTTCAGAAGTGTTTCTCTGCTCCACTGATGCTAACCAAGCAGATTGCTTGGAGCAGCCTGTCACTCAAGGCTCTCTGGCTCTGTGCAGAATTAACTCTTCACAGTCCTTTTTCTGTTTACACAGCACTCCTAAGCTTTAATAGTGCAGTCCATCACAGAAGCCTGCTGGGTGGCCTTGGCCAATCAACATTCTCTCAGAGCTCTCTCAGCCCCACCTGCCTCGCAAAGTGTCTGTTGTGGGAAGAGGAAGGGAAAGGCAATTGTAAGCCACTTTGAGACTTCTTAAGATAAAGAAAAATGGGATATAAAACATCTTCATTTTCCTTTGAATGTGGGGACCAATAAGGGAACAAGCAAGACAAAGAAAATTGTACAGCATACAACTATGGATAAGACTGAAAATTGATTAAAGATTGAAGAACTAGATGGGAGTATAGAAGACAAAATAAGATTCATGCCATGAAAAAAAATGATAATTTTTTATAACGAAGTGACAGAGCTGGGGGGGCTTATAGCAAAATACATGGGGGGGGACAGAAAAAAATAGCAACAGGGCACAGTGAAAGCAAATGTTAGAAGAAAGAGAGAGAACAAGAAATCAAAGATATTGTAACAAGACTTGAAGAACTGGAAAATGAAGTTAGAAGCAGGAATCTGAAACTAAGAAGGGCTATGGGGGGCAGCTTATTCCTTTTTTAGATCAGACTTTGATTAATTATTTTGTACACAAGATTCCCTCTGAACAATAGGAGTAGAGATAGTATCAAGCACAAATCCTACCATTACCAGAAAAAAGCAAGGGATAATCTTGTCAAGTTCATTAATTTAACAGTGAGGGAGGAGCTGCTGAAAAGAGTTCAGGATGGTAAAAAGCTGTTTATTAAAGCTATGTTGATACAAATATTGATGTATCATAGGCGGAGGACTAACTGGCAAAATGAAGCACAAAGGAAACAGGGCAAAAAGACCCGGGCCAAGTTGTCGCGGAGCTTTCTAGTCACACTGCATAGATTGATGAAGGACCAAAGCAGGGAAGAGGTGGAATGGAGCATTTGCATTGTGGGGCAGCCCCTGGCGGCAGTGCCACAGTTGTGCACAGCTTTGGTCCATTTTGCTGACCTGTGTGTAAGTGCATGGGCGCATAGGCACAGCAGCAATTGGGGCAGGATTCCATGAATGGGAGCTTTAGCTTTGCAAGCCAGAAGCGTCCCCGGGGGCGGTTGTGCACTCAAGCACACAGTCCACATGGGCGGTTATGCGCATCCCTGCCGGATCAGCATGTTCACATTACCAGCGCCGCTTGATTGTGGCTTATTTGCATCCACACTTCCAGGAAGCAGGATCAATGCACACCCGGATGGCTTGACACTGGTTTCACCAGGTACCTTTTAAAAGCAGGATGAAAATGCTTCAGGATGGGGTGAGTACAGCATGGCAACGCCAGACAGCTGTGGCTGTGTGAACCGGTCCTCTTAATCCACTTGCAAAATGTGCCTATATCGGGCCAAACTGCCAGTCTGAACTCGGCCTTTGTCTAGCAACACAGAACAAAAGAACAGAATTTAGATTTTTATTTACTAAACTGAGAGAAGATATATTTTGTACAGATGTGAATCCCTTCTAAATTGTGAGTTTGTTACAAATAAAACCAATAGAGGGCAGAACATTATCAGTAGCTAGCCAAATTATGGAGCAGTTCCTCAATCATCTTCATCCAAGGGAGGCAATTTATACTCTAGGAATTTCTGAGCTCTATATTTTGGATGTGGTTGTACAACTCTAAAGTAGCAGGTCTTTACTCTTGGGGTACTGCTAGACCTGTACCTCCAGTTGGATAAGCAGGTAGCAATGGTGGCCAGAGGTGCTTTTCACTAGTTTCAGCTGTTAAGATAGCTGAGGCTTTTCTCGAGCAAAAGAGAGAGAGAGAGAGAGAGAGAGAGATCTTGCCACTGTGATACATGTCCTGGTTTCATCTAGATTAGATTATTGCAATATGCTGTACATGGAGCTGCCCTTGAAGATTGTTTAGAAGCTACAGTTGGTACAAAATGCTAGCCAGAATGCTAACTGGAGGGGGTCATAAGGACCACATCAATTGTTCCAGCTGGCTCCCAATTAGCTTCTGGGCCCAATTCAAAGAGCTGGTATTGATCTTTTAAGCATCTAACAGCTTGAGACCAACATAACTTAAACCTCCTACTCACATATGAACCAACCCAATCACTGTGGTCATCTGCAGGGGTCTTTCTTTGGGTGCTCTTGCCACCTGAGACTAGATAGATGGCAACCTGAAATAGGGCCTTCTCAGTTGTGGCACCAAAACTATGGAATTCCCTTCCTAGGGATATCTGTATGTACCCCTCTTTCATTACCTTATCCAAATGGGTGAAAATTTTTCTATTACATTTCTATCAGTTAATGAAAAAATAGAAGGGCTTTAAACAGGATAAGTTGGATGTCTTATTTTGGCAGGACATAAAGCAGTCAAATGTTCATTTATTAAGAAATATAATCAAAGAAAAATTATATATCTCTTCTGCTTCAAAAAAAAGAAAGGTAAGAGTTTTGATATGAATTAAGATCAGATGAATTATCATGTGCTGGATGAGTGTGTGGTTCCCAATGGGAGGCCAGTTTTAATTAAAGGTTGGCTTGCTGAAGAAAAAATAACTGTAGAATACTGTGTGCTCCTAACTCAAGTTTAAAAGATTTTTTGCACAGAGTTAATTAACCAGATAAATAGTTTTGCAGAAGGAGAAATATTTCTAGCAGGAGATTTCAATGCCATGATGAACCCTTTTTTAGATGTGTCAGACCTTAACAGTGGGAAAATTTCAAGTGCCGCAAAGCGTCTTAAATGTTTTCTAAAGTTGTTAGAGGAACAAACATAGCAAATCTCTGGTGGAGGTAGGACATAGGACCAAAAGTTTGTATTCAATACTTTGCAGTTCACCAAACATATTTTAGGTATTGTTATCTATTTTCTACGTTTTAGGGTTATCATTATTTTTGACTTTTTACTTTCATTAATTAATCTATAAATGGAACATGATGCGTTGGCATTTTTATATAATCTGCTACCTTTACAAAATTTACTTCTTGCTAGCAGGGAGAAGACTCAGCAGCTGGCAATGGAGGCCATGCAGCCACCCTCTCTCTTCCCCTACCAGCCAGCTGAGCAGAGAGGGGGTTTAAACTTGGACAATGGAAAAATCTTGCTGCTGCTGCGGTGCAATTCCAGAGAAGGGGGTTAAATTTTAGCCCCCCTCTCTGCTCAGCTGACTGGTGGGGGAAGAGAGTGGGCAGCTGTGTGGTCTCTGTTGCTGGCTGCTGAGTCTTCTTCCTGCTAGTAAGCAGGGAGAAGACTCCACTGTCAAGAGGCTGTATCTCCCCTCTCTTCCCCCACCAGCGAGCTGAGCAGAGAGGGAGGTTAAACTTGGGCAATGGAGAAATTGTGCTGCTGCTGCGGTGCCCCCAAATTTAAATGCCCCCAACTTTAAAATCCTGGGCTGTGTGAGGGGTTGGCTGTGTGTTGCTGGCTGCTGAGTCTTCTTCCTGCTAGCAAGAGGCTGTATCTCCCCTCTCTTCCTCCACCAGCCAGCTGACCAGAGTGGGAGTTTAAACTTGGGCAATGGAGAAATCATGCTGCCGCTGCGGTGCCCCCAAATTTAAATACCCCCAACTTTAAAATCCTGGGCTGTGGGCCTGGATCCTCTCTGGACTTGGGAGAGCCTGCCAAAAGGTGCCAGTATTCAATAACAGTCTATAGTGACATTAAAAAAAACACCTCTGGATTTTACAATAGGCTAACTTTTTTGTGAATTGTGTCAACTCATGGATCAGTTATTTAAAACTTCACCTTCAGTCCAGTGTTTTGGAAAGACTAATAAAAATGTATTATACAAATTATATCACTTTTACTACATTTGTGAAGCATACAAGGCCTGTATCAAAACATGTCAGAACAATGAAATAAAAGAAGAATTCTGTAGAAAATATTTTTACATTGAAGCAAGAACATCAGCAAGAACATCAGCACAAGTTGGAGACTCACAAGGATTTGAAGGGTGGTCTCATTTGCTTCCCTATTTCCTCTTTGTCTTCCCTGAAAGCCCCCATGGGTTCTTCCTTTTTTCTGTTTCCTTCTCTCCTTACCACTCTCCAGCCAGCCTACCTTTATTTGCCCCCTCCTTGGTCTTCAGCATTCCCTCTTTCACGCCCACTGGAAGAGAGTGAAAACCATGGCGAAGTACTGCAGTGCTGGCAACCAGGCCTAGTTGCATGATGGAGAAACCAGAAAGACTTGCAGAGGGTACCTCACTTTTTGTATCCCCCTTCACACATTATTTCCTCTTTCCCTCCTCCTGGCAACCCCCATATTCTCTCTTTTCCCTGATTCTTTCTCTCCTTTCCACTCACCAACCAATCACCTTTTTATCTGCTCCCCATCCTCAACTACATTATTTACTTTATTCATACTTCACCTTTCTCCACAATGGGGACCCAAATCAGCTTACATTGTTCCCCTCTCCTCCATTTTTATCCCCACAACAGCTCTGTGAGGTAGGTTAGGCTGAAAATGTGTGATTGGCCCAAAATCATCCAGTGAGTTTCTATGGTAGAGTGGGGATTCAAACCTGGTCTCCCAGATTTATTTATTTATTTGCTTAGACTTTTATCTCACCCTTCTGATCGAGGCCAGCTCAGGGTGGCTTACAACAAATAAAATTCCAAAATACATGTATAATAAATACAACATTAAAATGCTATGTTAAAACCAGATATAATGATAAAATGCTAGTTTTATGTGTCAGTATCACTGGTCTGCTTTAGATGACATAAGATACATCAGGTGTTGTAAAGGGGGGGGGGGGAACCAGCATGGGCAGTTATTAGGAATCCAGCAACTCAGAGCTCTTCACCATACGATATTAGTTGGCATTCCCGATGGTAATAACAGTGGGGATGGTAGGGATGGTGGCGGCAGCTCCAAATGCCTGGTGGAAGAGCTCCATTTTATAAGCCCTGCAGAACTGTAAAAGTTCCCGCAGGGCCCTGATCTCCTCTGGGAGCTCATTCCATGAGAGTGGAGCTGCCACTGAAAAGGCCTTGGCCCTGTTGTTGCCAGTCTGGCCTCCCTAATACTCAGGAGGACCAGTTGATTCTGGGTCTCGAATTGCAGTACTCTCTGGGGAACATATGGGGAAAGGTGGTCCCTCATGTATGTAGGGCCATAAAGAGCTTTAAAGGTAAGAATCAGCACCTTGAAGCAGATCTGGTATGCTATGAACAGCCACTGCAATGCTTTTAGTACAGGCTGAATGTGCTGCCAGGTAGGGAGTCCCATCAACAGCCTGGCCGCGGCATTATGCACCAGCTGAAGGTTCCGGATCTGCAATAAGGGCAGCCCCATGTAAAAAGCATTACAGTAATCCAGTCTTGAGGTGATCATCACATGAGCCACTGTTGCCAAGTCGCTGTGTTCGAGGAAGGGAACCAACTGCCTAATCAGCTGAAGATGGTAAAAGGCCAATCTGGCAGTGGCTGCTACCAGGACCTCCATTTTCAGACAGGCATTCAGGAGCACTCCCATACTCCTAACCTCCGATGCTGGCACCAGTGCCACCCCATCAAAGGTTGGATCTCTACCCTCAAACTGCTGCAACTCAGGCACAGGACCTCCGTCTTTGTCAGATTCAATTTCAGCCAACCCAATCTAAGCCAACCAGCCACGGCTTGTAACGCCTGATTTAGGTCTTTTGGTTTGGAGTTGGATCGGCTGTCCAACAACAGATAAAGCTGGGTGTCATCAGTGTACTGATTGCCTCTGGGCAATCTGGGCAAGAGGACACATATAGATGTTGAAAAGCATCAGGGACAGCACTGCCCCTTGGGGCACTCCACATTCTAGTGGGTGCCTTTGGGACAGCTGATCCCCAATGCCACTCTTTGTCCCTGATCTTGGAGAAATGAAACAAGCCACTGCAAGGCTAGTCCCTAAATTGTCGGCGAAGTGGCGGACCAGTAGCTGGTGGTCGACCGTATCGAACGTGGCCAACAGATCTAACAACAACAGCACTGCCATTCTACCCCAATCCAGATGCCTCCGGAGGTTGTCTGTGAGGGCGACCAGTGCCATCTCCATTCCATGACCCAGATGAAAGCCACCTGAAAGCCAATTAGGGTAAGTTGGAAACTGGCTGATAGTTGGCCAATTCAGTCGGGTCCAGAGATGGCTTTTTCAAGAGGGGGTGCTCCACTGCCTCCTTAAGTGCCTATGAGATCTGCCCCTCTAAAAGGAACTTGTTGACGATCTCCCACAAGGAACCCTGGAGCCCCTCATGGCCAGCTTTAATTAGCCATAATGGACATGGGTCAAGGGAGCACGTGGTAGGGTGTACTGTTAGGAGCAATCTATCAATTTCCTCTAGGCTGAGCAGGTAAAAATAATCCAGAATGTGACCAGAAGACGTGCTTGGAGCCTTGAATTCATTCACTGTATCAACTGTAGTGGGGAGATCACAGCAAGGAGATCAACTGTAGCGGGGAGATGCCTTTATCTGCAAAATAGCTTGCAAAAGCCTCACAGCCAATGTTCAATTCCCTACAATTTAGCCTGTCTTTTGACAGAGCAGTAATAGACCGAATTGCTCTAAATAACTGGGCTGGGTGTGAGCTAGCAGATGCAGTCGTGGTCACATCATACTGTCTTTTTGTGGCCTTGACTGCCATCTCATAGGATCTCATAAATGCCCTATAGGATACTCTTGTAGCTTTGTTGCAGGCATGCTGCCACTGCCTCTCTAACCATCTAAGCCCCCGTTTCACTAGCCGCAACTTCTGGGTAAACTATGGAGCAAGCCTAGACCAGGGGCACAGAGGGTCAATCTCATCAATGGCTGTCGAGAGTTGGTCATGCCAATCCCCAAGAAGCTCATCCAATGAGAGGCCAGGGGGCTTTGGATCCCAGAGAGCCATCTGAAGCCTCATAGGGTCTATCAGGCTCCACAGGAGAGCCCAAATTGGTTTGCCGCCCAAACAGGGTTGGAGTGGAGTATTTAGGTGGGCCTTCGGGGCAAAGTTGTCTGACCATGGCACCACCAAGGCAGTGATCTGGTCCACTGTAACCCCCGCTGTGAAGATCAAATTGAGCATGTGCCCTGCCCAGTGAGTGGGAGCAGTTACAAGTTGGGAGAGTCCCAGGGCTGCCATGGACGACAGTAGGTCTGCTGCCTGTGTAGGGGTCGCATCATTAGCATGGATATTGAAATCACCCAAGACTATCAGCCTAGGGTGTTCCAAGACCCAACCTGATACAGCCTCTACCAGGGATGGTAGGCTATTGGCCAGTGTGTTGGGCGGTTGGTACACTAGCCAAATCATCATACTCTCCTTGGCTTCCTATACTAGGCCCGCACATTCAATGCCTGTGATCCCCAGAGGTGGAGGCACCCTGAAGGAGAAAGCCTCCTGGATGAATAAAGCCACTCCCCCCCCGCCCCCTAGTCCGCAATTGGTGAAGGACCGAGAATCAAGGTGGAGCTTATTGGATGAGAGATACTGTCTCTCCCTCTCTCACCCAGGTCTCAGACATGCACACCAGGTCTACTTTCTGCTCCAGCAGAAAATCCTGCAGGACCATGGTCTTTTTATAGACCTGGCATTGCACAACACCAATGTCGGAGGGGGGGTCAACTGTCCTAGCCCCACTGTCAACTACCTTTGGGAAGGGACATAGGCTGGAAGGAGACCGAGCTAAGATATTTCTCTGCCTCCTTCCCCTAGTTCTCAGGAGCACTGGTATTGCCTGCCCGGCCATCCCCCAGATGGTCTTCACTGAACCACAGCCCCAGCCGCAGTATGAATATCTACCTACCATACCACTCTAGATTTTATGAGGTGGCTACTGTTGAACAGTACTAAGCTGCCAGTCCTGGGTGAGTCATGCAAGTAATTGTCATCAGAACTCTCCCTGATGAGTCATCTCTTAAATCAAACCATTTGGAAAAGTTCTGTGCCCCTCCCCTGCCTTTTATTGACAGAAACCAAGATTTGAAAGCTGGCAAAACTGTTGTGGTTGTCTAGCAACAGTCACTGAAGGCATTCATTTCATAAAGTTACAGGCACTATTTCTATTTTATTGGGGGGGGGGGTTAACACCCTTATTTTTGTTTTATTGCTATTATAATTATTCTTTAGATTTCAGATCTTTCTGCAAACCTAGAGAGTTTTTTATGTTTGTAGATCTGTCTTGTCTGTCTATGGATGCAGTCTCCAGATTTAGGTGTACACAGATTTGGCGACAATGATATATATTGATAGTAGATTAAGACCAGAATGTGTGTAAAGGTAAAGGTTTTAAGTACTGGCAATTTCTCTGATAGCATGTTGCTGTGCTGTAAATCTCCCTTATATTTCATATACCAAGTACGGACCATGTCTATTGGTATAGAATGGTTGACCTACTTCCTGTGGAGATATAAGGAGGAGACAGATGGTACAGCATAGTGATAGTTGAAAACAACAGCAGGAATTAATTCATCATTTGCAGGTTAGTTTTCTTCAGTTGCTGGCATCATAGGGGTTGCCTTCTATGGGCTTTCCACATGTCCCAGAGTAATAAGTGTTGTCACTTGCAGTTCCAGCTTCCATGTGTTCCCTGTTCTGTGCTGGAAGGTGAGTGAGAAATTGAGAGAGGGAGAGAGAGAGGATCTTACTTTTCTAGATGGTACAGAATCATTTTGATAGCCATGCTCCAGCTCCAACTGCATCTGATGGAATGAGAGAGAAAGAGAGCAAGAAATTATATATTATATAATTTATAATTATATACTGATATTCGCACTTGAAAAGATGGCTGCAAAAATTGGGCTTCTGAGGCTGGCAAAGTTGCTATTTATAAGTGGCTGTGCAAATGCAGTCAAAGTAAAGATGAATGAGAGAGAAACTGAGGACTTAGTAAAGTGCTTAGTGTTTCCCATTCCTTTCACCAGTGCTTGATGAGTACGTTGCTGGTTGAAGCTGGGGACTCTCCTTTCTTCAAACAATGTACTTACCGTGTCCTTTATTGCTGCCACCTGTTAAGTAAGAGCTAATTATTGAGCTAGTTACTGTATATTCATTTTGCAGAGGGAGAGAGGAGGTACTCTGTGGGCATGGATGTTTGTATATTTTAGCAGTCACGTCTTTTGTTGGAATCCTTCAGCACAAGAAATGATGTTTAGGAATCATGCTTTGAAGTGCTGTCTTCTGCTTCCTTGCACTTCATGTCTACCTATAATGGGTACTTTGGCTTAGACCATTGGTTCCCCTTCTTTCACTGGCATAATGTTGTGCCATCAAATAGAATGGCAGTAAGCATGAAGCAATATCACTAAGCTCTGCTCCTCTGCATTATATTCTACATTCAGCTCCAATTTTCCTTTTGTGTTGGAACTGTTCCTTCAGTGTAATGACACCTTTACTCTTGCAGAAATTTACTGTATTGGTTCTCTTCAGACTCAGTACAGCACAACAAATGGAGATAGGATTATACTCATACAGAAAAAATAACCCTGTATGTTTATTCCCTTGTTGAAAACAACAATTATTATTATTTGCAAATCAAGTAAAGATCTGTTCCCAGTTCATATAAGCCCAGTACAAATGGGCCCCCTCTCTCTCCCCATCAGTGCATTGACTGAATATGTGGGAAGGGAGAGCGAGCACAAGCATACTGGGCCCACTCCCCATCTTCATACAATAGTCTGGTTGTCTGCACCATGTGACTGTTTCAAAGAAGAAGACCTGTATATTTCCTTTCCTCATGACCAATGATGGTGTTTTCCAAATGTTGCTGATCACAGGAGAAGAGCATTCATGTGGCCACTTCCTCTATCCAGTTGTGCCCTGCAGACAACCAAGTGATTGCATGGAAACAGGGGCAGGGCCAGCATGCTCATGCCCTCTCTCCCTCGCCATGCATTCATTCAACACATGGGTGGGGAACATCTATACTGGTCTACAATGTTGTTTAACGTTGATTACAAAATATTACCTGATGTTCCTACAATCAAACTGAACAATTTTAGTAAAAATATACTCACCCTGAGCAATCTGGATTTTTGAGAGTTTGAATCATTCTAGGGATGTATGTTGGATATAAATACTAGACAAATTTAACGTTTCTAGAATACCTAGTAGAATGCCTAAAAGGCATTTGATCAGATAGAGTGTTGATACCTGAATTATATGTAGGAAAGATTAAGTATAGATGGCACTAATTACATTATAGATCTCACTGATATTCAAACAACTGCTAGAAGTCTATATTCTGATATTTTCTCTCTAAAATAAGAATTGTTGAAGGGTAGTAATAATACATTTTTCTGTTGGGAGTCATCAGGTGATTCTCTAGGAAAAGATAAAAGAATTAATAAAATTGAGGAACATGCTGATGATATCTTAATATCAGACAGTACTCCAAGTTTATTTTACTGTTTAAGAACTATGGGTTGTGTACAATCAGCCTTTTCATTAAGTCCCATCTACTTCTCTTCCTTACTACAGCCCCCATCCCAAATGGTTTTGTCCATCCTGGTTCCATGGTCCCCAGTTTAGTTTAGTTTTTTTTGCGGGGGGTGGGGCTGATTGGATACAACCCTATGAGTATCTGAAATGTATAAGCAAAATAAAAACAGGTATTTTAAAATATGGACACATCTGACATTAATTATACACACTTATAATAAACAATTCTTTAATATAAATAATTTCTTACATTACCCCTCCTTCTACACATGTAGGCTTCCAGCCATACTTAGACATGAGTGCTAAAGGAAGATTTCCAAGATCAGTTAGACATGAAAAAGGTTGAAGTGATCTTCAAAACCTCACCAATGAGTGGGCAGAGAAGTAGCTGCCACTAATATATTTACAATGTAATTCTAAGCAGAGTCACAGTATTGTAAGTCAGCTGAAGTAAATATGCTTAGAAGGGCTATAACCCTGGTTAAAATTGCATTGTTAATCATATATTTTCCTATTCTAAAACAAGCTGTCATTTTACTGGAAGTTTTCATATCACAAATTTAAAACTTTTTTGCAAGCAAACAAATAAATAACAAACCTTAAGTGTGACAAACCTGCCCGTTAGTTGGGGTGGTGTACCCACACTCTCCCCCCTTTGTTACAGATCTGCATATTGTTAGTGTTCCAATGTGTACTACATACAAATATTTAGGTTGAACACTAAAGTCTGTGGTCACATTAGGCTTTGCTGCTTGGGGAAGAGGGGGAGATTAAAGTTCATCAATGACTTCTTCACATGGGAGCCTCCCACTTCATCACTCATCATGCTTCTGGGAGCCCACTGAGTGAGGGGCACAATCTTGGCAGGCATAGATGACTGCAGTGCATCTCTTTTCACACAACATAGGATCTATGCTCAAAGGTCAAATAGAAACTGTATACCAGAAAATGTCCAGTATTTGTCAGACTGTTCTTCCTATTTTTTTTTTTTGCACATTTGATACTTAAAAAGAAAAGATGGATAGAAAATACAATTATCTGTGACTGCAGCCAAGCAGAAGGATACTGATAAATGTTTAAGAGGCTCAGGGAATCCATGGCATTCAAGCCATAAGTGTGGTTTGTGGCTTTAAGGTTCTCATCAGCCCCAGTGACTAAAAAAGCTTCTTAACAAATGGACCATTAGGTTAACCAGAGGAATGAGAAGGGTGATAGCATATGTGCTTCTGCTGCAGAGGTGATGGCTGGAAGGAGATAAGGGGGAAGAGCAAACAAAACCATATGCCATAGGGAGGCAGAGATAAAGCCCAGTAATTGATGTAGTGAGTGGGTTAGGAATCTAGTGATGCTGGAGAGTCAGGAGGGATGAGCTGCAATAAATTACCTGGTACCTGGGAGGGGTATAGAAACTGGCAGCAAAAGCTGTCTTTTCTATCTGGCAAGCAATGGTAGTTAGGGGTGTGCATTCAGGTCTACCTGAGCTCCAAAAAAATAGCTGGAAAATACCTTATTGGTATTTATCAGCTATTCTTTCAGCTCTGTGTGTGTGTGTGCGCGCGCGTGCGTGTGTGTATTTTGGGGCACTGCCAATCCCGGATAATCCCCCACCCCCAAATCTGGGATTATCAGGGAAAACAGGATAGCCACAGTTAAACAGTGTTTAAAGAGAGTGCACTCCTTTTAAATGCCGTTCTGGGTGAAGCTGCAGCTTCACCATTATAGTCAATCTATCTGAGGCTATGTGGGTGTCGGGGGGGGGGCATTTTTGCATAACCAGTGCCACTGTGGTAATGCCAGCTCAACAAATCCAAACAAGGGGGGTTTCCAAGCCCAGCATAGCCAGTGCATATACAGAGTGCTGAGTAGTACATGTGCAATGTACTAGTGCCCAGCAAAACCCAGTGCCTTCCCTTAAATGCTTTCTTTTTTCTCCATTGAAAACAATGGAGGATGGGGGCTCCTTCTTTGGGTACTCTGTACATGCACTGTCTGTGCTATACTTGCACCACCACCCCTTGGATCTGTTGAACTGGCATTGCCACAGTGGCACTGGTTCTGCTGGGCACTCTACATGCACTGGTTCTGCTGGGCTTGGGGGAAAAACCCACCCCCTTCAATTTCTACTGAAGAGACTCTCTGGATTGACATCAGTCCTCCACCCACTGTTTTTTCCCCACCCAAGGAGTATGGTGGCACCTTCTTTGGGGGCCCATAGAATTGGATCCCCCTGGTCCAATCTTTTTGAAACTTGGGGGTCTTTTGAGGAGAGGCACCAGAAGCTGCACTGGAAAACTGGGGCCTCTACCCCCCCCCCAGATGCCTGGATACCCTCAGACAAGATTCCCCACTGACTATAATGGGCCCAAAGAGTATAATACAGCAAAAATACAAAACAAAGCACCAGGATTTTTTTGGGGGGGCGGGGACACTAATCTGAATACAATGCCAGTATTGAATCTGGCATTAGGAATCTAGTGATGCTGGAGAGTCAGGAGGGATGAGCTGCAATAAATTACCTGGTACCTGGGAGGGGTATAGAAACTGGCAGCAAAAGCTGTCTTTTCTATCTGGCAAGCAATGGTAGTTAGGGGTGTGCATTCAGGTCTACCTGAGCTCCAAAAAAATAGCTGGAAAATACCTTATTGGTATTTATCAGCTATTCTTTCAGCTCTGTGTGTGTGTGTGCGCGCGCGTGCGTGTGTGTATTTTGGGGCACTGCCAATCCTGGATAATCCCCCACCCCCAAATCTGGGATTATCAGGGAAAACAGGATAGCCACAGTTAAACAGTGTTTAAAGAGAGTGCACTCCTTTTAAATGCCGTCCTGGGTGAAGCTGCAGCTTCACCATTATAGTCAATCTATCTGAGGCTATGTGGGTGTCGGGGGGGGGGCATTTTTGCATAACCAGTGCCACTGTGGTAATGCCAGCTCAACAAATCCAAACAAGAGCGGTTTCTAAGCCCAGCATAGCCAGTGCATATACAGAGTGCTGAGTAGTACATGTGCAATGTACTAGTGCCCAGCAAAACCCAGTGCCTTCCCTTAAATGCTTTCTTTTTTCTCCATTGAAAACAATGGAGGATGGGGGCTCCTTCTTTGGGTACTCTGTACATGCACTGTCTGTGCTATACTTGCACCACCACCCCTTGGATCTGTTGAACTGGCATTGCCACAGTGGCACTGGTTCTGCTGGGCACTCTACATGCACTGGTTCTGCTGGGCTTGGGGGAAAAACCCACCCCCTTCAATTTCTACTGAAGAGACTCTCTGGATTGACATCAGTCCTCCACCCACTGTTTTTTCCCCACCCAAGGAGTATGGTGGCACCTTCTTTGGGGGCCCATAGAATTGGATCCCCCTGGTCCAATCTTTTTGAAACTTGGGGGTCTTTTGAGGAGAGGTACCAGAAGCTGCACTGGAAAACTGGGGCCTCTACCCCCCCCCCAGATGCCTGGATACCCCCAGACAAGATTCCCCACTGACTATAATGGGCCCAAAGAGTATAATACAGCAAAAATACAAAACAAAGCACCAGGATTTTTTGGGAGGGGCGGGGACACTAATCTGAATACAATGCCAGTATTAAAATTGGGTTTTTTTCAGGAATCCTGATTTTTTGGGCGGGGGGGGGGGGTTCAATATAACTGAATTCGAAAAATCCCAGGTTTTTTTGTGCACATCCCTAAGGCATTGGATTAGTTAAGGCTACCTAAATCCAGCTCAACATAGCACAGGGCCAAGAATAGGTAAGAGGACTACAGTCTACAAACTCCAGAAATTTGCATGGGTGGAAGCTTTTACATATTTTATTCAAGATGCCAAAAATGTCTAAGGACAACCCTAGCTGTAATACAACATTGTGCTGAAGCAAGGAAAATTGCCTTCATGTTGACTTAAAAAAAATATTTACAGTTCACAAGCTGTCACATATTTTCCTTCATAGAAGCTGAGGATAGACTGGCAAAATGAAGCACAAGGGAAGTAGGGCACCAAGACCCAGGCCAAGTTGTCATGGGGCTTTCCATTTGCACTGCATAGACTGATGCGGGACCATACTGGGGAGGAGGCGGAACGGAGCATTGGCACTGTGGCAGCATCACCGTGGTGGTGCGCAGCTTTGGTCCGTTTTGCCAACCTGGGCATAGGCACATGGGCGCAGCAGCCAGATCAGCGGGTTCACATTACTAGTGCTACTTGATGCACGGCTTATTTGCATCCACACTGCCAGGAAGTGGGATGAATGCGCACCCAGACAGCTTGATACCGGTTTCACCAGGTACCTTTTTAAAGCGGGATGAAAGTGCTTCAGGACAGGATGAGTGCAGCACGGCAACGCCAGGCAGCTTTGGCTGTGTGAATGAGGTCTCTTAATCCACTTGCAAAGCGAGCCTATATCAGGCCAAACAGCCAGTCTGAACTCGGCCATAGAATTCTGTACTAAAGATTTTCACTTCCATGAGAATGATTATTAAAGGAACATTGTTGCATTATCACCACTGTAATTATAGCATACCAGCCTGTTTATCATTTATTTATTTATTATTATCATGTATGTGATCATGTTCTAATCATGATGTGCTCACAGTACACTGAAACAATCTTTGGTCAAAAGGATACTATAGATTTTTCTGTATACAGAGAGAGATCAGATTTGTTCTGGAAGAACACGCATCGTGCACCACAGAAAGACATTTTGAGCTGGTTGAAGATTCCAACATCACGAGAACAGAAACTTTGGATCCAGCTGTTCTCTATTGCCTTGTTGTAACACAACAAAATCAAGGCTAATTTGGATGTAATTTTTTTGATCCAGAATATTACCATTCATTTAATTTATAAAGTTAAAGGTCTGGATCAAAACACTTTTTATTTTATTATTTTGTACCTTGCCTTTCTCCCCAGTGGGGACCCAAAGGGGGTTCTCATTCTCCTCTCCCCCATTTTATCCTCACAACAACCTTGTGAGGTGGGTTAAACTGAAAGAATGTGACTGGCCCAAGGTCAAGCAGAGAGCTTCCATCAGCATGAGTGGGGATTTTTACCTGGGTCCTCCATAAACTAGTCTGACACATTTAACTACTATTCCACACTGCAACTTGTTGTGCATAACCGAAGCATCCCCTTCCCATGCTTCATATGAAAATCCTTTTGATGCTGAGAGGTCTTTGTGTTATAAGAAGTATGGGAAAATGTAAAGGGGAAAAATTACACAGACTGTACATAAAACCTTGCTCTTAACAATGTATTTAATATTTATTATAATTACACACTGACTCCTATACTACTGGTTATATTTACAAAAAAAAATCTGAAAAATGTGTAGGATTGTAATCCTAATCAATGTTATATCCTTCTAATACTATTCAATTTAAAGGATTTAGAATGGTGTAACTCTGTTTAGGACTGACTGCACTGTTAAGGATCAGAACTGTAGCATATGGTTCTTCCATATGCTTCAATTCCCCTGCTCAGTAATACAGTCTTACCTCAAAATGACTTCTTGCCATCAGAACTTCTGTATACCATAATCTAACAGTCATTTTCTTCCAGTTGACTGGAGCCATCACCTCACAATAGTGCCACAAGATCAATAACAAAACTCATGTTTTCACCTGGCTGAGACAGAGCCAGTACTGCCAAATATAAACTCTTTTTAATTCGAGAAATAAAGGGGAAAATACATGCACCATACAGTTGGTGTAAATTAAGACACCCATCTTTCACTCTGGGCTTTATTTTGCACTTATTAGCAACCCAACATGGTGTTTTCTATGCTCTTAATTGGGATTTGTTCCTATTCCTCAGAGATATCATTGAACAGAAACACAGAAATAGAGAACTAAGAAGAAGCAAAGTCCTGAACAGCCTTCAAAAGATTTCTAGCAGAATATAATGAGATTCCACATGGCTATGAGCCCACATCAGGGATAATTTCCATTTTTTTCAGTCTTGTGGTTTTTAGTCCAAAAATCACTTTTTTGATTTTGTCTTTTTCTTGTGCTAATTAAATACCTGATTCTTTATTTACTCCTGTCTCCCATTATCCCTATAAAATATATACATATATAATATATATATGTAATATATATATGCAGAAGTAATATATAAAATATATTACTTGTGCATCAGTAAATAAGTACTATACACTGTACATATACTCATATGTATGAATGTTGTAAAGTATATGCATAAATACCATATAAATTGTACTAAAAATCTTAAACATGAATGCAAACAAATCTGCAGAATAAAAAAACAGGAAGTGGAGAACAGAAACCACTGCCAAGCATATAAATGCCAATGGTTTGAATCTCTCCTTAGGGATTGAACTCAAAGGGTTGCTAGTGGAGATCAGTGTTCAACAGTGTGGTACTTGTCTTGTGGGGTTCCACAAGGCTCAGTCTTATCTCCCATACTATTTAACCTCAAGGGAAAAACTTTTAGGATAAATCATTCATGGTTTTGAAGCTAGGTGTCCCCAATATCCAGCCAGCTTTATGAGTTTTTGTTTAAACTGCCCAGAAGGGCTCTGGAGGTCCTGAGTCAACACCTGGCTGCTATGGTTAAATAGTTAAAGGTGAACAAGCTGAAACTGAATCCTGACAAGGCAGAAGTGATGTTAATGGGAAGGCTAAGGCTTTGCAGGGCATTGTGTTTCCCACATTTGATGAGGTTTCTGATGATCCCGACTCAGTAAAGGGATTAGAGGGTCACACTGGACTAGCATTATTGATGGAGAAACAAATTAGTTTGCTCAGAAGATGGCTTCTTCTTCTTTACTAGGCTAATCTGGCCACATGGATCCATGCTACAGTAACCTCAGCACTAGACTATTACAATGCACTTTACGCTGGTCTACCCTCAAAAACAAGCCAGAAACTCCAGCTGCTACAGAATGCTGTAGTTTGGTTATTATTGGGAAGTAGGCAAACTATGCATGTTTACATCTGTTCTACTGTCACTCGGTTACCAGGTAGTTCTCAGGTATTGACTATCATATACAAAGCCCTTCATGGTCTAGGACCCACATATCTAAAGGACTGTCCCTCACAGAGTAACTACAGTATCATGAGGAAATTCATTCTGGCTTCTCTCGGCAGCCAGAGCACCAAAGGCATATACCACCTCCACATTCAACTCAGCAAGGAGACCAGCAAGAGAAGATCAGTCTAGGCCTCAGCTGGATGAAAATGTATGTTAATAACTCCCTATTCTGGCTTTGTCAAACTGATACTCTCTCTGACTTTCTCTTTACTGTTCTTTTGTAAGTCTTTTTCTTATTTCCATTTATGTACTGTAAAAGCCATTACCATTGTATATTGACTGATCTCACAATGGAAGGAAGCAGCAGAGTTCCATAGGGATTGTGATTGGTATCATTGCTATTTAATTTGTGTGTAAATTATTTGGAATTAAGGAGAAATCACAAGGTGGTCAAATTAGTGGCTGACACAAATTGTTCAGGACAGTGAGGACTGTTGTGGGTTACGAACAGCTCTAAAAGGATGAGTGAAGAATAAGTGACACCGTTCTTTGGATACAACTTCAAAATTCAAATTTGTTTTATCATTCTGGATTAGAACAAAAACCCTGTACATGCAAATAATGGCATCCCTCTTAAAGGTGGGAATGTCAGTCATGGATTCGTAAATAACCCAGAGTAGAATCTGAATTGCTATGAGAGAGAAGCCAACTCATCAGGGGTCCGTTGGAGCCGGCGCGCCGCAGAGCAGCACTCCGGGAGTGAAGACACCGGGGGTGGGCACATGATGAAGCCCCACCCCCAGCAGGGCTGCCACTGCGTTCTCCATTCTCCATTTCCTTCCTTCCTTCCTTCCTTCCTTCCTTCCTTCCTTCCTTCCTTCCTTCCTTTCTTTCTTTCTCTCCACCCCACCTACCTACCTTCCTTCCTGTTCCTTTCCTTCCTGTTCCTTCCTTCCTTCCTCCCTCCCTCCCTCCCTCCCTCCCTCCCTCCCTCTTCCTTCCTTCCTTCCTTCCTTCCTTCCTTCCTTCCTTTGCCATCGGATAGGCTTGGCAGCTCTGAGTTGGGAAATACCTTGGAGATTTTTGGGGTGGAGCCTGAGCAGTGGGTATTGTCTTCTGACACACTTCCAGTGACGTCAGGGGTGCGTGGCCTTCTGAAACTTCTGGTGACGTCAGGGGGTGTGACATATGTAAATAAGTTATGCTAATGAGCTCCTGCAACTCTTTTTTTATGAAAGGACCCCTGCAACTCATATATTAAAAATCAGTCCAAGATCTTCCTTTGTCCTGTATGTGCATGGGTTTTTAATTTCTTTAAAAAGCTTTCATTTGTTGTGACTAAAGCTGAATGTGGGAATTTAGAAATATGCTGAGAAAGGTCATTTAATCCAAATGAAAGAAAGCACTAAAACTCCCCCCTCCCCTTTGAGGTATCTTTATCTCATAAATTTCCCAAATCTATTTCAGACCAAAGAAGTTCAGATGCATTTTAATATGCTGCAGATAAGCATATAAATCTAACTTTCTGAAGTTTGAAACAGCTTTAGTAACAGGCTTTGAATGTACTTGGAGTTGTGTGGATTGAAATAAAATCTTTAAAGCTGTTATGAAGAGTATTCCTGTGATGAACATGGTAAATATCAAGATAACCAAACATTGTCAACTGATTCAGGAAAACTTTGTTTTGAAAAGATACCCCCAAGCAATGTGTTTTTTCTCCTTTCTGATAACACTTTCTGTAGTTCCTGTTTTAAGATAAATGCTAAACTAGAATTTTTAGAAACTTCCAGAAAGAAGCACATTGTTAGTTATTCCTTTGTATCTCTTACCTGGGGTGAATTTCTATCTCAGTTGCACTTTTTTGGCAGAAAGCATAGATGTGGATCTACAATTTTTTCTTTTTAGGAACTTGTCACATGCATGTTAGGAGACAATGTACCCAATGTACTGCCAATTACAACTTACATTTATTGTTTCTGTGAATGAAAAAAGTATCTGGGATATACAACAACATACATCTATTGGGTTTTTTCCCTTGGAGTGCTTTGTTTAGCTATATAAAATATTGGGGTACAAAAATATCCCTTGTGGGTTTTTTGTTTTGTTTGTTTTTAAAGAAAACACTAATCCAGGAAGGCATTTTAAGTGCTCTGGAGCGATACAGCCATTCCTGAGAACTTGGTGACCCTTCCTGATAGCCTGGGAAATATTTTCCTCATGACAAACATGTTAATGGGGCAGAAATATATCCCAGATGTGCACAACATTCACAATTATTCATGTTAGATTTAGTGTACAAAATCTTTCTTCATTTTCTAAAATCTTAAGTTGAAAAGAGTTCTCCTTGTTTCAAATTGAAAATAAAACTTACAGTTGTCTAAAGCAACAGGACAGATATGAGTTACAGAGTTACAAGTGGGAACCCACAAGGTTTTGTGGGGGGGCATTTCATTTCCCCTTCCTCCACTATTCCATTTTTCCTATTCCTTTTTTCCCATTTGAGTAAACAAGCAACATCAGCAGGGTATAATGCCATAGAGTTCTCCCTCCAAAGTAGCCATTTTCTCCAGGGGAACTGACCTCTGTCCTCTTGAAGACAGTTGTAATTCCTGATGATCTCCAGTCCCCACCTGGAGGTTGGTAACCCTTGGTCCCATAGAGGAAATTGCTGCATTGGAGGGTGGTGTTTATGGCATTGTACCCCTCTGAGGACCCTCCCCTTCTCAAAGCTCTCCCTCCTCAGATCCCCCCTCCAATCTCTACGAATTTCTTAACCTGGAGTTGGCAAACCTGTCTCCTTCCAACCCAACCACCAACATCCTTTATCTGCTCCTCTGTCTTAAGTTTTCCTCTCCCCCATTCAGCAGCCTCTACCTAGAAAACTGTGACCTAGTTTTGTGGTGCTAGGCCAAGCCCACTTGTATGGTAGAGAATCCTCAAGGGCTTGTGGGCTGGCTTTTCACCTTCCCCTCTATCCCCCTCCCCACACTCCTCTTTCCTGCCTTCTGGAAACCCCCATATCCTCTCTCCTTTCTCTGTCTCATTCTCACCTTCTCAGTGATTCACCCACCTACCTTTTATCTGCCTCCCATTGTCACCTTTTTCCTCAGCAGGGACAAAAGCACCTTATATTATTCTCTTCTTCTCTTTTTTATCTACACAGCAACCCAGTGAGGTAGGTTAAGCTGGAAGTTTGTGACTAGTCCAAAATCACCCAGTGAGCGTCCACAGAAAGATGGGCATTCAAACCTGGGTCTACCAGACCCTACTCTGAAGCTCTAACTGCTGTACTACACTGGCTTTCATAGGGTGATTTCTATTGAACTGTAGCTAGCAGTCAGGCCTAGTTCAGCCATGTAAGTCAGGTGGTATTAAGTCACCCAGAAGTTGCTTCCAGGCCAGGGTTGCCAACCTCCATGTGGGACCTGGAGATCTCCCAGAATTTCCCAAACTGGAGCTGGCATCCCTAGTCAGGCCTGGCCCCAATAAATCCTCCCTCAAAGTCCAACATAGGCCTGGAAAGGATCCTGCCATCTCCCCCAGCCATTTTACTCACAGAAACTCTGCTTGGAGTACTGTGATTGCCTAGCAACAGACTCTGAGTGAATCTGATCCTTAAAGCTAAAGATGCTCCTTTGATTGTTGTCAGGTTTTTAAAACCACTTTAAAAAAAAAAAGTTCACATTTTCCTGCAAACCTGGGACCCTTTTCAGGTTTGTAGCAACATATGTCTTGCTCTAGTCATCAGATTTAATATCAACAGATTTGGATGACTTCACTATTCAGAGCTGGATTTCAGCAGGAACGCACAGGAACACCATTCCGGCTGGCGTCCCAGCATGCCTCGCCCCCTCCCTGCCCAGCCTGAGCTGTTTACACTTAAAGTGTAAACAGCTGTAGGGAAAGTTCCTACAGTTCCTACAGAGTTGTAGGGAAAGTTCCTACAGAGAGCCGGCAGGAAAAAGCTCCACCCAGTGTTTTCCCTTTAAGAGCAAACAGCCAGCAGGAGAAAGCCACGCCCAGAGATTAAGCACAGGGGCTAGGCTATCTGCAGTTGGCTTGCCGATGTCACCTGGCTTTCCCTGCTCCAATAAGTGCCTCCCCATCTCTTTTCCTTCTCTCTCTCTCTCCCTGCCACCTTTCTTTCTGTCTTTCTTTCTTTCTGTCTGTCTGTCTCTCTCTCTGTCCCCACCTTTCTTTCTTCCTTTCTCTTTCTCTCTCTCTCTCCCTCCTTCCTTTCTCTCTCTCTCTCCTTCACCTACCTACCTACCTTCCTTCCTTCCTTCCTCTGTCTGTCTACCTTCCTTCCTTCTTCCTTTGTTTTCCTTCCTTCCTTCCTTCCTTCCTTCCTTCCTCTCTCTCTCTCTCCCCCCACCTACCTCTTCCTTCCTTCCTTCCTTCCTTCCTTCCTTCCTTCCTTTCTGTTCTTTCTATTTTTATAAAAAAAATTATTGAAAAGGGGGGGGATGTAAAAAAGTAGAGAGCCCAGGAAATGCTGGTTTTGACAATATCTTTAATTTTTGAGAATCTCTTTAGTTTTCTCATGGCATCTTCTGCTTAAGATAAGTAAGTTTGAAGCCTGAGTTCATTGTTGTGTCTTGTTGGGAATGGCTTGCAAATATATGTGTGTCTAAAGTCTGTATTAAAGTGGTTTGGTGCTTACTGCCATGTAAGAGAAAACATCTGAAAAAGTAGCTTCATTGTTGTGTGTGTTGGCAGAACACTTGACTGTTACATGGGGCACTTTGGGGGACATCTGCAGAGAAACAGGGTTGTAACTAAAAATGAGCATGGTCAGGTGCACTTTGGCGATTGCCTGTTTTGTGAAATTTTAAAAAGTGGGCAGAGTTTCTGAAGAAGATGATTGTCCCTCTTCTTTTGCCACTGGACTGACATCTGCCTTTAATGGGCCACCAAGGTTGATGTTCTTAAACCTCCTAATAAGAGAGATTTCTGCTTCTGAGGAGTTCCAACGATTGGTGATCTTGTGATGGTAGTGATACTTTTATGTGGTAAAGACCACCTGTTCACAGGATAATTTTACCTGTGGGACAGACTCTGCATGGTAACCACTCCACTGGTACATAATTGCTTGTAAAAAGTATTATAGTGTAATAATTAAGGTGGGTAGCCGTGTTGGTCTCAAGCAGCAGAACAAAGTTGGAGTCCAAAGTTTCATCCAAGGTATAAGCTTTTGTGTGCATGCACACATCTTCCATCTGAAGAAGTGTGGCTGGCAAATGAAATCTTATACCTTGAATAAAATGTTGTACCTTGAATAAAATAGTCCACAAACTACTCCCATCCAGTGCATCCACAAACCTAGAAGAAAAAGACATTGGATGTATACCCCGCCCTTCACTACCCAAGGGAGTCTCAGAGCATCTTTCAAACTCCTTTCCCTTCCCCTCCCCACAACAGACACCCTGTGAGGTAGGTGGGGCTGAGAGAGCTCTGAGACAACAGCTGGTACAGAGCTATGGCTTGCCCAAGATCATCCAGCAGGTGCAAGGGGGGAGTGGGGAATCAAACCCAGTTCTCCCAGATTAGAGCCCGTGCACTTAACCACTACACCAAACTGGCTCCTAGCATTGTTCTGCCAGTGAACTAAAGTTGCCAACTCCAGGTTGAGGAAATCCCTGGAGATTTGGGAGTGGAGGGTGCAGTTTAGGGGAAGGAGGGACCTAAGCAAGGCATAATGCCATGGACTCTACTTTCCAAAGCAGCCATTGACCTGATCTCTGTAGTTTGGAGCTCAGCTGTAATTCCAGGAGATCTCCAGACCCCACCTGTAGGTTGGCAACCCTAAAAAATCATATTCAGCGTACTAGTTCTGCAGGAAGGCAACCTGATTTCCATGGGAACCTAACCCTTAGGAATTGATTCCAATCCAGTGTGGGAATAATTGTTGGACGTAAGATATTGGTTCAGGCAAGGTTTTGTATAGGTGGGACAGAAATAATGTTTTTATTGGCTTTGTCAAAACTGTTTTGACAACAAGGTAAACAGAATAAGAAGCAAAAGGCGGATGTGGCTGGATGACCACACTTCTGGGAACATTGGGTGTGGCCTAATATGTTAATGAGCTGTGCTGTCAGGGGTGTGGCCTAATATGCTAATTAGTTACTGCTGGGCTTTTCCTACAAAAAGAGCCCTGTCACTATTAGTATATAGATACATTGTGTAAATGGGGATTGGTGAATCTAATCAAAAGAAACATTCTTCCTCAAGGTTTTCAGGGTTTAGATGACTTCTGCCATCACAAAAAGGGTTTTTTGTGAGACATTTTATACCCCAAAATGCATTGGAGTTTGGCTTGGGGTAGAAATATGCCCCCAAATAAAATTTATATCACTTTCCCCCGGCCCCGAGTTTAAGCTTAGGGTATTAAACCATAACCTGAGCAGAACAAGGGGAAACAGATACATTTTTTTTTTTTTTACAAAAAATGAGAAACAAATTTTAAAGGAAAAATATGTAGATAACAGGAAGCTAGATCCTCCTGCAACTCCCTTCCAATAAATGAGAAATCTTTCTCTGATACATGAATTCTTGTTCCTTATAGTCACCAAGGTGTGTAGCTACTAGGGATGGGCACAAACCACATTTTGCAGTTCAGTTCGGTTCTTGGTTCATGGAAGAACCATGAACCAAACCACGAAGTGACATGGACTGATATACCAGTTTGCAAACTGAACCCTTTTGTATAGGTTTGTGAGCCATTTAAAGTTTAAATTCCTGTTTTCTGCTCCCCCTGAAAGTAGCATGGACCAGAAAACAGGGGGTTAAATGGCTCTGAGCCATTTAAACCCTTCACTTCTGCTCCCTGCCACTTTGAAGCGGTGGGGAGCATTGGGAGGGTTTAATTGACTGGGAGCCATTTAACCCTCTGGTTTTGAGCTCTGCCATTTTGGGGAGAGCAAACTCAGAGGATTAAATAGGGGGTGAAGTACCTCAAAGGGGGTATTTCAGACCCTCCTTTTTGCTGACCGTGGCTTTCCCTGGCCAGCAGCCAGGAAGGGGTGAAGTGCCCCTCTGGAGGCATTCTACCCCTTCCTGTCTGCTGGGCATCGCAGAAGGGGGAGTAGTGTCCCCTGGGAGGCACCGACCTGTTCCTTTATGCTGGCTGTGGAGAACTATGGCAAGCAGAAAGGAGGGAGTGAAATGCTGGCCATGTCTTTCCCTGGCCCGAAGGGAGCCCAAAGCTGGGGTGGCAAGCGACTTCTCCTCAAGGGCTCAGGTCCATTGGGCTCTCTAGTGCAGCCCAGTTTAAAAGGGCTGTACAAGAGAACCTGAAGCTGGGTCAGCCGAGAGCCTTCTCCCTGACTCTCAGCTCCCAGCCTTTAAACCCTGTTTCCTGCTTCCCATGAAAAGCCTCAGGGAGCTAAAAGTGGGGTTTAAATGGCTCCCAGCCATTTACACCCCTGCTTCCTGCTCCCTGTGAAAATCTGCAGGACGCAGAAAGCAATGGTGATTTAAATAGCTTGGAGCCATGGAGAGCTTAAAACATGGAATAAATGGCTTGGAGCCATTTAAACCAAACAGCTGAGCAGTAGGGAGCTCCCAGCTGCTCAGCCATTTCTGATGAAGAACAAAAAGCAAGGGTAAATCCTTGTGTTCTGCTTTTCACAAACCACCATAAGCCACCATGAATTGTGCCAAAATCTGTGGAAGTTCATCACGGTTCTTCAGTTTGTACACTTCAGTTCGAGAATCATGACAAACTTTAGTTCATCAGATAGTTCATGCTCATCTGTAGTAGCTACTGGTACCTATCCTCTATTAATCTGCCAAATTTCCTTTCAAAACCACCTGTGCTTGTGAACATCACCACTGTAAGTGAATTCCACAGCTTAATTACCAGTTGAGTAAATAATAAGTGTTTTTTTTGTCTGTCCTGAACATAGTGCCCCTGAGTTATAGCATTAAGTAGGGAGGAGACAAAGCTCTCTGTCTCCACTTTCTTCACCCCAAGTATAATTTTATAAACCTCCATCATAACCACCACCATCTTTTCCCTTTTGCTTTTCCTCATAGAGACAGTGCTCCAACAACTTCTTCTATACTTTCCTCAGCTTTACTATGTCTTTTTGAGATGTGGCAACCAGTACATACTAGTTCAAATAAGGCCACAACACAGATCTATCCAAGGAGATTACAATATATATCATTTAGCTTAGAGACAGATACCTATGCTCTGGTGGAAAATGAAAATGTTGTGCATAGAAATACAATTGGAATGCTCCTATTTGGTGGGAACTTTAGCAAATTTTCTGGTTGGACAATGTCCCTCTCACAGCACATTATCCACTGCTCATGAAAATGAATCCAGACAGAGGAACAAGAGTAACTATCAGATTGTAAGATTCCAGCTCTTTACACATTAGACATCATTTGGTTTTGATTAGGAATGGTGTACATCAGTAAAAGCATTCACATACTAAATTCACAACTAAAAATAAATACAGTAGTTAACCTATTAACCTAATAAAATGGCATTAAAACTACCAAATGTGCCACTGCCTTTCAGGGGAGTGCCAGGCAGATGGAAACCATCACTGTCCTCAACCAAACCCCTGGCAGAACATCTCTGCCTTGCATGCCCTGCAGAATTGCATTAGGTCCCGCAGTGCATGGATGTTGTTCTGCAGAGTTCCACCAGGTTGGGGCCAGAACAGAAAATGCCCTGGCCCTGGTTGAGGACAGCCAGGTGTCTCTTGGGTCAGAGCCACCAGTAGGTTCTTTTCTGCCAAGTGCAATGCTCTTTGTGGGGTATATCAGGAGAAGTGGTTCCGAAGATACGTGGGTTCCAGACTATTAAGGGGCTTGAAGGCTAGTACCTGAACCTTGAATCTGATCCAGTACTCCATCTGGAGCCAGTGCAGCTCACACAGCACAGGTTGGATATGTACCATGAGGACCTGTGCTGCTGCATTCTGGACCAGTTGGAGTTTCCAGGTTAGTTTCAAGGATAGTCCTGTGTACAGCAATTTAGTCTAATCTGGAGGTGACAGTTGCATGGATTACTGTAGCTAGGTCAGGGCCAGACAGATTGCCAGTTGCCTGATCTGGCGTAGCTGGTAAAGGCCAGTGTGGTGACATTTGTGATCTGGGCCTCCATTGATAAGGATTCACACCCAGGCTCTTGACAGTTGGTGCCAGTATTAAGGACACACCATCAAGAGCTGGGAGTCGGCACCCCAAACCTAAATCCTCCCTGCCCAGCCTCAGAACCTTCATCTTAACAGGATTCAATCTCAGCAGACTCTGTTTCAACCATCCCACCATAGCCTCCAGCCTTTCAGCCAGATTTGCTGGGGTGGTATCCAGCCAGCTGCCCATCAACAGATATAGCTGGGTGTCATTAGCATACTGGTGACATCCCAGCTTGAAATACTGTACCAGTTGGGTGAGGGGACACATATAGATGTTAAACAACATCGAAGAGAGGATTGCCCCCTGAGGAACCCCACATACTAATGGATGCCTAGTTGACATCCTTTCTCTCAGTGCCACCCTCTGTCCCTGACCTTGAAGAAATGAGGTAAGCCACTTCAAGGCTACACCATGAATTCATACATAGGCAAGGCAGTGGGTCAAGAGATCATGATCAACCATGTTGAATGTTGCTGTGAGATCAAGCAATAGCAGCAGCACCAACCTGCCTCAATCCAACTGTGGAGATCATCTGTGAGGGCAACCAATGCTGTCTCCATCCCATGGCCAGGATGGAAGCCAGACTGGAATGGGTCCAGCACCAATGTGTCATCCAGAAATTTCAGGAACTGTTCTGCCACCCTGTCTCAATTACCTTACCCAGAAATGAAAGATTCAAGATGGGGTGATAACTGGAGGAATCCATAGGATCTAAGGTTGGTTTCTTTAAGAGTGGTACAACCACAGTCTCTTTTAGTCCCTCTGGATAGACCCCTGAACCCAGGGACAGATTGATAATGTCTACCAAGGGGTCCCATATTCCCTCACCACTGGTCTTCACCAGCCATGTGGCGCACTGGTCTAAGAGGCATGTGGTTGGCCTAACACCATCCACAATCCTGTCAACATCAGCCCGGGAGAGTTGGCTGAAGTTATCAAATACCAAGTTCACATACTGTATCAATGTTGGCCAGGAGGTCATAATGAAATGAAAAGACTTGAAGAAAAAAAAATTGTAAAAAAAAAAAACACCCTCACGAAAGCCTCACAGCTAATGGTTGAATTTCTAACATTTTGGATTATCTTGGTGAGAGATCTAATTATCCTAAACAATTGTGCTGGGTGAGAGCTAGTGGATGTGATGGAGACTGTATACAATTACTTTTTTAGCAGCCTTTACTGCCACCTCATAGGATTTCATAAACATCCTATAAGATGTTCTTGCAGCTTTGTTGCGAGTTTGCCACCAAACTCGGTGTAGTCATCTGAGTTCTCGTTTCATCTCCCTGAGTTCCATAGTATTCAAGGGGGATAATTTATGTTAGGAGCAAAGAGGACATCAAGGAGAGGGGCGATTTCATCAATGGCTTCAGAGAGACTGGAATCGCTGTGGGGTATTAGATCCCACAGAGTATACTGGAACCCAGTTGGGTCCATTAGTCTCCACAGCTGAGCCTAAATCCACTCTCTGCTGAGACACTCAGCTGGGCCTTCAGGGCAAAGTGATCTGACCATGGCACTTCAACTTTAGCATCAGATCCATATCCATCCCCATGCCAAAGATCAAATCCAGCATGTGGTCTGCTTGGTGTGTAGTACCTGATACAATCTGGGAGAGTCCCAGTGCTGCCATGGAAGACACTAGGGCTGCAGGCACATTGCCCTTTAATGCAGGAGGAAGTGCTGTTTCCTCCTGCATTTAAAGGGACTGTCCACAACGGCTGTAGCTAGTCCCCCACGCCGAAGCGGGCTCAATTGCGGGTTCATGCAAAGAACCCGCAATTGAGCCTATCTGGATAGCCCTCTCATGCAATGATTGCAAGAGAGGGCTGTCCAGATTGTGTCCCTCCATTTTCCCCCCTTTTGCAATTGGGCACTTGGGCACTCAAGCGCCCAAGTGCAAAAGGGGAAAAAACCCCAAACTTACCAGGCAGCTGGTGGGGCTCGGGGAAGGGTACCCCCAGCCACTGCCTCCGTCACCACCTCCACCACTTGCCTCATCTGCTACTGCCACCGCCGCTCACCTCAGCTGCCACCTCTACTGCTGCCGCTCGCATCTGCCGCCTCCACTGCTGCCTCTGCTGCTGCCACTCACCTCCTCGTCTGATGCTGTTGCTGCCGCTCACCTCCGCCAGCCGCCACCGCCGCCTCTGCCCATGCCAGGGTTGGGATGTGTAATCATCCCAACCTGGGGGAAAAAAATCCGATCCCTTTATATCCGGGAGCCCTCCCAGATTTAAAGGCCGGTGTGACCACGGCCTAGGTCCAATGCTTGCAAAGGAGAAGCAGCATCAGCATGGATGCTGAAATCCCCAAGAACTATCAGTCTTGGGAACTCCAAGACCCAGCCTACTACCACCTCTAGCAGACTCAGTAGTCTGTCCACTGGAGCACTAGGTATACAGTACATCAGATAGACAGCCAGACTATCTTCAGAATCCCAGACTAGGCCCAAATGCCAGTGATCTTTGGGACAGGGAATGCTTGAGAATGGCTGTATCCTGGTATTTCTTAATATCATCTACTAGAAAATCAAACAATAATGAAAAATCTAGATTACTTTTCATTTTTGTATCTGCACTGCCTACCAATTTAACTCCTGGAAATCCTGACATTAGGCTAAGGGTTTTCTATGCTGCAATATTTTTCACTTTCATCACTGAGTTATAGGCAAGAGAACAACAAAGGCAGATTTTTGTAAACCTGATGCGACCATAGGGTAATAAATTTATGAAAACTAAATCATGACATGAGTTATAGCAATAATAAAATTTTACTGTAGAATTAATTTTGCATTGTATGTGTATTATTTGTTGTCCTAGCATTTTGTTAAGATAGGTAGTAAACAATTTGTTAATGAATGAATATCCAGCTTACTTTTAATTAAAAAAACTTCACTTTTTATTTTTCCCTAACTTTGGAAAGAGACCTTATTTAAGTGAATCTCCATAAAGTGTGTTGCTCTTTAAACTGCATAAATTATTTTGTGGAATATTACATATTTATAGTTGTTCCAGCTGTACAGCTATCCAGCAAAATTACAGTTCATTCTTGCTAACTTGATTAATTGAGAGTGTATGAGCCCCAATCCAGTGACTCCAATATGCATGCACAGGGGTCATTTCGAGCAGGAGATCGGGGGAGCTCAGCTCCGGGAGTTGGTGCCAGCCCCCCCCCCCCCAATGGGGAAATGCCTGCTTGTGTCATGGCTGCAGCAAAATGACCCCATCCCCTAGAAAGGTCCTTGTTCCTCCGACCAGCCTTCTGAAGGCTTCAGCCACCACTGAAACTATCCTCCCAGAATAGTGGTATTTCTGAGGTTTGGATTAGTAGTGGTCCCCTCTCTGCCAGCTCTTTCTTTCTTTCTTTCTTTCTTTCTTTCTTTCTTTCTTTCTTTCTTTCTTTCTTTCTTTCTTTCTTTCTTTCTTTCTCTCTCTCTCTCTCTCTCTCTCTCTCTCTCTCTCTTCTTTCTTTCTTGCCTTCTGACATACTTCCAGTGATGTCAGGTGGTGTAGCATATGCAAATGAGTTATGCTAATGAGTTATGCTAATGAGCTCCTGCACCTCTTTTTCTACAAAATGACCCCTGTGCATGCAGAGATTTTTGAATATGACAAGCTTCCATACAGATAAAGTCACAGTCATTCATGAGCATAGCTATAAAAAGAAGAGCATGTATTTCCCTCATTGGCTATGACCACACTGGCAGCTTGGCACAATGTGGTGCTGTTTCTCATTGAACTGGCTGAAAGTATGCCCTTTTGGGGCATATCAGCCACACAGCACATCCTGCTGCAGGCTACCTACAGAGGCATCCCGCAGTAAAGCACCCACATTATTGTAGTGCATCAGCCATGGAGTGCATCGCCAAAAATCCCCAAAATTTCTGCTCACACACATGCACACATAGGCAATTCTTTGAAAAAAGCGCATCTCCAGTGGCAGAATGGATCTGCAGGTTCAGACTGCCAAATCCATTCTGCACATGCTTCCTCGTGTTCACACATCTGCCCATGCACGATGAATGCACGGGGGAAGAAAAATACCACTTCAGAGGTAGTGGCTTTTTAACCCGGCTCCAAGTCATCCTCTGATGTGGTGAGTACGTACAGGCCCATTAAATCCATTTGTGAAATGTGCCTATATTGGGTCAAACTGTCAGTCTGAACACAACCATTGTTAGGTCATTGTTCATTGTAATAAGGGTTTTACATATTGAGAACAGAGTCTGATATTTCATTTACATATTTATATGGCATCATGGAAAATGTATTTTCTCTGTCACAAGAATATAAGAGAAGCCAATGTTGGATAAGGCAATGGCCCATCCAGTCCAACACTCTGTCACTCAGTGGCCAAAAATACCAGGTGGCCTCAGGAGGTCCACCAGTGGGCCCAGGACACTAGAAGCCCTCCCACTGTTGCCCTCCCCCCAAGCACCAAGAAAACAGTGCATCACTTGCCCCAGACTGAGAGTTCCTATCTATACCTTGTGGCTAATAGCCACTGATGGATCTCTGCTCCATATGTTTATCCAATTCCCTCTTGAAGCCATCCATGCTTGTAGCCACTGCCGCCACCTCCTGTGGCAGTGAATTCCAGGTGTTAATCACTCTGTCAATTGACTTTTATTTTCTTTATGTGATTCTTTGGATTTCTGTTTTGTTTTCTCTTTTTTCCTGGTGAGTTTTATTGTTCCATTGACTCTCTTATGTCAGTTGTGGTCAGTTCCCACCCCATAGTTGAGTGGCTCTCTTAAGTTTTAACCTACTCTGGGTTTCCCATGCTCTCTTTTCTTCACCTCAAGACGTCTGTGTACCACCATAATGACAGAAAACAGAGGGACTCTTCAATAGAAATCTTGGTAGAAAAAAAGAACACAGTTTAAAAAAATCACTCCCGTGGATCCTGTCCCATAGATATATCCTGAGGGAGAAACAGAGATATGCTGATAGAACAGCAGCTTTTAAACAAAGCATAGATAGGAAATAATTTACCAGGTAAAAATGAACAGATCAATGGATAAATGCATAAAGAGACTCTTAATCCTTACATCACCAGATTTATCTTTAAATTCTCACTTCAACATCCCGTCCATTAAACCACCAAATAGCTTCTTTCTTTTTGGATTAAGTGGGTTAAAAGAAGACTCAGAATTCAGTGTGCATTTTGCCTGTGCATTTGGCTTTCTGTGTGGTGGCTGCTCTAATTGGAACTAAAAAGCAGTGTGTGGACCTAATTAACATACCAAGTGAAAATGAGTCCCATTGATTTCAACTGAACTTACCTATAAATGAGTGATGTAGAATTGTACACTAAGAAGAGAATAAGGAAAGGCAGACTCATAGTAGCAGAGCATTCTCTATATTCTATAGCACTTTTTCAGGAAGAGAGCCACAGTCAATTAGAAGTTCCCATTGTGTGGGTAAGGGTTTTCATCTTCAGAAAACAAATCAGGCCGGTATTACCCCATCACCTAGGTGTGCCTCAACTAGTCTGATCTGTACTGTGTTAACATAAAAAAATTAAACTGCATATTTGCAGTATGTTCTTTTTGTTGTTCTTAATCATAGAGGATATAATGGCTAATGCTTCTTAACACGCTTGATAAAATGTAAGATCCTAGTAGTGATCAAATGGATATTATCCATTTCAAAAACTCAATGCCTTCTTTATAGCGGTATATAAAATCTGGAAACAGATACTGAACAGAAGGCTAACTGAGATTATGAACTGACAACTGTTTGGCTGATTATACAGTCAGATGCATTCTATGGCATTTGAGTGGACAGCAGAGATGCTGACATTAACACATGGCTCATTAGAACTGAATTTTAGTTTGGCCTTTTATTCCACTTAAAACAAAGCACCTAATATATACCAGAATCTCCTTGAAAATGCCAATACCATTTCTTTTTATGCATGCAGCCACAATTTAAAGCAGAGGTAGTATACATACGACATTTTGAAACTCTTTAAGAACTTAGTTTTACTTTGTTGATTGCTGATATAGCCACTATACAGCAAGACAGAAGATCAAGTTCATTTTAATCTCTTTTGTTCTTGATGACAAGACCTACTGCAACCTTCACTTTCTATGCACCCGAGCTATTTATCACATTACAAAACTGTTAGCAAGACAGCAGCATTATAATGCTCCATTCAGAATAATTATACAATACTGGGGGGTCAGTTGCCATCTTTATTATAAACACTGGCACTTAAAAAAGAAAAGAAAAGAAAGAGCAGCCATTTGATTAATGTCAGCTTCAAACGCTGAGCACAATCAAGTCAAAGTTCAGCACTTTACAGTCCTGTTGATATCAGTGGGACAGAATTAAGCATATGTTTAACTTCCCCACTGAAATCAAAGGGATTTTGAAATGTTTAGTAGCTGGGCTGTGCCAAACAGATGAGTGTTCACTGAGATAAACAGATGTTTCTTCAAGACCATGCTGGAACCCTCCTTCATAAAAACTAGTTTAACATGCATTTTTACAATTCATGAGTCATGTAAGTCCTCATCTGCTGTCCAAAGTGGTACCACCCAGAGTTCATTTCGTAGAAAAAGAGGTGCAGGAGCTCATTAGCATAACTCATTTGCATAACTCATTTGCATATGCCACACCCCCTAACATACCAGAAGTGTGTCAGAAGGCAACACCCACCCCTCAGGCTCCACTCCACAGGTGAGTGAAGCTGACCTGCTCTTCCTCCATTCCCTTCCCCATCCAATACTTTGTGCAATAAAAATAAGCGTAAAGAACACACCCTCATTCTCTTCCTGCTCCCTTGAAACCACCAGGTTTCAAGTAGACTTGAGAGACCCAGGACATGTGTACCACCTATCACTTCCCCTTCCCCTCCCCACATCAAGACACCCTGTGAGGTAGGTGTGGCTGAGAGAGGTCTTTTGAGAACTGCTCATGAGAGAACAGCTCTGAGAGAACTTGTGACTGGCCCAAGGTCACACCAGCAGCTGCATGTGGAGGAGTGGGGAATCAAACCCAGTTCTCCCAGATTATTTATTATTTATTTATTTATTTATTTTTCACATTTATATCCCGCCCTCCCCGCAAGCGGGCTCAGGGCGGCTTACATGGGCCCAAGGCCTGATCAATACATTAACCTATAAAATCAATTAAAACATTTCAATAAATACTGTTAAGACATATAAATACCCATAAATTAGAGTCCAACTCCTGACCACTACACCAAACTGATAAGGTGGAAGCTGCTGAAGGGTTGGTGAAATTTCTCCAGTACTTATGTGCCATGTGCCCAGATAAAAAATGGTATATTTAGAAAATTTATATGCCACCTTGAGCAAGTCTCTGGAAAAGCAGCACACAGTCCTAAAAGGAACAATGATAAAATTATCAATATTAAAACAAAACATTAAAAGCAATAAAGATCCTAGCAGGGCTTTCCCCAGGGTGCTGCACCTCTGCACTGCTTGGGGAAGCCGAGGAGGGGGTGGGGCTTGGTCATGTGCCCGCCCCCTGAGCTCCTCACTCCCGGAGCTGCGCTCCTGTGTGCTCCTGCTCCAATGGACCCCTGGTACCACCTCAGATACAAGTTTATAAACCACAGTAAGAACTAGCCGACAGATACCTTTTACCATCTTTTCCCAGGCTGAAGCTATTTCATCATTTATGGTGCTGTACTAGTTAGATGTTGTATTTGTCCCATCTTGTACACAGTATGGGTGTGCATTTGGATACAGTCAAGTCAGACATACTTGAAAATAGCTATCTTGGGTCAGTTGGGAATGCCCAAAATAAAGCAAAGCTCTCCTGAAATTCCAGGAGTAGCAAAATTGATCTCCCAGAATTTCAGGAGTGTTTTACAGAGGCACAGGAGTGGGGAGGGAAAGAGAGCAAGCTGGCTAACAGGTGATGGTCAGCTAGACCTGACCCTTTAAATTTAAAATAGCACACAGGTGCATGATTAATTTGAAGATTCCCTAACTTTGAGAGGCAGGTGAGTGGAAACAGGGATAGTGGCATCCCACCTGGTAGGAACATTTGGTTGACACATACAGGGTTTTTTTAAAATAAATTTTATTTGCATTTATATTGAAACAATACAATAATTGATACTGGTCAGGTTACTTATACAATAACAATCTTTAACAAACAGAAGTGGAAAAGATTAAAAAAAAGCTATATTAACCCTTACAGAAAGAAAATAGATTACTAAGTGTAGTTATATTAACCAACTGATTTTCAAAAAATTGCAATATCGGTAATTCTGTACATTGGCCGAGGACAGACTGGCAATCTAAAGCGGGGCAGGCACGCTTCGGAGACGGAAGAAAGGAGCACGTTCAGACATGCGCATCTGTCCATCGGCTCCGTTTCAAACTTACCCGTCTCCCAGTCGCTTTCCTTCTGCTTTACCAGGACACCGGGTAAAACCGGTGTTCAGGGGCCATCCTCCGCATGCCTCCCGCTTCCAAACAGTGTGAACTGGAAGAAGCGGGAGGCATCCGGAGGCGGCAGTGTGAACACGCTGCACATCAAAGGAAAACAAAAAAAGCGCAGCGGTGCGCGCAAGCCGCGCGCGCTGGCTACGCGGCAGTCTGAACGCTCCATGGCAGTCTGAACGCTCCGTATCGCCGTTGGTCCGCATTGCTCTGGCCAGTGTGAATGGCCAGCTCCGTGGGGTTTTTCCCCCGCACCAGTTCCCTCCGCTTTGCTTCCGCTTTAGATTGCCAGTCTGTCCTCAGCCATTGTCTTGTAGCCCTAATATCATCTTTATGTTTTCCAAAATTGGCCTCCATCTTACATAGTAGTTCGATGGGCCTAAACTTGGATCTTGACTTGCTAATGAATCCGAGATTTTATCCATTTGTAAATGATCCCATACCTTAAAAAGCCACTTATTAATGGAAGGAGCTCCAGGAACTTTCAAGCAAGAAGCTATAGTAGTTTTAGCGGCTGTTAAAAGAACCTAACCAATTCCTTGCTAGACTTTGGAATTTGTACATCTTGCCAAAGATTTAATAAAATTAACTCTGGTGTACAAGGAATATTATAGCCTGTAAAAAGCTGTACCTTTGATATAACGGCTTTCCAAAATGCTTTAATCACACCACGCTCCCACCAACAATGAAAACAAAGTGCCTATTGCCCCACATTGTTTCCAACATAACGAAGAAAAATGTTTATTCATACAGTTTAGCCTTCTTGGAGTAATATACCAATGTGCTAAAATCTTGTAGTTCTGTTCTTGCATATTTATAGATTTAGTACTACAAGCATAAGAAGACCATATGGAGTCCCAATGTGATGACTGTAACGTTAAGGCACAGTCAGATTGACAAGAAAAAGAATAAGAAGGTAAGAGCGTGGAATTGTTATCTAATAATATTTTATATATCAAAGAAATAAGCCCTTTCTGTCTGCATTTTTCCTCTACAATAAGCCTTTCTAGAGGTTTCAGAGGCTTCTGCAATGATTCTACCATTGACAAAGAACATAAAAGATTCCGCACTTGGTTATATTCAAACCAAGGTATTTCGGATTTTGTTTTAAGTTCTATATCGTGTTTAGACAGCATCCACCCATTTTTAGTTATGTCCAGAATTCTAGTCAATTTAGCAATTCTCCATAAACCATAAGTATTTTGATGTAATGCAGGGGAAAACCATTTTTGACCTAAAAAAGGTAGAGGAGACTGAGAACTTAGAAACTAAACTATGTCTTCTGCTATCCCATGTCTTCATAAGAGAGTCTATAAACAAAATGTCTGACTTTTTTATGTTCCTGTCTATCTGTCCATATAAATTCCTGATAGCTTTTTGGGTAAAAATAGGACTCTTCAATTGCTACCCATTCAATGGTTTGAGAATTGCCTAAAATGCGAAGTAGTGTAGATAATTTTACAGCTTCATAGTATAATCTTAGATCTGGAACAGCAAGACCCCCGCTTGCACGGGGTCTACGTAAAGTAAAAAAACCCTAATCCTCTTGCATTTTTCCCCCATATAAATTTCATCCAAGAACTTTGCCATTTTTGTAGAGTAGAATTAGGGATCCATAATGGCAAGACCCAAAATAAATATAATAGTTTAGGAAGCAGAAAGGATTTCAATATATTAATTTTTTCTAACCAAGATAGATTTTTGATGTCCCACTGAATACACAATCTATTGAGTTCTTGTATAGTCTCAAAATAGTTAATCCTAAATATATCTTGAAAGTTTAAAGGAATTTTAATACCTAAATGAATCCAAAAATTAGTCGGCCAGTGGTAGGAATAATATTTTTGGAGATGTTTCCTTGTGTTTTCAGAGACATTAATAGGGTGTAAAGTTGTTTTAGCATGGTTCACACGAAGCCCAGCATGTAATGAAAATTCATGTAGTACCTGCTCCAATACAGGTATGGAGTGAACATGTTTAGAAATATATAAAACAGAATCATCCACAAAGGAGCTAAGTTTATAGGTTGTGGTTAATTGTGACTCCCTGTATTGCATCTAAATTACGAATTCTATTAGCTAAAGGTTCTATGACAATAGCAAAAAGGAGGGGCGACACAGGGCACCCCTGCCTAGTGCCATGAGACAGAACAAAATCCTGGGAACAAAATCTATTAACTGAAATTTGAGTAGAGGGGAAAGTATAAATTGCCTCAATTATCTTTTGAAATTTTAAGCCAAACCCCATATTTGCTATAGCCATTTTTAAAATATTGTTCTACCTGATCAAAGGCTTTTTCAGTATCCAAAGCAAGAATACAAATATCAGATAAATTGTTTTTACTATATTGAATTATATTAAGAGTTTTCCTAACATTATCAGTTATATCCCGTTTAGGGATAAAACTAGATTGGTTCATATGAATATACTCGCCTATAAATGAGTTAAGCCTAGTAGTCATTATAGTAGTAAATATCTTGTAATCACTGTTTAACAGAGAGATAGGCCTATATGATTTCATAGAAGATGGATCCTTATCCTTTTTTAAAAGAACTATAATTTTAGCCTCATCCCATGATTTGGGTTTAATAGTTACAGAGGCCGAGGACAGACTGGCAATCTGGAGCGAGAGGAATCCGGAGGCAAAAGCTGTGGGGGAAAAATTCTTCGGGGCTGGCCGAATACACTGGTCAGTGTATTATGCAAGGATGCCGTTACAGAGCATTCAGACTGCTGCGAGCCTGCTCTGTGGCTCGCATGGCAGCGTTTCGCTGGCGGTGTATGTGCGCATGTACGGTACACCATAGGATAGGAGGCAGGGACAGCTGTCGATATATACGCAAATGCACTCATGCACAAATATCCATGCCAGCACATTCACACTGCCGCCTCCGGCTGCCTCCCGCTTCTTCTGGTCCACACTGCCTGGAAGCGGGAGGCATGCAGAAGACAGCCTCTGGACACCGGTTTCTCCTGGTGTCCTTCTACAGTGAGAGGAAACTGATTTCAAAGGGCATAAGTGCGGAAGGGAGCCGAGGGACAGCTGCAGATGTCTGAATGGGCTCCCTTCCCCCGCTTCCGAAGTGGAGCTCTCACAGGGCAGATTGCCAGTCTGTCCTTGGCCAGAGACAAGTAAATGGCTTTAACAAAATAGATTTGAATTTTTTATAAAATTCTGCTGGCAGGCCATCCTTCTAGGTGTTTTGTTTAATTTCAAATGAGTGATAGCCTTATCTACTTCTTGTTCAGTGATTGGGGACTCCATTATATCCCTATGAACATCTGTAATTTGGGTAACCAACTTGTTCCGTTTTAAGTAAGAATCAATATCCGACTGCAAAGGGCTTTCTTTACTATAAAGAGTCTTATAATATTGATAAAAGACTTGTAGAATGTCTTGTGTTGCAAAGACTGCCTTACCCTTATCATTTTTGATCAATTGAACTATCTTACATGACTGTATATCTTTCAGCTTCCACGATAATAATTTCATAGATTTTGGATGTCAAACAGTATTGCTGTTTGACATACAAAAGTTCATTTTGAATCTGAGATATCGCTAAAGCCTCAAGTTTTTTCGTCTCTGCAAACAGCCTTTTATAGTTTTCCTTTGAGGCTTGAGTTTTATGTTTGTCTTCCAAAACTTTGATCTTATCTAAGATTTCCTGTTTTAACTTGTTTTTCTGTTTATTATAGGAGGCAGTAGTTGATATAAATTTACCACATATCACAGTCTTCATAGCATCACCTCCTGAGAGACCCCACAAGAAGAGTTAAAATGAAAATACTCCTTCCGTTCTTTTTCAGCTTCCCTTACAATTACCTGTTGAAATAAAATATTTTTATTTAAGGCCCATTGTCTTGGGGTTTTTTCTGTATTGATGTTACTTAATGTACACTCAGTCCAAGCATGGTCTGACAATGTACGTAAACCTATATCTGTATGTGTTACACTATCCACTAAAGAAGGGGATGTTAGAATCATATCAATCCTAGGCCGAGGACATACTGGAGTTCTGCCGCGCCTCCGTGCCACGGCAGAACAAGGTGGGGGAAGAATCCATCTCTGAGTCTTCGGAGTCATCTAACAGAGGTGGAGAAGGACAGTCGTATTTAATCTGCAAAGAGGTAAGCATGCTGTATCCAGACTGTAGATCATCAGCAACATATCTGGTGCCCTAGTATATTACTAAGAGTTCCATAGCAGAAATCCAGCAATAACGAAATTTATGTTGAGACAAGGCTTCAGTAATAGGCTGCGAGCACACGGCCCTTTAATGCGGGAGGAAGGGCTGCTTCCTCCCACATTTAAAGGGGCTGTCCACAACAGCCCGCAGCGAGTCCTGTGGCGAAGCGGGCTGCAATGCGGGTTGCTCCCGCATTTTCCGACCCCGGGAAAAACTAGTGTTTTCCCGGGAGTCGTGGGAGGAACCCACATTTGAGCCTTCTGGACAGCCCTCTCTTGCAAGCATTGCGAGAGCAGGGCTGTCCAGATGGCCCCCCCCATTTTTCCCCCTTTTTACACTTGGGTGCATGAGTGGGCGCAAGTGTAAAAGGGGGGGAACTCCAACTCACCAGGCCACTGCCACTTCTGCCGCTGCTGCTGCCGCCTCCGCTCCCGGCAGCCTTTCCTGCCGCCGCAGCCACCTCTTCAGCGGCAGCTGTCGCCGCGGCTGCCACCACCGTTCCACGGCCGTTTTCACTGCTTCTGCAGCCATTTCCGCCGCCGTGGCCGCTGCTGCTGTTGCCGTTGCCGCCACCACTTCCGCCACTTCTGCCGCCATTGTTCCCCCCGCCGCTGCCTCTTCAGCAGCCGCGGCCAACGTTCCCACCGCCGCCGCCACCGGGGTTGGGATGTCCCAACATGTGTAAACATCCCAACCCGCAGGAAGAAAAATGCGGCCCCTTTACATCCAGGATCCCTCCCAGATTAAAGGGGCCATGTGCTCGCAGCCTATAGGCAGAGTTTTCCTATGCTGCAGGGTTTCTGCAGAAAGGTCTAACAACACTGAAAGTTTAGTGTCCTGATAAACTAAACCTTCTTCTGACCTTGCTTTTTTTTTTAATCGCATCTCTCAATCTGGAATCAGGGAACATTGCAATAATATCCGTAGCAAATGTCTCAGAGCATCTACTGAGAGGCCCCACCCGAAAAACTGAGTCAATTAGTGGAACCATGCCATCTTTCAGGACTAAAGTTTGTGTTAACCAGTTAACCAAAAAAATCTTTAAATCATTAGCCCCTTCTTTCTCAGGCAAACCGCAAATTTTTAAATTTCTTTCTTTTAGTTTATTTTCTAGCACCATAATTTTATTTTTAAACCATTTTTCCGCCACCCGAAGTTGTTTTACCTCTTTGTGGGTTGTAATTGCAGCCTCCAGTGCTGTCCCAGCTGTATTCGAGATCTGTTGCATTGTCGTTGACAAGTTTTCCAGCTGCGCTCTAAGCGGTTTTATTTCCAAGCAGATTTGCTTCGCTATGTTTGCAAAAGTGTAGAAAACTCCTCTCGTGTGATAAGGGAGTCATCCTCCTCTTCCAGAGAAGTCCCGCCCACCATCTTCACACCTGTCTGAGCTTCAAGCTTCTGCCCGCTCCGAGTGAAATAAGTCGTTAAAGCACTGGGAGGTGCCGATTTCGTAGACGCTGAGCACTGAGACTTTTTCTCCATTCTCCGAAATCAAAACAAATGCAAAACAAAAAGGCCAGGAGTGATTTAGAAAGGTGAGAGCCAGGGAGAAGGAGCTCTAGGCGTCTGCCATGTTATGCAGCGTCACCACGCCCCTCGACACATACAGTTTCAAAGATTTTAGACACCAGCTGTAGTTTCACTTTACAAAGCTTTCCACAGAAGTGTACAAACAACAACTATCAAATGTATTCAGATTTGGTTCAGATTTTGAAAATGGGAATCTGAGCCTTTTATATCAAAATTAAAGCTAATTGTATTAGAAAATTAATCCACTAAGTATTTCCATTTGTTCTTGCTTATACCCATAACTGAACTTTGTTGGTCTGCCCTCAAACTTCATTCTCATATCTGTTTGTTAACTCTTGTATTTGTATGCTTATTTACTGCCATTCACAGATCTTACCAACTGCTTTAATCCAATCTCAGCTATAATTGCCCAGTTACTTATGCATCTTGACTCTAACTAGCCCTTCCTGGCAACTAAACCCCTCCCCCCATCTCTTCCTATATTTCATGGTTGAGGAAATTCTGTTTCACCGAATCTGAAGAAGTGTGCTTGCACACGAAAGCTTATACTTTGAATAAAACTTTGTTGGTCTTAAAGGTGACACTGGACTAAAAAATTGGGGAAGTGGCTGGGAGCACTTTCTATTATATATATATATAGAGAGAGAGTGCACCAATTGGTCCATATCATAGTTGTGTTGACCTTGCCACACTGATCCATGCCACTGTAGCCTTGTGCCTAGATTATCGTAAAATATACTGCCCTTAAAAATGTTTTGGATATTTAATTTGGTACAGAATGCTAGATTATTGAATGGCTTACACTGGTATGATCATATTACAATGGTACTTTGGCAGTTTCACTGGATACCTGTTTGCTTCTAGACACAATTCAAGGTGCCAGTTATTACCTTTAAAGCCCTTCATAGCCTGGGACCCTCATATCTAGTGGACTACCTTTCCCCTTATGGTCCTGTGCATCAAATAATGTCAAAAGGCACCTTACTTTTGGTAGTCCCTTCTATTCAGCAGCCTATAAGAGTTCATTTTCAGAGGCCACAGCCACACCATGAAACAGATACAGAATATGGTATGGAAGGCTCCTACATTCTCTTTCTTCTTTGTAAGGTCCAAAGTCTAACTATTTCAATGCATCTTTGGCAGGAGAAACTAATGGATATCCCTAATTGGCAGCTAGTGGTGATATATATAAACTACCACTCTGGTTTTGCATGGTCTCTATGAAGTCCTGCTTGTTATGCTGGTGAATTCTTTGTCTCTCTTCCCTTCAGGGCAGGCAAGCTGGATTTGTAGTCTTACCTGTATCTGGTAATATACCATTTCCTGCTTGCCAGTGCTTACAAATAAATCTTAGACCATGCCTAGCAACCACAATACCAATAAGGGATGTAGTTGACAAAATCATAGGATCTACATAGCATCTTCACACCTTCCTAAAGTCAGTGAAATGATGCAATGACTTTTGGACAATGAAAAACAAAACTGAGTATGCAAATGCAAACACACAGACTAACAAATCCAGTTGGATGACACCCTGTTAGTATCTGTCATGCTCATCTTTGCTGTCCCTTTTGGCCTTCTGCTTCATGAGAAGAATAAAACAGACTGAAAAGTGCCAGAAACAACAACAACAACAACAAAACCACTTAGTTTGAAAGGATTCGGAGCATTTAATGTATTTCTATGTAGGCGTTGTTTGGGTCATCATATCCTCATGATGGCTCAGTTTTCCTAACTTTTCCTACACATACATTAGCCAGATCTAGAATCAAGGCAAGCCTTTCCTTTAAGATGCTTTACACTTCAAATACTTGAATTCCATGGGTGTTGTGCCTCACACTTGCCAGCACTGCATGACATTTGGTGTTTCGTTAGCTGCCTTGACTCTGTGAAGATAAGGCAGAGCATAAATATTTTAAATAACTTCTGTAAAGGATTTTCAAAGGCAAACGGCAGGGGTGATCTGCTCCAGATCTTAAAGCAGGTGTGGGCAGCACAGGCTGAGGCAAGGGGTGATAGAAGCATGCCAGTCTGCTGGTGATCTCTGACTTGGACTTTTGGTTTTGATGGTTCTTGCCTTGAGAAGAATAAATTGACTTTTGCGTTACTTCATTTCCCTGCCTTCATGTTACCAAGAAGCCCTCTTTGTCTAACTGTGAATTTTCTCTTGAGAGTCAAGGCTAGAAGTAGCTGGGTTGTTTTATGGTGCCCCAGAAGAATTATGATAAGGTTTCTTATCAGTCAGGATTATGCATATGAAGTAATGATATGAACTGGAATGGAATGGAATAGGAGAAGAGAAACAGAACTTATAAATAAGGTTTTTTTGGGGGGGGGGGTTATCTTTTTTTAAAAGTCTCTCTAGAACCCAAATCTTATAGTTTATGCTATAAGAAATGTTTGAGCAGGAATGGTTTTCCTTTTTCCAGCAAGTTTGGAGCAGGTACAGGCAAGATAACCAGTCCTCTTTTTAAGTGGGTTCTCACTTATGGCAATTCCACCTCCTCCAAAGGACTGTCTATGAAAAGTGGGCGAAGGGGGAGCATCAGCTATGGCTGTCACTCCAGGCAGCACAATACCTGGAGTTCCCATTGCCACCCATCCTAATGAGAATGTGTTGGTTACCATTTTTTTAAGTAATAGTTTTGATTGAGCTTATATGTAAGATTGATTTATTGTATATGGCCATTGTCCATTACAAATCAAAATTGCATTCAAGGTGTACTTATAATTTAAAACAATCCATTCAGAATAAAACTCGATTATACAACTAAAATGTCAAAATTACAATTTGGAATTGTCAAAACATGGTATCAGTACTTTATAACTCATGAAACATTTCTAAGGGCCGCCTTGGATCTAACTTTCCTAGCTGCAAGTGCAAAGAGTGCTACCTTGTGTGAGACCAAAGGATTTGTATCTGACAAGAGAAAGATCAGCTTTTCACTGTCAGAAATTGTGCATTTGGCTTAAAATTCCAGATAGGAATCTGCTTCTGAGGTCCGAGTATAAAGGGGATTTAGCTTATATAGATTTAGACATACAATTTTGAAAAGAGAAATTTGTGCAGGTATATCCCATGGAGATTCCTCTACATGTGGCAACTGCAACGGTAGTGGAGTGTATTGAGTCCAATGTGAGTATTAATGATTAAAGTCAGGCTGATAAATAATTCCTAAAGTTTTCATACAAGAGGTATTGGTTTTAAAATATGCAGTGTGCATTTTTAATATATGCAAACACATTATCACAGTTACACATTATTACAGTTACTGAATACATATTGTGGTTGAATTGCAAAATGCTTAACTTTACTAAAACAGTGATTTCTTGAAAGTAGAGATAGTGCATTTAATATTTGGCTTTTTAAATTTATTCAGTGTAATTGCAGCAGCTTAAGTTGGGCAACAGTATCATTTGACAAAACTCCCAGTTCTGAAGGAATGAAGCATAAATAAAAGCAGGAATTGTTTTGATCTGATAATTTTAATTATTGCAATAACAATAAGTATGATCCAACCATAATGTAAACACTTTGACATCCTATGTATTTTACTGGGAGAGAGTTAAGCATGCTTAAAGCTATTGTGCTAGAAGGCACATTTACCTGAGAGTAAGCCCATTGGATGTAATTTCATTAAACATTCATAGGCTGAATCTACATAACAATTTACAACCAGTGTGATGCCTCTTTTATGCTGAGTGGTTTAACACTGCTCCGCTTCAGGTTTCAAATTACTTTATTAGGTGGTGTCTGCTTTGTCCTGTTTCCAAGAACGTCCACCGGGGTAGAAGTTGGGAAAATGGCTTCGCTTTCCAAAATACAAATTAAAAATAAAATAAAATATAAAACACACAATCAGTTTGCGACTAAAAATTTGTGATAGACAGGGTAATCAGGCCGGGGGACCAAGCAAAGACTAAAGGAATTTTGAAAATGTCTCAACAAAAATGTTATTGCAAAGAGGAAAAAAGAGAGCGAGTGATTTTAGGTAAAATGAACTGAACACAGAATTAACACTGTTTTATTACTGGTGCATGCCTGATGGGATACCCAATGTAAACAAGTGCCACCTAGTGTATTTTATGAAGAATTAGTGGAGCAAGGGTAGAAAATGTCTGCATGTGATCTAAACTGGAATGAAACAAGAACGGCAGACTTGGGAGCAGTAAAAACAGCATCTAGTTAAACCAGTGTAGTGCGGGCATGACAATGGCTTCACCACAAGAGGGCAACTGTAGACAACTGTAAACAAATGTAGACAACAAAATTTATAGTGGCACAATACTGGTTTCAGACAAGAAGGAAATATATAGACAGTTCTTTTGGGGGATGTTATGAAACCAGCGCTGAAGTCATATGTAGATTTGACCATAGAATCAGTCTGGAAGTCTGTGATAGTCTAAGAGAACCAGAGAGCGAGAACAGAGGAGACATTCCAATGGAGGGGGTCAGAGGCCCAATGGAGGGAAGAGGATGTGCCACCTCCCGCCCGGGAATGGCAGCCATAGCTGACAAAGTCTCCCTTTAAAATCAAAGGGAGAGCAAAGTGCTTTGATTAGATTTTGTCCATTAACTGGATTTTTTCCATTGTTAATGGTGGATAATGTAGGTCGAGAAAAAGGAAGAGGAAAGTGCTCTTTGGGCAGCTGGTTGGCTGGAGGTAGATGTGATGGGAGATAGCCACCTGCCCTCCTCCCATCTGTTGCTGAGCCAACTACCTCAGAACATCTCATAACAGAGCAGATTTGATAACTATGTATAGTGTAAGGCATATGTTAATATAGTGTAGGTCCATTAAAAACCTTCCTTACTGTTTACCAGGACTCCTAATAGATGATCTAAATTGAAAGGGCCAAATCAATGATACCTGTTACCTATTCAACAACAACAAAACAGTTGCTACTGCTGGAAATCATTGAACTATTTTCAGAAAATATACAATCCTCCTACTTTTTCATTTTCAATGTTGATTAAAATTTGCCAAGCTGAAATTAATTAAGAAAAAGTTTTAAATATCTTCTGCCAGGTTTCTCATTTATGGATTATGTTTACAACAGCCTTTTTGATAATTAATTCTACTTCCATTCTTTGATTTTAATCAACATTCCACATTTCTCTATATTTATTTTATAATGCCCCACAGCTCTTGCCTTTATTTAGTTCTCACTTACCTCTTCGAGTGTAAACAGAAGTTCTTAGCACAATACTTCAGGGGGGGACCACACCACTCCAACTGAAACTGTGTTTGTGTTTCTACACTGCTGTTTTAAATTGTATTACTTAGTTGTTTAAAATATTGTTATATTTATTTGTTAATATTTATTATATTAAACAAGCAAACATAGGAATAACTTATGGTGAAGGGTAGACCTGTTTAAGATTGCTCCCTCTGTTGTCCCATAACATACTTGTGTACATGATGAGGCACAGAGGCTTGTATGTTTGCTGCGCCACACTTAGGTGAATCATTCAAAACAATTTTATTTATTTATTGAAAAACAGGTTGCAAATAAACTCTATAAATACTTATTATTGCTGTTTAATTACAAATCAAAATCCTACCTTTCTGGCCTCATCACCTAATAAATTAACAACATATATATATATATAATTTTTTTTTTAAAAAAACCCAATAAAACCAAACGAAACTAAGCTACATTGCACATACAAAAACATAGAAACAACAGTTGAAACACAGGGCAGGAAGCAGGAATCACTGAGGGAATACCAGACAAAACAAAGGCCTTCTGCATCTAGCATTCGCTCTGCTGTTTTACCAAACCCACAGTGGAACAGAAAGTCCCCTCTAGGCTGCATGCCACTTTCACTTTCTTTGATTGTCAGATTTTATGATATGATACCCTCCATTCTGCATGCTGGTTTCACTTCCTTTGATCTCTCAGTTTTATGGTACTGTCTGCATAGATTTATGGCTGTTTTATGGCTGTTCAGGGCTGATTCTGCAGTCAATAGGCGTTGGCCTAGGGTATTTGAATGTGGTTTTGAGCCACATTTTTTTTCCCTATTCCAGTGTTGGTTTGGTAAAACAACTGAGAAAATGCTGGATGCAGAATGGGCCAAAGTCCTTACCTACTGGTAGAAGACAGCAACAGAAAAGAACAGATGACTCTCTCTGGGAAGAGAGTTCTATAGTTTTGGTGCCACAATTGAGATGGCCAACTGCCTGGGTTGCCACCACCTAATTTCAGAATGTGGGGGCCCCCAAAGCAGGACCTCAGAAAATGACCATAGCAGTCAGGTAGGTTCATATATAGGAAAATTAAATGAAATAAGTTTTAAAAATGGCCTCCTGAAGTGCAAAACATTTTAAGATAGCTTCAAATTCTATCCCTACAGAAAACTTTTGATGAAATATTCAGAATGAGCAATCCCAATTTAATTGGCACCAATTGTCCAGGAGATGGGCTCAACACACTTCATTTCAATCTTCATTATGCTCAGGAACAATATTAGAGCAACACTGCTGGTGCCAAGGTGGTCAGACCTAGACCAAAGTATAGCATCTTGTCTGTGTTTTCTAGATTATCTACTTATTCTCTTTCCTGGCTCATTGGAACACTATACTCTTTCACTTCTTGGACCGATGGTATGCTCCACTGCCCTTATCCTCCCAGATGGCAGCTCCCTGTGGCCTTGAACTAGAGGCAAGTTTTGATCTCTAAAGGATTACCTCTCTTCTACAATATTGAACTGGCAACTGAGAAGATTTTGATCTCCAGGGAATATGGGTCCATAATATTTGATGTCTTCGGGAGAAATGGAGATGGAGCTTCCTAAACTCACTATATCTATCACGATTACCAGATATTTCCCCAGCAGATTCTCATTGCTTTACATATCATGAGCAAGTGCAAATGTTCATATGTGCCTACATTTTCTTTAGCTATTGACTATTTTTCCATGAGTACTTCCATCTTATTAGCATTGAAGCTTGAACCTCAAAGGTGACCTTGTTGCCCCAACGTAGCCGTCTAGCTAGTCATAGTGTCAGACAATGAATAGAATCTATTGCTCTAATGAGTGCACTAGGGAGGCTGCTGCTTAGCTGTAAATGGATACTGTTTTTTAAGCTATGTCCAGGCTGTAGTCAGAAGGGAGGGCTTCTATTAAAATTAATAGCCTGCTTGCTCTTATTTTTTAACCAATGTATTATTGAAAATAGTGTTCTTTCAAGGTTGCACAGCTGGTTCAATGCTGATTGTGTTTTAAGTCAGAATGGATAATTAAATGGGATAGAAACTGGCATTAGGTTATGTGTGACAGGGAAAAAATTTGCCAAGAACAGTTACAACAAAGCCCACTTGCTGATAAAAGGGAAGGGGAAGCAAAGATAAATTTGATGCAAAACTTTTATTTCTCACTCTGCCAAAGGGGAAAATATAACTTGGAAATATCATGATGTTTTGCTGTAAAACTAAGGCTGAGTTAATATATTTGCTGCTCATTTAGCCAAGTCTAAGGTATGTATCTGAAATGTTTCAATCTTACTATTTTTAAAAATCTATTGTGCTACTTTTGTCATATATAGGAATGGCCAACTATAGTTAGTCATGAATTCTGGCCAGTTTGTGGTTCACAGTGAGGTTTACAAATTGAAGAGTCACCACAAACTTCCATGAATTTTGATGCAATTCATGGCAGTTTGTGGTGGTTCGTGAAGAATGGAAAATAGGGGCTTAAATACTCAGCTATTTAAACACCTGCTTTCTGCTCTTCATGAAAAACAGCTCAACTATTTAGTTTAAATGGCTCTGAGCCATTTCACCCCCTGCTTTCTGCTCACCGCAAAAAGCCATGGGCAGCAGAAAGCAGGGGTTTAAATGGCTTTGTAGAAAGGTATCAAAATCCAGACACTGCTGTCTGTGATTACAACAGGAATGCTTGGAACCACCTGAAGTTTGACAGTAAGTGTGGAAATTGAAGGACATCTCATGAGCTCCAGCAAGCCTCAACAGGTCCATTTCATCTTGAGCATGGACTATTTTACTTTTTTTATTTTTTATTTTATTTGTCCAGCCCTCCCCACCTTTGCTATCTCTGGCTTGGGAAATTCCTAAAGACTTAGGGGTGGATCCTGGGGAGAGGGTGGTTTAGGAAGGAGAAGTTGCTCAGCAGGTATGTGATACCATTGAGAACACTCTCTAGAATTGCTGTTTTCTCCAGGGAAACTGATTTCTGTTGTCTGGAGATCAGTTGTCATTTCAGCAGAACTCCAAGCTTTACCTGGAGGTTAGCAATTTTAACCTGGACTCAGGGGATGAAGGAAGACCGATCAAAAATGGTGTTGTTGACTCCGGCTATTTTTTAAAAAAATGATGTATATGTGCATTTCTATAGTTTGTGTTGTTTATTAAGGTTCTTCCAAGCAACATCTTTCCACAATCCAGGGATCATCAGGAAAATGAACCCAAGTCTTCAGAAAGATTATCTAATGTGATATATTTTAATATCACATTACAGAATCCACACGCAGTGGTGCATTCCATACAGCAGTTTTGGTATTCAAGCAAGGCATAAGCTACTTAGGATCAATGCCTGGAAAATATCTCTTCATTGCAAAGAGTTGACTGAGAATTGAGTTTGAAATTATGCTTTTAAAAAATTAGTTTTATAGCTTGTGTAATGGTCTAGGAACAAAATTGGTTCAGCAGTATTTTGCTGAGCATACCAGTGTTGTTCAGTTTGTCATAATATATAAAATATCATTGCTCCAATAGCCCTGCATCAGCTTTTTCAAACTACTGCACAGCAGACATAATTAAGAAGAAGCTAATGTCCTCAGGCTCTCCCCCTCCCCTCTGGTATTGCCTTTCCCCCCTCATCACCAAGATCCCTGCAGAATAGTTAGCATTTTCCACCTCAGCCAGTGTTTGATATATTTCCCACATTTCTTTTAAAAAATCACTCCTGCAATTCATGGGTTAAAATTTGTGCTCAGTATCCAAAAAGTTAATATGTCATCTTCTGCCTACACTTTATCTACCTAACTTTGGCACTTTAGTGTCTCTATTCTCACCTCTAGTCTCCTTAAAAACCAGCCCTGATAGTCCCATGATGATTACGCTGATGTGATGAACTGATATGATGTTACCTGGTACTGTTTCCCATGTATAATTGACCTTCAGCTCTCCCTCCTGCAGTTGATAGCATTTTAGTACTATGATGAGTAGCTGGGATTTGAGAGGAACGCTCTTCAGATTTACAGTTGCAATGTTTCATGGATCAGTTAAGAAGAGATGGCCTAAGAGCTGAACAGATTCCTTCTATGATTATCTGACCTCTGGAACTATCTGTACTTTCATTTATTAATTATGTATAATAATATTAACAGTAAATTACAGCCTTGTGAGAGGTGTGAAAATGGTCTTCATTAGTCATTACTGTAGAGCCTTCCTGATTGCCTTTGACTTTCAAGCATAAGTAGTCTGGGTGAAAGCATCAGTGAAGTCTAGCAAAATGTCTGAACAATCTGTCTTTCGTTGATTGGGGGGTGTGGGCTCACATAAAACAAATGTGTGTCCTTGCTCAGAGTGCACATATTATGGTGTCAGGAGACATTTGTACCATGGAGTAGAAAGTAAAATATAATTGAGCAGGAGTGTAATTTTCAGTATGGACAAAATGGACTGACATCTGGTTTCCTCTGTGTGTGTGTGTGTGTGTATGTATGTGTGTGTGTTTTAAGTGCCATCAAGTGGCTTCCAACTTATGATAGCCCTATGAATTAACATTCTCCAAAATGCCCTGTCATTAACAGCCTTGCTCAGGTCTTGCAGATGGAGGGCTGTGGCCTCTTTGATTGAGTCAATCCCTCTCATGCTGGGTCTTCCACTTTTCCTGTTGCCTTCAACTTTTCCTTACATTATTGTCTTTTTCAGGGACTCTTGCCTTCTCATAAAGTGACCAAATTATGATAGCCTCATATAATTGCCTTAGCTTCTAGGGAGAATTCAGGCTTGATTTGGTCTAGAAACCATTTATTTGTCTTTTTGGCCGTCCATGGTATCCATAAAACTCTCCTCCAACTCCACATTTCAAATGAATTGACTTTCTTCCTGTCAGCTGTCTTCATTGTCCAGCTTTCATACCCATACATAGTAATGGGGAAATACCATGGCATAAATTAACTTGATCACCGGTGACACATCCATATACTTAAGAATCTTTCCTAGCTTCTTCATGGCTGCCCTTCCCAGTCTCAGTTTCCTTCTGATTTCTTGGTTGCGGTCTCCTTTTTGGTTGATGATGGAACCACAGAATAGAAAATCTTGAACAATTTCAGTTTCTTCATTGCCTACCTTGAAGTTGTGTAATTCCCCATTAGTCATTACCTTTGTCTTCTTGATGTTCAGCTGTGATCCTGCTTTGGCACTTTCCAATAGTGACAAGTAAATGCTTTTGGGAAACCTCCACATGGAGCATGAAGGCAATTCTGCTCTGCTCCATTTTTTAGTGCAGTACTAAGAGTAGGTATATCCCTCTAAGTCCATTGAAGTCAGTGAACAGAGGATTGCACTAGTTATAGATTTTCTGGGCTGTATGGCCATGGTCTTGGCATTGTCGTACCTGACGTTTCGACAGCAGCTGTGACTGGTATCCTCAGAGGTATAACACAGAAAGATGGAATATCCTCTGTGTCAATGTGAGAAGAAAAATGGTAGGCAGGTAATTTATATCTACTCAGGAAGGTGGGTAGGGCTGAGTCATTATCTTGTAGGAGTTTCCCAGGCTGTGACATGCTAATGGAGGAACTTTTCTGAGAAGGCATATGGATTGGCTGTTGAAATTCTAATTTTATCTGTAGTGCTGTTGTAAGATGCAGAACATTTTGTGTTTTTCAGGACTGGAAACCATGCCCTATTTATTTTTAAACTCTCTTCCTTCCTGTTGAAATTGTGTTTATGTTTATGAATTTCAATGGCTTCCCTGTGTAATCTGACATGATAATTGGATGTGTTGTCCAGCATTTCAATTCTTGGAATAAGATACTGTGTCTTGTTTGAATTAGGCTGTGTTCAGCCACTGCTGATTACAGTTTGTCTCCTAGTTAGTGATATTTATTCCATGTACCTATCATAGCAAATAGCCATTGATAGGCTTCAACTTTTAAAAAAAGTAATTTAAATCAGAGGTCATCCTCACATCATCACATCAAATTGCCTTATACTGAATCAGACCTTTCGTCCATCAAGATCAGCATTATCTACTCAGACCAGCATCAGCTCTGAGGGGTTTCAGGCAGAGCTGCCACTACCACAGGAGGATCTTCACTGTGTGACTGAACATAAGCTGCAGCAGCCATTTTGTGGCTGGATTCACTTCCTACAGTGGCCATTTTGTGGCTGTGCCTACCACACTGGATCAAAATTCTAAAGGTGCCCACAGGCTCAAAAAGTTTGGGAACACCTGGTATAGCTAAGTATGAACTATCAGTGTGTGTTATGAAGTTAGGAATTTTCTGCCAATATGAAGTACTTTACATTTACCTATATTGAGCCACATTGAAATTCTGGTGGCCATTCACTGAATTTGGAAAGATTCTTTTAGAATTCTTTACAGCAGGCTCAAGTTTTTGCATCAATATATATCTAATTCTCAACATTTCTTCTTCTGTGAATAATTAAATCTGGAGTTAGGAGCCATAAACAGAAAAGACAGATCTTTCTATAAACCTAAGAAAAGCCCCAGGTTTGCAGAGAAAACTGAGATCTAAATAAATAAATAATAAAAGTGAGGGTTAAAACCCTCCAAAATCCCTGCATTTGTATTTCTAGTTTACTGTGTTCAGTTGTTTGTACTCAATTTTAATAATGGTTTGTAATCTTATTATACTGTTCAATATTTCAGTTCTGTATACCGTATTTTTCGGACCATAAGACGCACTTTTTCTCCCCCAAAAAGTGGGGGGGAAGTATGTGCGTCTTATGGAGCGAAGACTGCACGTTGCTGCCGCGAGGCCGCTGCTGTTGCTGCCAGCTCCTGTTGCTGCCACCATGCTCCTGTTGCTGTTCCTGTTGCTGCTGCCAGCTCGCGCAAGGCCGCCGTCGCCTCATGCGAGGCCGGCGGCAGCTCCTGTTCCTGTTCCCGGCTCGCGCGAGGCCGCTGCTGACCAGCGCGGAAGGCGTGAGCCTCCCCCCGTGTCTTATGGTCAGGTGTGTGGTATGGTCCGAAAAATATGGTACTTTGATTATTGTTCTCCATTCTATTGAAAGATTGTAATAAATAAAATATTTCAACCCCCCCCTCTAAAATGATAGAAACAGTGGCTGTACCCAGGGGCGTAGACTTTGTAGCTCCCCGGGGGGGGGGGGCGGGGGCTCTCTCGTGCGTGCATGCAAAGTGTGCATGCACGCACGGGACCATGTCCCCTCCGCTCCTCCCCCCCACCCCAGGGAGGCAAACCCGTGCTCGCCTTTGCTCGGGGCTCAGTCGCGGTGGCGGCAGCAGCCAGCTGGCCGGCTGACTGCAGCGCGCGGGAGCATGTCCCTGCCGCCTCTCTCCCCCCCGGCCCCAGGGAGGCAGATCCGCGCTCACCTTTGCTCGGGGTGCAGTTGCGGCAGTGGCGGCAGCCAGCTGGCCGGCTGACTGCCGCGCGCACGAAGTGCAGGAGCATGTCCCCGCCGCCTCTCTCCCCCCCTGCCCCAGGGAGGCAGGAGGGCAGGCCAGGGGTGGGGGGGAAGGAGAGGCGGCGACAGCCAGCTGGCCGGCTGACTGGCCACCTGTGGGCGCTCCCTTTTGCCGGGGGTGGCTGAGCCCCCCCCCCGGAAATTTCGGGGGAGGCTCGAGCCCTCAAGCCCCTCCGTAGTTGACGCCCATGGCTGTACCTTTAAGAAATGAAAGCAGCCACAATGCTAGGCAACCACAACTGTATTGCCAGGCTACAAGCCTAGATTCTCATCAGTAAAAGGTGGTGGTGATGGGGAACAGGGCTGCTTCCATGGCTGTGGCTGATCTGGCCTTTGGGGGAGGACTCATGAGGCCATACCTGGTGGCAACCACAAGACTACTTGCCACAACTGCATAACTCATGTAGGCCTGGCTGCTTGCTGCTGTTCAATAGCAGCTACCTCTCAGTAGTGGTGAAGTGGTTAAAGTTTCAAATTAGGTTCTAGGATATCCAGGTTCAAACAGCTGCTTTGCTGGGGAAGCTCACTGAATGGCTTTGGTCAAGTCACACAGTGTCAAACTAACCTACCTCTAGGGTTGCCAGACCCCCTGGTTTGGTGGGGTCTCCCAATTTGGAAGTGCTCCTTCCCACCCCCCCCAGCCAGCTTCCCACCCCACCCCTAAGAGTGACCACCTGGCCACCTCCCCACCTCTTCCCAACAGTGTTTAAATGCTGCTGGGGAGAGGCAGGGTCTGAGTGCCTGCTCTCTAAGCCCTGAACTTGGGGCTCAGTGCAGGCACGTGCAGCATCCCACCCCCCCACACCTCTCCCCAGCAGTGTTTAAAGGATGTCTTTAAACACTGCTGGAGAGAGGTGGGGGCTGCGTGCTTGCACTCTAAGCCTTGAATTCAGGGCTTGGAGTGCAGGCATGTGCAGCCTCCCTCCATCTCTCCCCCACCTTTAAATGCGGCTGGGGGCACACTGGGGATTCCTCACCCCCTCCAGTAATGCCCCCCCAAAAAAGTCCCACACTGTGGGCTTTGAGGGACCCGACAACCCTACGTACCTCAAAGGCTGTTGTGAGGATAAAATGGAGGAAAGAGAATGATGTAAGCAGCTTGTGGGTCCTCACTGTGGTGAAAAATGGTGTATAAATGAAATAACTAATAAATATAACTAAAGATGAGGAGCAGATAAAAGTTAGTTTGGTGGGTGGGTGGGAAGGAGAGAAGGAAGCAGGGAATTTTGAGGATATGGGGGCTGCCAGGAGAAGAGAAAATCATGGTGGGAGGGGGATACAGGGGAAAGTGAGGTGCCCCCTGCAACTCTTGTAGGTTCCTTACCATGCAACAAGGGCTCAATTGGCCAGAACCATACAACAGGGCCAAGCTCTGTCAGCACTGTGCAACTTGGCCTGGGCCAGTCCTGTAATGGGCACTGCAAAACTTGGACAGCATTCTCATGGGGAAAGGCTGCAATGCAGGAGAAAGCTGAAGCTGAAGACAGGGGGTTGATGAGGGTACTGGCTGGTGGGTGGGAAGGAAAAAAGAAACAGAAAAGGGCAGAAGCTGTGGGGGCTTTCAGGAAAGGGAAAGGAGGTGACATAAGGTACTGTGCTGTTCCCCTTGCTGTTTCCCAATTTGTTCTTAAAAATTCAACGCTGTCTGCAAATCTGGCTACCATTTTGCTCATCAGATCATTTATGAACAAGATAGATTTGGGGAAACCCATTACTTAGTTACTTCCATTTTGTGAACTGCCAGAATTTTCCTACTTCTGTTCTTCAATTGATCAGGAAAGTTCCTTTATAGGTACTTAAGGGAATACTACCTCAAGAAGATCATTGTCTCATAACCGAGGCTGAATTACATCACCATGTCTAATCTGCCTTGAGTCCATGTGAGAAAGGCGGACTAGAAATAACGTAAATAAAATAAATAAGTACTTAAAGTGGTTTGAAAATGCATGAGTTTTGATGTAGCATACATTGTCAATATATAGCACAGATGAGGCCATGTTCTGTAGTGGTCCCCTCAGTATTTATGGCAGTTCTGTGCAAATATCTAAGAACAACATCATATATTACTTTCCAAAGCTACTGCATACATAGATTATTAAGTAGAAAGACTGAGCAATATCAATCTGCATCCTAGATGGCATTTTACCAATAATGCCTTGAATAAGCATTCCAACTAAACACTTGACCATCATTTCAGTAGTTCATTGTTTTTTTTAAAAAAATATATGAGCTAGTACTATTGTCTTAATTGCAAGTTGTACTGCCTATAAAGTAAAACTAATATGTTTCTGATCCTGAAGGAAATCATGGAAAGCATTGTAGCATGAGAATAAAACTCCAATGTATCCAAGCAGAGAAGTTAATCATTGTCATTAGCATAAACACCGTGTTTTGATAATTTGCTGAGTGCCTCAGCAATAAATTACAAGACACCATTTCACTGGCTGACTGTATTATTTTACTGTTTTCAGTGTTATTTTACCAATTGTAAGCTACTTTGACCTTTAAGAAATGCAGCCTATATCTTAAGCAAATAAACAGCCTAATGTTACATGGTCAATGTGGTAAAAAAGTTTGCAGGGTTCCCCTTTTACACACACAGGCTGTGGTCACATGGTCCCTTAAATCCAGGAGTTCGCCCGGATTTAAAGGGACCGCTTTTCTTAGCTTCGGGTTGGAATGTTCACATCCCAACCCAGATGGCTGGCGGCGGCATGTAGCGGAGGAAAAAAGTGGCGGTGGCCGGGGAGGCTTCGGCAGTGGAAGAGGCAGTGATGAGGTGGAAGAAGAGGTGGTGATGGAGGAGCCGGTGTCGCTGGGCAGCGGAGGAGGCGGCAGCCGGCAGCAGCCGGGAGAGGCACCCTTCCCCGAGCCCCGCCGGCTGCCTGGTAAGTTTGGGGGGGTTTTCCCCCTTTTACACTTGGGTGCTTGAGTGGCCAAGCGCCCAAGTGTAAAAGGGGGGGGGGGAAATCGCAGGGGGGCCCATCTGGACAGCCCTGCTCTCGTAATGATTGTGAGAGAGGGCTGGCCAGATGGCTCTAAAGCGGGTTCCTCCCGCAACACCCAGGAAAACTGTTGATTTTCCCAGGGTTGGAAAATGCGGGAGCAACCCGCATTTGAGCCCGCTTTGCCACGGGACTTGCTGCAGCCCGTGTAGTCGTCCCCTTTAAATGCAGGAGGAAGCAGCCCTTCCTCCCACATTAAAGGGCCGTGTGCTCGCAGCCACAATGAACACATTACGCTGCTTTATACTGAATCAGACCATGGGTCCATCAAGGCAGTGGTTCTCCTGGGTCTCAGGCAGAGGTCTTTTGCATCACCTCCTACCTTTCCTTTTATAACTGGAGAAGCTGAGGACTGAACCTGGGACCTTCTATATGCCAACTGGATGTTCTACCACTGAGCCACAGCCCTTCCCCATTGAGAGACTTCATAAAGGTCACCTTTTATCTTCCATCTCATTTCCCACACCTCCAAAAACAAACATTTACTGCTGTCACCAACAGAAAGAAGTCGTGATTTTAAAGCCTCTTGAAATAAATTGGCTTAGAAGAGCACAGTTCTGTTTAGGATTGCATTGTAAGCCTCCAAGTAATGAAAAGTAGCAACAAATTAGAGAAAAATATGGAAAAATAATGAATTATTTCATTTCATTTTGATCATGACTGAACAAAAAAAATATCTGGACATATTCAAATGAACTTTAAAAATAAAATTATTCTTATTATAGTGAACTTTCCTGTCAATACCTTGCTTAGCTTTACAGCTAAGAGTTCATGTAAATCAGATACTATAAGGATTTATAGTTTGTCAGAGCTTTTGAGGGGGTTTAAATGGCAGGCAAAACCTGTGATTTATGGGACAAGCAAAACTCTAAATTAGTAAAGTGGTGAGACACATCGATTGGTATTCTTCTGCTGAAAATAATGTAGATTTCATTAACCAGTCAAGTTTCTGGTGATACACTATTCTATACTATTGCAGAATACCATAACATCATCAGAATATAACAAAATAGCAATATGAACCTGGGGGATGTGAGAAAGCTCATTAGATAGAATGTATTATATATTAAAAACGTTATGCTGGAAAAAGAGGGGTGAAGGTGCACCTGGGGAATTAAATGAGTTGGATAACATAGGAACAGACAATGAAAAGTGAAGGAACGAAGTCAAAAGAATTGAATTTGATTGCATGGGGGAGAAGACTTCAAAGTCAAATAAGATCAGCTGAACCAGAGGATATATGCATTGTGCCTCAATGACAAAAGTAAAGTCTGACTGCAGCTTTGATCCTGTGGCCTTTCTACTTGTGGTAGACAATTCTGCTTGAAGAAGAGAGGAATGGTATTTTTCTGATTCCCTTCTTTCACTTCCAGCCTTCAGCTTCAATTGCTATGATGTTCCTCAGCTTCTGCTGACCCACAGGGAAAGAATTTAGAAGGTCCAGGTGACTGCAGTGGGATGGAGATGCGAGAAAGTCACTGAGTCGGTAGTGAAGTTCTGTTTGTGATGCAAAGAATCTGAACCTATGTTTAAATCTTTGTTTATTTTATTTATTTATAATTTCAGTTTATATACTGCCCTTCCCTTTGCTCAGGGCAATTGTCAACAAAAATGCAACATATATAAAAAATAAAATAAAAACAAGAATAAAACAGTTAAGTTAATGTTAAAAGAACCTCATATGGCACCAAAGTAGATACAATCTGTATTACTTTCCCATAAAGTGAGAGAAAGCGGGGGGGGGGGGGGGGGAGTGCCAGACAAGATGGTCCCCATTGCTGTTCTCAACCAAAAGCCTGGCAGAACATCTCTGCTTTACATGCCTTGCAGAACTGCATAAGGTCATGCGGGGCATGGATGTTATTTGGCAGAGAGTTCCACCAGGTAGGAGCCCTGAAAAAGCCCTGGCTCTGGTCAAGGACAGCCAGACATCTTTAGGGCTAGGAATCACAGGTAGATTATTTCCAGCAGATTGTAAAGCTCTTTGAAGGACACAGTCAAGGCAGTCCTGAAATGTCCCTCTCAATGGTGACCATCATGAATCCAGCCATTGAAAAATGTGGTGTAATAAGCTAACACAACTCACTGCTTGTAAATTCCATCTGAGAATGTTGTCACACTAGAGTCAGGCACTGCACTGCATTCATATGAGCCTACTATGTGGAGGATTATAAATATCTCACCCTGCCTGTATTTATGGTTCAATCCAGCAAATTCACTGAGTGATCCGGGGGGGGGGGGGGACTTTTTGCATGGATGGTTGCTCAACTGTTTCCTATGGACAGAAAGGGAAAATTGGTTGAGGTGGTGGTCGTCTAACTATTTTGGCCTCCCCTGCTCCCACTGCCCACATTGTTGTAGTGCTCATAGCACTTGTTACAATTTTCCTTGCTCACAAAGCAACAGACCATCACCGCAGGAAGCATTATGATTGTGTCTTGATTAGTTGCCTGCTTTTTTGATTGGACTGAAACTTGATTTTAAATATTTATCCTTTAATGTTAAATTTGTTTGTTTTTAAATCCTAATGTTTTATTGTTATTATGTTGCTGCCTGAAATGTTGTGACCCTCCATAAACCCGCTTGCAAGGGAGGGCAGCATATAAGCCTAATAAGTCAAATCAATCAAAATCTAGATTCCCATGAACTTCTAACTTTTAGGAAATGTGTTTTTTCCCATAGTCACAAGAGTTTGTATATACCCATTTTACTCACTTTGTTCTTTTTTCAGTTCTTTAAATTGGGGCCATAAAATTCTACATGGGGCAAAGGAACATTTAAAAATGCTCAGAGGAAACTATCCTAAGTGGGGGTTTTTTCCCTTTGTCTTCCCTAAAAGTCAGAGGAATTAAACATTATTTTGCAGTCATTAACTCCATCCCCTTAAAACGTAACACATAACATTTGATTATGATTAATAAATTTCTTTTGATACAGCACCTCATAAATATTTTTAGTTTGTAAATCACCTTCTGCATATAACTTTGAAATACACTGTAAACTGCTTATTTCCTTTGATGCTATTCAGTGATGGATAGCTTCTATTTAGGCTAAATTAATCTAATCTTTATGGGAGAAAACATAAAAACAAGGCTGAGTAAATCTTTCTTGCTTCTCAGCAGTTTATGAAAATATAATGTTTTGGGCCATTTGAGAAAGAGGAGAGAAGAATTCAATTTAATTTTGCACTGAATGTCAAATGAATAATTTTGTATAAAAATAACACACTTTCCTCAAAAACAACAGCAACATTGCACTGGGAAAGGTCATCTAGACATTTTCTTTAAATTTTTTGACACCAATGTGAATTTGTCTGGTTGTTTGAACTATCTATTTATATGTTTCACAATAGAAATTCTTCTTGCCTTTGCAGGGACCTTCCTCCCCTCCCTAGTTGATGTTCTTTTTTGTTTTAATTAGGTTGACCTTTCAGTTCACTTGGCTGCCCTCAAAATGAATGATAAAGACTGTTCTCTTGAAAGGAGTGAAGAAAGAAGGGAGACAGTCACAGGAAATAAAAATATCTGATACAGTGATCCTGGTGATACAGCGGCATCATTGTTATTTTCATAGCCACGAACACAAAGAAATACTGGTCTCTGCAAATTTTGTGAAGCTTTAATGATGACAGGTTATTTCTCATCTTCCTGAATGAACATTTTATAGCTCACTTGATGACTAATATCTTCAAGGGTCTGTTTTTACTGTTCAGTAATGGCTTGCCTTCTCCACACTTCCAGGTTACAAATGGTAAACTCTAAGTAAAGCTGAAACAACTTCTGTAACTGATGGCAGCTGAGGGACAATCATTTGTCTTACACAAAAGGCCATTATATATATCTATAGTTGAGCTGCAGATTGCATTTTCATGAAAGTCAGCATATGGTCTTCAAAAGATTCAGATCTGATCTAGGTTTAAGAACTGCTAGAACACAGATTGGCTATAGGTGATTCAGAATGTCAAAGCTTTTCAGCATGTCTCCATTTTATAATGCAAATGATTTTTATGAGAGGGGCATATACTCATCTTGTGAACACTCTGAATACTAAAATAATATATAAATAACAGTATGTGCAGACAAATTAATAAGACTTCTTAATTCTCAGAATTCTTATTATACTTTTAAGTGTTAATACTGGGCTGGCTTCTCCCACTCTGCTCAGCTACCTTCCTCTAGCCAAGGAGTCTTCCACTGAAGGAAGATCCTCTTCTGCTAGAAGAAGCCCATGGGGACAAATTCTGTTTGCTCAAGAGGAAGACTCCATACTGAGCTCAGCAAAGTGACAGGATCCAACTCATTATGTTCTTGTAATCCTTACCACAACTCAGTAAACATAAAATCATAGAGGAAAACTATGTAAGCTGCTCTTGGCCCCCATTGGGGAGAAAGGTAGAGCATAAATGAAGCAAATAAATAAATAAGGTATGTATTATTATCACTAGAGTTCCCAGGTCCTCCCTGGCCACTGGGGGGGAAGGGGGTGTACGGTTGCCATATCTGTGGGAAAACTTCTGGAGATTTGGAGATGGAGCCTGAGGAGGACAGGGACCTCAGTGGGGTACAATGCCATAAAGTCTAACCTCCAAAGCATCTTTTCCCCCAGAGGGACTGATCCCTGTAGTCTGGAGAAGACCTGTAATTCTGAGGGATTCCCAGACGAAGCTGCCTTATACTGAATCTGACCTGTATCCTTAATTGTAGAATGCTGACTGTAATTAATTACTCTCAGCATTCTACAGTTCTACAGTTAAGGACACATCAATCTCCATTTTTGACATATTTATTTCCTTCACTGGTTTTTCCTCAGAATTGAACCCAACAGTTACCATATAAACTAAGCTTATTATTCCTGTTTGATCCTTGTGTCTGTTAAACATCTTCATTATGCTGCATGATAATTTGTTGCTCACCCTCAACCTATATGTATGGACTGATAATTTCCAATTTTGTTTCGGTTTCCGTCTTCACTCTAATTGGCCCTTCCTGGTAACTAACTTCTCCTCTCTCTTTCTACCTGTGTGCGGGGAGAGCGGCCTATAAATCTAATAAATAAATAAATACATGTAATGGTTGAGGAACTTCTGTTTCACTGTATCCGAAGAAGTGTGCTTGCACACAAAAGTTTATACCTTGAATAAAACTTCTTTGATCTTAAAAGTGCCACTGGACTCAAATTTTGTTCAAACCAGTAATGTCCTTCTTAATAGATCATGGGTCAGTCTCCATTGCCAGTTCAGTCTCTCACCTGCTCACTAAATTAAACATTGCATCTTTAAATATGGCTTGGATACTGTTAAGAAGGATTCACAAATGCTCAGGATCTGGCTCTACAGTCAACATGGCCATGCTGCCTGAAATGCCATCCCACTTACCATCCATAACACTCTGTTTCCCTTATGGTGTGCAGTGGTGCAGAATTCAACTGTAATGTATATGGTGTCATGAAATCAAGGGCTATTACTATTACTCATAGAGCTGCCTGTTTTCTGCTTCACTAGTGCAGCAAACTAATTGAAATTAAGGGTATCTCAACATAAATTCTGCAATGCTTTGGCTTCATTTTCTCTATTAACACTTGACTGAACTAAAAATTCATTAGGTACTAACTGAATCATTCTAAACTCCTTTAAAATACTTAAAGAGGCTTGTAGATTTTACAGTGAAACTACTTGATTAATATATGCTATAGGTATAAGGAGACTGATATATATATCTGAACCCATTTACGATGGTAAGCCACCATTTTCTGCTTACACTTAGCAACTGCTAACCTGCCGTTTGAAGATGATTTTACATTTATTTATTTATTTTACTGACTGGTAGGAACACAAGAGAGCAAAATATTATATGAGAACACTGACTGATTCTGGTATAGCAGCTTGATGACTTTTGCATCTAAACATAAGGATTTGAAGCTGTCTGATACCAAATCAGACCATTGGTTCACCTAACATAGTGTTGTCTACTAAATGTCAGCAGATCTCCACAGTCAGAAAAGGTTTTTCCAGCACTGCTACCCAAGAGCCTGAGATGCCAAGAGTAGAACCTGGGACTTCCTATATGCTAACTAAATATGTGTTTTGTCACTGAGCCCCCTCTCCCACACACACACTTCAGGTCCCCTACTGTTCTTCAAGCCTCCTGAAAAGCCAGTACAGATATGCCACTCCAGAAGATGAAGGAATCCTTTGAGTAATCCTTCATATAGCATGAGGATCTACAGTTAGAAGTTAGCACTTGGACAATAGATGCACAAAAGCTCTTGGACCATATGCAGTAGCATCTTTGAATCTAGTCTGGAGATGCAAACTGAATCTACTTCTCTGTTTGAATCTCATTAGAAAACATACATAAAATGGGTCCTCTTGCTATTGATACAGCTGTCTTTTAAAACAATTTTTGTGGGCAACTTCCATGTGGAGAGGCAAACATCCATGCTTCTCCCCACAGACAATAACACAACTGTCTGGAAATAGTTGGGGCATTATTTATTTAATGTTTCTGTAAGTTCCCAGGGCAGACAGAGTCAGCAGGGCTCTTTTTGGGCCGGAACGCACCAGAACGCTGTTCCAGCTGGCATCCGGGTTCACCCCACCCCCTCCCCTCCTCACCCCACTGGCTGGAAAGCGCTCCACACCTGGTCTCTGCATGTAGCCTTCCAGCAGATCTCCTTCTCCAGTGGCAGTGGCAGCAACAGCAGCAGCAATGGGCAGACTGGGCACAAGCTCGTCCTCAGTGGCAGGAGGCAGTGGTGGCTCCCATTTCCCCAGGCTGGCATCCCTGAGTCCTTCTCTAGACTCAGCTGCTGCCCTTGCCTCAAGCATCCCCAGCCTCTGAGGTGAGCCAAAGAGTCCTGGGGTGCTGGGGGGGGGGGGTGCTGTAGAGAGTGGGAAAAGAACAAGTAACCAGGAGGGAAGAGGGAGAGAGAGGCAAAACCGGCTGGACTTCGTAAAAGTGCCCAGCAGAAGAGAAGGAGGAGTCTTGCCAGGCACCCCCCCTCCCGACTGACACGTGGGGAACCCAAAGCCCTTGCTTCCTGGCCTGGCGCCCCTGCAGGAGACGTTGCTGACCCTGCACCCAGCCAATGTCTCCAAGCAGGGCCCGGACCCCTCCCCACTGCTGGGTAAGTGCCTGACTCCCTGGGGGCCTTTTAAATCTGCCTGCCTTTGGGCCCGATTCCCCCACAGTCATGCCTTTCTGTGCTGTGGTGGTGGGGGTGGATCTGGGTGCCTCGCTTGCCCCGCTACTCCTGCCTCGCTCGCTGCTCTTCCCCCACCCTTGCCTCTTCCTGTCTCCCTGCTTGGGCAATTCCTTAGCCACCGGCTCACACATTTTTCTCTCAGCTCAGGAAGGAGGGCTCCAGAGCAAACTAATTTGTGCAGTAGCCAAACCGCTAGCTCACAACTGTAATGCCAGTACAAAGAAGAATTTTTGCTCACAAGACTCCACAGCTTAGAGGGAGCATTGGCTGTGAGCCTCTGCAAGGAACAAAAAAAGAAATACAACTTTGCAACCAGAAGGTTGCAATTTGGTGCGTGCTTTATGGGAAGTGAGCCCTCATTTCCGGAGGAGGGAACTTGTGGCTCCAGCGACACAGGATCAGGCTTTGCAGTTTGGTGAGCCTGACCTCGTTTGCTTGGGAAGGAACTTCTTTGAGTCTCCTTTGAGACTTCCTTCATTTGCACTGCACATCTCTCTCTTCCCCCTCCTCATCTTTTTTCTGGGTTTTTAGAGCTGTAGGTTGGGTACACCTGAAGTCTGCTACAACCCACGCACTTCCTCTTTGGCTGCCTCCACGGGCTGTAGGCTGGGCAGCTGACATCCCTTTGAAGTGCAAATAGAATGCCCATGTTACTTTCCACTTCAGTAGCTGAGAGCATGGGTTATCTCACCCTGAGGTGGAGGGGCCAGCGCTGCAGAAGAGAACTTTATGCTGTAGATGTGAATGGGGACATAAGTGAATGAATCACAGGTGCCAAGTTGCTTAAGGAAGTGTGTCCTCCTTGCATGTTTAACATTTCTGTGCAATGAGTTGCTGGTTACCTCTTTGGATTTGACATAAGAATAGAGTTTTATTTCCCCTCCTCATCTGCAGAACACCTTGAGCATTAGCTGTGGAGCCTTGGCATTTTACATTTTCATTTAGTCAGGCATAGTGGTGCTTTATTTGTATTCCTTATTCTATTTTATGTTTGACTAAGACATATTCTAGTCTAAAGACAGTAATAAACAACAACTATTACTACTGCTACTACTACTATTTGTATCCTGCCTTCCACCCCAATGGGGACTCAAAGTGACTTGTATCATTCTCCTCTCCTCCCTTTTACCCTCACAACAACCCTGCAAAATAGGTTAATCTGAGAGTGTGTGACTGGTTCAAGGTCCATGGCAAGAGTGGGGACTCGAACCTGGATTTCCCAGATCCTAGTCAATGACTTTAACCACTACACTATGCTTGCTCTTGGCAAGGGTGTGGAGCACAGTTTAGGTATGGGACAGTGCTGTTGGAGTGTGTGCTGCAGCAGCTGCAGGCTGCCATGTGCCTTTTGGGTGCTTCTGCTCCTAGAGCCTGGAATAATAATAATAATTAATATCATATGGCAGTGTGTTTAGAATAGCCAGGAGTTCCCAGGCAGCCAGAAGTTCTAGCTCTTTTAGTTTTATGTATCACTAGGTGGTGAACTAGACTTGTTTGTAAGGCAAGAGATGGTTCAGAGGTGGTTTGCCATTAACTACCTCTGTGTCATGACCCTGGTATTCCCTGGAGGACACCCTTCCAAATAGTAGCCAAGGCCAACCCTGCTTAGCTTTTGAGATCTGATGGACTATCCAGGTCAGTGCAGTTCTGGAGGACAAGCCTGACTCTGTGCCATAGCTAAGTCTGGAGGTTGGGTGGTATGTTGTAGTGGCTAGAGTGCTGGAAGACCCAAATTTTAATCCCCCACTCTGCCATGGAAACATCCTGAGAAATCTTGTCCAGGTATTACTGGATTCGAATCCTACTACAAACCACCATGGCTACTCTGAAAATATTTTTTAAAGTCAATCAGGCAATCCACACTGTGGAACAAAAATAATACTGTCTCTCCTCACAGGGCTGCTGTAGGGGTCATTGTGTAAATGTAAGTGAAGGACTTAAATAAGCTGTATAAACACCAAGTTTTAACTTACAGTGTCAGTATTAACAAAGGAACAAAGTTTGAGTTCAGTAGCACCTTTAAGACCAACAAAAGTGACTTTACTGATATTTTTAGAGGGGGTGTGTGTGTTGGCCTGCAGTAGAACAGCTAGATTCAGGTTCAGTAGCACCTCAGAGACCCACAGAATTATTGTGGTCTAAGAATTCAATGGTTTTTAAAAAATCCTTTCTCATCCTCAGCTACCCAGATTTTAAGGCAAGCAGTGGATTTGTGGTTTGACTTACGCTTGCGATGGTGGAAGGTGTGTGTACCCTAGATGATTTTTAATGTGGTCTCCCCCCTGCAAGTAGTGTCTACTGTAGCTGGAGTATATTGCTTGCCAAAATATGATATTCTCCTTCTCGCTCTTTTTCTCTGTATGTGTTGTATATACAGGGAACACTGACTGAGGCATTTTCATTAATTTGGATTTTTTGAGTGCAGACTGTTAAAAAGCCTGCATTTTCTTGAACCTTAATCATTCTTAAAATATAGTTTAAAAGTTCATTATGAGATTCTTACAAGGTTATGGTTATATTTTAAGTTTGAATGTTTGTAAACTGAAATTAAGGGAATCAGTCAGATTAAAAGAGAGAGCCAATAGTTAATGTTGAACTGGGATATGGGAGACTCTCCAGTTAAAACCCCTACTCTGTCATGAAGCTTGCTTAGGGACCTTGGGCCAGTCACTCTCTTTCAGTCTAACCTCCCTCACAGTTGTTGTTGTGTGAAGATAAACTGGAGGAAAAACAGCATACAGCATACCCTGAACTCGCTGGAGAAAGGGTGAGAGGGGAAATAATGGTGCTGAACAAATACAAGAGTAAGGGGTTAACTTGGTGGGTGTGGACCCCTCCAAACCCCTCAAGAGTTAGCAATGTAATTCTCTCCTTCTCCAGTTTATCCTCTCAAAAACAGCCCTGTGAGGTAGGATAGACTGAAAGAATGTGAGTGGCTCAAGGTCACCCAGAGAGCTTCCACTGTAGTGTAGTACTTTGAATGTAGGTTTCCCAGATCTGTAAGGTTGTGGCCTAACATGAGTTTCTGCTGTTGGGTGTGGCCTATTATGCTAATGAGTTCCTGCTGAGCTTTTTCTACAAAAAGAGCCCTGGGAGTCAGTAAGGCATCACCCACCCAGGGGAAAAACACACACTCCAAACCTGACTAAAAGGACATCAAATCATCTCTCTGTGTGAGAAATAACTGCTGATTTTAGAAGCTGAGTTTGTTATTTCTTTTGTAATTTCTCCACCTTTCTTCCAGTACAGACACTGTGTTAATGAGGACTGCGGGTCTTTTTTTAAATAAAAGCAGAAGTTTTTTGGGGGGAGGGGATCATGAAAGCTATAACTTTCAGTTTGGTGTAGTGGTTAAGTGCGTGGACTCTAATCTGGGAAAACCGGGTTTGATTCCCCACTCCTCCACTTACACCTGGCTGGATGACCTTGGGCAAGCCATAGCTCTGTACCAGCTGTTCCCTCAAGGACAGCTTGGGAAAGAGCTCTCTCAGCCCCACCTACCTCACAGGGTGTCTGTTGTGGGGAGGGGAAGGGAAAGGAGTTTGTAAGCCGCTCTGAGACTCCCTTGGGGAGTGGCAGGCGGGGTATAAATCCAATCTCTTCTTCTTCTTGCCTTATCCTGAATCTTGCTTGAAGCACTTTTCCCCTTCTGACCAATCAGTTCTCTGATATGGGCAGTCATTTAGGTTTGAGAATAATGATGGAGCACAGCAAGGTAAGTTGCAGTAGGGGGGAGAGTATATCTCTCCTTGACCAATCACTCTATTTTTGTAGATAACCAGACACCTCACATCTGCCACTAGAGAGTCCCAGGCAAGGGCAGAAAAGCTCACTCACCTGTGGTTGCTCTGTAATTGAGAATGTAGTTGCTTATAAAATGATAACATTCCTCCCTGAAATTTAGAATGGAGGTTCCTTTGGGTGAAGGGTATAGTCTCTGAGAATATCATCCCAGTTGTGTAGTAGTAAAGGAAATTATATCTCAAAACATGTGTTCCATTGAAATCAATGGATTTATCTATTTTAGATGAATTGGTTGTTGTTTTTATGAATTATTATTTACTAGGGGCAAGGCCCATTGCAGGCAACAATGCAACGGGCGCTAGCAAGAGGAAGAAAAAGAAGGAAGGAAGCAATTCTCTTCATCTCAACTTCTTTCCCTCTTCCTCTCAGCTACCCCCACACACCCTTGCTGTCTTCCCCCCCCCCCCCCCACAGAGCCTCTTTGTAGAGGGCATTGCATTTATTAACTGAGTGGGTGTCGGAGTGCATCTCCCTTCCTTACTCCCGAGTAAACAGGCTGTGCACACACACACATTATTAGGGCTAAAGCTGGGGCCAGCTCACCTATTTCCATTTTGTAGGCAATGCAAAAGGGCTTCCAGAGGGGCTCTCCCCCATCGTTGATTTTGAAAGCAAATAAATGCTTCCTCCTGTGCTCAGCCCCACTGTCTGCAGCTCTTCTCTCATCTCTCAAAGCTACAGAAATCCCCAGAGGTTGGTGCAGAGTGGTGGAGCCAGAAACTTGCTGCAAGCCAGCACTTAACTGATTTCCAGAACAAAGTTTGAGTCCAGCTGCACCTTTAAGACCCACGAAGTTTAACTGTAGCTAGCCTTTCATGGGCATGCACAGTGAACTGACCGCAAGCTTCTGTGCTGGATGTTTTCCTTTCGTTTCCCTGCAAGCCCTTTCAATTGCAAAGCTGCTTCCCATTTAACACCAGCTAATAGTTATCCTGGCCCACCGCCTCTTGGGGCTTCCAAATTGGGAGTTGTAGTTCTAATTCCCTTTGCCATGGTTGCAGTAAAGCCAGCAGAGAACAAAAACTCCCAAAGTGCAATGCTCTGTGGGCGGGAGTGAGGCAACGCTCCCTCTGTGGGATGGAGTGAGGGAGGGAATGCAGCCAGTGGGCAAGGACGCTGTTTTGAGTGGCAGTTCTTGCAGCCAACTGATTTTGGTGCCCCATGGAATCTTGCCGCTTTGAAAACAGCTTTATATATAAGAGAGATTGTTTTACTATATGTTGTGAGCTGCTCTGAGCCTGCTCGCAGAGCAGGGTGGGTTACAAACTGAATAAAATAAATAGCTCTGAATGACTACTGGATTGATTTTCTAATATAACAATTCCACCATTAAAGATACAACATGTTTTTTAAAATGGCATATATGCTCGCTATAAATCTAACTCTTTTTTCACTTCTTGCATAATATATGGATATCCGAAGGAGAACATGTGTTTAATTGTAAATGCGTTATCATCTTTTAAAGTGTGAAAATAGTTTTGGAGACATTTCTTTTCCTAGGACTGCCACAAATGCTATAATTGTAAGTTTTTCTTTCTTAGGAATTAAATATTGGCATCGCAACTAAGTGGGTGGACGTTTGTTTCTGCAATGTGAACACGGATGCTGGAAGGTCTTTAATTTGATGTGTTCTTGCAGATGGTACATCCAAAGATGACTTTTTGAGCCTTGGGATTGTCCCAGACTAAAATAATACATCATAAACTGCAGTATTCTTCAAAACCAAAAAATCCCTTTAGGCTTCAGAATCAGGAGAACGAGGGCATTTGGCCAGAATAAAAAAGGGTCACAAAATGTTCTATGTCCATGCAGTGTAGAGAACAAAATATTAACAACTGTAACAAATGCTTAATAATGCCAAAATATTAGTCATTATAACAACACAGGGAATTGAACCTTCAGGTTCCCCTCATTAGGAAAATAACTTACAGTGTCAACTTAATACTCTCTAACCACAAGGCTCCTGTGGGCAGCACATGGAATGGAACTGAAGAGAAGACAAGTAGGAGTCCTGAAAGTCATTACCAAAGAATCCCCTTGACACTCTCTGTGCTTTTAGCTTGCCAATTGCTATATAAAATAATATATTACTATTAAATTGAACAACTGAAAAGGTTACTGAGGATTAAAGCTTTTAAAAAGGCAAATATAGCTATGGAACTACAAGGAAATAGCTCCAAAATATTATTTTATAACATACACTCAATTCTGTATGTTTGTTGAGACCCCATAGCTTAGTGGGAGAGCATATACACATACAAGGCCCTCAGTTTAATCCCTGGCATCTCCAACTACTTTTGGAAAAATGCAATGAGACCTTGGGGAGATGGTATCGGTCAGAGTAGACAATCTTGTACTAGATGGATCACTGGAGTGGATTCAGTCTAAAGGCCCAACTACATTATGTTTTAACAAGTTGTGTTTGGGTTCTCAGTCATACAGCAGCTGCAAGGAATCTCACTTGTAAAGCCTGCAGGGATTTGACTCAGAATAGTGATTAGGACTGCCAGGTATGGGCTGAGAGTGGGAGAATGGGGGGCAGGGGCATGGGGGTATATAACCAGAGTAATGACATCCCTTTTGGAGAATACTTGGAAGCGGCATTCCCTAGAAGTGGCAGCATTGTGAGGTCCCTGATTGTGAGTTTTTATTAATTTTTAATTTATTCTAATTTTAATTTTTCCACTGCTGCCACTTTGGGTGATGGCATGGAAAGTGACTCGGGGCGAGGAATCTCCTACCCCAACCAGGGGCTTAGCAATCCCAACAGAGGTATAGGGGGAGGAAGGGCTCCTGGCCTTCCACTGCATCCTGAGCCTCAACAACCTTAATGGGGAGTTATTTGCTTAACTTTGGAGCTGCCTTTTGGCTCAGGGAAAAGGTATGGGAAGGAGACATGAGCCCAGGTATCCCCTCCTCCCCAGATTAAATTCAGCTCCTGTGGGCTTTAAAAATGATTTCCCAGCAGCAGCGATGTGACTGAGGTGAAAGCAAGTGGGGTGGGAGGAACCCAAACCCAACTAGTTAAAAAAATTATCATGTAGTTCGGCTCTAATCCTATTAAATGGGAGTAACTTTGTTTAGGACTACACTGTCAGCAGAAGGTAGTTTTTTACTTGTTCTATAGCCTGTTTCTCAAGGCTCTTTAACTGATTTTATTTATTTAGAGCCTTTTTAACTTGCCATTCTCCAGTTATGAACTCGAATCCTGTTGTTTTTATAACAAGTTGTTATAATAATTTAAAAGACAGCAACTCTTCAACCCCAAACCCATAAACACAATAAATAATACAGAGAGGTGCCAGTGAAGTAACAATATAGTTCACCCATTAACTGAAAAAGACTATCTAAACAACTCAGCCTTGCAACTTTCACAGAATGCTAACAATGTGGATGCCTTCTTAACATGCTCAGGAAGGCTGTTTTGCTGTGTGAATGCAACTTTAGAAAATGCCCATGAGTAGGCAGAGTTGTTATAATCTGTTTTCAGATTATAACCTCCTCTTCCTCCTCTTCTTCCTCTTCCTCCTCTTCTTTGCTGGAGTCTGGAATATGCATAGCAATAATCAAGGAAACGGCCTCCAAATGTGTCCAAAGTGCCTTCCTTCATCACTAAAGAATGGCAGTATTTCACAACTGAAAGGAAAAAATAGGGTTTCATTCTATGTTCTACTTCCCCCCTTGTTCCCCCCATGGAGGAATGGAGTGCAGTTGCTGGTCATCACAGTAGAAATGTCAAGCAGTTACATGCAAGGAGAAGCAGTGATTGACTGTCAAGGTGAAGTGTAAGGATTCTGGTAAGGTGATCCTAACCAGGGGTCATTTTGAGCAGGAGCTCAGGGGAGCTCAGCTCCAGGAGTTGGTGCCAGCCCCCGCCCCCCGCAGGGGAATGCCTGCTTGTGTCATGGCTGCAGCAAAATGACCCCGTTCGCTGGAAAGGTCCTTGTTCCTCCAACCAGCCTTCTGAAGGCTTCAGCCACCACTGAAGCTATCCTCCCAGAATAGTGGTATTTCTGAGGCTTGGATTAGTAGCAGTCCCTCTCTTTCTTTCTTTCTTTCTTTCTTTCTTTCTTTCTTTCTTTCTTTCTTTCTCTCTCTCTCTCTCTCTCTCTCTCTCTCTTTCTCTCTCTCTTCTTTCTTGCCTTCTTACATACTTCCGATGAAGTCAGGGGATGTGGCATATGCAAATAAGTTATGCTAATGATTTATGCTAATGAGTTCCTGCTCCTCTTTTTCTATGAAATGACCCCTGATCCTAACCTTAAGCAACCTAAACTGTTCAAGGAAAGGTTCAATACTAAATCAACAGGATGGAACAAAAAAAAATGCAGTAAGATTTGGATTGCAGAAATCTGAAACCAAGCAGAAATTTGAAACACAGCTGAAAACAAAGCATAAACATTAATACGACATGTTAAATGATGCAAGTTAAATGATGCATAGTAAGATCATACATACAGCAAAAGCCAGTATGTACTATACAAAATAGTATGTTCTACAGTCCTATCCATTTACCAATACATCTTTCTGAACCATTTTGTTTCCGTACAGCCTTCTTATCTGCATGAAATTTCCCTCCTCAATAATTCACTTTTGAATAGTCTGCAGAATGCCAGGAAAGTGGGAGCTGCTTTGATGCAATGGAAACCTTTCCCATTAATGGAAACATTTACTTGCCAGAAATATTTAAAATAAATCCCCCTTATTATAAAACACAACGGCTCTAAATTGATTCCTCATATTCCTCAATGTTATATCCATTTATCAGCATCACCAGTCTGGAACATTCCATGAAAAATTTAGGAAGGAAGTATCTTCTTACTACATAAGATTATGCACCAGAAACTGATGGTTTTGGCTCTGTGTTTGTAATTTATTGCTGTGTAAACAATTTTTTTGACTGTATCATGTTTTGTATTTTGTATTTAGTTCCATTTTGAACTTCCATGGTACAATTGTGACTGCGAATAAGATCTTGACTTGAAACATGCTAAAAGTCTAGGATACATGTAGTCACATGTTGTATTTTAAACTTTTTATTTTTTTATTTTTTTATTTATTTGTGATTTGTATCCCGCCCTCCCCGCAAGCGGGCTCAGGGCGGCTCACATGGGCCTGTGGCCAATCAGACATTAAAACATATAAAATCATTAAAATGTTCATATATAAATATAATACAGTTAAATACAATAAAACATATAAAAGCTTCCATAATATCGTTCTGATGGCGGCTAGTTGGCAGGCATACCCCCCCCCCCCACCGTGCAGGACCGTGCAGGACCAGGGTCATCATGGATGTTAAAATGATGGATGGTATCATTGGTGGCGGCTCCTATTTAAAAGCCTGGCGGAAGAGCTCCGTCTTGCAGGCCCTGCGGAACTGCATTAGATCCCGCAGGGCCCTGATCTCCTCCGGGAGCTCGTTCCACCAGATAGGAGCTGCCACCGAAAATGCCCTGGTCCTTGTCCTGGCTAGCTTGGCGTCCCTGGGGCCAGGGACAGATAATCGATGTTCAGACCCCGACCGTAGTGCTCTCTGGGGTATGTACGGAGAAAGGCGGTCCCTAAGGTATGTTGGACCCAGGCCATATAGGGCTTTATAGGTAAGAACCAGCACTTTGAAGCGAACTTGGTATGCTATAGGCAGCCAGTGCAGTGCCGCCAGCACAGGCCCGATGTGGTCATGCCTCGCAAGACCCATCAGTAGCCTGGCCGCGGCGTTCTGCACCAGCTGCAGCTTCCAAATTTGCCCCAAAGGCAGCCCCATGTAGAGAGCGTTACAGTAGTCTAGCCTCGAGGTGACCATCGCATGGATCACTGTGGCTAGGTCATCGCGGTCGAGGTAGGGAACCAACTGCCTTGCCAGCCTCAGATGATAAAAGGCTGACTTAGCAGTGGCTGCTACCTGGGCCTCCATTGTTAAGGAGGGCTCCAGGAGCACTCCCAAACTCCTAACCTTCGCTGCAGGCACCAACGGCGCCCCATCGAAGCTTGGGAGCGGGACCCCCCGCCCCAGGCCGCAGCGCCCCAGACACAGGACCTCCGTCTTCGCCAGGTTCAATTTCAACCTGTTTGATCTGAGCCAGTCAGCCACGGCGTGCAGTGCCCGGTCTAGATCGTCTGGGTCGGAGTCCGACTGGCCGCCCAACATCAGATAGAGCTGGGTGTCATCCGCATACTGGTGACATCCCAGCCCCATCCTCCGGACAATCTGGGCAAGGGGGCGCATATAGATGTTAAACAGCATCGGGGAGAGCACTGCCCCTTGCGGCACACCACAATCAAGTGGGTGCCTCGAGGACTGCTGCTCCCCTAGCACCACCCTTTGTCCCCGACCTTGGAGAAATGAGACGAGCCATTGCAAGGCCCGCCCCGTTATCCCCACGTTGGCAAGACGGCAGGACAGCAGCTGATGGTCCACCGTGTCGAACGCGGCCGACAGGTCGAGCAACAGCAACACCGCCCCACCGCCCTGATCCAGATGTCGTCGGAGGTCGTCAGTTAGAGCGACCAGAACAGTCTCCGTCCCATGACCCGGGCGGAAGCCAGATTGAAAGGGGTCAAGGACCGAAGCATCATCCAGGTACCTCTGTAACTGTGACGCCACCGCCCTCTCTATTAATTTGCCCAAATAGGGCAAATTGGACACCGGCCTATAGTTTGCCAAATCTGCCGGGTCCAGGTGTGTCTTTTTTAAGAGTGGGCGGACCATCGCTTCCTTGAGAGCCCCCGGGAATACCCCTTCAGAGAGGGAGGTGTTAATTATTTCCCGGGCGGTATCTCGTAGCCGCTCGTGGCCAGCTCTTATAAGCCAGGCTTTAAAACTTTTATTATGTTTTAAATTATAACAATAAACTTGACGATGATCTATGTTGCTTGATCATCATTAACTTTTTGTTGACTATAAAGTCCTCTAGAATTAACAGTTGTTGCTGAGAGACCTTGATATCTGTTTGATCAGCATTGATTGTTCTAATTGGAATTATTCATATCTATATATCTAATTCCAAAGTGGCCCCCTCCATGCGGATATCTAAATCCGCACAGGGGGCACTTGGGGGGCAGGGATATTTTCCTACACATGTGGAGGAGTCTCCACCTGTGCAGAAAAATGCTAATAGTTAAAAAACTTTTGGGGGGATATTTAAATCCCCTCAAAAGTAAAAGCTGTGTGGGGGCTTGGTGGGTAGTTGGCCTTGCCGCCACTGTTTTTGGGGAAGGCGGGGGGGGGGGAGAGGCTCAGCGTGCAGTGGGGGAGGGCAGGGGGGAGGGGAGAGAGGCTCATCTGCGGGTGATTCCTACTGGACTTGGAGCTCCTTCTCCCCCCCCCAAGTATCGTGGGTCTTCCTGCTTGTTAATATATATTGCAAATTCTACTGGAATTTAATAATACAAAACGTAAATGTTTTTCTTAACATTTATTAGAGTACAATTGATAAGTACATAAATATTATAAATACATACTTGACTCAAGTGATTATACACAGAGTTTTTTTCAGTATTATTCCCTTCTGTACACTGTGTTTTCTCTTTGATTTTATGATTGTAAATGCTGTGATGGTCTAGCAGCAGTCTGGAGGCAACAGGTGAAAATGGTATTATTGTTATGCCCTGATGTCATTTCTGGCTGAAAAACTGGAATTGATGTCACTGCATTGCAGCAGCACTCAAGAAACCTGAAGATCTGTATAGTTTAACCATATTCAAGAAATTCCTAGAATGTCACCAGAACATGGTGATATCACTTCCAGGTTTTCAGCCAGAAATGATGTCAAGGCATTGTGTGATGCCATTTTCCCCACCCTGTTTCCTCCTTCTATCCATTTGAGCAGTGGCAGGGACCAAGGTGGTTCCTGCTTGAAGGAGGCATCCTTACTTTGGGTGAAGCAACATTTTGGGAGTTCATTTCAAATTGCCCAGGAAAAGTTCCTTTCATCACCTGATTTACACAGCTCCCCCCCCCCCATAAATAAGCCTGGTCACAGTGCAATTGACCAGTCCCTAATTAATCAGGTGTGTAATTAGCTTGGCAAGCATCTCCAGGCATCTGTGGATGACACCACAAAGACATTACATGCAGGTGACCAATCATCCAACAAGGGCTGCCAGCTCTGGCTTGGGTATTTCTGGAGAAATGGGAGATGTTGTCTGAGGAGGGTTTGGGAAGAGGAAGGGGCTCAACAGGTATATAATTCCTGTGGGCACCATGGTGCCTGCTAACACATTTCCTGGCCTCTGCTAAGTGTTTTTAAGAACTGCCTGGGGCTTATGCCCAGCAGGGATTCTGATTGCTTACTAGAGAGCTGATTGGTTGTGAAGATTTTTTTTTTAAAAAAATTGCTTTGGCAATAGCTGTCACCACAGTACAAGGTTCTTCTCTGTATATATTCATGAAATATTTTGAAACAATATGTTCATTTTTAAAGGCATCCTGTTAAACAAAGCTTCTGCTTGAAATGAAGAGTTAGTCTTAGAGTTATGCATAATCTCACTCCCTGACCATTGGTGGTTGATCCCATCTCTTATGGCAGCTGTTTTGTGGTTGCCTCCATCTCCCATGGCAGTTATTTTGTACTTGAACCCACCACCATGTATCAGAATTCCATGTATCAGAATTCTGAAAAAGCTCTGATCCTGGTTGAAGCTAGATGGATGTCTTTCGGGCTAGGGATTGCCGGAAGATTCTGCTCCTGTATTTAATAAAAAAAAAAATCTTCTTTTCACCCACACTGGTGTCTAGCATCTTCATTTTAGAGGGTATGGGAGCAAAATGGAAAGTCCTTATTTTGCATGAGGGTCATTCCCCCTTTTACAAAAGAAAACCAGAAACCAGAAGAGTGTTATGGGGAAAAGAACAGGATAGATGCAGGGAGTGCACCCCCCCCTTTTTTTTCTCAACCACTTACTCAACAGAACATTTTACGGGTAACAGAACATTTTACGGGTAACTCACTTATACTGCTTCCATCTTCTGTGTTTTTAAGAAGAAGAGAAGAGAGAGATTGGATTTATATCCCACCCTTCACTCACTGGGAGTCTCAGAGCGGCTTACAAACTCCTTTCCCTTCCCCTCCCCACAACAGACACCCTGTGAGGTAGGTGGGGCTGAGAGGACTCTGAGACACCTATCCTTGAGAGAACAGCTGGTACAGAGCTATGGCTTGCCCAAGGTCATCCAGCAAGTGGAAGAGTGGGGAATCAAACCCAGTTCTCCCAGATTAGAGTCCATGCACTTAACCACTACACCAAACTGGCTTGTTTTAAACTTGGCATTTTGATGGTCTATATGAGATTACATGATCTCCCCCACCCATGCCTGTAATTCCTTAACAAAAAAAAGATGCAATAGATTTTTTTTTAAAAAAAATTGTTTAAATGCAGATTACTCACAAGTTACATTTGATAAAAGGCTCCAGATGTTACAAACAGAAGGGGCCAAACAAATTTACACAGTTTAGATAAGACAGAAGCAAGAAAGGAAAACAATTACAGTAATCATTAACATCCATTTTAACCAATAAATTATATTCAGGAGATGTGTGTTGCCTTAATCAGCATTTAAAGTGTTTCGATTAAACTGAATTTAGTGTTGTTGGGGATTTTGACTGAAATTATTTTTGGGTTCAATAGGAAAGGGAGTCATTTCTCAGTAAAGTTGTAAATGATAATAAAGAATAAACAGAACTGTCTGTAAAATACAAGGTCCTCAATATGCACAAAGCAGCACAGAAAGCACTCATTTGTTTCCTCTCATTTTCTCTCTCTAGAAAAACAGAACAGTTCCAATATGAATGAATACAAATATTTAATGAGGAAAAGCATTGATGGCTTATGTAGGACATGCCCAGGGTTCAAATGATTTTTTTTATTGATTATTGCTGAATTCCAGGGGACCTTTGCGAGAAATTATTTGGGGCTGTCCTGGAGAATTAGCAAACAGTTTATGACACTAAGAACACCAAGCAACTAGACACCAAGCAACTGGACAAGCAAGTGAGACCAGACTTGAAAGATTCTCCCATCCCAAATGCAGAGCTGGAATACTTCATGGATGGTTTCAGTAGGCTGGTGAATGGAGAACAGAAGGCTGGCTATGCAGTAGTCACCCAATGGGAAACCATTGAAACTCAACCATTACCATCATCGTGATCTGCACACCTGAGCTGCACACCTTTTTGCAAGCTCTTAGACTGGCTAAAGGACAAAGAGTGAACATCTATACTGACTCTTGATATGCCTTTGGAGTGGTCCATGCCCATGGTATGCTGTGGAAAGAGAGAGGATTTGTCACAGCAGCTGGAGACAAGACAACAAATGGTCCCCAAGTGTTACAACTCCTGGATAACCTGATGGAACCAGCAGAAGTTGCTGTAATCCACATCGGAACTCATCAAAGGGGGCCCTCTTCTGAGATCTGAGGAAATCATTGAGCAGATGAAGCATCCAAGGCAGCAGCTGTGCAACCAACAGAACGTGCCTCACTCCAGTGTGCCACCCTATACCCAAGAGGAAGAAGAGATGACAAAAGACAATGGGCAATGAAGAACAGTGAAGGATGGTGGATCACCACAGATGGAAGAATCATCGTACCCTGGAGTTACCTATGACAGATTCTGAAGGACTACCATGCATCCTCCCACCTAGGAGAGAATGCTATGGCAGATGCATTACTACGACACCTGGTAGCACCTGGTATGTACCAAACGGCAGCCCAAGAGGTGGCTCAGTGCTTCACTTGCCAACAAGTGAATGCAAGAGCCTCTCCATGATCTAAAGTTCCTGCTCAAGAAGATCAGCTAGTTCTCCTCACACCCCAGGACTTGTGGGACTTGTATGATCAGACTTTTTCATGGAAAAGGATATTGGATTGAATGTGGTCATTGCAGAGTTTGCCCACATTATACATGTAGTCTTAGCCTGCATGTAGATAATCCATATAGGATTGCTGAAATGATCAGTGTTCTTGGGATCCTTTTGATTATTGGGAAACTTATGTAGAATCCTCATATACAGAATATTTGAGAATTCAAGGGTGTAAAGGAAGTGAGAGGATATTAAATGGGACTTGGCAAATTCTCTCATCAAGGCAACCCAAGCCACTATTAACACTTAGCTCTATCCCAAACATGTCCAATGGCTAGAGACTCCCCTGAGCATAAACAGATTCAATATTGGGGAGTGGTGGAAAAGTTATGGATATTCTTGTTGCTTGTGCCAAAACCCTAGTCCCATACAGTATGCTACAAGCTACACAGATCTTATGTGCTGAAGTTGGCACAATCTCTAAAAATTCAAGTTAAAAGTGGAAAAATGTTAATCATAATGGTAGTGGCCATAAGCTTGTGCTATGGTATTCAGTGTATTCTAAATGTCATAAATGTGTGTGTAAACCTTTGCAAATCCTTGCAAATTGCTAAGAAATATTGTATGGCCACTCAGCAATCATCTGTTGTACAGCAAGTGAGTGTAAACATCCGGGAGTGACCCAGGAAACTGAAGAATCAGTTTTGGGTCAAAGGGGTATTTGTAGGACGTGCCCAGGGTTCAAATGTTTTTTTAATTGATTATTGCTGAATTCCAGGGGACCTTTGGGAGAAATTATTTGGAGCTTTCCTGGAGAATTAACAAACAGTTTATAACACTAAGAACAGTTGTAAAGAGCAAGTGCTTAAATCTGTTTTAATTGACAGGAATTTTTTCTTAACTAGAAATAACAGGTGTTGTTATGTCATCTTTTAACTGGAGTAAGACCTGAAAAAGTGGAGATTTATGAGGACTTCTCTACTTCAAGAGAATGAGGTCAGAAGTTTATTTCAGCAAAGAGAAAAATATAGTGCTGTTCTTTCTCTCGTGTTTTAACATATCAATATTGAACTATTAGTAGTTTTGAGTAAGCTTAAACATATCAATAAGCAATACCTATATGTTACCTTTGGCTTTTTGCAGATTATTGTAAATAGAAAAGATCTGCTGGTTTGTAAAGACACTTACATGAATTTAATTGGTGTAATGCCAGTAATTCTAATTGGAAAGCACAACATTAGAATTTATGTTTAAGATGCCTGCCAAGATTCATAGAGTTGAATAAAAGTTCAGTTGTAGATTGAATTAAAAAATAGATCTAAGTTTTTAAGGTGCTTCTATAGAAAAGCATAATTGTTAAAAAGTACATATTGAATGCTTATAACTAAGAGTAAAGACCTAGGAATAATGAGGTCTCTGAATGATTATTGGAAAAGAGAAAGCCCTATGTTATTAGCAATATATAAAGGCAACTATCCTTTATAAGCTTTGCTATAAAAAGTTATTGAGCTTAAGAAAAATACTGTTTTCATTGTACATTCAGAACTGACCAGATGTATAAAGAATCCAGCCAAAAACAGAAGTCAATTGCAGGTCAGCTAAAGAAACTAATTGCGTGGTTTGAAGTTTGTACCAAGCTACTAACGAGCAGATGAGGTCATACACATTTGCTCATTAAAAAGGGTGCAGGTGGATCTTAAATCATGACATCAATTAAGAAGGGTCAATTAAGAATACAGAATTTGTACGATAGAATGGTGTCTCCTGCTGGTTAAAGTAAACTGGTAAAATTAAACACTTCAATAAGCTTTTAAAATTATCAGAAATATTCAGTGAAATTCCCTGATGGACCAAAAATCAAGAATAATAGGTATATCAGAATATCTATAAAAGCTTTATGATATAGACCACACTGCAATATTGACAGGTGCTTATAGAAAGTTAAAAATATTAGAAATGCTATGTTTCATAATCAAATGCATCAGCTATGTATTTCAATAGAAATAATTTGTGTTATGAATATTGTTATGCTGTTATACATACTGAATTGATGTAAAAGAAACCAATATTGTAATAAAATTGATATATTTAATACTGAAAAATGAATCTAGTCCCTCTGTGTGTATAAAGTTCATTCAAAGGTGAAGAAAAGTCTGGGAGTAGAGCCAAAAAAGTAAACAAAGTTGTAAATCAAATATAATGACCGGGATGAGTACTACACCTGCAGTACAAAGCTTGAAATACAGCCAAATGACATCCTGTGTGTCCAATATGTGATTGATGGACTTTTAAACAAAGGAAAGGGAACTATGCTTGTCTAAATTATGTCAGTGATGATGTAAGATGAGGAGGAGCAACAAGAGCATATAAGCAGGCTCCTGTAACAATTAGAACATTCATGCTGAACTTTACTGTGAGATGTTCCATATTTAAATAAATACTTTTGTTACCCTTTACTGCCTGGATGATTGTGTTAACTATGTGGTTTATCGGCTAGCCACACAAGTCAAAGAACCTTAGCCTGGGGCTTTGGTAACAGCTTAGAAGAACTGCAATTAGAATTAAGAATTAATTGATTTTGAAAAAGTGAATTCAAAGGAATATTAAATTATTTTCCTTAAAATCATTAAGCTCATGACTGAAAGAAATGAGGGAGGATTTCTTCCGAAGTGATTTCTTTATATCACACACAAAAAAAACATTCTTATGTGAAGAAATGACTGGTGATGTTTTCTGCAGATGAATCATTACTGAGATTGCTTCCCAATGAAGAAAAACAGAATTGCCACATAATAGCAATTTGTGTGTACTATATATATATGATAAATTCCTGTTTTTCAAAATTGCCAGAATTCATTATCAAGAAGTTTTGTAGCACCTTAGAAGTGTTTTTGACTCTCATTTTGTTTCTCTGGTTGCTTTTAAAATACCCAACAGTCCTCTTAAAAAATTGGGTAACTATTTTCACTCACTATAACAAATGCACACTGTCAGTTAACTATCACTTTTTAAAATGATTAACCAGTGTTCACAATGCATTCTGCAAGCTTATGAATTACAATGAATGTTTTTTGCATGCTAAATGTTCATTAGCTTTTTTATTTTAAGGGGGGGAGATAATTCAGGGGCACGTTTGCAGGACAGGTGGAAACAAAAGAAGGTGTAGTAAGATATTGTGGTTAGATCCAGGTGGGCAGCTGTGTTGGTAGAACAAACTTTGGATCCAGTGGCACCTTTAAGACCAACAAAATTTTATTCAAGGTATGAGCTTTCATGTTTTTCCTGTAATTAAATCTAAACAAATGGTGACCATATAACCTTAGCTTATTATTCCTGTTTTGTCTTTACAGCTGTTAAAACAGCTTCGTTATGTTCTATGCTAATTTGCTATCTATATTTATGGGCAGTTAACATCTATTTCAATGTATCTGAGGGAGTGTGTGTGCACACGAAAGTTCATACCTTTGTTGGTCTTAAAGGTGCCACTGGATGCAAACTTTGTGATACTATGGATCAGTGATGAGGTTGCCAGCTGTGTAGTTTATCAGCAAGGAGAAGCCATGGGGAGGCAATGTAGATCAGAACCATGTGTGTGGATGAGTGATTTTAATCTTCCCTCCCCAGAACTGAAAATGCTGCCTCCCAAGGTTATTGTCAGCCCCAGTGGGAAAAAGACAGGTAACCATATTGCATGGGATTTCTGCTCATGGAACGCTCATTTCTAATCTCCCAGTGCTGGTCAAATTAATTCCCAAAATGCTGATCCTGGGGAGAAGCTAGAAATGCCAGCTCATCTCCCAGACTACAGAGAAGCCTCTGAATTACAGCTCATCTCCAGACTGCAGAGATCAATTCCCCTGGAGAAAATGGATGTTTTGAAGGGTGGACTCTATGGCACTGAACCCCACTGAGGTTCTGGTCCTCCCCAGGCTTGAGGTTTCTGTCCTCCCCAGGCTCCATCCACAAATCCCCAGGAGTTTCCCAGCTTGGATCTGGTAACCCTACCCCCATCCCCCACTGGTAGCAGGGGCAACTTGGCAACTCTTGGCTGAGAGGATGTAACTGTCCCAATGTCACCAAACAAGTTTCCATGGCACTTGGTTTTTGGCCACTTTGTGACACAGAGTGTTGGACTGGATGGGCCATTGACCTGATCCAACATAGCTTCTCTTATGTTCTTATGTTCATGGCAGAGTGAGGATTTAGAACTTGGACCTCCTAGATCCTAGCCCAACACTCTAATCAATACACCATGCTGGATAATTGAGAATATACAGACAAGTTAGAAAAAATATGAAAAGCTAACTGCGCTTATAAAACAGCTTTGGCATCCATCTTCCTAGGAATGGGTCCAAGATGGCGCATTCTGGTACAGCCTGACAAGGCCTCATTTTGATATCAGTGTCTTGACACACAAACGCCAATCCAAATTTCCTTCCAAGATTGCTCTTGACCAATCATTTCAGAGGTGTATGTTACAGAGGTTAAGGTGCCAATGAAGGTAATTAGAAATGACCCATCATTTGACAACTTGGCCAAATGGTAAGAGAAGCCCAAGATTCAATTTTCTGCTTAGCTCCATTGATCACCATATACTTGCCCTTCCTTCCTGGGGATGTAACTTTATACAGTCCCTAGCACACACCCAAAAGTCTTATTGGCGGGTTTGAATTTCCCACCAGAGTTCTTATTGGAGGGCTAGTGGGGGTCTAGGATCTTTGGCTCCTATTGTTTCCAGGAGTCAAGCTCAAGCTATAAGTCGCTGGTGCCATGTGGCCTTCAGCGGACTGAACATCATCCTAAGCACACATTTTATCCTTTCATAACACTATTCCCTTCTGAGTAAATATATTTATCTTTCATTATACTACAACCCCACTATAAAATCTCAAATTACATATAGGTAGTCTGAGATACAGAAGAAACAGAGGTTCTTTTTGAAATGTATAAATCAGTAGTGAACAATATCTGCCTCTATTATCCTTTAGAGGCATTAGAACATTTTTCATATCTTTTATAACCTTTGCACTTTATTTAACATGGGTTTCTATTAGTATTCTGAAGTAAAGAAGTTGACATGTGTCATGTTGTGCACCGCGTGTGTGCCTGTGTGTGGAACCGTTATTGACCTTTAGCTAAACAATATGATGCAGGAATCTGAGCTTCATTGTAGACTGAGGTATAACAGGATAGAATGGAATACCATCTAGTTTTGATCTTGCAGTTTCTAAACTGGCAAAAGAAATAAATACATCATATGATCAGACTGTGTGGTTATTTCCATTTCATTTGAATATTTCCTAAAACAAAGGCTGTGATCAGATGAGCTGTTTGAGCTGATGTGGGCTGAGGACAGACTGGCAGAGCGGCCGTTCAGACGGCCGCATCTGCCCCGAGGAGGCGGCCCGGATGCATCGTGTCCGGCGCCGCGCTCCTCCCGCAGCAGCCAAGCACCACTTCAAAGTGGTGCTCGGCTGCTGCAGCGCGCGTTCCACCCGCCGGAGCGGGTGTGAATGCACGCGGGGAGGGGGAGCCGTGTGGTGTCCGCCCGCCGCCATAGGAAGCCGCCCGCAGTCTGAACGCTGCGGGCAGCTTCCTTCCAGTGGCGTGCAAACACCGCGCCACGGGGGCAATTCCCCTCGCCTTAGTCTGCCACACCGCAGAGACGCGGCAGACTTCCAATCTGTCCTCAGCCGTGGTTGCTTCTACCCAGAGGATTTAAATTGCACATTCAAACAGGATCGTCAGTATGCCATTTCCCAGTTGTCCCCCCCCCCCCCCCATTCCACTCTGACTGTGAGTTTCTCTACACTGGGGAAAGTCCAATCTTTACAGATGTAGCTGGTTTCACCCCACAATTCCAGATTTCTGAACTCTCCAGTGCCACGGGGGCAATTCCCCCCGCCTTAGTCTGGGGGCAATTCCCCCCGCCTTAGTCTGGTTGCTTCTACCCAGAGGATTTAAATTGCACATTCAAACAGCATCGTCAGTATGCCATTTCCCAGTTGTCCCCCCCCCCCCCAATTCCACTCTGACTGTGAGTTTCTCTACACTGGGGAAAGTCCAATCTTTACAGATGTAGCTGGTTTCACCCCACATTTCCAGATTTCTGAACTCTCCAGTGCAATCTCAAACAGTTTGGGAAGTTTGAACCTTCTCTTCCATTTCTGCTCCTTTAAAAAAAAAACAGTTAGCAATGTGCACATCACTGGATCTTCACACCAGGGTTTTGAATCACTGCTTGCACACTTCCTCATCACAATATTTTGTTGTGATTGGAAGCCCGGGGGGGGGGGGGGCGTGTTTGAGCAACAAATTCAAGAAAAAACAATCCTTTCTGCCATTTCTTGGTGTGGGACAGCGCTGGAAATAGTCCCTATAGGTGGCCAGGATTTCCCCCCCAGAACTTCACTCCAAGCCACTTCATAATATTGCTCTGGTGGGAAAGCTGTACAGGGAGAGGGAAAGGTGCAGGATGCACTCAGGCAGTGTCACAGAAGTATATAAAGTCTTATGAAATGAGTGGGAAAGGGAGTGATTTCTGGCAGAGAAATACAGCTGTATAGGAACCAATGAGATCACAGTACTTGGCAGAAGGATTGCAGAGCTGTAAAAAAGGAGCCAGTGCCTTGAATACACGGTTATGCGCATACATGAAAAACAAACAAAAATGTCACCTGACTGCTGGTTCTGTGGTTACCGTGCAAGCAATAATCTGAACAGTCAACCCCAAGGTGAGTGCATGGTGCAGCAGCTTATGGGTGGATGTTTGGACAAAATTATCCAGCACACACACAAAAAGGATAAAGTTAGAAGTGCAACCAAAACGCACTAAGCCTGTTGTTTGGCTGCAGGCATAGACATATTTCTGTCTTCTTGACCTTCCTATACCAGCCTGAGCTGATACTTAAGGATCAACAGAGCAACAACTTGAGTCATTATTTTTCAAAGTACACTTGTCCTCCTGTACAATTTTTTATGTGTAAGCCCACAATGAAATATGTAAATAAAAGAAACCAGAGGGAGAAGTCAGAGAGCATTGGACAGGCAGTTTTTCTCCAGGCTTGTTGGCAACCATGTCTACCAATGACTTTTGCCTCAAAATCATGGAAGATCTGAACAGCTCCCATAATGAAAATGGCCTTCAATATCTAGATTTCTAAAATGGGGTCTATTTAACCTGAGTACATTCAGTTCTAAGGCCTGCCTTGAGCAGCACCCTCTAAGTAGCTATTTGCTGGTACAGGGGTGTGCACATATGCAAATATACAGGTGTCTGTTCTGTAGAAATTGTGTACCACATAAGGATATAAAAGTGGATTCTTTGCCCTTTCGATGAGAATGGGGGTTTATGAAATCTTTCTTCCTTACCTTATCTGCTTTTTACATGTTCTTTGTGGATTTCTACTTTTTATTCCTATGAGGCATTTTATCTTTCAGTAGTATTTGATTCAGATAGCTGTTAAGAGACACAAGTGCAAGGCCAGACAAAAAGTTAGCAGCTCTTCTTAATACTCATCAGATGTGTTTGTAGGACCCACCCTATATTGTCTCAACCTCCCAATTAAATTTGACAATGACACTTCAGTTCTACTTGGAGATACATAACTTCTTTACCTCAAGCATTATTATCACATCTGCTATACTGGAAATGGCCTGCCCGCAAAGTAGGGAAGTTGTTCCTGTTAGGTAGAGGGAAAGTGTTAGTGCATTGTGTAGCTGACTGAAAAATTTCTGTTCATTGCCACATAGTATCTGAAGACCAAATAGTTGTTGAGCATGCTCCTGTGAGTGACATTAGTGTGGCCAGGTGCCAAAACAAAGAATTTGTAAACACATATTTAAAAGAAACCTTGTTGGTCATCTTGCATTTTTGACTGACTGCACAATGGTGTCATTCATCCTGGAGAAAAGAACTCCACCCTGATAACATTATTATTTGACTAAGCCACAATTACCTCACTAAGGAGCAATAAAAAACATTAGATACTTTCCCACTTATTCTTGGTTTAGAAAGGTACAGATTACAGCTGTGAAATTCTTGGTCCTCCCACCATCCTACATAAGAGGGTTGTCTTGCAGTGAGTGAGGAATTTGTCATGTTGTTGTAGGAGTTGCATATAGGAGTTCTGCTATTATGAATCAGTCAACTTGCATCCATTTCTGTAGTTGCATGTATGTGTATACTTACTCTTCATGGACCAGAGTATACTTACGTGCCCTATAAAACCCAAACTTTGCCTGCCCTGTCCTAAGCCATAAAATCTTCTTAAGGCCAGTTCCACCATTGTATCACTTTTACATCCAAGTTCTTATAGTCAAGTTGGGTCTTTGTTCAGAGTTAGCAGGAGCTTTTCATCTTGGACTCCATGCTACATTTTCTTCCCTGATTTCAGGTTAACTACTGCCTTCCCATATGTCACATACCTGCCTCCTGTATAAAATAGGGTATGTGCTACAAGCTAGAAGCAACATTTTGCTTCATTTACTTGACTACCTTTCTGTTCTTTACATTTTGTTAATATTTCAAAATATGTAAAAAAAAGTTATGTCAGAAAGATGTAGCACGTTGAAGTTGCTGGATGGATCAGGAATTAGGTAAGGACCAGGCCTGTATTCCATTTCACTTCAGTTGGGTCTGATCAGTGAGCAAAAGGTCACAGATTGATTTCAGAGCACTTATAGAACAAAGTTTGAGTACAGTGCACTGGCTCCTTTAAGACCAACAAAGTTTAATTCTGGGTATAACAATTTGTATATTCAAATAAAGCTTGAAATTTGTTTTTCAAGCAAAGAATGCTTCAATGAAGCTAACAAGAACAAATGTTGAAACAAATAAACCTCCTTTGTCAAAACTGAATGTGTGTTGTTTGAACTTAGGAGATTCTAGTATTGTCCCAACCAACATTAATGCTTAATTAAATTTAGTACTCCAGTTGTAACTGTCCTCCCATAAAACTTCTGCTCTGTCCCTCTACTCCTTATCATAGTAGGAGGCAGTTTTGTTAAAATTCAGGGTAAATTTGGAACCCATAGAATTGCAGCTACTAAACACCCACACATGAGTATTTGTGAAATGGAATCCTGTTCAGTAATTGTTTTAGTTATTGTTCAGTAATTCAGTTGTTGTAGATTTTCCAGGCTATATGGCTGTGGTCTTGGCATTGTTTCCCTGGCTGTGACTCCTACAAGATAATGACTCAGCCCTGCCCCACCTTCCTGAGTAGATATAAATTACCTGTCTACCATTTTTCTTCTCACATTGACACAGGGAGTACTCCATCTTTCTGTGTTAGACCTCTGAGGATGCCAATCACAGCTGCTGGTAAAACATCAGGTACTACAGTGCCAAGACCACGGCCATACAGCCCAGAAAATCTACAACAACTAATGAACTCCGGCTGTGAAAGCCTTGGACAAGATATTGTTCAGTAATTGTTTCCTTGTCTGTAAGTACTGCCATGTCTGAGTGACTATGCAAGTCTCTTTAATTGTTTGTTATGGGTTGTGGGTTATTAAGTAATAGGAACCACCTGGAAAAGTGTGACCATTGAAGAGAAGATAAAGTGTACCTTTATATTTGGGAGCATACCTATAAAAGAGTTCTGTCTATAGAAGCTGGAAAATAAAGTGTCTGGAGATGGGGAGGATTTCTTGAAGGATTTCAAAGGGTTGGTTTTTAAACTTGTTAGAAGGCTGGGGAGCGTCACAAAGGTGTATATTGAAGCAAACATCTCTGACAATATAAAATTTACTAGGCTACAGTTCAATAGGCCTTGGCTTGTGCACAAATACTATGCATTGAAAGAATATATGCCATGTATTGAGCCAAAAGGGGAAAAAAAGCAATATGGCTATCTTAGAAGTGGCTTGGAGCATCTCTCATAGCCTGCAATCTGATTGGCATGGTCTCAAGGTTCTCATTCAGCCAATAGTAACAGTAGTCCCAATTATGCTGCATTAGATCTTTCATATCTTGAGGCTATTCTCATGAGTTCCCATATTAACTGGAGTCAGGGGACATGTATTGATCAAACAAAACAATGCAATGGGTTATTTTTCATTATGGCAATCAACAAAAGGTTTAACAAAACAAGCACAGAATTTTGACCATTCTAAAGCATAGGCTGATAACAGAACTGTTACTTTCTAATTCTTTTGATCCAATAAAAGATCAACTGTTTGAAGGTCAGACCAATTTTCTTTGCCTATTGACATTTGGCAGATAAATTTGTCCCTAAGTGATATATGAATAGGACATTTTAAAAAGTGAAAGCTTCACTTTATTAGCATGAGGCAATTGGTCTGAGCCTGTTTGGTGAGCTGCCTCACTGTGCATAAACCAGACCAGTCTTTGTGATTCTGGGGTCCTGGGGAAATCACTGCCACCCCTGTCTGGGCCACCTCAGGCTCAAGCAAGGGGGCCCTCATCCAATACAATGGGGGGCATATGTTCAGCTGCCAGTGAGCTGGCCAGCCATTTCCTGAACTCTGTAGAAGTGAACATGCACAGAAGCTCCATAGCCAGCCAGCTACTACCCAAGCCCCAAGTGGATAAGCATGTACAGTGGCTGCCAAGCTGGCTGCTGCTGAAACCCTGGAGGACATAGAAATGCACAGCCAGTGCCAGTTCTTCCTCTTCTTTCCCCCTGTGGGAGTGTTGATCAAACAAAACAATGCAATGGGCTACCTTTCATTATGGCAATCAACAAAAGATTTAACAAAAAAACCCACAGAATTTTGACTATTCTAAAGCAGGGGTAGGCAAATTGCAGCCCGCGGGCCACATGCAGCCCGCCACAGAGTTTTTTGCGGCCCGCCAAGACAGTCGGCCACATGATTTCAGTCAGGCCTCCAAATGCAATCATTTTAAATAGTGCAACCCTCCGCTAACCTTCGCTTCCACAAAGTGGCCCCCGAGCCAAAACAATTGCCCACCCCTGTTCTAAAGCATAGGCTGATAACTGAACTGTTACTTTCTGATTCTTTTGATCCAATAAAAGATTGGATCTTTTAACAAATAATCAATAAAAGATTGGATCTGTGGGAGTGTTGGGGTCAGAAGTGGTTACAAGCCCCTCCCTGGGCCCAGGGAAGTTGCCCCAGGTGCCCCATGGCTAAGGCCATCTCTGTCATGTACTAGCTACAGTTCGTGGCAGCTTCACTTTCTTGTCTTTATCTGTAACCTAAACAAAATAGTAATGATCTCTTCCACACAGGGAGTCCATTCATGCTTCTCATCAAGATGTGCTCTGGAAATACTCTTTCTAATTAGCAGAAATAAGAAAGTCCCTTCAATAGCCAGTTAACAAATAACCAGATGCTAGTTTATATATGGCTCATGGAGGTTTCCACACAATCTTATGCACGTAATGGGGCTGAAAAACAAGCATCTTCGTACTCATAGTAAAATGCATTTACTTTGTCTGGACTAGTGGGGTGCAGTGTTTCTAGGCTAAGTTTTACAATTCTATGGCAGAGGACAGACTGGCAGAATGAGGCACAAGGGAAGTGGGGCAAAAAGACCTGGGCCAAGTTGTTGTGGGGCTTTCCGGTCTTACTGCATGGACTGATGCAGGACCATACTGGAGAGGAGGCAGAATGGCATGTTTGCACTGTGGGTTGTGTGTGGCTTTGGTCCATTTTGCCAACCTGCACATAGGTGCATGGGTGTAAAGGTGCATGGGCGCATAGGCGCAACAGCAATTGGGGCAGGATCCCATGGCTGGGAGCTTTAACTCCGCAAGCTGGAAGTGTCCCGCGGGCAATTGTTTGCTCAAGTGCACAACACGCATGGGCGGTTATGATGAATCAGCAGGTTCACATTACTGGTGCCGCTTGATTGCAGCTTATTTGCATCCACACTTCCAGGAAGCAGGATCAATCCACACTCAAATGGTTTGCTGCAGCTTTCACCTGGTACTCTTTAAAAGCAGGATCAAAACACTTAAGGATGGGGTGAGTACGGCACGGGAATGCCAGACAGCTGTGGCTGTGTGAACTGGCCCACTTAATCCACTTGAGAAACGTGCCTATATCACGCCAAACTGCCAGTCTGAACTCAGCCTATATATTTGTACCTCACCCTTCATCCAAGTAGCTCAGTGTGGGATAGATGTCTCCCCTCCCTCCTTTATTACCATCACAACCCTATTAGGCAGTCTGAACTGAGAAGATGTAACTGGCCCAGGGTGAGCTTCATGGCACAGTAGGGATTAGAACCCAGGTTTTCCAGATCCTAGTTCAACATTCTGATCCCCACACTGTACTGGCACAATTTTTTTTTTAGAGAATTATGGTAGTACAGAGTGTCAGTAGAAAGCAAAGGGCTTTCAATCTGATCCTCAACATAGATTGTTTATTTACTTAATTCATTTATGCCCTGCTTTTCACCCAGTGGGAACCCAAAGTGGCTTGAATCATTTTCCTCTCCTCCATTTTATCCTCACAACAACCCTGGGAGATAGGTTAGGCTGAGAGGGTGTGACTGGCTCAAGGTCATCCCGCAGGCTTCCATGGCACATGGGGGGATTTGAACCTGAGGCTGCTGTTAGATGTACCATTTGGCACAGTTGGGAACCACTCCTATTCCATCCATTGGTATTTGGCATGGAGTTGCTTGATCACACATCCCAGTAGAATCCATTTTGCTGTGAGCACAGCCCATCACTGTGCAATCAGCACGTTTGGGTGAGTGTTTTTTTTTTTTTCCTTTTTGTGTGCATGCACATAAAACCCCCACATGAAGAGTTCCCCATGGACCAATTATGTGGTTATGCACATATTTCTAAGCAGGGAAAAAATGGCACTGAGTTGGGATGGACTGAGCGGTCCATCCCAACAGCCTGAGTGTGTGCTTGAGTGAGCAGACTAGGGGAAATCTATCTGTGGACCATCTGCAAGTGTGATTTTGTTAACATGGTGGAATTTCAGACAGCCTGAGTATTCCGTTTCAGGAACTGTTCACTAATGGGTTTTTTCTGTCATTTCAGACAGACCTGTTTTAGTAACTATTCCCTGACAAAATATATTTACCTGTTCACATAAAAACGCTTCTGGCCCATTCGGGAAGCGTGCCTGAAGCATTGTTCACTCAAACGGCTTTCCACCAGTCTTCAATCCCTTCTGCCGCTTTTGAAGTGCTATGGGGTGCTATATAAAATACCCTGTAGTGCTTCCTGCAATGTCAGTTCTTTTCACACCCTTCTTTTTCCCACACGTGATCATCCTTTTGGAAGGGATGTTCTATTGGGAGCGCTATGACACTGAAGCAAGACAACAAATCAGCTCCATAGTGACCCCATTGAGATCCGTGGACTCCATTTAAATACACTAACATTTGCTATTGCTGTCACTTGAAACAAGTACCTGATTAGACTGCATGTTTAAGTGGGTGATCAGGGGCATAAGTGAATGGTGAGACAGATGTTTGGTCATTTTTTTTAAGTTTACTTTAGAGGACGTGTAGACTCAGGCAAACACACACAAGCTCAGACAGTCCATGGTTTGTGGGAGTTAAGGAAGGAAGGAAGGAAACCTTCCTGGGTTTCACAACTTTCTGGTTCCCCCTTCCCCCATGCTTGAGCTCTGTATCCAGTGAGCTCCTTGTTTCCAGGTGACAGCAGTAGCAAATGTCAGTGTATCTAAACGGAGTCCAGGAATCTCAGTGGGGTCACTATGGTGCTGATTTATAGTCCTGCTACCCTATCAGGGAGATTGTGCATGGGGAGGGGGATGGTGGGAAAAGAAAGTGGCACAGTTTGAAATGACACACTGCTTCAGAGACGGCTACTTACTGGTAAGGGAAAGGCTGTCCTTGTACCAGTTTATTCTATAACAGTACAATAATGGTTTAAAAAGGGTAATGAGTCTTCATCAAAATTCACCTGCTAGGAAAAAAAGGGGAGCAGTAACAGGGAGACATGTAGTGTTTCACCAGACACCACTTGTACTTTGCAAAGGACAGTGTCCCACATGTTTATTTGTAAGGCGCATTTTGATGTGTGTGCTTGTGACAGATTAATCTTAAGGGGTGTTTTAATTATTGTAAATCCTAAAGAATTTATGGCAGGTGTTAGATGGCTCTTTTCTGCATTTTTGTTAAATAAATTATCACCATGTATTTGGCCCTTATTAAGACTGAGGCCAAGGACAGAGAAGAAGTTTAATCCTCCCCCTTCTGCACAGTTTCATCCATCAAAATGCAAAAACTTCCATTCTGTTATGAACCTATAAAGAAAAGGTTGCTCATCTTTTCCCCCTTCTGTGACAGCCCCATCCACTTCCCTCCCTCAGATGCAAGATTTTTCCTCTGTTTTTAATTCCCTTTTGTGACTGAGCTGCCCTAGTTATCTATTTCCTTATTTCCTGGCTGTCCCACCCTGTCATAGTACAATATTTTAGCTGTTTGCTCAGCCCAGGAATCTGAGAGAAGGACTGGGAGACATCTTCAAATGATATGACTTAAATGGCACTGAAGAAGTTTTTATATTCCAAATGAACAAAATATTTTATTCAACACAGAGGGGAAAGGTCAGATGAAATCACAAGTAAAATTTCTGTGATAACTCAATATAGATAACTTTGAGGTAAAATCAGTACATGCACAGACTTTAGTTCTTATGTTTCAGGCTAATGAGAGTTTCTTAAGATATTCTGAGTTACTTAAAATCTTTATGTTGAGAGGCTTTTGTTCCAGTGTTTTCCAAACACTGCAGCACACTTTGATTATTCTCTAACTCCAGAAGGCTGGTACACTCTTTCCAGTACCCAACCCCCTTCTCTTGAAACACCAGTGCTCATCTTGCATTTTTAACTGACTTTTAAGGACTCCAAAGGCAGTTTCTAATCATACCACAACAGGGATCTCTCCACTCTTCAGAGCTAACAACCTATTTGACTGGGAAGATAAATTCTCCTGCACTAGAAGATCTTTGGCCTGAATGGGGGTCGCAGTCTAACTACTCACTTGTCCTTGCCAACTTTCACCAGTTCTCTTATTTATGGCTGAGGACAGACTGGCAAAATGAAGTGAAAGGGAAGCGGGGCAAAAAGACCCAGGCTGAGTTGTCGCGGGGCTTTCCATTCATACTGCGTAGACTGATGCAGGACCTTACTGGGGAGGAGGTGGAATGGAGCATTCATACTGTGGGGTGGCCTCTGGCAGCGTCGCCACATTGGTGCACGGCTTTGGTCCGTTTTGCCAATCGGTGCATAGATACATGGGCGCATAGCACATAGGTGCATGGGCGCAGCAGCCGGATCAGTGGGTTCACATTACTGGCACCGCTTGATGTGTGGCTTATTTGCATCCACACTGCCAGGAAGCAGGATGAGCACACACCCAGACGGCTTGACATCAGTTTCCCCAGGTACCTTTTTAACACAGGATGAAAGCGCTTCAGGACCGGGTGAGTGCGGCATGGCAATGCCGGGCAGCTGTGGCTGTCTGAATAGGCTCTCTTAATCCACTTGAAAAGCGGACCTATATCGGGCCAAAATGCCAGACTGTCGTCAGCCATTGTTAAACTCCTGTCAGACAGGATGGAATTCTGAAACAGTCAGTACTCGACTCTTCTCAGCTGTAGAACAAGGGGAAAAGAATGTGATTTCTGAATGTGATTTCTGACACTTTCTCCTTGAGATATATATATATAGCGACAGCTGTCACTGTTCCTTCAAAAGTTTAATCATCACAGATCCAGATCCTGGTATGTAACTGAGAAGCTTCTGATTAGAGAAACTTATAGCAGAACATATATATTTTATAATTGCATTTTTTGTATAAGAAGCCATATTACACAAAAATATTATTAAAAGCCTCTGTAGATGGAATTAGGATGTAATAGAAATGGAATGCGTAGGCTTCAAGGATGCTGCAAGCAAGTTTACTGTGATTCATAACCCCCAATCAGTTAGCCCTCCATATGCAGGTCAGGAAGGGACCCAGTGTTCTCTAATGTTCCTATTGTTCTGGAAACCAGATAAGATAAGACAACCACTGACATAACCAGGGCTCATTTCATAGCAGGAGCTCCTTTGCATATTAGGCCACACACCCCTAATATAGCCAATCCTCCAAGAGCTTACAGAGCTCTTCTTACAGGGGCTACTGTAAGCTCTTGGAGGATTGGCTACATCAGGGGTGTGTGGCCTAATATTCAGAGGAGCTCCCACTATGAAATGAGCCCTGGACATAACTGACCAGTATAAGGAGAGACCACTAGTAAGGCTTAAAGTAAAATGATGCTTCTATGATGGTAACTGCTTGATACCAATTAGAGATTCTTCAATGTGTAAACTATATGCGATGTCATTTGGGGTATAAGACCTTCTGTTCTTCCTGGTTATGGCAGAATACAGCTTTGGAATTCCTGGAAGTGCTACGGCATTTATCAGCCCTGTATTCTCTGTTATGAATTCATTATTCATCTAACTCGCTGGACTCAGACTGTGTGATTCCAATTCGGCCAAGGGGTCACGCAGGCACAGATTTGTGTATCACAGCTAGGGCTGAAATCAGACTGAATTCTCCTCAGCATCCAGTTCAGAAGTCTTTCTCTGCTCAGCCGATGCTAACCAATCACATCTTTTAGAATAGCCTGTCCTCAAGGCTCTCTGGATCTGTGAAAAATTAACCCTTCAGAGTCCTCTGTTTACATAACACTTCTAAACTTTGGATTATAAACAGAATTAAACTAGACAGAAATACTGGGCCTGAGACTCATATTCAGAAGTGGCTGCAAAAGATTCCATATGGAGGATATTTTGAATGAGGAGAAAAGTTTGCCTCTTTGTCTTCTATGATAAAGGAAAGTACAAAAATAAGAGCACATTGACTCCCCCAGAGCTATTTCCTGTGTGCCACTGAACTTTCTAACAAAAGAGGGTGACAGATTTGCACCTGCAACTTTAAAATGGAATAGATTCTTCCTAATCTAGTAGTGTGCAGGTCAGTAAAACTCAGAATTAGTCAACTGCTGATGGTACTGAAGAGGAACTTCAGCAATCTAACCTTGAGTTATCTATTAACATTCAGAAATGGTTACTGCTTCTTAAAAGAAAAGTTCAAACAACTTGGAGTTCTCAGCAGAGACTGAGATTTAAGAACAGTTTAGAATGTAAGCATCTTTGTTCTTTTCCAAAGGCATGGGCAATGCAGTATTACATTTCCCTCCCTTCAGAACTAAGTTATTAGCTCTTACTTCCACTTGTTTCTCAGTGCAGTAACAAGCAGTTGGGAAGGACAGCATCTTTTGTGGTGGAAGAACAGTAAAAGTATGACTCTTCAGTAGGCAAACACATTTTTAAATAGTTTTACTGAAACTCCCCCCACCCTTGATATTCTTCAGATGTCTGGAGGTAACCTCAGTTTGCCCCCAAAAGAACCTCCAAATTCATTGTAAAATTTCACTTCTAGTGAAATTTGGTAGCAGCTTCAAGCAATGACAACGAACATATTAGGCACTACATTACCTCTTTTCACATTTATTATGTAACACATGAAGTGTACTCTCCCTATATGTTTTAAATAAAGCTCATCTATCTCAGTCTGTGTCTGTGTACACATGTGTGTATGCATAATTTTTCCCTACAGGGAAAATCCACAATCCAGTACAAAGCTATGCAAAGTTAAGTTCATTGTTATCAATTCTGGCTGAAGGATAATCAAAGAAAATGTGAAGTACTTGCAGATCCTCTACCACAGTTTGCCTGGAATGGCTAACATGGATCTTAAAATAAAATTTCTGTTTCCAAAGTGGTAGGAGGTTCCCAAACTTTGGAATGGTTAATCTTATTAAGTAAAACAAACAAACAAATGGTTTGAACCATGTGGCCAATTTTAGCATTGTTTCCAATGGCACCACAGCCTACTCATGCCCCTTATGGCTGACCAGTACTACAATAAGGCCATCCAATCTCTCTGTTACATTTTTATTCCAGAAGTTCAACAGAGTATGTTTCCATGAATTTAATCTTCACAACAACCCCTATGAAGTAGGGTCCATGGTTACCAAGTTTACTACAAAGCTCAAGGTTACCAAGTGGGTTTCATGGCAGATATGAATACCACTCTCCCGAGCTCTGGTGTAACAATTTATGCCACACTGTCTCTCTGCTCACTTGGTTTCTCTTCAAAGGTGTGCATTCTGTGTCCTCCTAATATAATCAAGACACATGCAGTGATATGCATTACATTTATGACAGGGGAGACTGGCTACAACTACAGAGCATGGAATCAAAGTGATGCTTAGGCCTCACTTCTCTCTAGGGAGGTAAAGCTCACATTTGAAGAATCATGGATACAGAAAAAAAGACAACTGTAAATATCTGTTTGCCACAATTAACTTCTCAATCTGCCTATAAATGGACACCCCAAACACATTTCTCTAGTCTTTTTTGTTAACATACCACTGAAAAGCAGCCTTACTCATATTTTAAAAGAAATAAAACCCTCTAATGTAATGTGGTGAAGTGAATGCTTATCTAAACATCCTTAGTTTCCAGGCAGAGTTTTGGTAAATAAATAAATGTAGGGTAGTATATGAAGCCAATTATTTTCTTTCTTTCCATTAGGATCCTTAACGTTAAGCCAAGCTCAAAGTATTCATTGGCTTTGGAGTGCCTTTTTAAAAAAAAAAATAGTTGCTGTTCTCTGCAATTTTTGGCATTGCCTACTCGTGCAAGCCATCTGGTTTGTATCATTTGAATGTAATCCTTGTCCTACAAGCCCCCTACAAGCTGAGCCTCTTCTGCTTTCTGAGTGTAGTACGCAGACATTTAGGATGTATAGAAATGAAGGAGCTTGTATTTTGGAGATAAGGGTTAGATAAGACTAACTTTGCCTGACTCAAACTTTGTTCTAGAGTCCAGTGGAACCTTTACAACACCAAAGTTTTATTCAAGTTTTATTCGTGTGCATACACACTTCTTCAGATATAGTGTATGCACACAAAAGTTTATATCTTGGATAAAATTTTGTTGGTGTCAAAGGTGCCACTGGACTTAAACTTTGTTCTGCTGCTTCAGATCAACACCTGAATCTTGCCTGACACTGGGAATTCAACCATTTCTTTTTATCCACTATTCCTATTTTAGATCATGTTTATTATATTTTTAAAATCTATTTTACTCTTTTATGTTATATAGAAATAAGGCCCGTTGTGGAAATAAATACAATGGGCACTAGAAAGAGGCTCTGGGTGAGTGCCCCAGCCTTGGTCACTCAGTGTCAATTTGCTGTGGGGACCTCAGCAGGGTATAATGACACAGAGCCCACCATTTTCTCCAGCAGAACTGATCTCTGCTACCTGAAGAGCAGTTGTAATTCTGAGTGATCTCCAGCCCTCCCCTGGAAATTGGCAACAATAGTTCCCCAGGAGGAAATGGATGGTTTGGAGGGTAGAGTCTATGGCATTGTATCTGTCTGAGGTCCCAACCCTCCTCAAACCCCACCTTTCCAGGCTCCACCCCTCAAATCTCCAGGAATTTCCCATCCTGCAGCTAGCAACTCTAGTCAGGACTGGGCCCAATGAGTTTTCTCCCAAAGGCCAAAATAGGAGTCAGAAAGGGCCTTTTACTGACAGAACCAAGCTTGGTTGCGTAGCAACAGGCACTGAGGGGAAAGTAGGATTGCCAGCTCTGAGTAGGGAAATGCCTGAAGATCTGGGGGGTGGATCCTGTGGAGGGCAGTGTTTGGGGAGGGCAAGGACTCAGCAGGGTGTGATGCCATAGGGTCTACCCTCCAAAGCAGACATTGTCTTCAAGGGAACTGATCTCTATCATCTGGAGATCAATTGTAACAGCGGGAGATCTCCAGGTCCCCCCTGGAGATTGGCATGATTGGAAAGTCAGCCACACAGTGAAAGAAGCCAATGGTCCAGCCTCAGGAGAAGTGACTTTGTCAGGAGAGACAGCCTGTTTGGCAGTTAATTCTGAGGGAAGAGTATTCAGGGTGGCAGTGAGCGGGGGAGAGCAGTGGACCCAGCACCCAGCACATGAGTACTCTTGAGTGGCGGTTGATGGGCCAATGGCTGATGAAGTGTACTGCACAGCCAATGGGAGAGCTGGAAATGGCCAATAAGTAAGGGAATTATATATATAGGATGACTAGGAGTAAGGCCCGTTGTGGGAAGAAATACAATGGGCTCTAGAAGGAAGCTCCAGGTGAGTGTCCCAGCTGTGGCTGGTGGGGCAGCAGAGGGAAGGAGAAAATAGAGTGAGGCAAGCCGTGTTTATTTCCTTCTTGTTAGTTATAAGGCAGGGCTGTCTCAAGTCAGTTTGCTGTCCCAAGTGGGTAGTATGGGAGGACAGCCTCATGGTAACAGGTATGGTTCCCTCCACCCCAGACTTATGTTGATTTGGGGTTATGCCATGGCAGCTAAGGCAGAAAACCACCTCCTCCTACACGATGTCTTCTGGGTTCCAAGGATCTGGAAAGCAGTTCCATAGCCAGTTACAGGGTTGTCAACTCTGGGTTGGGCAATACCTGTAGGTTTGAGGGGTAGAGCCTGGGGATGGAAGGGGTGGGGAAGGTCCTCAGCAAGGTATAATTCCATAGAGTCCATTGCCCAATGCAGCCATTCTCTCCAGGAGAACTGATCTTGGAGATCTCCAGGTGCTGCCTGGAGGCTGGCAATACTAAGGGGAGAGCCAGACTTGTAGATTTGAGGGGCAGAGCCTGAGAAAGGGCAGGGTGTGGGGTGCAGAGGGACCTCAGCAGGGATGTGCTATGGCTGTGGAACACGGTGGTTTCTGGGAGATCTACAGGCCCCACAGAAAGACTGGCAACTCCAGTGATCATTTAAGGGAAGATTGGGATATGTATATTAACAACTCCAGTGACCGTTTAAGCGAAGATTGGGAGATGTATTTTACCTCAGGACCACATTCAGTGACCCAACAGCAACAGCAAACTGATTAGAATGTTTGAGGCAAAAGCCAATCAGGCTGCATATGCAAATGACCTCTGTGTTCCGACTGGCTATTGGGGGGAGTGGAACAGCAAACTGTTTAGAATATTAGTGGTGAGACTCAGACAATGCAGCCAGTGGATAGGGACGGCTAAAGTGACATATCAGGCAGCCAACTCATTTTGGAGGGCATAGAATGTTGCCAGACGAAAATGAAATTATATAATGACAGATTAGCTTTCAAGTCTTTTGTTGATACATCACATAAACCAACTGTGAACCTTTCATTTAATCAATTAAAAAACATTTCCTGAGGAAAGTGACAAAATTCAGATTTTTGTCAGACTTTGCAATCTGAATTTCAGATTTAAAAGGCATTTAAATCTGCAAAGTGGCATTTAAATCTGCAAAGTGGAATTTAAATCTGCAACCTGAAACTAAAATGTGAAATGTTGGTGTTCTTTTTTTTTCTTTCAAAATTCATGTTGGATCTGGTTTTCCACATCTGTATTAATCCCTGCTCTTAAGTTCACTAAAGAAACTATCTGGACTTTCCCCTTCTTAGTGCACAATTATATTACAGAGAGAGGGTATTAAACCTGAAGCTTTCATCCATTATTTTTCATGGGCTCCTTGCTTAATGGTTTTTAAACTATGTGCTACAGTATACCAAAATGAATACTGTACCTGCAGTGGAACAGCTGTGCATAGACCTTGTGGAATGCAGTAATGCACTCTGGCTCATCCATCATGCACTTGTAATTATGGCAGTCTCACTTCAGACTACATTAATGGGAAAAACCCCATGCTGGCATTTCAAACAGAGGCAAACAAGGTGGGCTAGTATCCCATTGATTATCAAAAGCCAGCAAATGTCAATGCGAGTCATATCAACTGTGACTATAGTACTATATAATTTGTACCTGGTTGTGTATATGTGTGTAAATAAAACTTAATGTATGTTCAAAACTGGGTGTGATATACTTTGAAACATGCAGATAAATTTGGGTTTTAAAACTGTTATTGTACAATCTTTTATTGTGCAACCTTTTTCATGGAAGTTTGAACAGCAATGACCCCCACCCCCAGTGTCAAGCTGGATCCATATATTTGTGGCTATTCTGCTATCATAAACATTCACCACATGGAATCTTCAGTGTGGACAGGAAAATCCTGGAGGTAAATTATTACAATAATGCAGCATTCAGTGATGTGTAAATCAGCCTCAGACCTCCAAACTCAAAGGGCAGCAGTGTGTCCATTCACTACTATAATCATTCATGCGGTAGCAAACATTTTGGATATTGTGCCAACCAGGGCTCTTCTTGTAGAAAAAGCCCAGCAGGAACTAATTAGCATATTAGGCCACACCCCTGACAGCACAGCTCATTAACATATTAGGCCACACCCAATGTTCCCAGAAGTGTGGTCATCCAGCCACATCTACATTTTGCTTCTTATTCGGTTTACCTTGTTGTCAAAACAGTTTTGACAAAACCAATAAAAACATTTTTTTTCTGTCCCATCTATACAAAACCTTGCCTGAAGCAATATCTTACGTCCAACAATTATTCCCACACTGGATTGGAATCAATTCCTAAGGGTTAGGTTCCCATGGAAATCATTGAAAGGTTGCCTTCCTGCAGAACTAGTACGCTGAATATGATTTTTTAGGGTTGCCAACCTACAGGTGGGGTCTGGAGATCTCCTGGAATTACAACTGAGCTCCAAACTACAGAGATCAGGTCAATGGCTGCTTTGGAAAGTAGAGTCCATGGCATTATGCCTTGCTTAGGTCCCTCCTTCCCCTAAACTGCACCCTCCACTCCCAAATCTCCAGGGATTTCCTCAACCTGGAGTTGGCAACCCTAGTTCACTGGCAGAACAATGCTAGGAGCCAGTTTGGTGTAGTGGTTAAGTGCACGGGCTCTAATCTGGGAGAACCGGGTTTGATTCCCCACTCCCCCCTTGCACCTGCTGGATGATCTTGGGCAAGCCATAGCTCTGTACCAGCTGTTGTCTCAGAGCTCTCTCAGCCCCACCTACCTCACAGGGTGTCTGTTGTGGGGAGGGGAAGGGAAAGGAGTTTGAAAGACGCTCTGAGACTCCCTTGGGTAGTGAAGGGCAGGGTATACATCCAATGTCTTTTTCTTCTAGGTTTGTGGATGCACTGGACGGGAGTAATTTGTGGACTATTTTATTCAAGGTACAAAATTTTATTCAAGGTATAAGATTTCATGTGCCACCCACACTTCTTCAGATGGAAGACGTGTGCATGCACACAAAAACTTATACCTTGAATGAAACATTGGACTCCAACTTTGTTCTGCTGCTTCAGACCAACACGGCTACCCACCTGAATTATTACACTATAATACTTTTTACAAGCAATTATGTACCAGTGGAGTGGTTACCATACAGAGTCTGTCCCACAGGTAAAATTATCCTGTGAACAGGTGGTCTTTACCACATAAAAGTATCACTACCACCACAAGATCACCAATCGTTGGAACTCCTCAGAAGCGGAAATCTCTTTTATTAGGAGGTTTAAAAACATCAACTTTGGTGGCCCATTAAAGGCAGATGTCAGTCCAGTGGCAGGAGAAGAGGGACAATCATCTTCTTCAGAAACTCTGCCCACTTTTTTAAATTTCACAAAACAGGCAATTTCCAAAGTGCAGCTGACCATGCTCATTTTTAGTTACAACCCTGTTTCTCTGCAGATGTCCCCCAAAGTGCCCCATGCAACAGTCAAGTGTTCTGCCAACACACACAACAATGAAGCTACTTTTTCAGATTTTTCTCTTACATGGCAGTAAGCACCAAACCACTTTAATACAGACTTTAGACACACATATATTTGCAAGCCATTCCCAACAAGACACAACAATGAACTCAGGCTTCAAACTTACTTTTCTTAAGCAGAAGATGCCATGAGAAAACTAAAGAGATTCTCAAAAAAATTTCCCATTCGCGGGGAGGGCAGGGTATAAACTGAAAAAATAATAAATAAATAAATAAATAAATAAATAAATAAAAGATATTGTCAAAACCAGCATTTCCTGGGCTCTCTGCTTTTTTACATCTTCCCCCTTTTCAATAATTTTTTTTATAAAAACAGAAAGAACAGAAGGAAGGAAGGAAGAGGTAGGTGGGGGGAGAGAGAGAGAGAGAAAGGAAGGAAGGAAGGAAGGAAGAAGGAAGGAAGGTAGACAGACAGGAAGGAAGGTAGGTAGGTAGGTAGGTGGAGGAGAGAGAGAGAGAAAGGAAGGGGGGAGGGAGAGAGAGAAAGAGAAAGGGAGAAAGAAAGGCGGGGACAGAGAGAGAGAGAGAGAAAGACAGAAAGAAAGACAGAAAGAAAGGTGGGGGGGGAGAGAGAGAGAAGAGATGGGGAGGCATTACTGGAGCAGGGAAAGCCAAGCGATGTCGACAAGCCAAATGCAGAAAGCCTAGCCCTTGTGCTTAATTTCTGGGTGGGGCTTTCTCCTGCTGGCTGTTTGTTCTTAAAGGGAAAGCACCCGGTGGAGCTTTTTCCTGCCTGCTCTCTGCAGGAACTTTCCCTTTAAGTGTAAACAGCTCATGCCAGGCAGGGAAGGGGTGGGGAAGGCTTGGGCACCAGCCGGAACGACGTTCCTGTACGTTCCTGCTGAAATTGAGCCCTGGCGCCAACTATGAGGATTTTTTCCTGAATTCTCAGAAACATTTGCTTTTGTGTGTCAGTTTAATGTATCTTCCACTTATCACCTTCTCATTTGACTTCATGTCTTCAATATAATGGGCACCAAAAATCCACCACCAAATTTTTGTTTTATAATGAACCAAACAAATAGACTTGAAGAAGCAATCCTTTTTGCCTCCATGCAAAACACTGTCTCTCAATTAAGCATCTGCATTTAACTGTACTTTAGTTTAATAAATGTTTTAACAAAACCTAAATCCAAGAGCTCAAACTTAATTATGTTGGAACTGGGCTACATGTTATCTTTATATTTGCATATTTTCTTTTCTCAGATTTTCACACACACCGACAGTGAAATTATCATCTACATCATGTGCAGTGGTTGTTTGTGTTTCTGTGTTCACCCGGCTTCTAACTATAATTCAATGTAGGAATCTAGTTTTGTTGGTCTTGCCAGCCAACTATAAAATTAATACAACAGACATTCATTCTCTGTCTTAGAGATGTAGTATTCATTCTGTCCTTATTGTTTCCCTTGATCTTAACAAAAGCCTTCCAAACTGAATATATGTATTTCTTCACTCCTCATTATAAAAATAATTCTTCCTTAATTAGCTTTCTTCTTAAGAGCCTTAGCATAGAGGCGAAGGACTGAAACATCATGAAGCTTGAATAGTCTTCAAAGGGCACTTCACAACATTCATTCTAGGAGCAACAGGAGCAGAAAGATCCTCATTAAGAGGAACTTTCTGTTACAGAACTTTTGACCTACCTATGCTCTTTAAGCAATATTGTAGCCCTCCAATTATCCTTGACCACAGTAACATATGAAGCTGGTTTGTACTGTGTCAGACCACTGGTCCATCAGGTTTAGTGTCATCTACACTGACCGACAGCGGCAGCTATGTAGGACTCATACAGCAATGGGCCTTTCTCCAATTCATACTTCCTGAGATCCTTAGACAAGAAATGACACCAGGGATTGTATTTATTTATGTATTTGTTTCATTTCACAAGGGCCATCACGATGGCTAACAAATTAAAACATACATAATAAAATCACATTTTAAAATTAAAATGAAAGGTCAGCCCCAGCTTGAATTGCACCTGGAAACAAATTGGGAGCCAGTGTAAATGGGCCAAGACTGGACTGATACGGTCTCTACGACCTACTCCAGTCAAAGTCCTGGTGGCAGTATCTTACACCAAGTCAAGTTACTGAACTCTTCTCAAGATCAGCTTTTTCTAAATTTCATTGCAGTAATCTAACCTAGACAGGGATCATTTCGTAGAAAAAAAGGTGCAGGAGCTCATTAGCATACCTATTAGCATAACTCATTAGCATATAGCACACCCCCTGACATCACCAGAAGTGTGTCAGAAAGGGAAGCAAAAGGAGGGCCTCTTCATAAGCCTCCCCTTCCTTTCCCCAGCTGGCCTGCCAAGGTGGGCAGGGGGGGGAGCGAAGTGAGAAGAGCCCCATAGAATACAATGGCAAGATTGTGCTGCCACTGCCATGCAACTCTAAACAGAAGGGATTTAAACTTTAAACCCCTTCTCACTTTGCTTCCTCCACAGGCCCACTGGGACTGGGGGAGGGGCTTGCCACCACTGCCATTTGTGCCCACTAGGGGTGTGCAAATAAAAATTATGTGGCCCGATTCAGATCAGGCCAAATCAGGCCGCATCTGTTCTAGCTGCTGAATGACCCCCGCATGTCAGTTTTGGCAATGCAAGCCCATTCGGCAATGCAAGCCTATGGGCCATTGAAGTCAATGGCAAAAACTCATAGGGTATATGAAGGGCTGGAGGAGAGGGGGTTTGAGGGAGAGGCTCCAAACTTGCAGGGTAGCTGCTGGGGCCTCTCCTCGAAATACCCACCAAGTTTCAAGAAGATTGGAGCAGGGGGTCCAATTCTACGGGCCCCCAAACAGGTTGCCCCCATTCCCTCCATTGTTCTCTATGGTGGGAAGAAATGTTACTTTTTTCCCACCATAGAGAACACTAGAGGGAATGGGGGCAATGTGTTTGGGGGCCCATGGAATTGGATCCCCTGGTCCAATCTTCTTGAAACTTGGTGGGTATTTGGGGGAGAGGCTCCAGCAGCTACCTTGTAAGTTTGGATCCTCTCCCTCAACCCCCCTCCAGCCGCTTTTTAAGCCACTGCCGAACTTCGGTGGCAATTTGGCAGCGGGCCGAATTAGATCAGAGAATCTGATTCGGCTTGTGGTTGCCCTAAAGCCCACTCCTGGGCTGGCCCAGCATTGCTCCACCTCGCTCCAGCCCCAAATGATCCCTGAACCTAGAGGTAACCAGGGCATGCACTACAGTGACCAGATCTTTTCTGTACCTATCACATTCTCCTTACCACTTAGTTACATCTTCTGCCCTTCATATAAACTAGTAGACATCCTAACAGGGATTGCCTCACTTTCTCTCCCTAAACTTCTAGATTGTGAGTGGTTACTCTTCTGAATCAGAGCACTGGCCACCTGCCTTTGCAGTATAAGACTTGGTGAAAAGACATCTTTAGAGCAAGCTTTTGGATGAGATACTTCAGGGAAATCCCTGGGAGAAGTTATTACTCCTATCTGTCATCAGTTTTGGTAAGTGCCCAAATTTCTTTTATGAGCTAGTCCATCCATTCATCTAGAAATATTTTGTATTCATATAATAATAAAAAAACACAGTCTGTGACCAATTTATTTCATCTACATATGTTCTTCATTTCATCTTGGCTCTCAATGATTCTCTCCACCCTTTTTAGCCTCCCCTACTAATTTCATTCAAATGCAACAGATGAATCTCTGAGTACAAATATGAAACATTGGCAGGGTTCCTGTCTATCTTGAAAATAATATGCAAACAGCACAGATTCTAAGCCTGTCCAAAGGACTATGCAAAAAAAGGATCTGAGCCAGAGCAGTTGATTAATTGGTTGTCAACAAAATATTTAAATAGATTTGATTCCATTACCACAGCACTTGCGTTCCTATACACAAAGCAACTTTTCCCACTACAGAAAATGGAAAGTGCTGTCAAATCACATCCGATTTATGGCAACTCCATTGGGTTTTCAAGGCAAGAGAAGATGGTATGCCTGCCTATGTTTAGCAACCCTAGACTTCCTTGATAGTCTCCCATCCAAGTATTAACCAAGGCTGACCCTGAAGAGACTGGGTCATCCTGGACCATTCAGATCAGGGCTTTGCCACTAAACACAACATTTAAAATGAGTAGACTGCTAGAATTCCACAAGTCTACAATCCATTACATTTCAATACATCTGTAATCTGGGACCTTTAACAGAGTTGCATACAAGTAAGACTTCAAATTACTAGAAGCCCATTCAAGCATCACAATCTGTTTATATTATTGTATTCCCAGTGACAGGAATGTGCAATTCCATATAGCTAAAGAAATGAAATTGTGTGAAATTGTGATTCAGCTTGTTAGGCAATCTAATTTTGTTAATCAGTCTTAGCAAGTGAGTACAAACCATCTTATTATTTATTTATTTATTGTTCACATTTTTATCCTGCCTTTCCAGATAACTGGCTCAAGGTGGCTACCAGCAATAAAATACCATCACAATGGTTTACAAAGTTAAAAAATATAAAACAACCTCAAAATTAAAACAGCATAAACCCAACAATACTGGCGGCAATCAGAGTTCTCTTGGTGACGGCGATAGCAAAGGGTTCAGCCCGTGGATCCAGGGCAATGGTATCCTGAATCTCCCCGGTGGTGGCCCCTAATTGAAAGCCTGGTGGAAGAGCTCCATCTTGCAGGCCCTGCAGAACTATAATAGGTCCCGCAGGGCCCTGATGTCATCCGGGAGCTCATTCCACCATTATGGCACCACCACCAAGAAAGCCCTGGCCCTAGTGCTAGCCAGCTGAGCGTCTTTCGGACCGGGGAGAGTCAAGCGATGTTGTGAGCTTGACCTCAGTGCCCTCTGGGGGCACATATGGGGAAAGGCGGTCCCTCACGTAGGCAGGACTTTAAAGGTCAGTACCAGCACCTTGAACTAGATCCGGTATGCTATAGGCAGCCAGTGCAGAGACCTCAGCACAGGCCAGATGTGGTCCCACATAGAGAGGTCCATCAGCAGCCTGGCTGCGGTATTCTGCACCAGCTGCAGCTTCTGGATCTGAAACAAGGGCAGCCCCATATAGAGAGTGTTACAGTGGTCTAGTCTCGAGGTGACCATAGCATGGATCACTGTAGCTAGGTCATTGTGTTCAAGGAAGGGAACCAACTGCCTTATCAGCCATAGGTGGAAAAAGGCTGCCTTGGCAGTGGCTGCCACCTGGACCTCCAATGTTAGGGAAGCATCCAGGAGCACTCCCAAGCTCCTGACCCTTGGCGCTGGCACCAATGGTGCCCCACCAAAGGTTGGTAGTGGGATCCCTACCCCCAACCCATTCCGACTCAAGCACAGGAACTCTGTCTTTGTTGGATTCAGTTTCAATCGACTCAGTCTGAACCAGTCCACTACGTCCTGCAGTGCCCGCTCCAGGTCATCTGGGGTAGAGTTGGACCAGCCACCCAACAACAGATATAGCTGGGTGTCATCTGCATATTGATAACACCCAAGCCTATGCCTCCGGGCAATCTGGGCAAGGGAGTGGATATAGATGTTAAACAACATCGGGGACAACACTGCCCCTTGAGGGACACCACATACCAGTGGGTACCTCTGGGAGGTCTGTTCCCTGAGTGCAACCCTCTGTCCCCAATCCTGGAGAAAAGAGGCAAGCCACTGTGAAGCAAGCCCCTGTATCCTCAAGTCGGTGAGGCGGTGGATCAGCAACTGGTGGTCGACCATGTCGAACACAGCTGACAGATCTAAAAACACCAGTGCTGCCATGCCGCCTCGATCCAGATGCCTCCGGAGGTCATCTGTGAGGGCGACCAGTGCGGTCTCCATCCTATGACCTGGCCGGAAGCCAGACTGAAATGAATCTAGCATGGAAGTGTCATCCATAAAGCTCTGCAACTGAATTGCCACCGCCCTCTCCAATACCTTGCCCAAATAGGGCAAGTTGGACACTGATTGGTAGTTGGCCAATACGGCTGGGTCCAGAGATGTTTTTTTCAGGAGAGGATGGACCATCGCATCCTTGAGTGCCCCAGGGAGCAGCCCTTCTGCGAAGGACTCATTAATAATCTCCTGGAGGGCATCATGTAACCCCTCACAACCTGCTTTTATGAGCCACGAGGGGCATGGGTCAAGGCTGCACATGGTTGGGCATACAGTCGAGAGCAATCTGTCAACTTCCTCCAGCCTGAGAGGACTGAAATGATCCAGAATAGAACCAGAAGACATGCATGGAGCCTCAAGTTCACTCACTGTCTCAACTGTGGCTGGGAGGTCACGTCGGAGTAGCAGGACTTTATCTGCAAAGTAGCTTGCAAAAGCCTCACAGCCAATGTTCAATTCCCTGACATTTGGCCTACCCTGTGGCAGCTCAGTTAAAGACCGAATAGTTCTAAATAATTGCGCCGGGTGAGAGCTAGCAGATGCAACCTCGGCCGTGTAGAATTGTCTCTTCACGGCTTTGACTGCCACCTCATAGGATCTCATAAACGTCCTATAGGATGCTCTTGATACTCTGTCGCAGGCATGCCACCACCATCTCTCTAACCGTCTAAGTCCTTGCATCATCTGCCTCAGCTCCTCGATAAACCAGGGAGCCAGCTTAGAGCGAGGGCACAGAGGGCATCAGGGGGCAATCTTGTCGATGGCTGCCATGAGCTGGACATGCGAGTCCTCGACCAGCCCATCTAACGAGCTGCCAGGGGGCATGGGGTCCCGCAGTGCCATCAGAAACTGCTGAGGGTCCATCAGGCTCTGTGGGCAAGCCAAAATGCATTCGCCGCCCAAACAGAGTCGGGGTGGCACCATCAGACAGGCCTTCAGGGTGTAGTAGTCAGACTATGGCACTGCTGTGGCGGTGATCTGATCCACTGTAACCCCCACTGCAAAGATCAAGTCGAGCATGTGCCCAGCCTGGTGCGTAGGAGCCATTACAAATTGGGTGAGTCCTAGTGCCAGAGCTTGCACAACCAAAGCTGTCACTCTTCACACATATACACACACACTGGTGTGGTAGCATTTCCTTCTAGTCTGCTGCCATGCTAGTAGGAAATGTGCGTGAAGGGAGCAATTGTGATGGTGGGACTAATCATTTGATTGTTTTCTATTTGATTTACACTTCATTGATAGAGGACACTGAGTAAGTATAAATATATATATATATACAATGGGCCTCATTCATTTGGTTGTCTCAAGATCTCTGTGATTATGCCATATTTTGGTTGCATCTACTGATAAATTCCCTCTCATGGATCACTGCCTTGATGTGGGCAAGTGGGCTTGCATGGTTCAATGAGGCTGCAGGCTATGTTGTGGAGGGCCACCCAGGATGGACAGGCCACAGTGAAGAGACAAAACACGATCCACTGGAGTGGATTCACTCCAGTATTTTTGCCAAGAAAACTCCATGGACAGTACCAAAAGGCTAAAAGATATGACACCGGAAGATAAGCCCCTCAGGTCAGAAGGTGTCCAATATGCTACTGGGGAAGAGCAGAGGGCAAGTACGAGTAACCCCAGAAAGAGCAAAGTGGCTGGGCCAAAGCCAAAAGGACGCTCAGCTGTGGATGTGTCTGACGGTGAAAGGAAAGTCCAAAGCTGCAAAGAACAATACTGCATAGGAACCTGGAATTAAAGATCTATGAACAAGGTAAGATGGACGTGGTCAAAAATGAGATGGCAAGACTGAACATCGACATCTTGGGAATCAGTGAACTGAAGTGAATGGGAATGGGCGAATTTAACTCAGAGGACCATTATATCTATTACTGTGGCCAAGAGTCCCATAGAAAAAATAGTGTGGCCTTTATAGTCAACAAGAGAGTAAGAAAGGCAGTAATGAGATACAATCTCAAAAACAACAGAATGATCTTGGTCCAAATCCAAGGCAAACCATTCAACATCACAGTAATCCAAGCCTATGCCCCAACCACTGCTACAGAAAAGGCTGAAGTGGACTGGTTCTACGAAGACCTACAACACCACCTTATCATCATAGGGGACTGGAATGCTAAAGTAGGAAGTCAAAAGGTAAATGGAATAACAGCCAAGTTTGGCCTTGGAGAACAAAATGAAGTTGGGCAAAGGCTAGCAGAGTTTTGTCAAGAGAACATGCTGGTCATAGCAAACCCCTCTTCCAACAATCCAAGAGGCAACTCTACACATGGACAACACCAGATGGGCAACATTGAAATCAGATTGATTACATAATTTTCAGTCAAAGATGGAGAAGCTCTATACAGTCTGTAAAAACAAGACCTGGAGCTGACTGTGGCTCAGATCATGATCTACTCATTGCAAAATTCAGACTTAAACTGAAGAAAGATGGGAAAACCACTAGGCCATTGGAGGAAGAATAGGTTTAAGGGACTAGATTTGGTAGACGGAGTGCCTGAAGAACTATGGATGGAGGTTCGTGACATTGTACAGGAGGCAGCAATCACTATATCAAAGCAAAAGAAATGCAAGAAAGTGAAGTGGCTGTCTGATGAGGCTTTACAAATAGCTGAGGAAAGAAGGAAAGCAAAAGGCAAAGGTGAAAAGGAAAGATTTACCCAACTGAATGCAGATTTCCAGGGATAAGGAGGCCTTCCTGAATGAACAATGCAAAGTAATAGAGGAAAACAACAGAATGGGAAAGACTAGAGATCTCTTCAAAAAAACTGAAGAAATCAAGGGATTGTTTCATGCAAAGCTGGCCATGATAAAGGACAAAAATGGTAGGAACCTAACAGAAGCAGAAGAGATTAGGAAGAGGTGGCCAGAATACACAGAATAACTATACAAGAAGGATCTCAATGTCCTTGACAACCACGATGGGTGTGATCACTGACCTTGAGAGTGTGATCCTGGAGTGTGAAGTCAAATGGGCCTTAGAAAGCATTACTAACAACAAAGCTAGAGGAGATGATGGTATCCAGCTGAGCTATTCAAAGTCCTAAAAGATGATGCTGTTAAAGTGCTGCACTCCATATGCTAGCAAATTTGGAAAACGTAACAGTGACCACAGGATTAGAAAACGTCAGTTTACATTCCAATCCCAAAGAAGAGCAATGCTAAGGAATGTTCAAGCTATCGCACAACTGCACTCATTTCACACACTAGCAAGGTCATGCTCAAGATTCTATGAGCTAGACTTCAGCAGTACATGGATGGAGAACTACCAGAAGTACAAGCTGGGTTTCGAAGAGGTAGAGGAATTAGAGATCAAATTGCCAACATTCGCTGGATTATGGAGAAAGCAAGGGAGTACCAGAAAAAACATCTACTTCTGCTTCATTGACTTTGCTAAAGGCTTTGATTGTGTGGATCACAACAAACTATGGCAAGTCGTTAAAGAGATGAGAAAAGGAGTATGACAAGGATGTATATTGTCACCCTGCTTATTAAATTTACATGCAGAATACATCATGCAAAATGCCGGCCTGGATGAATCACAATCTGGAATTAAGATTGCCGGGGGGGAAATCAACCACCTCAGATATGCAGGCAATACACCTCTAATGATAGAAAGTGAAGCAGACTTAAAGAGCCTCTTGCTCAGGGTGAAAGAGAAAAGTGCAAAAGTTGGCTTGAATCTCAACATCAAAAAAACGAAGATCGTGGCATTCGGCCCCATCACTCCTTAGCAAACAGAAGGGGAATTCATGGAAGCAATGACAGAATTCACATTCCTAGGATCAAAGATCACTGCAGCCATGACAGCTATAGCAAACCTAGACAGCTTAATAAAAAGTAGGGCCATCACCCTGGCAACAAAAGTTCGTATAATCAAAGTGATGGTATTCCCAATAGTAATGTATGACTGTGAGATTTGGACCATAAGGAAGGCTGAGCGCCGAAGAATAGATGCTTTTGAATTATGCTGGAGAAGACTCTTGATAGTCCCTTGGACTGCAAGAAGATTAAATCAGTCAATTCTAAAGGAAATCAAACCTGACTGTTCCCTGGAAGGACAGATACTGAAGCTGAAGCTCAAATACTTTGGCTACCAAATAAGAAGGGAGCACTCACTGGAGAAGACCCTGATGCTGGGAAAGACTGAAGGTAACAGAAGAAGGGGACTGCAAAGGATGAGATGGTTAGACAGTCTTAGAGATGCAACGAAATTGAGCAAACTCTGGAGGACAGCGGAAGACAGGAGAGCCTGGAGTGATGTGGTCCATGGGATTGCGAAGAGTTGGACTCAACTGTGCGATTGAACAACAATAACTGATAAATTCATTATCAAATAGTAGTGCTTAGGCAACACAATATTCTTGAAATAATGGAACCATGTAGTTACTGTATATCATAATCTGTATCCAATCATATCAAGTAGCATACATTTATTTTTCCTTTGTTTCCTTTTTTTAGTCCATCAGTAGATCTCGTAAAAAGTTTTATATCCATAGATCAATAAATAGAAATGAGAACCTAGGCAGGAAGAAAAGGTAAGTATTCAAATAATACAGCAAGGATTCACTCTGTGGTGATTTTGGCATCTTTCAATAATTTTCTCATGTAGCCTCAGGAGCTATTTTCTCATGTGTCTCAGGAGCATATGTGTAGCATATTGTTGTTCCTTTCTGCCATTCTGAGAAATTCAGAGGGGCAACACAGACTACATAGGAAATGTAAACCCATCTGTTTAATTGATTTTGAACTTTTTGCTGTTGCAGACCTCACAGAGCTCCTGTTGCACCAGGTGATACATTGGCTGTACGTAGCTGCTTCAGAATACTGGCAGAAATCACTATTGGCTCACCAGTGTGGCTGGAGATCTCTGTTCCAGATGACAGGTGTGTGGTTTTATGAGACCACACACAATAATACAATCGCCATGTAAACAAAACTATCTTGATTGGTGTCATATATAAAGTTACCTTCTCCAGAAGATTGGAAGAACTATTTTTGTTTTTGATATGCTTGAAAAATCAAGATCTAAATGCAACATTAACTCATGTAAACTACTGGCCATATACTGAAGCCATCATTTGATTGGATTTAGTTTATACTTTGGCTCACTTAATTACATCCTGGTTTCACAAGAGGGATGTGTTCCAATGAGTGCAGCATTCTGTGGGTGCCAAGTTTTTCTGCCAGAGACCTAATGTGAGTGGACATGAGCCCAAAACTTAGTAGCATGCCTGTGATTATATCATTTAAAAAAAGAAAGAAAAAAAACCATGTAAATTGGAAGCATGTTAATGGAACAAGAGTCACTTTCCCCCCTACCAAACATGTGGCATGAATATATGCCAGATTGGAAGTGTTCACAATCATGGAAGAAAGATACTGGTTAGTCTGTTTTATAGAGAAAGATACCAGTTATTTGCCATCTACAGACTAGAACAAATTAATATTTAATCTCCGGGCACTGTATAGCAGGAGTTCCCATTGTAGTATGGATGTGCACCATGGCACCTGCTGGCACCTACTGACACCTTTCCTGGAGCCTCACAAGCGTTGTTAGAAAGTGGGCCAGGGCAGGTGGATCTTTTACCCTGCAGGGGCATTTGGCTCTTCACTGTGTTACTATATGCATGCAAAAATATATATTTTATATATGTTCATTTCAAAAAGCATCCTGTTAAAGAGAGCTTCTCCCTGAAATTCTGAAGAGTTACTTAGAGTTATGTATAACCTCACTCCCTGATATTTTGTAGTTGGATGTAGGATTGCCAACTTCCAGGTGGGTCCTGGAGATCTCCTGCTTTTATACCTGATCTCCAGATTATAGAGATCAGTTCCCCTGGAGAAAATGGTGACTTTGGGGGCTAGACTCTGGCATTATATCATGATGGGGTTCCTCCCCTCATCAAACCCCACCCTCTCCACCCCCCAAATGTTGAGGTATTTCCCAACCCAGAGTTGGCAACCCTAGTTGGCTGTCCCTCCTGTGATGGCCATTTTGTGGTTGGCTCTGCCTCCTATGGCAGACATTTTGTGGTTACACCCACCACCCTGTGTTAGTATTACAAGAGTCCCAGCAGGCCTGAAAAGCTTTACTCCTGGGCTAAAAAATAACAATTATTTTAAGAATATATTTATGCACATAAGAAGAATCGTCCTTTTCTGAACTTGTGAAAAGCTCTTATGAGAAATGCCATAATTACCCTACTATGCCATAATATTTCTCTTATGAGAAATGCCATAATTATGTATTATCCCTGGTATAAACCCCTTAGCTCATAAAATGATGTTTTTGCCCCCCCCCCCCCGACATGCAGATCCAACAGGCTGAACTATTGGATCAGTGTAATGGTTCTCAATTGTTCAACAGGGTTTCAGAGAATTAGATGGTAGTAATGGAAGGATCTTGCAGCTGGCGGAGGCATGCTGACAGGCCACAGAATGGAATGACAGCCTCTGGAAGTAGCAGAAATGTTTTGGGACTGGGAATAGGAGATGTGTTCTGGGACTGGAATGACAGGACCCAGAATGGAGTGACAGCCCCTGGGAACAGAATCTGTGCACTTCCAGTCCCAGCACACAGATTCTGTTCCCAGGGCTGTCATTCCAATCCCAGAACACTCCTGCTACTCCCAGGGGCTGTCATTCCACTCTGGGGGCTGCCATTTTAGACACCTTAATGAAAAATCCATTCCACATTTTCTTTGCAACTCTTCTTGTGCTGTAATATATTTCAATGGTGCCCATGCAAGACAAATGGCATTCCTAGCTTTCATTTCTGGAGAATGGGGGGGGGGGGGCTCATGGACTGTCCCAGCCAATGAAAAAATGCTGCCCAACCCCTCCCACACCCGAGACTTGGAGAGAGGGCCTGTAAAAACTGATAGGGAGGGAGCTGCACTGTCACGGGTGTGGCCTAATGTGCTAATGAGTTTCTGCTATTGGGTGTGGCCTATTATGCTAATGAGTTCCTGCTGGGCTTTCTCTACAAAAAAAGCCCTGAACACAATCATCATGAGAATCAAGTGGGGCTATTTCTGATATTTATCGATATCAAGGTATGAATGCTTTCCTTTGGCTATGGGAGACAAAAGTTCTCATCATCCAAACATAACATTTATACTGTACTTTTGATGTTTTATGCAGCAGCCTTAAAGAATATTCTGTAATAGCAGTGTTATTCCAATCAAAACTGGAGACTGCATAGGTCTGAAGCGCTCTGATGGAGTCATTTTTTACCAGGGTATACATCATCCATTATCATTTTTTCCCATTAAGTTTTGCTAATCCTTGAGCCATCACAGAACCATCACAACAACCTACAAAGCCTGAAAGATCAGACCTGACAACATATCACCCATTCAACTGATCCACAGGTCATTAGGCAGATATTAAAGTGTCTGCCTTAAAAAATCTTAAACCAACATCACAGAATCAGAATAATAATCAACAGTTGGAAATACTGTCTTACAGACAACAAAATTATAATAGTCAATCCCTCCAGATTCACTTGAAGTTGCAAAAGCTATCTGAAAAAGAACAGCCTTGCATAACTCCTGGAATCTAGGGAGGGAGGATGCCTTATGGACATCCTCCAAAAGGCTGTTCCAAAGAGTTGGTGTTATCACAGAAAAAAAAATGCATTTTGTCATGGCAGAGAAGTGAGCCTGACTAAAGGAAACCACCCAAAAAAAGGAGCAGCTGCTCCAAAGATCTCAGCTCCCCTGTGGATTTATACATAACTGTCATGTGAGGTGCCTTAATTATCTGTCTATAATGTGATGTATATGAGGACAAAAGGGGGGCGGGGTTATAAATTAAATAAATAAATATTCTGTCAAAATAACTACAACCAGAGTAAATACATCCCAAGCATTGTTCCAGGGCAAGGCAAGTGTACAAAGATAACATTATTCTCTGCTCATACGGGGTGAGAAGAAATAATCTTTGTTTAGGCCTTAACTGTTGCTGTCAAATTTCTGAATAAATACCTGCCCGCCCACACACTGTATAAGTCCAGTTTTAAGATATTTCATGCCCAATGCAATTTATTTTTATAAAATTCTAAGTTACTGAACTTTGAGAGAGTTGTTGAACTGTAGCCTAGTCTTTGTCCAAAAGTCAATCTTTGAGGAACTAATGGAAATGTGTGTGTGTTTCCCCCACCTGATATTCATGGTTTCCCTTTCAGTTGTTCAGATTCACTGACAGCAAACTAAATTCTCCTTGCAATTAGGAAGATTACTCCCACTGGTGCTTCTTACAATGAGAATATTGACTTGCACTTACAAAGGTCAGGTAGCTTCAACAGTTTGGGAGTAAGAATACTAATTCAAGCAAGTATCTACAAAAAGATTCCTCCCCCCTTACAAAACACTAGACTCAGCAAAACCCAACTACTGTGATGAACTTTCACCTCAAGTCTTTCTTCTTCACAAACATGAATGTTTCCCCATGTTTTTCTTTAACACATGGGAGTAATAATATAAAAGTTGACAGACTAGGGTTGCCAGCTCTGGGTTAGGAAATACCTGGAGATTTCGGGGATGGAGCCTGAGGGCATGGTTTGGGGAGGGGAGGGCCTTCAATAGGGTTTAACGCCATTGAGAGCACCTTAAAAAGTGGCCATTTTCTTTAGGTGAACTGATCTCTGACATCTGGAGATCAGTTGTAATCTCAGGAGATCTCCATTCACCACCTGAAGGTTAAAACCAAAAGTGAGAAATCATGGGAGAAAATGGAAATCCAATCAAAACATCCATGACAAAAATGACAAAGAGTCAATAAATATATATATACAAAAAAGTTTACTATAATAATAGTGATTTAGAAGAGAGTTTTCTAGAGAATCACTATTATTATAGTAAACTTTTTTCTATATATATTTTTATTGACACTTCGTCATTTTTGTCACAGATGTTTTGATTGGATTTCCACCACCTGAAGGTTGGCAACCCTAACAAAGACTCTACAGTATAACCACCCAGTAGACAGGTTTTTTCATCTTGTTTGTGTGTGGGGATGATTTCTTATAGATAACAATTCTGTTAGGTCTTTCTGTTTCCACAAAAACAGAGACAACTACTTAAAGTCATTTACTTCATCTATATTTTGTGACAGATCAAGTGTGATGCCTGATACTTACCCCCTTTAAATAGTCTTCTTTTCCTCTCTAATACAAATTCATCATGACTTCTGTCCAGACATAAGAACAAACCGACTGAAACAGCCTAAGCATCTGTTTAGTTGAGCGTGGCGTTTGAGCCAACAACCATATGTGCCTACACACCGGCAGGTCAATGGAATTCCTGTTAACACTGGCTGCCTGGGATTATGTTATGAATGACAGGAAGCCCTCCCATCCAACAGAGAGAGATGCAACAAAGACATTATCTAATTTGCACAGAGAACTGGAAATGCAGCTCTTGGATATGGTCAAAGAGTTAAGGCTGACACCAGTACTGCAGTCCTGTAACTTTTCCAATACAATCTGAGTAACTGGAACCAATTGTCCTATGTAAATAATCCAAGCACTATTAAATCAAACTACAAAAATGGATCTTTACAAGAACCTGACAGGGTTTAATATATGGTGAGATAGTTTTATTTGGTGGGTTACAAACCATGAATGGGATGTGATATGATGCTGTGTGATAATTCATGGGACAATTTGTTGGCAGAGTTTAAATATGCAAAGGAATGGAGCACCAACTGTTTACTGGAAATAACTTGGTTTATTAAAGAAGAAATAAACTCTGATAGAACAGAGCAGAGGGAGAGAGGTTTATCTAACTTACTGACTGCTGTGACAGAGAGGAATGAACAGGGAAGGCTCAGTTGAAACAGGAAGTCTACAAAGAGCCAATCAGGAGACAGGAAGGACATAATTTGAAATTGTGGGAAATCCCTAATCTAGCTATGCTAAGTAGCAGTCCTTCAACTGTCTCCTATAGGCTGTTCTTCTGATCTTCTTCAAGTAGGTGCACTATAGACTTTGTACATTCCAACATAATTAGCTGTAGCTGGCAGCCCAGCAAGATAATTTGGAGGGTGTGGACAATGTATTCAGCATCATGTCAACACGCAACATAACTTTTGGCCCAAAACTGGGAGTCATCATGTCAGGGTGACACTCTAGGATTCACTTAAAATTCTATGCTTAAATCCCCCTGAATGTCCCTCTGCCAGCCTGTCAAGCAGTGGCAGGCAATGGGGAGGGGGGCTGGGCCAGGAGGAATCCAACTATAGCTATAGCAAGAGATGTGCCAGACCCCTAATTAGCTGAGAACTAATGTGGACAAATAGACTTATATGCAAGAGAGGTTGGATCAAGGATGAAACATAGTATGGATTTATAGATGAGTTTGAAATCCTCACCCTTGCAGTTTGAACCCTAAAATCCCTGTTTCAATTACTTATGTGAATTAAACTATGATTCTTTATGTCCTCACAATTTTCTGGAACTTTGTACTGATTTCCCCCACAAATATACACATTTTCAATGTCATTTGTGCACCAATAAATTACCATTGTACAATGAACTTATAAACATACTTCACAGATAAAATATTCATGTGAACTTAATAAAAAACAAAGCTGCAAAAATAAAATGCTGAAAAATATAAATAAAAATTAAAAAGGTTAAAAAGCAACATTTGGTTATCTCTAAATAGACTATGCTATCTAATTATCAGTGCCCCAATTTAAATTTGCCTTTGCCAAACCTTCTTTGTGAAGGAACAAAGTTAGAGTCCAGTGGCACCTTTAAGACCAACAAAGTTTTATTTAAGGTATGAGCTTTCATGTGCATGCACACTTTGTCAGACGATGAAATGAAATTACAGATCATATTTGTATGTATACAAGGTGGCTTGTTAAATTAACTTGCAAAATAGTGTTTTTTAACAGATAAAAAGAATGGCAAGCTTGGTTCTAGTTATCATCTGTTTGGGTTCAACTGGCGGGAGGGACAACATAGGTAATAAATATGTCAGAACTGGAGATTGATGTACCCTAGATCGTGAGAATTCAGTCATTTGATCCTATCCATCTCCTTTTCAGCATGGAGGTAAACTTTAAAGCATCCTGTCTGTTTAGAGTATTTTTCTTGTCCCCAGAATAGAGAATTACATTTAAATCTACCATTCCAAATTACATTACATATTCAATTATATTCTTAATTGTTAAGAGTAGTAAACTGCGATTTTTTTAAAGTAACATTTTGCTTCACTAAAACATGGGGTTAACTGACAGAATCCTTTTCCTGTAGTGCAGTGTTGTGTCAGAGATCAACAAAACATTTCATTGCATTACAATCACTATTATACATTTAAAAAACATTAAAATATAGGGGATGTATTCTCTTGGTGAGAATACATATGTGAGGAATGAACGAGTTAGCATATGTAATGGGATAAAAAACCAATATCCCTTTTAAGTCCTGGAGGGGTGTTTGTTCTGAGGGTTGTAATAACTTGTAATTCAGCAATTTCCCTTTTCATTCTGTTTCTGAAGTTCCTTTGCAATAAAACAGCTACTTTGAGGTCAGCCATTAAATGTCCTGGATGGTTGAAGGGTTTCCCAGTCTTGTGATTAGTGATGTCAGATTTGTGTCCATTTATCCTTTGGGGTAGGATTTGTCCTGTTTGTCCTGTGTAGTGAGCTAAAGGGCAATGTTGGCATTTAATGACATATACAATGTTAGTAGATGAGCAAGTGAATGTGCCTGAGATGGTGTAGTTGGTGGTGTTGGGTCCAGTGACTGTGTTGTTTGGGCATATTATTTATTTATTTACTTACTTATTTGAATTTTTACCCCACCCTTCCAGCTAAAGCCAGCTCAGGGTGGCTTACATAAAAACAAATAGGATACATTAAAACATAAGTTACAAGTGTATCTGGCAGCAAAGCTGGTATCTGGGTTTATTGCAAGCTCTGGTTCCAGTGTCCATGTTCAAATTAGATGTTGTACTATTGTGGGTGAGGAGTTGTTTGAGATTGGGGGGGGGGGTTGTCTGTGCACAAGAAAAGGTTTACCTCACAGTATTTGTGAAAGAGAACTGTCAGTGTTCAGTAGAAATTGTAAGTCATTGATGATGCATTAAACTGTTTTGAGTTGAGTTATATGTGACTACAAGGGGTGTTCTGTTATTGTATTTTGAGGGCTTGTCTTCTAACAGGTTTTCGCTGGAACAGATGTGGCTGTAGCGTAGAGCCTAGCTGTATACAATGGATCTTTTGGTATGTTTGGGGAGGTAGCTAGAGGCATGTAGGTATGTTTGTTGATCAGTAAGTTTCCGATATAAGGTGGTGTCTATGTATCCACTGTGTAGTCTTACAGTAGTGTCCAGAACATTTATTTCTTGCATAGATTGGTTCATTTTCAGGTTGATGGTGGGGTGAAAGTCATTGAATGTCTAGTGGAATACATCCAGGGCTTCTTTACAGTGTGTCCAGACAATAAAAATGTCATCAGTGTAACACAAGTATAAGAGAGGTATGAGTTGGTGGGAGTTTAAGAAGTGTTGCTCCAAGTCAGCCATAAAGATGTTGGCATTTTGGCAGAGGACAGACTGGCAGTCTGATCCACTTTGCCTCCACTTTAAAAGCGGAGGCAGAGTGGCCATTCAGACTGCCACATCTGCCCAGAGGAGGCGGCCCGGACACAACACGTCCGGCGCTGCGCTCCTCCCGTAGCAGCCAAGCACCACTTCAAAATGGTGTCCCTGCTGCTGCGGCATGAGTTCCACCTGCTTCCGGCGGGTGTGAATGCGCGCCGGGCAGGGGAGCCGCACGGCGTTTGGATGCCACCGCTGGAAGCCACCTGCAGTCTGGATGCTGCGGGCAGCTTCCTTGCAGCGGCGTGTGAATGCCGCGCAGTGGGGGCAATTCCCACCCCCCACCTTGTTCTGCCACCCCGCGGAGGCGTGGCAGAACTCCAGTCTGTCCACGGCCATTGTGGGGCCATGCGGGTTCCCATGGCTGTACCATTGATCTGGAGGAATAGTTCATCACCAGATCTGAAGTGGTTATGGGTGAGAACAAAATGCACAGTTTGGTGACAAAGTCAACTGTGTCAGAAATTATATTCCTTATGGTGTGTAATCCATCTTGGTGTAGGGTTGGTGTATAGGGATTCCATATCCATGATGGCTAAAATAGTGTTATCTGGAAGGTTGTTCAAATATTGTATTTTTCTTAGAAAGTCTATGGTGTTGCACACATAACTTGGAGTTTTGGTGGCATAGGGTCTTAGAATAGAGTCCATATATCCAGATACCCCCATAATGATAGTGCCTATGCCTGAGACAATGGGATGTCCTGGGTTGCCTAGTTTGTGTATTTTGGGTAGAAAATAAAAAGTACCTGGTTGAGGTTCCTGTGGTGTGTCTGAAAGGATTTGTTCCTGTGTGTATAGTGGTAATTCCTTTATAATCTTGTTCAGTTCCTTTTTGTATTCCTGTGTGAGGTCTGAGTCCAGTTTTTTGTTAAAAGCAGTGTTTGAGAGTTGTCTTTGGGCATCCTGGATGTAGTCTTTGTGAGGGCTGGAGTTGAGGGGACAAATGTTTGTGAATCCTGTATAGAAATTCACAAAAAAGAAAACCACAATCACCTCCACCAGTCTTCTCCATCATGCCTCCTCTTAAACTTTCTTGGAAGTGGCACTTGCAGCAGTACAGTTACCCTTCCTCCTGTCTTCCTCCAGGATATTGTGCAGTCTAAATGGGGGAGGGCTGATTGGCCAGCCACACACTGAGTCCAGGCTAGTTTTGAAGGATCTGAGCCTGTTTTACACTAAGCCATGTGTTGGAAAATTGTAGAAGTTCATGCAAAGTGATTACAACGGGAAGAGCCCAGGATGTTCTTTTATATCAAAATAAGATCATACTCTACTGCAATGCTTATTGTATGTTTCACCTTGCTTTCACTGCACCTTCTTCTATCTTTGTAACCCACTTTCTTCATTACAGTATATCATGACTCAGATAGCTCTTTTTTGCATTGTTTTCAAAGTCTATAATCCCAGGCCTACTCCATTGTCAGTTAGAGGTTTTATGCTGTCTGATTTAAGTTTTTTGTATATATCTGGTAATCTGCCTAGAATCTCAGCAAGAAAGGTGAGCTGTAAATAAAGTAAATAAAATTAAAATGATGTGTGCTACCTCTGGCTGGTCACTGTTAGAGTCAGATTCAACCATAAAATAGGAATAATAGTGCCCTGACAAATAGGGAAGTGTCGAGGGAGAAAGTTTCTCTCTCTCCAAAGTGCTATATAAAATGAGAAATCTAGTAGCAGATTCATGGCAAAAAAAGTGCCTCAGAGATAATTTAGAGCCTTTGGGAATTTGACATTTCTGTTAATAGCTAGACAAGAAGAACAGCAATAGGAAAAAAAGAGGATGGGAAATAGGGGAATTCACTTTTCATCTTGATGGAGAGTAAAAAAACCCAATATTTTTAATTTTTAATAAAACCCATTTATATTGTCACATTGGTAGCAGAAGAGGTTGTACTGAATGCTGATGGATATGATAGCTTTCCTTGAACAGCAGAAGAGAGAGAGAGAGAGATAATGATGAAGAGAGCCTTTAACGCCAATAAAGCAGAAGAATGCGTCTCAAATGTCTTCGAAAGGTAATGTTTCCTTGATTCAGGAACATTCTTTATAAATGGCATTATTACTTTCATAGTTTTACGTCTGACATCAGCTGGATTTAGACTGCACTAACATCATCCTTAATGGTCTTTCTGCCTCATCAGTTGGGCACCATTCAAGTAACAAAGTGCCAATCAGTGGCTCTTGTTCCTCTTTAGCTTAGAGTTATTACTGATGGGCTTTTTTGAGACATCATGATGATCCCACCCCCGTCTCTCTCTCACTTTCTCTGCTTGTTATGCTGTTTATTATAGCTGCAGTGAAAGGTCTGCTGATATCCATTATAAAGCCTTAATTCCCCTGGACTGTGAAAATATACACTATGAACAAGCTCAGTATGCTAACATCCTGACCCTCCAAAGTGATCCACTCACATGACAACTATTTGCTTCAGTAGGGGTCTAATTCCAATCAACTACCCCACAAGGAAGACTAATTTCCTAGCAGTGCTTGAAGCAGAGGCGGTAAAGGTCTATGTGATGTCTGAACTATAAATGTGAACAAACCTAAATAAATGTTCATACACAGAGCACGGCCAATGAATACTATTTTATGAATTATTTTTAACTGACAGCTTATGGTTAACATGTTTACAATGTTGAAATATATCACAGTTGTGACCTCAGAAATGAAACCATTTTAGAAATACATTTGAGAGAGGAATGAATTCTGTTTGGAATGAATGGGGCTCTGCTTTCTTGATTACTCTACAGAAAGTGGCTTTATGGCTCAAAAGTAAGTTGACCTTGGCAGAATAAATCATCAGCATTCCATGATGCACTGATATTTCAGCCAAGATATGTGCACTATTGGGTAGATTCGATTCATTTTCCAGAAGCAGCCAGAGCAAAAGTGGCAGTACCAAGATCTACATTTTGATTTAGTTATTTATTCTTGCTGTGGATGAATGAAAACAATATCACATTCTCAAAGCACTTCAAACTCATCAGCCAGTTGGAGAGGTGTGATGAACTGACCTCCAAAAGCAGGATGCTTAGTGCATCCAAAGCAGAGAACTGGGAGATTAGGGGTTAATGCCTCACTCTAAGGCATGTTTTGATTGACAGGCTGTTGCCTGCATGCACCCCCCTTTTCTCTCTGACTGGTCAGCACCAACTGAGGAGTACTTTAGAGCAGCTGAGTGCTGAGGAAAAGAGTCAGTCATCATTTGGACTTTGGCTTGGCAGATGCCAGTAAGAAGGAGTGTGTGTGTCAGTCTGAGGAAAACACACAAGTTCACTTGGGAAGTGAGGGGACACAATTCCTAGTCCTTATTGTGTACCCTTGCGTTTGAGGAAAAGTTCAGAAATCAGAACTTAGTCTAAGTGTCAGCCCTAGCTGAATTCCATTTATTCAGTCTCCAGAACTGGGGTTTAGGTTTGACAGAAGAGATTGGACAGTAGGTTGAAAACTGCCAATCTAGCTAAACAGAAAAGGATCATTGCTCCTAGAAAGAGGAGGATATTTCTTACCCAGTTGTTCAGCAGGTTCAACTCAGAAGGGACCCCTGGTTTGTGTGAAAAGGGAAATGGTTTTAGACTCCTCAAGAATAAAAAAAGGGAAAGTTATAATCCCACAAGGGAAGTATTTAAATACAGGAAGAAAGTACTAAATTCCAGGAAACTAAGAAAGTTTTATGATACTTTATTAAGACACATTGTTGCTGAAAGAAATCTTCAAGGCAAATAAACCTCTCACAGTCAAGAACTGAATATAAGCTTCAATTATACTCTGTTGCCTGGTCAAAATATTCTAATTTGTATAATCAACAACAGTTACTTCAACTTCTCATTCCATGCCCTATTCCAAACCCAACTGTGCCTGTTCAATAAAAATCAACCTTTCTGTTTGAACTTTACTTCTTGTGAAGTGCCATTTCCAAAGGGATTTATAAGAGGGCTCCTGCTTAGCTACAATAAATCTCTGGCCTAGGCAAAAGCCAAATAACTTCTCAGTCACTGGGTGGGACATGCAGAAACTTATAATTCTATAATTAAAATACCACTCTCAGTCACTCTCCCACTCTGACCTAACTCACAGGATTATTGTGAGGGTAAAAGGACAGAGGGGATAAGAAAGGAAGAGCAGGGTTTAAAAAGATAGGAAGCGAGCCATCCCCCCAAAAGTGATTAGGTAAGTGCTCTTAAATTTGAGAAGGATTTAGCGATGCCATTTAGCAACCAACACTCTCTATGCTATTTTGTTTCTACATGAAGCTATTGAAAGAGATCATTCAGTAGATGATGTTGTCAGTATGCCATCCACTTATCATTCTATGTTTCCTTGAAACTTGTCTGAGCAGGCCATGAAATCTCTTGAACAGGTTCAGGGAGGTATAAAGATGAATAAAATGAAACAGATGTTAATGGTGGGAACAATAGCTTTGGACTGGGACTTGGGTCAGCCATGAGTGGAGTTACATGACACTTCAGGGAGTAAATCTGCAACTCAGGAGTCCTCCTGGCCCCTGCACTACTTCTCGGTTTCTCCTAGTGTTTCATGCTGAACCAGCTATGTTGCTTCCAAGGTTGAGTGGAAGGGAATTTTCCATTCCACGAAATTACAACACAGGACCGAATACATGCACTCCACTCTATCAAACTCTACTCTATCAAACTCTGGTAGGTATTTATTTATTTTTTAAAAATAAATACCCTACTTCTCCAAAGCTCAAAACAGCATACAATGTATCTGAAATATACTGGGATCGAGATGCATATAGTGAACAGCTCATAGTTTATTAGTGATTTTAGCTTAACTCTAAGACAACTCTAGCAGGGTTGAAGCCCTGCTTATATGCATGCAAAACACCACACCCCATGATAGGCTGTTTACAAAACATTACTACTTTATTGGTTCATTCCAGAGTCCTGGTCTGCTATTGTTCTTGTGCTTCAAGCTCAGCCAGTCTCTACGGTGATTTAATCAGGGTGATTCAATCAGGGATGATTCAATCTCAATACACAACAGTCACAGAAATTTAAAATGCAATATAATCAATAAAACAAAATTAAATCTACAAACCATCAACAACAACACCAGCAAACATATACTAAAATGTGCTCATTAAAGTAACACACACACACAAAAAATCATTGCTATTACTTTTAAAATGTTTTCTAAACCAAGTAACCTAACATATTTTACAGAAGGCAACAAGGGATTTTGGTCAGTGGATATCCTTGGAAAGGCCATTCCAGAAAATCGAGGCCATAAAAATAATATAATGAAATTAGGGTACAGTTGTCCCTGATGAAAAGATGGAATCATCTGAAGCCATTTTGGGTGGTCCTAAGTTACAAGTTTATTTTAAAAGGTGCAATTAGAAGTAGGGTTGCCAGGTCCTACCTTTGATCTGATGGGTCCTGTCCTGGATATTCTGCCCCACATCACATTGCTGATGTCTAGTTTTTGGTCAAAACTCTATGATTGTTTGCCTTCAAAACCATAGAGTTTGCCTAAAAAACTAGAGCATCACTCCTGACCTCGGTGAGATAATAATGTCACTTCCAGGTGACATCATCATGTTGGGGACATAACCGAGGGGCATCCCTTTTTTGGGGTTGGGCTTACCCCACCGGCCAGCTGGCTGGTGGTGGATCCAAGCTCTGAAAATCAGGGGAATCCCTGCCCAGACCAGGGGTCTGGCAACCCTAAAACAGAGTTAACATTCCACTTTCACATATCCATTTCTAAGCATGGAAGGCAGGGGGCTACCTTGGTGAATTTACTGCAGTTGGTTGCCTTGTATACTCTATTGTGGGCAATGGACAGTGAACATAAGAACATAAGAGAAGCCAATGCTGGATCAGGCCAGTGGCCCATCCAGTCCAACACTCTGTGTCACACAGTGGCCAAAAACACCAGGTGGCCTCAGGAGGTCCAGCAGTGGGGCCAGTTCACTAGAAGCCCTCCCACTGTTGCCCCCTTCCTCAAGCACCAAGAATACAGAGCATCACTTGCCCCAGACTGGGAGTTCCTATCTGTACTTCGTGGCTAATAGCCACTGATGGACCTCTGCTCCATATGCTTATCTAATTCCCTCTTGAAGCCGTCCATGCTTGTAGCCGCCGCCACCTCCTGTGGCAGTGAATTCCACATATTAATCACTCTTTCTTTTATCTGTTCTACTTCCTTTTATCTGTTCTAACCCAACTGCTCAGCAATTTCATGGAGTGCCCTCGAGTTCTTGTACTGTGAAAACTCCACCTATCTTTACACCAGTCTCAACTGGTCTTGCAAGGAAACATTGTACAGTAGTCTAGCAGTATAACTGCAAGAACGGCACAGTTTCCATGTCCACTTTACATGCTTCACCTCTCTAGCACAATAGAGGGTGGTCTTTCAGAGCCTTTTCACAGGCTCTTCAAAACAGCTTGGAATCTGCCACAATGCAGTTGATATGGTTCTCACTCTCAAAAGGTTTCTATTCACGGGAGGGGCCATGGCTCAATGGCAGAGCATGTGCTTGGCATGCAGAAGGTCTCAGGTTCAATCCCCAGCATATCCAGTTAAAAACATGTTAGAAGGTGATGTGAAAGACCTCTGCCTAAGACCTTAGAGAGCTGCAGCCAGTCTGAATAGACAATACCAATGGTCTGATTCAGCATGAGGCAGCTTCATGTGTTCATGTGTGACACCAATAAGTCCTTTTTGTATTACAGCTGGGACAACATTTATACTATTTCTAATTCCCTAAGCAATAACTACATGATTGTTCTCATGAGTATGATGCTCAGCAGTTGAGTAGAGCTGAATGGAGCTGAAGCTCTGGTGTTGGACTCAGGATACAAACTTAGTGCTATGTACTCAAACAGTTATCCTAACAACTATTTATATATACTTCAGCAACAACACTGAGGAACATAGCGTAGGTATGTAAGAGATTTCTTCTGTATTGAGACAAATGAATGCTACCTTTGCAATCTTTGAGTGTGTTTTGCTTTGGAATGCAACAGAATTTCTTGGGGATAAGCAATAAATCCTCTATAAACATGGCAATATTTCCATTCTCCTTAACAGAGTCTCATATATACCAGAAAGAGCTATTGTTGAATGTATAATGATGATACTTGTTCTCTACAGTCATGAAACTATCAATCTCCATCTTCTTATTCTAAAGCACTTTGATGTATCTGAAGGATAAAAGGCATTATGTGAAACCAAAAGCCATCTTATACTTCAAAAACAAAGTTAACATCTTTAAAACTTTGAAAGTAGCCATTCCGAACACGTCCAAGTGGAAGAAAGTTTTGGAGATGAATGTTGTTGTTTTAAGGAGATAATTTTGTTTCTGCCTAGAGTTATTAATATGAACTTTAAATTGATATTTGGAAGTTGAGGCTACAGCATGAATCTTTTCTACTCTGACTCAGTCATAATCGCTACCCACAGGCATATTTATACAGGAATCTCAGATGGAGCATCAGCATGGAACTTATGAACTGTTTTGACTGACAGAACTATTTGTGTATGTTTTCCATAGGACAATCACATGAAAATTCATGACTTCATTTCTCCTCTGCAAAGGTGGGGCAGTGGGAGGGGGGCAGCACATGAACAATTCCACCTGTGGCATTATTTCACCTCTCTCAAGAAATTTTCAGAAAAACAGCCTTTAATTGCTAGTTTGTGAGTTTCCATTTTAATTATGGAGTTTGTTCTCAGGTGCATTCTGTTTTGCTTTTTAGTTACCCTTTAGCTATTATGACTGAGCATGGCAAGATGCTAAAAGGAGATTAAGAGTAATTTACAGTAAGAATCACCAATGTCTTTAGCCTAGAAGCTGAATCCTCCCTGGCTAAGCTGTTCAGGGACTGGGCCAGACTCCCCCAGCCATGATGTTATCTCTTCCTCACTTCTCCCCACTCAGTTGGCAGGGGAGATCTAGTGAGAAAGATTGTCATTACCCTTGGTTACAACCTAGATTGTGGACAAGGCACAGTGTCTTGTCTGCTGGTTGACATGGACAGAGAGGTAGTTGAGAAGCACCTGCCTGCACTGAATGAGTATAACCCCCCTGGGCCAGATGGTATGCACCCAAGAGTGCTCAAAAAATTTTCTAGAGAACTTGCAGAGCCTTTGGCTGAAGACAGACTGCCAGTCTGCTGCGCCTCCGTGGCGCGGCAGACTGGGGCGGGGGGAATTTCCTCCGCGGTGCGGTGTTCAAACGCCGCCGGAAGGAAGCCGGCCACAGCTTTCAGACTGCGGGTGGCTTCCTGCAGCGGCGGGCAGATGCCACGCAGCTGCCCCTGCCTGCGCGCATTCACCCCCGCTCCGGCGGGTGGAACGCGCGCGCGGCGAGCTGCAGCAGCCGAGCACCACTTTGAATGGTGCTCGGCTGGTGTGGGAGGAGCGCGGCGCCGGACACAATGTGTCCGGGCTGCCTCCGCTTCTGAAGCGGAGGCAGAGCGGCCGAGACTGCCAATCTGTCCTCGGCCTTTGTCCCTCATCTTCCAGACCTCTTGGAGGACGGGAGATGTGCCACAAGATTGGAGGAGAACAGATGCTACCCCAGTTTTCAAAAAAGGAAAGAGGGATGACCCAGGAAACTACAGGCCAGTCAGTCTGACCTTTATCTTAGGAAAAATACTGTAGCAGAGCAAGCATCCAAAAGACAAATTGGTGATCCAGGGAAGTCAGCACAGATTTGTCCCCAACAGGTCCTGCCAGACCAACCTCTTTTCCTTCTTTGATCAAGTAGTGACCTTACCAGATCAAGGGAATGCTGTTGATGATGTTTACCTGGATTTCAGTAAAGCTTTTGACAGGGTTCCCCATGATGTTCTGATGGGTAAACTAAAGGACTGTGGACTGGGCTTTAGGATAATTAGGTGGATAGGGAACTGGTTGGAGAAGTGCATCAAAGAGTGGTCGTCAATGGCATTTCATCTGCATGGAGGGAGATGTCCAGTGGGGTGCCCAGGCCTTGATTCTGGGCCCGGTATTTTTCAGTATTTTTATAAATGATCTGGATGAGGATGTGGAGGGGCTACTCATTAAATCTGCAGATGACACTAAATTGGGAGGAGCGAACACATCAGAAGATATAGAATTCAATGAGATCTGAACACACTGGAAAAATGGGTGGATGTGAACAAGATGCAAATTAACAAGGATGCCGAGTTCTACATCTGGGTAACAAAAATGAGGAATATGCATACTGGAAGAGGGATACACTTCTGAGCAAAAGTGTGTGTGACCAAGATCTGGGGGTACGGGTGGACCAAAAGCTAAATATCAATAGCCAGTGTGATGCAGCGACCAAAAAGGCGAATGCGATCTCAGGGTGTATCAACAGAGGCATAATATCCAAATCCCAAGATGTCATAGTCCTGCTGTATACTGCATTGGTCAGGCCGCACCTGAAGTATTGTGTGCAGTTCTGGAGGCCTCCCTTCAAAAAGGATGTGGACAGAATAGAGCAGGTGCAGAGGAGAGCGACAAGGATGATCAGGGCCCTCGAGAACAAGCCCTATGAGGAAAGGATGCAGGACTTGGAAATGTTTAGTCTGGAGAAAAGGAAGCTGAGAGGGGACATGATTGCTCTCTTTAAATATTTGAAGAGCTGTCACTTAGTGGAGGGTAGGGATCTGTTCCTGTTGGCAAGAGGCAAGAGGATTTGCAATAATGGGTTAAAATAAGGGCAGGAAGGTATTGGCTGGATATTAGGAAAAACCTTTTTACAGTAAGAGTTGTGCAGCAGAGGAATTAGCTGCCTAGGGAGGTGGTGAGCTTTCCCTGACTGGCAGTCTTTAAGCAGCATCTGGACAAACACAAGGCTGATCCTGCACTGAGCAGGGGATTGGACTAGATGGCCTGTATGGCCCCTTCCAGCTCTATGATTCTATGGCATTATTTCTGAATAGACAACAAAGTCAGAAAAGGAGACTGAGGACAAAAGCAGTAAAAAATTAAATAACTGATGAGAGAGATGAATTATACAGACAGACCAGTGCGGGGGGGGGGGAGGCATTGAGGCAGTAAATACAATCAATGAATGAAAGAACAATTATTTAAATTTATCAGTATTGTTTCAGTCTAGGCATAAAGATCAAAATAAGGTCACCAATTCTTGAGTGTACCAGACTGAAGACACAGTGTAGCAGTTGAGGAGATATAGGGCCAGGCACCAGACAGTGCTGATTCTTTGGCTTGGAAATGGACATGAGCACCACCCCCTAGAGTTGGACTGACTGGCTTTTGAGCAAGGGAAACCTTTAACTTTTACCAGACAAATGAGGAAATTAAACAAGAATCAAAGCCATCAAGAAGGGGGCAGAATTGGCAAAAAAAAAAACAACCACACACACTTGAAAGAAACTGTTGAACCACAACAGCTGGCAATTTCTTGTATACAAGTGAGCAACAGCAAGGAAGGGAGAAACAAAAGGAAGAAGAACTGTTCATGGTAGGTAGTCATTGAGGAAAACCCCAGTGATCCGGCACTGGTCCTCATCCAGCTACCTCCTCCAGACCCCTACTGCTCCTAGGGAAGGAGTAGCCCAGTCAGGGGCATTCCAGTGTCAGGTCTCAGCCTGCAGCTCCTTTTGTTTCACATCATGCCCCTTGGTTTTCCTCTGGGTGGCACAGTGTTCCCCTGGTCACTGGGTGACTTCAGGAGGGTTTTTGTTTTAGTCTTCTCATCTCCTGAGCTCATTACTCCAGTGGTGTTCAGGGTCAAGGTTAAAACACTCCTGTAGCAGCAAGATTGTTTATTAGGAGGCAGAGAGGTTCCAAGCATAGACAGCTTCTGTGTTGGAACTGGGGTTCAGTCACCAGTTCCGCCAATATACTGAAAGCAAAAATTCCACATATGCAGGGCTCATTTCATAGCAAGAGCTCCTTTGCATATTAGGCCACACACCCCTAATCTAGCCAATCCTCCAAGAGTTTACTGAGCTCTTCTTACAGGGTCTACTGTAAACTCTTGGAGGATTGGCTAGATTAGGGGTGTGTGGCCTAATATGCAAAGGAGCTCCTGCTACGAAATGAGCCCTGCACATATGCCAAGTGACCAATCACTGCTCCCATTCAGCCTGCCACATGTCTGCCCCTGCTCTTGTGCCCACCCCCCATAGCTGCAAGCTAATGGTTATATAATCTAGAAGCCCCTAGACTACAAGGTCACACAGAATGATGAGATCATATACTCCCTGAGGGTTTTTCAACACCATTGTGAGGCCCCTGCATGAGAACTGTTACAAGCTGATACTGACCAACCAAAGCAGACAGTCATACACATCCACTCCACTCCCCCCCCCCCCCCGTTCCCAGTAGAGATGATAAACAGCAATGGAAAAGAACAAGGTTGCAGGCAACATAGGAACGATATACTAATACATGTGAATCCCTAACTTAACCAATGGAATAATGAAAGATGGGACAATTACAAAACATGATGCAACAGAACATGAGTGCTGGAAACAGAAAATATTTGGCAAGTGAGGCCCGAGCTTGACACCAAGTAAGCAAGGCAGGCTGGCTGGCTGGCTGATGGGGAAGTAATTTAAGTCTGTTTTAGCTTGCTAATCACACTGAGTTGTTTGTAAACTGATATTATCTATCTGAAACTGAACATTGAGGTCATAATACAGCTGTTCCCTCCAAAGCATCATTGTGTACTTAGAGCCCTCCCACAAGTGTACTTCACTGTGGATGGCAGGACTGGTGGTGATGGAGTAGGGGCTCAGTTGAAAGGGACTCCCATTTGTGGACTAATGCATACAAGAAAGGAAAATGTAGCAAAAATATAAACCTTCCCCCAGGGCCCACACATTATTTTTTTTCTAGGCCTGGTACATACTCATAAGACAAGCCCCCCCACACACACACCACAGTTCCTTATTCCATACATGCAGTTTTATATGTTATGGCAAAGGTTCGTTTTAATTCTGAAATTACTGTCACATATTCTACATTTCTTTTTTTTAAAAAAAACAAAAAACAAAAGTCAGAGTCTTTTGAAAATTGTTTATATATATATATATATATAAATAAAATAAAAGCCCCCTCACTATAAAATCAATCCCTAGGCTAAACCCCTAGACCTAGAAACACGAATTTCAGAGAGAACACTCCTACCATAGATACCTACATAGATGCTCACTAAGAAGGGATTTTTAGAAAGTCAACCCCTAAGGGGGTCAAAAGGGGTAAAATATGCTCCCCCTATTGCTTCCTATGTGGCTGCCAGGCTGCTGCCTCCTTGCACCCCCACTCTCTGGTTGGTTGGTTGCAGAGCTCAGTGTTCTGAGGTTAAAAAAAAACAGTTACAGGTGACTGCAGAGAGCTAATGACAGTTGAGGAAATCAGGAATGGTCAACCACTTGTGAGATGCATCAGTGCTGCTGGCACAGCCTCCCCCACCTCCTACATCTGACAGGTGGCTGTCTGTCAGGTGCAGCAGCAGGTGCAGGGTGCTTAAACCCATCAGAGAGCCCACCCCAGCAGTAACAACTTAGTGATCCTGCTGGCCCAGCCTCCAAAATAGCTTGCAATACCCCTCCCCCTCTCACACTGGACAGGCAGCTGTCAGGTGTAGGAGAGGGGGTGGGATGCTTACAGCCATTGGGGAGGCTTGCTCAGCAGGATTGCCTTAGTGCTGCTGCTGGCCCAGCCTCCCCAATGCCTTTAAACACATTCCCCCCCAACACTAGACAGGTGGGTGTCTGTCAAGTGCAGGGACAGGGCAAGGGTACTTTAATCTATCATGGAGGCTGCCTGAGCAGAAACACATTATCAGTCCTGCTGGCCCAGCCTCCCTGATGTCTTCAGACACACTACTCCTTCTATACCTGATAGACAACCACCTGTCAAGGGTTGGAAGGGGTGCAGAGTTCTTAAAACTGTTGGGGAGGCTTGCTCAGCAGGACTGCCTTAGCATTACACCTGGACCAGCCTCTCCAATGCCTTTAAACACAACCCCCCCCCCTTAAACCAGACAAGTGGGTGTTTGTCAGGTGTAGGAGCAGGGCTAGGGTACTTTAATCCATCAGGGAGGCGACCCCAGCAGGATCATTTTAGCAATGCTACTGGCCCAGCCCTCCCAGTGGCTTTAGGCACACTCCCACCCAGTATAGAAATATACTCCAAATTTGTAGAAAATAGGTTTCATGTATTAGGTTATTTAACTTCTCACAATGTGGGTTCTAGAAAATTGGTTCATATGAACTTGCTTAATATCTAATTGCTTGGATGTTGTTTTGAATACATAGTTAAGTTCCACTTCTTAAATGTAACAAATGAGAGCCAATTTTGTAAAAAGAAAAAAGTATGCCCTGCAAACCCCCCCCCCCCCCCCCAATTCAATGCCCCGGCCAAACCCCTGCACCAAGAAACCCAAAATAAGGGGAGTGCATTCCTACCATGACGTTAACTTCCACTATAAAGAGATTTCTGAGAAACACAACTAAGGAGACAAAGGGGGGGGAGTGTTCTGCTATTTGTTTTCCATGTGCCTGGCAGGCTGCTGCCTTCCCCCCTCCCTGGGTTGGTCAATTGTGAAGCTGAGAGTTCTGAGGTAAAACCTGCCTGCTTGCACCCACCTCCCTCTGATTGCTCAGCTGTGGATCTCAACGTTCTGAGGTAAAAACACAGTTAAAAGAGACTGCAGACAGTTGAACACAGTTACAGTAATCAGCGATTCAAGACCCCTGAATAGACATTTCTTATAACAGCCAGCATGGCAATTGAATTTATGAATGTTTGTGGGATGATAGTAAAAAACCTTTCTAGGAACCATTTTGATGCATGCCTCCTTCATGAACCTGAAGAAATGTCCCCCACATCACCACTCCCTCAGACCAGCTCCCCCTCACACCTCTCACCTCTTACTGCATCCAAGAAAGCTCCTGGCAAACGTCGAGCCAGATACACCAACACTACAAGGAGGAAGCAATTTAGGAATGTGGCAAAGACATTTGCAAATAGTACTTCTGTGGTGAACTGAGCTGTGCAGGCCAGGTACCAGCAAGATCACCCTGAGGTGCTCAGAACAATACAGTCTCCATATGAGCAAAGCAATCCAGGAACCCAAGTAGATAGGCCATCACTTCCATGGAAGGTCAAAGCTAACTCAGCCTGAGCATGCCCGTTTCATGGGCCATGTCCATAAGTACAATGGATGCTTCAGCATGACATCATTCAGGGAGGGCCAAGCAGTTTCTACGAGATGGTTTCACACCCACCTTCAAAGTACAGGGACAGGTGTATTACTTGGTCAGAAGTCTGCTGCCAGATCCACAATACAAAGCCCAATTCCTGCAAATCTATTTTGTGGGCAAGGAAGAAACAGAACTGCACTTGAGGTGCAGCAACATTCCTGATGTCAGACAGCTACACAAAGGCCCTGAAAACCGCCCTGGACATGGTTCCTCCAACATGCAAAATGTTCAAAGTCATCATGCAGATAGAAAGCCCGCTGATGCTCATGAAGGTCGGTACAATGCACCAATTTATTATTTATTATTATTATTACCAATGACAAATGAGGTAGCTCTGGTGATTGTTGGTCAGCAATTCAAGCAGCAAGACATTGTCCTGCAGAGCCACAACAGACACCTGCCTGCAGAGCCAGAACATTGTCCTGCCAGAGACTTCCAGGCATGGGAACACTCACACAAATGCAAAAATACAACAACAAGAACAATGGGGTTCTCTGCCCGGGCTGCTGGTCTCCAAGAAAGTGTACCCTGCCCCCCAGTGGGGGCCCTGCCTCCTCCCAATAAATAAAATTGAAATGTATTATACTTTGTAAAATTATTAAAGCATATTTGGGCTAAATATGTATGAATATAAACATTTTCAATTATTTTGAGGGTTTACTTTATATTCAGGAAGGCTATAAATACTCATGAAACTGCCTTGTACTGAGTCAGACCATCTGTCTGTCAAGGATGCTGTTACCTCCTCTGACTGGCAGCAGCTCTCCTGTGGACTTCGACAGAGATCTTTCAGATCACCTGCTGCCTGATTAAATAGGTTTTATTCTAACCTGCAACTGCTGGCATATTTTTGTTGTTATGCTCATAACTTTGTTTCTCAGTGGAAGTTAAGTGTTAACAGAGAGAAACCCCATAATCCTGAGGTAAGGTGTTACAGTAAATTTGGAAAGCATTTGGAACTTAAGGGAGGGAAGTGATTAAACATTTTTAAATGCTTGGTTTAAAGGAAAGCAATTTACAGGATGAGTGGGACTTTTTTAGTCTTTGAAATAATGTGTTTTCATCTGCGAACTTTCCTGAGACACTACAATTAAATGGAAAATTGCTAGTTAACCACTAAAAATGACAGTTATAAATCAGATTTAAAAGACATAAAAGGGGGTATTTTAGTCAACTAAAATTCAGCAAAGCAGCTAGAAGTTTTAAAACATAGGCAAGAAAAATGTGTAGTACTTGAATGTCAGCAAATCCCTGAAGAACCAAACATGATCAGGTGTGTGCATCCCTAGTCATATATATTATAGTGATCATATATATTGCTATTAGACAAAGAAGATCCTCCCATTAGGGATGAATAACTTCACACAGGGTATAATTTATGCTACACAATATACTAATTCTGATGATAGCTTGGTTTCCTCACATTAGTGTCTGCAAAAAACACTTGCAGAAATTCTGACAATTAAATGCTAATGACCATTAGTTTGATTTTAAAGTGGGTTTTCAAAGCATACTCTGATGTTTTAAAGATGTTGAAAATTCCATTTGCTTTCGAAAAGCCAAATGAAAAATATTTTCAAGACCTGCTATGAAAGCTGCCACACATCATATTCAGTTTGCAGTGAAATCTTTACAGCATCATTTTGAGCTTTTTTCATTATGTCCATATTTCTCAGTGGGAGTCATTTCTTTGAAATGCAGTCATACTACTGAAACATCCATTGGGGCTTTTAAAATCAACATTCCACCTCCTTATTCTTTTAGCAGCTACGTAGTTTGAATCTGTCTCAAAGTAGGTCATCCTGAACATAAGCTTCAATTTATATTAGTTTAACTTTGCCAGATTTAACTTTATAACTGATGTAGAGCTGTATTAAACTTTATTTTACCTTTATAATTTCCCCCTCAGCCTTGATCTTTATGGTGCATCATTCTCTGAGCTTTTAAAGTTGGGGGTGGAGAGAGATTGTGAGTGCCTGTATCCTTGTTTGTCCTTTGCTTTCAAGGAGACAAACAATTACTCCCAATTGCAGCAATACATTTTTTTTCTTTTGAGAAAGTGACTATTGGAGCATTTTAAAAAATTGTTTAGCTGAAGCATAATACCCTGAAATGCTACTTTTGGTTATCTTGTGAACCCTGTATTCTCCAAAGACAGAGTGATGATTGTGTTCTGACATTGCCAGCTGGAAGCAGTGCAACAGGCAAGCCAAAACAAATTCACCCAGTCGTGAACAGGAGACTGTGGGTATCTCAGCTAAAATAATTTTGTAAAAACAATTGCAGAGATCAAGCAGTGAAATTTCCTTTCTTGAAAGGTCTGTTTCCTAGTAAAGGGCTAGTTACAGGGGGAGGGGAGAGTAAATGCATGCAGCCCATCCTGAACAGTAAATTATACATATTGTTCAATAAATTATACGTATTGTTCATTTATCGCAATCTAAACAGTGTGATCCTAAACAGAACTACACCGTTCTAAGTTCATTTATGTCAGTGGACTTAGGAGGATGTAACTCTTCTTAGGATTGCACTGAGTCAATAACAGTGGCTGTTATTTCTGTACATCGCAGCCAGGGGGAAGCAACAATGCAGTGTCTGTTTCTAGAGCCTTCTGGATAGGGATGGGCACGAACTGAACCATGAAGCAAAATTAGTCATGAGTTTTGCCCTGTTCGTGGTTTGGGAACAGAAGTTCATGATAGGTCTACTGTCAAACTTCAACAAACTTTTAGAGCAGTTCATGGTGATTTGTGAATGGAGCAAAAAGCAGGGGTTTAAAGGGACTCTAAGTCCTTTTAAGCCTCTGACCTGTTCCCCATGAAAGCCATGGGGAAAGGGACTTGGAATCTCTTTAAATCCCTGCTTTCTGTTCCATGTGAAAGCCACAAAAACAGCTGAGTGGTGGGGAGGTGCTCCCTGCTGCTCAGCTGTTTCAGGTTGTCTTGTGCAGTCCCTTTAAACTTTAAAGGGATTGCAGAAGAAAGCCCAAAATAGCTGTGTGGTGGGGAACCCCTCCCCCTGGGCAGCTATTTTTATGCTGTTTTGTAGTCCCTTTAAAGTTTAAAGGGACTGCACCGGACATCCTAAAACAGCTGAGTAGGTCATCTGTTTTTCATGCTTTCTGCAAACCCCATGGAAAGGGGTTTCAACCTTTCAACAGGGTTTGCAGGGCCACAAACCATGAACCAGTTCGGTTTGTGAATAAACCTCCCAGTTTGGTTTGGTTCTTGGTTCAATTCATGGTTCAGCCAAAAACCATGAACTGAACTCCATTTTCTCAGTTCATGCCCATCCCTACTTCTGGATTATATATTTAATATACAAATAATCTCCAGTGGTTACAAAGTCAATTCTGTAAAAAAGTTGAATCATACCTTCTTTGTGCATTGCCTACCATTAGGGTTGCCAACCACTAGGTGGGGTCTGACGATCTCCTGGAACTGCAACTGATCTTCAGACAATGAAGATCAATTCACTTGGAGTCCATGGCATTATACCATGCTGAAGTCCCTCCCCTCACCTAACCCTGCCCTCCACAGAATCCACCAAAAATCTTCAGGAATTTCCCAACCTAGAGCTGGCAATCCTACCTACCACACATTTCACAGTATTGTAGAGATGCCAGGCTCCAAGTGGGACTTGGGGACCCCCTTGAATTACAGTTTATCTCCAGACTACAGAGCAGTTCCCCTGGAGAAAACAGATGATTTGGACTGTATGACGTACCCCACTTAGGTCCCTGTCCTCCCCAAGCTCCATCCACAAATCTTTAGGAATTTTCCAACCTGGATCTGACAACCCTACCTCCATCCCCCACCAGTGGCCAGGAGGACCTGCCAATACTATACATGTGCAACATAATAGGAATAGAAAAGGGCAAACAAATGTCACCAAGGTGAATTTACTCCTCATCAGCACATAAAATCAGTCTTCATAACTGTAGGTGATCATATGGCTATAAATGGTTTTTTTTCCCCAGTAGGGTTTGGATTGTAACTGAAACATAGCTTCCATATTTCATGAAACATAACCACAGCCCGGACAAGCTGAACATTTGTGTGTCAATACTGGTGACAGAACAAGCATAATAGTCACAAGTTTTGTTAGAAGAAATAGATTTACCAAAATATATATAATAGTATGTTCAGGTTTAAAATTCTGTGTACATGTGTCTGTGTTTGTATGTGTTAGACAGATTCATATTCCTCCACAGACCCAAATGAAAGAGATTGTGCTGATACATACATTTCTGGTTTCTTTATTTCAGTTTCTACCACAGTCAATTCTGAGGGCTCCTCAGGATGGGTAGCTGTTTCAAACCAGTTATGTATATGAAATGCTTTGTACCTACTCTAGAGAGTTGCACCAAGAAAAATAGAGCACCATCAAACCACATATATTTGCTGCAATGATGTACTCATGAAATGAAATGTTTGCCGTTTTATGTATGTACCTTTATCAGGGCACTTTGAACTGGTCTGGGTAAGCTGTTCATTTTAATAGTCAGTACTGTAGAAAAAAACTCCAAAGATATAAACATTAGCAAGTAGAAAGTAGTTAGCTGATTCAATTGCTGCCCATTAGGATTTAATTAGCTCAAATGGTCTGAGAGAAATTGGTGGCTTAACAGTTGTAGAAAAGGTTAATGATATCCCCTAAAGACAGAAAGTATGTCTTCCTACTCCAAATACCCAAAACACTTTATCCTTCCCTCAGATGACAGGGATTTCACTTCTCACTCTAAGAAAGACAGCAAGGAAACAAACTATTGCATCCTTTATATTGTCCAAGTACTCTGTGCCGATAGATTCCTGACTAATCAGACTTCACTTTCTTTGCATAGCCAAATCCCCTTAATTTAACCCCAGTACACATTGTAAACTCTTAGCCTTTCCCCATTTCTGTGTCTTGTTCACCTAATATACCTTGAGAATCCTGGCTAGCTAACATCAATGTCAGGCCTGGAATTCTTCAAGAACTACAGCTACGCCCCAAACTATTAGCAATGGGAACCCACAATGAGTTACAGGAGGCGTCTCATTTCACCACTATTTCTTCTTTTTCCTGAAAGCCCCCATAGACTCTTTCCTTTTCCTGCTTCCTTCTCTCCTGGAGTAGGGTTGCCAGTTCCAAGTTGAGAGATTCCTAGAGATTTGTACGTAGACCCAAGGTTTGGGGAGAAATTCCCATAAACTCTCCTGTTTTCTTGCTTCCTTCTCTCCTTCGGGTTGCCAGCCCTAGGGTGGAAGATTTCTGGAGATTTGGGGGTAGAGCCAAGATTTGGGCAGAGGAGCAACCTCAGTAGGGTATAATGCCATACAGTCTAGCCTTCAAAGCAGCCGTTTTCTTCAGGGGAACTGATCTCTGCCATCTGGAGATCAATTGCAATTTTGGGTGATCTCCAGCCCCCACCTGGAGGTTGGCAACCTAGTTCCCCTGGAGGACCTTCTCAGGTCCCTCCCCTTTTCAAACCTCAGCCTTCCCAGGCTCCCCCCCAAATCTCCAAGTATTTCCTAACCTGGTGTTGGTAACCCTGTCTCCTTCCATCCAACAGCTAACTTACCTTTCTCTGTTCCTCTGTCTTAAGCTTTTGTGTTGCCAGCCACTGCATTGCATGGAACCCTCAAGGATTTGTGTGGTGGTACCTCATTTTCCCTTGTATCCCCCTCTCCACACTATTTCTTTGTTCCCTCTCCCTGGCAATCCCCATATCCTCTCTCCTTCCCCTGACTCATTCTTTCCTTCTGAGCCATTCACCAACCTACCTTTTATCTATCTCCCATCTTTATATTTATTATGCCCCACCTTTCTTCACAGTGGGGACCAAAGCAGCTTACAGTATTCTCCACTTCATTATTCTCCCCACCTTCACCTTTTACTGACAGAAAGAAGCATAGAATACTCTGGTTGCCAAGCAATGGCCACTGAGGGAATCTGTTGATTGTTTGGACTGAGTGCAGTGTTTCCATGCACCAAAGGATTTCTACCTGTGAACTATGATGTTCTTTCCTCTCCTGTTCCTCTGCAGCCCTAAATTCTGTGCAAAATGCTGCTCCTGGGGGACCAGTGTGTGTGTGTGTGTGGGGGGGAGGGACACACACAGGATTTCATGAACCATTTCAGGCTGCAGCAGGAGAGAAAAAACAAGAAAATCATTTCCCATGGGCAGAAATCCTTCTACCTATGGAAACACTGCACTGGATCCAAGATTCGTTTTGAAGTTCAAAGAATCTCAGGTCAGGCTGGGCGGGATTTTCCCACCTCGGAAGATCCACCTGAATGATTTTGTTAGCAAGTGAAAGTATTTTCATATTAAAAAGCCTTGCATATGTTTGTTCATTCATAAAACATATACTTCACCTCTCTTTAGAAAGCTTTCCTTGGATTTACATGTTTGTCCATTATTTATAAAATTTATACCTGCTCTTCTAAAACAAACAATACTCCCTAAATGCATAAGGACATAAATTAGCACCATGCAGCAACAAACAAAAATATTAAAGCATCATCAGAATGTGGACTTGCAATTTTGAAAATAGCAACAGTAATAAAAAAAGCAGCACTAAAAACCAAAAAGCCAAACAGAACAAATCAAGGATTAAAATGTGACATAAACCAAGCCTCATATTTTACAGGGGGGGGAGCATCCCCCCAAAGGCTCCTCATTTGTGTTGGAATATGCAAGATCTATAGTGCAGCCTTATGAAGATATGAAGATCATCCTACAGGGGGACAGCTGAAGGACTGGTAGTTAGCATAGCTAGACTAGGGACTTCCCACTTTTTCAAATTGTGTCCTTGCAGACTTCCTGCTCCTGTAGAGCTTCCTGTTGCTCTTTTTTCCTCTCACAGCAGTTAGGCTAGTTAGTTTAGGCTTTCTCTCTGTATGTTCTTTAACAGTTTGTTCTTCTATAATAAACCTACTTGTTTTCTCTAAATAGTCTGTGCTCCACTTCCTTTGCATATTTAAACTCTGCCAACAAGTTGAACCATTCTGAAAGTCTGGGTCTCTAGAACACTACCACACCTGGAAACTACAGTGGAGAAATCCCCCTCTCTCATGCATACCAATCTCACCTCACATAGAGGTAAGGCATGTAGAAGTCCAGCCCCAGAAAGTTACACACTATGGGCAGGCTCCTATTTATGACTCCCAAAAACCTCCCAGTTTGGCTAACTTCTTGCTCAGAAGTAGGAAGTACAGCCAATTATTGATGGGCTATTCAGCTGTTTGCAACTTCTTCATGACTATTTGTGGGAACAGGCTTCTTACAGTCATTGGAAATCATCTCCATGCTCCAACCTGATGAGGCATTAGCTGCAAGTCATTTTCTGATCCCCTACTGGGGAATTTTTTTCTCTGTACTCATCAACTTTTTTTGGGGGGGGGGGAATCAGGAGCTGACTCCCAGCTAATCTGCAGACAGACGGGTTCTTATTAGGGGTGGGCATGAACTGGGAAAATGGAGGTTCGTTGGAGGTTTGTGGTTCGGGGTTTTCACAAACCATGAACCTCCAATGAACTCCTCTATTGTATGAACTGGATCGTGGTTTGTACTTTAGGAAGTTTGGTCCACTTGGAAGTGAGCTCCGAAGGCATTTAAATGCCTTCAGAACCCATCTCTGTGTTGGGGTGGCCCAACTGAGCTCCAAGAGTAAGCTCCAAAGGCCTTTATAGGCCTTCAGAGTTTGGTCTGGGAACTCAGTTGAGTTGGGCAGCTCAGCTCGACTGGTGACAAGAAAAAAGCCCACAGGGAAAAAGCCCACAGGAAAAAACCCACGGTCATAAATGCTTACAGAAAAAAAAAACCATGTGGAAAAAATGCCCACATGGAAAAAAAGCCCTCACAGAAAGAAACCCATGTGGGAAAATACCATGTAAAGAACCATAGATATTTATAATGATGGATAACCATTCATCTCCATTTATGAGAATGAACTGGTATTACCTATATTCACATGCAACAATTTGTGTTGTGATTTTATCAGTTATAATCTTAGTTTATAAATATATATATATATATATATATATATATATATATATATATATATATATATATATATAAAATTCTCTTAATGTGTTGGCCATTTCCAGCTCTTCCATTGGCTGTGTTGTATGCTCCATCAGCCCTTTGGCCCATCATGTGCCATTGGCTGGGTACTGGGTCCACTCCTCTTCCCCACCCACTGCTACTCTTCCCTGTCAGAATAACTGCCAAAAAGTCTGTCTCTCCTGACAAAGACATTTCTCCTGCTTGCCTCCTGTGGGACTAACTTTCCCCTCAGTGGATGTTGCTAGGCAACCAAGCTTGGCTCTGTCAGTAAAAAGACAAAGGAATGAAGCCCTTTCCAGGTCTTTGTGGGGAACTCATTGGGGTCTTTGTGGGTGCCAGTCCTGACTAGGTTCACCAGCTCCATGTTGGGAAATTACTGGAGATTTTGTGCTGAAGTCAATGGAAGCCAGGATTTGAGGAAGGGAGAGGCCTCAGCTGAATAAAATGCCATAAGAGTCCACCCTCTAAAGCAATTATTTTCTCCAGGGTCTGAGAGAGACTGTTGTCTGGAGTTCAGTTGTGATACCACGCAATACCACAGCGTAGCAGTTTGCACTTCAGAGCAGAGTCTGCCAGACACAGATTTTTGCTATGGAAGCTGAGTGGGTAATTTCAGATCAGTCACAGACATTCAGCCTCAGCTACCTCACAGGGTTGTTGTGCAGATCAAAAGGGAGAGAGGAGAATGATGTAAGCTGCTTTGGTCCAATCTCCAGGTGAGGGCTGGAGATTACTCAGAATTACAACTGTTTTCCAGATGGCAGAGATCATTTCCCCTGGAGAAAATGGTGGACTGTGTACTTATACCCTGCTGAGATGGCCCCCCTTTGACAGCCAGTGTGATGTAGCAGTCAGGGCTTCAGAGTAAGGTAGATGCTGCAGGTGGGGGTGGGGTGGAGAGCTGACGTCAGAGGGGCAGGTAAAGGTAGGTTGATGATTGGCTGGGAAGGAAAAAGGGTTGCCAAGTACAGGTTAGGAAATTCCTGGAGGTTTGAGGGGTGGAGCCTGGAGAGGGTAAAGACTGAGGAGGGGTAAGGCCTCAGACAGCTACAGTGCCATAGACTCCACCCTCCAAACCAGCCATTTCTTCCTGGGGAACCATTGTTGCCAATCTCCAGGTGAGGCTGGAGATCACTCAGAATTACAACTGCTCTCCAAAAGGGAGGGGAGAGGAGATGGAAAGCTGAAGTCAGAGGGGCAGACAACAGTAGGTTGATGGTTGGCTGGAAAGATAGGGTTGCCAGCTCCAGGTTGGGAAATTTGAGGAGTGGAGTGGAGATTTGAGGAGTGGAGCCTGGAAAGGATGGGGTTTGAGGAGGGGGAACCTCAGAAAGGTACAATGCCATAGGCTCCACCCTCCAAACCAGCCATTTCCTCCTCGGGAACCACTGCTGCCAATCTCCAGGTGAGGGCTAGAGATCACTCAGAATTATAGCTGCTCTTCAGATGGCAGAGATCAGTTCCCCTGGAGAAAACAGTATACTCTGTGTCATTATACACTGCTGAGGTCAACACAGCAAATTGACGCTGAGTGCCCAAGGCCAGGGCACCCAGCCAGAGCCACTTTCTAGAGCTATAAGATAACAAAACCATAAGATAACATTAAATAACAAACAATAACAGAAGTGGCAACCATGTCATGTAGTGCTCTTAATTCTGTATTCTACTGCAGTCATCCTAGTGTGTGGTCTCTGTTTGATGGACTGAAGAGGAACCTGGCTTGCCACAAACTAACAGTGGCTAATGCACAGGGAGGTCACCTAGAGGTGAAATATGAAGCACTACATGACATGGTTGCTACTTCTGTGCAGCAATATGAGCAAGTAGAACATATTACATGTTTTAGTCCTAAAGCAACAATATAAAATATAGGTAATACTTGTTCATTCTCATAAGTGGAGATGAATGGTTATCCACCATTACAAATATCTATTTTCCAAGTGGGCTTCTTTCTGTGTGAGCTTTTATATGTTTGGGCTTTTTTCTGTGTGGGCTTATTTACATGTGGGCATTTTTCCATGTGGGTATTTTCCCCCAAGGGCTTTTTTCCTGTGAGCATTTATGGCCATGGGGTTTTTTCTGTGGGCTTTTTTTCTGTGGGCTTTTTATATAGAACCAACTCTACTGATCTCCCAGAGCAAGCTCCAAAGGCTTTTATAAACCTTTGGAGCCCACTTCCAGGTGGGGTGGGCTCTGAAGGCCTGTAGAAACCTTCAGAGCTCATCCTTGGAGATCAGTTGGGCTGGTCCAACCCAGAAGTGAGCTCCAAAGCCATTTAAATGCCAATGGAGCTCACTTCCAGTCAGGCAGCTCCAAAGGTATTTAAATGCCTTTGGAGCGTGCACGAGCCCTCCCTGAACTTCACAATCATGAGAGGCACATTCTTCTGAACCCCTGTTTTGGGAACCACAAACCGGCTTGGTTCATGTTTGAATTGGGGTTTGTTTGTGGATTCATGTCCATCCCTAGTTCTTATGGTCTCCCATCCTAGCAACTTTGCTACCTCCAAGACTTGTTGAGATGCAGCAAAGTGGGGGTGGGGGAAGAAGCCCACTCTCTTCTCTTCTCCCAATCTCAAGATTTCAGCTACAAAGAAAATGAGAGAAACAAACATGCGGTTTTTCTCCATTTTGTATTGCTGATATTAAAAGCTTTGCAGTTAATCCCTGTGCAGTTTGGAGATAGGAGGGGAAAATAACTATTTTTCTTCCTTTTATTATGCAGAACTTAGACACACTGCTTCTGCCTTTGCTCAGGTTGGAGCTCTTTCTTCTTTGTCTTTTGCAACTTCATTGTGTAGTTCTGTTGCTGAGTGGGTAGGGTCAGAATCTGACTCCCAGATTATCCCCACTATCAGTTGTGGTCTAGCTTTTGTCCAACAGACAGCTATAAACCTGTTTGGCAGCTGTTCCAGTTGTTCAATGCAATTAAAACACATCCCTGGTCTGCTCACAGCCTGATTGTGGTAAAGTAATAGATCATGATGGGTAGACGTGTTAGTCTGTCTGTAGCAGTAGAAAAGAGTCCAGTAGCACTTTAAAGAATAACAAAGTTGTGGTAGGGTATGAGCTTTCATGAGTCACTTCTTAGTGAGCAGTGACTCACAAAAGCTCATACCTACCAAAAATTTTGTTAGTCTTTAAAGTGCTACTGAACCCTTAACTCTTTTCTACTATGGTAAGGTAAGTTAAAGTGCTAAAGAGGTTCTATGAGAACTTTGCACCTTCCATGGCTCTTATGAATGTTGGCCATTACCTATGAATTATGGTGTACACGATTTTTAAAGGCCTTTAAGGCATTCTATTTTACACTGTGTCATTTGGGGTGGTCCAAAGATTATTTTTGGGGTTCGGCCCCAGCGAATAGACTCCTGTCAGTCATACCTTGCATACAGTTGCCCACCTTTTTTTTCTATAGCCAGAGCTTATGACAGTTGGGGACAGAGATATTTGTTTCAAGATCAGGGGTTACTGGAGCTTAGCACTGTAACATGGAGTTACAGAAGTTGAGGTATTTCAGATCCTGAATGGGCAGGTTTTTCTGTATTAGGACGATGCTCCGATCTTTTTTTTCAGCACTGATATTTCACTTCTTGTCTGACCTGTCTGTGTTTTAGATGGGAAACTATTAGTTTCTACTTGCTCTGGATTTTTTTTTGACAGTGTGATGTTTAAGTACATAATATCTCTCCACCCAGTACTGTTTGTAGTCATCTGTTGGGGTAATATTGATTATCTACCTGTATTCCCCCCCTCCCAGTCTGCATGAAGATGGATCAGACTGTTCCTCTCCCTCTTATACTTATGTGTAGTCCTGCCTGTCCACCAGCCAGCCAGTTTGCAAAGTATTTGTCTGCTGAAAGGTGCTGCCTACAGGGAAATCTGTAACCTTTGTACATATTCCCTCACATCTGCCTTGTCTGATTACCAGTATGTGCAAACAAAATCTTTGCCTCAGTATCCTGCAGGGTGGTCAGGCTGATTGGTCATGCCTGCCTTTCTGAGTCTGGGGAAAGACATATTTCCAGTTCTGTTTTTGTATTTTCTAACATTTTCAGTCTTTCTGAAGAAGACATACAATTCAAATACACAAAACAGTACAAATCCTCATAAAGGATATTAGGGTTGTCAGGAGGTGAGAAAGAGGAAATAGTGCATACAAGAGGATATTGGGGGGGATGAAGTGACCCCTACAAGTCTTTATGAGTTCCCCACTGAACAACTGGGCCTGGCTAGGCAGCTGGCACCACAGAATTGGGACATAGCTTTCCTGGGTGGAGGCTGCCAGGGGGAGAACAGGAGGGAAAACTGAAGGGGGGGGCAGAAAAAGGTAGGTTGGTTGGTGGGTGGGAAGGAGAGAAGGAAACAGGAAATAAGAGAAAGAAGCAAGTACCTACAAGACCGGCTCTCCCCATATGTGCCCCAAAGAGCTTTACACTCAGCTGAACAATACCTTTTGGTAGTCCCCAGCCCGAAAGACATCTGTTTAGCCTCTGCCTGTCCTTTGCCTGGCTGGTATTCTTAGATACTGCCTCCCCCTTGAGGCAGTGTCACAACTGAAGTTTAGTGTCTTCTAGTTAGTTTAACTAATGTATTTATTGTTTTTAATTAATGTATTTATTGCTTTTAACAATGAAATTATGTATGAATTCTGCCTTGTTGTATACTGCCCTGAGCCCTGTCCCACAAGGAAAGGCAGTATAGAAACTGAATTTGAGAGAGAGAGATGAGAGATGAGAGATAGATAGATAGATAGATAGATAGATAGATAGATAGATAGATAGATAGATAGATAGATAGATAATGTCCCTCATACTGTAGATGTAAGAGTTTGTCTGACAGTGGAGTTCTAAGCAGGGTTTCATTCTTTTAATTCCATTGAAGTCACTAGGATGGCAAGAGCTTTTTCAAGCAATGTTTGAACACAGGCTTCTTAACAATCAGTTTAAACATTCATATCGGAGTTTCAATATACTTGTTGCTGATAGCAAGTACAGAAAAGGAAAGAACTATGTGAAGTAAGAAAGGCAAAGATAAGGAAATTGAAGAGGATGATATTAAAAAGCAAGAAACAATTACTCGCTGTACTTAACAAATAAATGCATTTAGGGAAACTTGAGAGCCAAAGCCTGTTTGTAGAAAATATGTACGCAAATGAATGCACTGAATAAAAATGTAATTTGAGCCAAGCATGAACGCTGGCCTCCCATTGGATTTTCTGTTTCAAATATCATGGAGTCATCCAATTAAAATGGGATTATTCCTTAGATTTTTCCAACCTTTGTTCTGCTCTGCTGCTTTTCTCCCTCAGCCTAATCTCAAAGTGGCCACTGTGGGAAGCCGAGATCAGAGTGGCAGTTTTCACCAACCTTTTAAGTCAAAGTCACTGTGGAATCAATCAACTAGTAGCACCTTTATTTTAAAAGAAAACAAACCCAAAATCCAAGCACACATTTCTTCTAGCCTTCTCTCCCATGGTGCTAGAGTATCGAGTTCAGCATCTTCTCTTTGGCTGGGTTTCATTGTACCCTAGCTAATTACAGTGACACAGCTGAACTCTGTTCTTTTGAATGTCTGCTTTCATATTTCTTTCAAATGTTATCAGAAATTATTACTATATTGCATTCTGGCCAAAGGTAATGGAGAACATGTCACAAACATTTTCACAAATGACCCCTTATTATCTTTTTTTTTTTAAACTAGTGTCTGTGTCTCTTAATGGATTTGGATCTACAGTATCACAAGTGGAACCTTCCTGCCTCCCACTGCCTCCTGCAGCATGGCACTGTAAAGTACTCAGTCCAGAGACGCCTTCAAGGGAAATCACCTCATGGTTTATTAGAAGGTTCAGGAACACATATCTGAGCTGGGCTCGGGGGTCTGCTTATGTGCACACCTAAACCGCACCCCTGGCCTTGTTCACACACACTGATAGGATTACAATTAATACAATTAAGTCTCCCCCAGGTCCTTGGCCCCTATTTGCATCCTGTCTGACCAACAAGTCTAAATTACAATCCAGCCAGTCTATTGTGTTCTGGAGCGAAGCTCTGGCTGCACCTGGCCATGTGCTTGCCCTGGACCACATGTCCTGACCACATAGCGGTCGCCATTAGAACACAACACCCCTCCCTCCATAATTCAGACCCTCCTAACACACAAAGTCTTTGAGGTAGGTTGGTCTTTGCCATTCCCTGGTCGAGTGGAGTATGGCTGTGTCTCAGGCGGGCAGCTCAGGAGTCACCATGACTGGTTCTGGGGACGGCCCTGGTTCGCCCGCGGAGGCTAGTGTCGGAGACAGGGCAGTGTGAGTGTCGGCTGTCAGGTGAGGCTGGTGAAACTCTGTTGCTGGTGTTTCGCCCATGTCCTCATCTGTAGGCTCAGGAGTTGAGGTCTTGTCCTTGCTCTCCTCTGGTCTGTCCATTACAGAGGTCAGGAGCTGGAGGTACAGTTGGTCCATGTGGTGTTTTCAAAGCTATCCTTCTTCCCTGGCGACCTCGTAGGATAGAGGCCCCATTATATTCACTATCCAGCCTGGCAGCCAGGCCAGACCCTTGGCATAGTTCTTAACATAGACTGGGTCCTCCAGAAAGAACCCTTGGGGAGCCTTCTGCTGTTCTGGGCCTGTGCTATGTTCTGGAGTGTGGTCAGGATGCAGGTGGTCCAGTCTGGTTGTGAGTTGCCGACCCATGAGCAGTTCTGCCAGACTGCGCCTGGTTGCGGTGTGGGGTGTTGTTTGTTAGCCAAACAGGAATGCAGCCAGCCTGTAGTTCCAGTTGCCCGTGTCCATGCATCACAAGGCTTCCTTGGTCATGCACACCATGTGCTCGGCTTGACCATTGGTGGCTGGATGGAACAGGGCGGTGCGGACATGCCAGATGCTGTAGTAGTCTATGAATGCCTGGAACTCCCCTGATGTGAAGGCCAAGTCGTTGTCACTCACGAGGGTGTTGGGGATGCCATGTGTGCTGAAAATGCACCACATGGCCTGGATGGCTGCCTGCAAGGAAGTGGCAGATACCGGTGCCACCTCCAGCCACTTGATGTAGCTATCTACCAGTATAAAAAAAAAGAGTTGGCCCTGGAACAGCCCTGCAAAATCTAGGTGGAGCCGACTCCATGGCTTTTGGGCCAACTTCCAAGGGTGCATTGGTGCTTGTGGTGAATCAGGCCATGATTCCTGGCATTTGTGGCACTTGTGGACCAGTTCCTCTACTTCTCGATCTAGTCCTGGCCACCACATATAGCTCTGGGCCAGGGCCTTCATCTGGACGATGCCCAAATGGGTATCACGGAGTGCAGTCAGCACCCATTTGTGCAGCAGCCCAGGGATTACCACCCTCACTCCCCATAGCACACACACCTTGTGCACTGACAGTTCATTGTGCTGGGCCATGAAAGCTACAAATTCTGGCCTGGGCACACTGGGCCACCCCCGTCCCACCCAGTCCAAAACACAGGAAAGGGTGCGATCCTGGGCAGTGAACTGGGAGACTTCAGTCACTTGAACTGGCCGGTCCAGCAGGTCTTCCAGCAGAGCGATGTGGTGCACTGGAGCAGGATTGGGGCTGCAGGATGGGAGCAGCAGGCAGCTGAGGGCATCCGCGTGTCCCATGGCTTTCCCTGGGTGGTGGACTAGGCTTGAGGCGCAGTAGCTTTTGCAGTGGGGTCCCCCCTTGTGGGCAGAGTCTCTTAAGGGTATCTGCAGAAATAATGGAGTGTGCAGACCCCGTGTCTAATTCCATCTGACAAGGGGACCCCTCTATGACCACGGGAACAAAGATTTTGTTGGGGGTGTCTTGGGGCAAATTAAGTACCTGAGTCGATGATGTGGAGTGTAGATCAGCCAACTTGAGGTGCACATTGGGAGGCCAGGGAGCAATGTGACCTGTCTTGCCACAAGAGCAGCATGCTGTATTGCAAAAGCAGCAGGTCCGACAGTCATGGGGATTGCCGCAGCTGGCACACGTTGTCCTTGGGGATGCAGAGGTCTTCAGGGTGACCTGTGGTGAGGCGGCAGTGGGTTTTGGTTTCCCCCCCCAGTCTGGACTTTGAAGTTGCAGGACATCCTCCTCCTCCTCAGACGTTGCGGTGGGGCTGTGAGCAGTTGCCAGGCGGTGCGTGGTGGACCCCTGGCAGTCCTGTTGTGCCTTTTTGAATGCGGCTGCAGTTTTGCATGCCATGTCCAGCTGCAGTTTGTTGGTAGCCACGAGCTTCCACCAGAGCTTCGGCTCGCAGACAACCCCCCCCTCCCCTGACAAACTGGGTTAACAGTGTATCCTCAACTGAGGGGAATTCACACCTAACAGCTAGCCGCCAGAGGTCTACCATGTAGTTGGCAGCTGACTCACCAGTCTTCGGTGTGCGGGAGCAGAAGTCCATCCACAGCACCATCTTAGACAGTTTTGGTGCAAAGTAGGTGGTCAGTGCCATGATGAGTTCCTCGTAGCTGTCATCTTCCAGATTCCTGGGAGCGATTAAGCTCTGGACCAGGTGGATCTTGGAGATGCTGCACGAAAGATTAGCCAAGCCTTCTTCTCGGTGTCGTCTTTCTCCTGGACTAGGAAGAAGTACTTCAGGGTTGCATCCAAGCTTCTCAAAGCTCGGGGCAAGCGGGGTCAAATGCAGAGAGCTGTCCTGGAGCAGCTGCCATCCTCTCAGGAGCAGTGAGTGATGTCCTCTGGGGCAGTTGGCAGTGTGGGAAGGCACTGGAGCCTAGTGGTGCTGGTTGCTGTCAGATAGGAGCTCGATGCTGCCCTGGAGTCGGTGCTGGTGTTGCTCAGTGGGATCCCATCCTCATTGCCAGTATAAAGTACTCAGTCCAGAGATACCTTCAAGTGAAATCAGATCATGGTTTATTAGGAGGTTCAGGAACACATATCTGAGCTGGGCTCGGGGATCTGCTTATATGCGCACCTAAACTGCACCCCCGGCCTCGTCCACACACTCTGATGGGATTACAATTAATACAATTAAGTCTCCCCCAGGTCCTTGGCCCCTATTTGCATCCTGGCTGACCGACAGATCTAAATTACAATCTGGCCAGTCTATTGTGTTCTTGAGCGAAGCTCTGACTGCACCTGGCCATGTGCTTGCCCCAGATCGCATGGCCTGACCGCATGGCCTGACTACATCGCAGTCACCATTAGAACACAACAGGCACATACCTTAAAAACCTGCTCTCCTCCACCAGTAGAAATGCCCTTCTTCAAACAGAATATTAGGTTTGGGTGCAACCAAGTAGTTTTTAAGAATTCTAGACTAACTGGCAAGCTGCTTTTTGAAATGTTTTCAATCCTAACTATATTAGAACTGACTACCTAATGTTAATTTGCCACCATCACTGCTGTGGACAATGCTTTAAAATGAGCATTTGCCCATGTCTTATCAGATTTGTCCCAAGTTTGCCTCCACTGTTGTTTTAGCCATCTCCCTTATCTTTTCATCATCCACAGCACCTCAGTAAACCGAGAGGCTACCTGGGCTCTAACACTTGAAAGAAGGTGCCTGGGAGCAAACGTGTCAACCACCCAGATCATTTCATCATTCCACGGCAATAAAATACCTGCAGGGAAAAACCCAGACAACCAGTGAAGGGGATTTTAAAGAAGAGAAATAAGATCAGGAATCTAACTCCCCATAACAGAGTTCTCCTTAGCTACCATATCTTACTTAGTTCCATTGTACTTTCTTGGTATCCCATAAAATGAAATATTGCACTTTAGGGCATCCTCTGTGCCTAAAGTAATGCATTTTATTTTAAAATGTCCCCATAGATAAAATCAGTCATTTTGTGTTTGGTGTAGTGGTTTGGTGTAGTGGTTAAGTGCGCCAGTTTGGTGTAGTGGTTAAGTGCGCGGACTCTAATCTGGGAGAACCGGGTTTGATTCCCCACTCCTCCACTTGCACCTGGCTGGATGACCTTGGGCAAGCCATAGCTCTGTACCAGCTGTTCCCTCAAGGACAGCTTGGGAAAGAGCTCTCTCAGCCCCACCTACCTCCCAGGGTGTCTGTTGTAAGGAGGGGAAGGGAAAGGAATTTGTAAACCGCTCTGAGACTCCCTTGGGGAGTGGAGGGCGGGGTATAAATCCAATCTCTTCTTCTTTTTTAAAAAAGTTAATGCTACTTTTTTTTGTATTCACTCTGCTCTCAGTGTATCCTAATGTTTCATTTCCATTTATTGAGACAATTATTTCTTGCACTGAAATTTCATTTTCAGTATGGCTGAGATAAAGTATATTTGTTTTCCTGATTTATTTCTGTGATGAGTTAAGTTGTTCAAATCTAACTTGGCCAGCAACTGAAAAATTGTTTCCTGGGATGCACATAGACTAATGCTGATAGTTGACATACCCAGGGGGCCTACAGGGCTGCTCTGAGTTTTATCTGATTGCTTGGAAGTAGTGAAATAGATAATTGTTTTCGAGGAGGAAGAAAAACTTTGAAAAAAATTACTACCCTTTCTGTTTTGAAGTTGTTCAAGATGTTTCCATTATTGATAGAGAATATATAAACATTGAATCAACATTTTAAAAATACATCAAAAGGATCCACTGGGGGGGGAAAGTATTTTATTTTTTCTGGTTTAATTCTTAGCTTGCTGAAAGTATAAGATTTACATTAAAACATATTAAAAGCTTTTAAAACAAATAAAACAGATAAAATGAGAAGATATAACACTGAAACAGCATAATGTTAACTGTTGACATAATAGTGTTGTTCCACTATTGTTGTGGAAAAGATATGAATAAAAACATTTTATATATATATATATATATATATATATATATATATATATATATATATATATAATAGCGAAGGGGGCCCCCCCTGTGTGGATATCTTAATCCGAACTAGGGGGCCCTTGGGGAGGGGGAGAGGTTTTCCTACACACAGGGGGCACTCCCACCAGGTGCAGAAAAATCCAAAAAGTTAAAAAAAACCCTTCAGGGACCATAGAATCCCCCAAAATACCTTTTGAAATGGCCTCAGCTCCAGGCGTCAACTGTGAGGAGATTAGAATGTTCGGGGGGGGGAGGTTCCAACTGTTTCTGTCAGTCAAAGGCAGGGATTTTACTGGCAGCAGTCGAGGGTTGCCAAGTATCCCCCCCAGCCACCAGCAGTGGATCCAGAGCCAGGCTGGGAAACTCCTGGAGATTTGGGGGTGGAGCCTGGGGAGGACAGGGACCTCAGTGAGGTACAATGCCATAAACTCCCCCCTCCAAAGCATCCATTTTCTCCATGGAAAATTATCTCTGTAGTCTGGAGATGAGCAGTAACTCCAGGGGATCCCCAGGTCCCATCTGGAGGCTGGCATCCCTAGGCAGCACCCTCTGTGTGACTTGATACCACCTGATTTGCATGACTTAATTAGGCCCAGCTGTTTTGCTACGGTTCATCAGCAGCCACCGTATGAAAGCTATTGTGGTGCAACAGTTCGAGCTTCAGACTGGGATCTGCGAGACCCAGGTTCAGATCCCCATCTTGCAGTGGAAGCTGACTGGGAGATTTTGGACCAGTCACATACTTTCAGCCTAACCAACCTCACAGGGTTGTTGTGCAGATAACAAAGAGGAAATATGTAAGCTGCTTTAGTCCCCATTGTGGAGAAAGACTGTAATTTTCCTAGGTAGAGGCTGCAGGGGAGGGGGGTGGAGGTAGAAAGCTGAAGACAGATAAAGGTAGGTTGGCTGTTGGGTGGGAAGGAAATAGGGTTGCCAACTCCAGGTTGGGAAATTCCCAGACATTTGAGAAGTGGAGCCTGGGGAGGGTGGGATTTGAGGTGGGAGGCAGAAAGAGAGAGAAAGAGTGATGAGGTGGGGAGGCAGAAAAACAAAGGGAATGATGACAGTTCAGAAAGAGAGAGGAAGTAACATACATGGAGGAGAGCGAGAGAGTAAGAAAGGGGGGCAGAAGGGAGAAAGAGTGTGAGAGAGGTAGGGGGAGAAGGGAGGAAGCAAAGGTGTGAGGAATGGGATAACTATCCTGCAAGTTTCTTGCAGGTCTTCACTTGTATATATATATAATTCCCAACATGGCCTCATCTGTGGATATTTAAATGCAGAAAATGGGGCCATGGACAGACAAGAAAGGTTTTCAGAAAAATTTGAAGTCTAGGAAGTATATATATATGTTAACGCGCCCGCAAATGATAAAAGGAGCACCTGTAGCTTTAGGAAACTGATGCTTCAGTAGCCATTTCTAGTGAACCATAGCAGTATTCAGTCTTTGGTTTCTGTCAGGAAAAGGCAAGGAGGTGGAGAAGGGCCCTTTCCAGGGCTACTTGAGGCCAGGGCAGCAGCTACCAGGTGATTTGCTACTACACAACTTGCATGACTCAACCAGGCTCAGCTGCTTGCTACTGTTCAGTGGCAGCCAACCCATGAAAGCCAGTGTACTGATCACAGTTTCAGACAAGGATCTGGAAGACCCAGTTTCAAATCCCTACTCTGCTATGGAAACTCTCAGGAGTTAGTCACACATGAGCTAGTCACACATGGGCTAGTCACACATACTCTCAGTCTAACCTATAGGGCTGCCAAGTCCAACTTGGGAAATATCTGGGGACTTTGGGGGTGGAGCCAGGAGACTTTGGGGGTGGAGCCAGGAGAAAGGAAGTGACATCATTTTGTGATGTCACATCCTGTGATGTTGCTTCCACATGCTGACACATGAACTCATGAAGTTTCCTAATGCTGAATCAGGCCATTGGTCCATCAAGGTCAGTATTGACTACTCAGACTGGTAGTGGCTCTCCAGGGTCTCAGGCTGAGATCTTTAATGTCACCTATTACCTGATCCTTTTTTAGCTGAAGAAGCTGATACCTCCTGCATGTCAAGCAGATGCTCTATCACTGAGCAACAGCCCTACTGAATCCTTCTTCATCTCGGCAGAATATGAAGCACTAAGTGCTACACAAGTGCTAAATATGATTTTCATATCATAAGAACAGGAGAGAAGCCACAGTGGATCGGCCCATCCAGTACAGCCCATCCAGTACAACACTCTGTGTCACAACAGTGGCCAAAAATACCAGGTGCCCTCAGGAGGTCCAGCAGCGGGGCCAGAACTCCAGAAGCCCTCCCACTGTTGCCCCCCAAGCACCAAGAATGCAGAGCATCACTGCCCCAGACAAAGGGTTCCATTTAGACCTTGTGGCTAATAATAGCCACTGATAGACCTCTGCTGGATGGGGACAGAGAGAGAGACAGACAGACAGACAGACAGACAGACAGACAGACAAAAAAAAGAAAGAGGGAGAGAGAGAAGGAAAAAAAACTGGCAGAGGCACTTACTTCCATTTAGACCTTGTGGCTATAATAGCCACTGATAGAGCTCTGCTGGATGGGGACAGAGAGAGAGAGAGAGAGACAGACAGACAGAAAAAAGATAGAGGGAGAGAGAAGGAAAAGAGCTGGAAGAGAAACTTACTACAGCAACATTGCCAGCCACATGCAAAAGCAGCTCCTTCAGTCCCTCCTTAATCTCTGGGCGGACCTCTCTTGCTGTGGAAGCTCTCTTGCTGACTTCTTAAAGGGGAAATGTCTGGTGAGGCTTTTTACTGCAGGGCAGGCTCTCTGCAGACATTTCCCTTTTAAGGCAGCCATTTTGTCCCCCCGGTGGCCAACTTGGAAAAAGCGGGGGAAAGCACTAAAAATCGGTGTTTCCCCCGCCCTACCGGGGGACTTGGCAGCCCTACTAACCTATTTCACAATTATGAGGATAAAATGGGGGAGAGGAGAATGGTATAAGGTGCTTTGGGTCCACGTTTTGCAGAAAAGCAGATTATAAATGAAGTAACTGAATATAGCTGAAGATGGGAAGGGCAAATAAAAGGTAGATTGGATGGTGGGTGGGAAGGAGAGAAGAAGGCAGAAAAAGGTGAGGATATGAGGGCTGCCAGCAGGAGGCAAAGAGAAAATAGTATGTGGGAGGGGTTACAGGGGAAAGTGAGGTGTTCCCCCACAAGTGCTTGCAGGTTTCCTGCCTTGCACCTTGCCAGGGTCAGGTGGACCTACAGAACTTGACCAGAGTTTTCTGGAAAGAGGCTGCCAGGGGGAGGGAAGGAGGGAAGGTTGAAGACAGGAGTGCAGATAAATGTTGGGTTTTTAGTTTGTCAGAAGAAAAGGAGCACTTTCCTCTGATTTCCTCCGTGGCTTCAGTGATCCTCAAAAAAGCAAGATCACTGAAGCTGTGGGGGAAATTGTGTGAAGCCCCGGGTCAAAATGTGCCTTGTGGCAAATAGTGGGAAATTCAAGCAGGCAATTGGGGCAAACAGAGGAATGACGCTGGGGCAGCACTTGTGGGAAATCAGTCCCAGAGACAGCAATCCAGTGAAGTGTTCTTAGTACTGCAGCATGAGACTTATTTTCTCACCCTGGATAAGACACTATTTAATATATTTTATTGTTAACAGTTTTGTTCAAAACTCACCCTGCTCCTGGTTCTCCCTTTCAATAAAAGTTGTGTTTATGTGAAATTCAAGTTTTGAAAGGAGCATCCACAATCATGTGACCACTGCCCTCACCCTTTTAATGCTGAAAGGGTTACACTTGTGTAACATGCAGTGCTCCTAATGACTCACCTCTATTAAGGTTAGAGACAAGACACTGCATTAGGAATCTGGACATGTAGTCTTGAGATCAAAAAATAATGGCATTCTGGAGGCTTCCAGATTCTTCTATGAACATTCAGAATGTATGTTTTCAACTCTCTGTTCCACTTGCATCACAAAATCAAACAAGCAGCTGAATCAGGACCCCACGCAACCACTATTAGCCTTCTAAAATTGCTGGGAAATCCTGATTATGGAATTGCCTCCAACACACTGATATAGACTGTCAGTATCAAAGAATACAGTGAGGTGGTACAGTAGAAGCTGCACTGAAGGTAGATGGATCACTTTTGAGAAACTAAATTGCATCTCGTCATAACAGGAGATAAGGAGAAGTAGCCCATTTATTCATTGCTGCTAAATAACACCAGACATTATGTCTTTCCTGCTAATTTTTTATTGTCCATTTCATAGTAGCTGAGCTACTATGAGATTTGTCAAAAGTAAATTGGAAGTTCTAAATTATTAAACATGTGTTAAACTATCCATAAACAATTATTTTACTCGGCAAAACGAAATCGTCAGGCAACGTGAAAATGTTCAAGGTATTTTATTGTCCTTCTGCTTGCCTTCATGGGATAATAAATGAGAATGGCTTTCTTCTAACACCCATTTGTGTGAGCTGGATATCTCTGCCCTTAGATGAGTTTAGAGGGAAAAATATGGAAACTTTTAGTTCAAGAAATGAGCCATTTATTTGCTGGAAATGACTATCTAGTAGGTGGGATTTGAAAGAATACCCTCTGTCCCTGAGGCATTTGAAAATATATGTTTAAATGTCCCTGGCAATGCAATCTCAAATTATACACAGTATTTGAAATGAAATGCCAACTCAATTTGTTTTACGTAAATCCCCAAAGTACCAAAATAAACATATGAATAGTGGTTGAAGAATGAAATAGCATTTTCTGGAATATTACAAAATGCCCCTCTGAAGTATTATTTGGACAAAGTATAGTTTGAACTTGCTTTTCACCATTAAGCTTTGCTTTCTGCAATGGATCAATTTTACTTCATTTTTCATGATTTCCAGTAGGGTTGTCAACTCCAGGTTGGAAAATTCTTGGAGGCTTGGGGTGGAGCCTAGGGAACGGGAGGGTTGTGGAGGGTGAAGACAACAGTGAAGAATACTGTCATAGAGTCTACTTTCAAAAGCTACCATTTTCTCCAGGAGAAGTGATCTTTGTAGTCTGGATATGAGTTGTAATTCCAGGAGATCTCCAGGCCCTAACTGTAGGTTGGCAGCATCCCTGGTTCCCAAACACACACACTGAGAGAGAGAGAGAGACTATCTGATACCAGTCAGCATATGTAGATCATGAGGTGGAGCTTGCTGCCAGGATTCCACTCCTCATTGTGTCTGGACATTGATGAGACTAGTAAGCATAAGATTCTCAAGCAGAAGAACCAGCTAGAATCTCTTGCTGTGCTAATGGTTCAAAATTCTGCCAGACTGGAGACATGAAAGGTAATAAAGTGGAAGAGAAAGAGACCATGATCATCTAAAAGCTCAACTGGATCTATGTGGAGTACAACATGTTGGCCATTAACTGCTAAGGCAGGTGTGTATGTTCTTCTCACATGCACATCCACTCTTCCCTGTTGCTTCACCTCCAAACTACTCATGATCAATTTTTTAACAGATCTGGGAAGAAGCAGAACTAGTGGATTTGCATTTGAGCAGCATGTACGGCATTCCATGACAGGTAAAGTCTGGTGAGCTATGGCCCACGTGTGCTCCCTTCGGCTGTGATCTCATTGGTATGGGTTCTTGTCTATATTTGTTTGTTACTCAGTTACAGTAACCTGTATTGAAATCGATGATGCTATTTTCTTGGACATAATTTTCTGCACCGATTCGGTTTAACTGTTCATAGAATCCCCTGCTTACACTATTTCTTCTCTTTTCCATGGAACCAGCAATCAGGAGACAGATTTTTTAAAATCAGCCCCATGCACATCTGGTTACACTGCTCATTCACGGTCCATTGCCATGTGGGAATGCATCATGGAAAGAAAGCAGCTGTCATGTGTGGCTTGGGAACTGCATCTGAAGGGCAGGTGAATGTACAGAGTGGTACTCAACATCCATCTATCCTTGTCAGAATTAAGTTGGTTTGACATTATACAGTCAAATAATTACAATAAATATCTCACTACAACACAACTGCACCTGAGAACATTTTAAACTGATGCAATTTTTGCACAAATAGCTGTTTATCGGCCAGGATATTAATGGCATTATTAAACATTTATGCAAATGAAATCAGAATGAACATTCACGTGGCTTAGACATTGTGTTTTACTTGCTGTTAAACCATCAACAAATACAGATGGAGGAAGGTTAGCATGCCATTCATTGCTAGCACTTATTTGGACAGATGGCCAGCTAACACAGTCATGGAACCTTCTTGGTTTTTCTCCTAATGTTAATTAAATGAACTGTGATGGCTCTACCAATATGTCTGGTATTTTTAAAGAAGAAAAATCTGTGCTGGGGTAGAATCAGGTAATTATGCCTGTATCTTCCTTATCTTAATTTGTTAGCTTCCCCACTTTTTGCTCCTTTGCTCTTATAATCTCACGCCTCAGCTAAGTGGTAAACTTATACAGATGGTCCCTGGGTCAATCACTAGCATCTCCAGTTAGAGGATCTTACATAGCAGATGTTGGGAATGTCTTGAGAATCTGCATTGGTTCTCTCTTTCAAAAATATATTGGTTAAAAGTCCATAACATCCCTGTCTTACCTTTGAATACTCATTTTTGAGGCAGGTGTGATAGCACTGTAACTAAGGAACCTCAGTAACTCAGGACTATTTCACACATGCATGGTCATCACTTGATGGCTTGAAACATTAACATCATTTGCTTATGTGAACTGGTCAATGTAAATCTAATCTCACATTCAGAACTTTCATTTAGCTCACATCATGGCAGATGCAGTTCCTTTCAATGGAGTCAGCTCGTGCATTCATCTGCCAGTCCCAAAGGGCCAGTTCACACATGTATTATCATCCCTTTGTAAATGCAGTATTCAGTCATGATGTGTGCATGGATCCACATGCACTCCTTTGGCCAAATCACAGTTTGATCAGCAACTGCAAGGAGCACCCAACAGAACTACAAACATATGATCTTTTTTTTTTCAGTATTTGAAATTATTTTGAATTTCATTCTAAAAGTTTTGTACACATACATTCTCACACTGCTTTACTGTGGCTGTTCAGGTCTGCTGCCCCATCCAACGCAAGTGAAAAAATAACAATATAGTCATCAAGAGCTGGTTCACACAAGCAAGGCCAAAACCTCCAAAATGCAATATCAGCTATGACTTCCATGTGTAAAGTGCACAGCATTTTTCATTTTGTTTCCCATAACTTCCAGCACAATATTTGTAATAGCATTGATTTACACACTCAGTTGCCATTCAGTGCTGAGTAGCCATGACATGAAATGCAGCATGCGTGAGCCAGGCCTCTGAAAGTAGAAATTTTAATGATTTATATGCACTCTGGTTTCAGATGACTGTTATGGATAAAGTCAAAATGCATTGACCATTGTCACCAGTTTGTTATCCCATGTTCTCTACAATCTACTGGATTCATATTTGTTTTCCTCCTGTAAGTATGCCGACCCACTGTTGGAGGGGTCTTTTCTTTTTCTTTTTAATAACTTTTTTATTAATTTTCTACAAACTATAAAAAATTATCCCTACACTTACAAAACTATCCCTAATTAAAGCAAATAATATAAATTGTTTTTAAAATATATATGAATGAAATTCCCCATATAGCAAAATACAAAATACTGAAATAAGTTTCAAATGATACTGGCTATGCATATGTATATTCAAGCATGTGGCAAAATAAATTTCTTAAACTTTCAAGTTGTATACAAAGCTATTTTCCCCTCCTCCCTCTTCTTTTTGGTTTAGCAGGTTCCCTTTGGACTGTCAGTTGCTTAGGGGCAGCTGCCCCCTTTGCTGAGTCGGAGTCCTATGAAGAGCTACTCAATGAGCTTTCAGAACTTTCCAAGTCATGTATGATGCCTTCTTCATCTTCTTATTCCTCTGCTGTCTTCTTTTCTTTTGTTAATCTTTTTTTTTTGATCAAATGTTTTTATTAATTTTTTTAACAAGTAAACAGATATTTTTTAAACATCTTACAGAGTTGAATTTTGTACTTTGTTATAATACAACCATATTTTTAAGATAAAACAAAAGTGAAACACCACTAGTGCAGTACAACATAAACAGTAACTTGTAAATATATTATAATGAACATTTAAGCAATATTTAAAAGATACTTATTGTTCATGGCCCTTTTGGGAGTGGAATGTATGTGTGTTGTGTGTGACATGGGCTTAATGATGAGTGTTAGCATTGTAATAGTACTTGATAAATGTCATTCTGTGGTTGAATGTCTGATGCTGATATAAATTCCATGAATGGTAGCCATTTTTCATTAAAGTTAGCAGTTTTAGGATAAAGATCTGATTGTTTGATTCGGTCTGTTATCTTTTCCATTATTAAGTGATCCCATACTTTGTTGATCCAGCATGTGAGAGTAGGGGCTTTATTTGCTTTCCATCTAGATGCAATAGATGTTTTTGCTGCTACTAGTAAACTTGTGATGAGTTCTCGATGAGTTGTGGGTATGTCTTTCGTCTCCCAGACGTCTAGAAATATTAGGATAGGGTTAAAGGGGATATTATATCCCGTTATAAGTTTTATTTGTGAGAGTACTTCTTGCCAGAATTCCTTTATATGTGTGCATTTCCACCAGCAGTAAGCAAATGTTCCAACTTCTCCGCACTTCTTCCAACATAGTGGTGAATGAGATGAGGTTATCTTTGATAGACACTCAGGTGTCAGATACCATCTTGAGATGATTCGATGTGTTTGTAATCTAGTTGATATTACTTGAGAGGTCATTAGTTTTGATGTCCAAATTTTTGACCACAATTGTGTTGTTATTTCAGTTTCACAGTCTCTTTGCCATTGGAGTTGATACCTTAATGGTTTGTCTCCTTGTAGACCTATCAGAATACCATAGGTAGTCGAGATTAATCCTTTTGAGTTGCAGTTTTTTTGGGTTGATTAGTTTTTCAAAAGGAGTGAGCTGATCTTTAAGGATATATTGTATGTTGCAGATCCAGAAAAGTCTCTGCACTTTTGGGAGAAGTGATCTTTTCTTTTTTCTCCTTATAGTTGAATAACAAACCCTCCGGAAAAATCCATCTATAAGGGGTGGAGTTCTTTTGCAGGAATTTTGTCAAGTTTTTATATTGCTTCCTTCTTTTTCTTATCTCAAATGGAATGTCATTCAAGACTCTGATTTCCACATCTTTGATTTTTAAGATTGTCCCGCTAGTGACCTTGAGCACCACGTCTCTTGTTGTTCTCTTAGAGAATTTCACCACAATTTCTCCAGGTAGGTTTTTTACAAAATCAGGATATGTCCTGTAGACAATATCCATTTTGCTTTGCAAATAATCTGCATGTAAACCTGTTTTTGGAGCCAAAGCTTCACTTAAGATTTCTTTCAAATTCTCCGGCTTTTGTTCTGGGACACTTTGAAATCATAGAACATAAAACACTTTTTCCATTTGCAGCCTCAAAAGTTGGTCTCTATCAGTTACTCTTTCTTTCTCCACCACTTGTAGTCTTTGGTTCAATATTTTTTGTTTTAGTTTCAGCTGATTTTGCTGATTTAACCACCTCTTCTATTTTAGCATTAGATTCTTTAATCTCTTTCTGGAGTGCATCAATACTTTGTTCATTGTAGTCATCTGATCCAGTAGAGGGCGCAATGCTACTGCCAACTTGTTTGGAAAGTCTATGGCAGCTTCCTGTTTAGGAACAGGAAGAGAAGGAGCTGTAGCTTTTGGAGAGGGTTTCCCTCTGGGCACCATTTTTTTCTCCTCTGCCAGCCATTGCTTACTTCTCGGATGAGTTAAAGTACCATGGAAAGTGGTTTTTTTAAACTTTAACCCCCCCCCCCCGCTGTTTTAAGAAGGATTCCACACTACTTGAACCCCATACACAGCACCAGTGTCCCAGCCCTCTGTTTTTCAGCCTTTTTTTGAAAAAAGGAGCGGGGGCAAAAACTTCCCCTCCCCCTTCACCACTTTGTTTCAGGGCTACAGGATGCCTGTTAGTCCTATTGAGTGGACCCGCTGACTCACATTTTGTTCAAGGCTGCACTGCAGGTAGGGGTATTTTCATTTCTTCACTGCATTCTTTGCTCACCAAGCCAGTGTGCCACTTTAGGTGCCAGAGGCTCCGCAGCAATGGGTCCGGGGTGAAGAGGTGCCTCAATCCTTTGGCCATAGCCTTGGGAGAGGTGCCTCTCATGCCCCAGGCTGGGAGCCCCCTACAAAGGATCTGTAGGGGACCAGAATCTGGCCAGTACCCCTCCCATTCACCAAGGTTGCAGGCTGCTCCATGCAGAGCTCCACTGGAGTGCACCCACCATTAAGCCACCAAAACTGGAAGATCATAGAAGGGATCTTTTCAGCCATCAGTGGACCCCACAAGGGTGCCCCAGGAATCCATACTCCAGGCAACTTGACATAAGTGAACATAAAGATGGAGGCTAGGACTGGCAGGCCAATATTATACCTAGAATATGACCCTGGAAAAAAAACATAAGAGAAAGCTGCGACTACCCACCGCCAACATCTGCATTCTCCAGACAATGGATCTGCCTGCCCCAGGGTAACCTCTTTTCAGTCTCCACCACTAATCCTATCTGATCTCATCTTCCCTTCTCACATTTCCTTAACAATGACAAGTCTTGCCTCTTACCCCTTTCCACACCCCAAAAACAGGTGGTTCATCAAGCAGTGTTGTTTCCTTTTGATTAGTTCAAATGGACAATCACTTAACCTTTTACCACTAGAGATGCAAACAGGAACCAAACCTGAACTTCTACTTTGCAAGTAGAAGAAACCTCCAGTTCCATTTGTCCAGTCCTGGGAACTCATCACCACATTCTCAAAGTGACATAGTTTTACCACTGATAAATCCCATCAAGATATATCTAGTCTTTTGTCTTTTACCTGGGAACCCCTGGACACTCCCAGCCCATCCTCCAGAACCTGGCTCATCTCATCAACACTATTGTGAATCCAGACTCTGCCCTTCTGTAACCTCATTGGTCACACCTAGGTTTTACTCCTCCTGGTGTCACACCCTCTGGGATGCCTTATTGGTTCTGGTAATCTTTTGTCTTCACCTGAGACAAGCCCTTCAAGACCTCCCATTGGTCTGCATTGTTTTCCCATGTCTATAGCCACCAAAGCACATAGCCTCAAGGGTGTGTCACTCTGAGGCAGCCTATAGTACCAATGTACCCCCAAACCACACACTTTGGGTCCCCTCCCCTTTTAGCAATGGACCCCTTCACCCTGATCTCCCTCATCCTCCCTATTTCTGCTAACTTCTTGTTTCTTCTTGTATGCTTGCAATCCTTGATTTGAGTGTAAATACCTAAATTATTACTTTTCTTAATAAAACCCAGTTCTCAAGTCTCAATTTGGACTGGTTATTGACTCAGCCAGGGGTTTTAATGGGACTATCTCTGTAAACCTTTGTAGCTGTAAACATTGATCCTCGCTTTACCCCAGCCTCTTGCTAGTTCTGCCTTTATAGCTAATTTCCCCAAACAACCCAAAGGCCAGATATTATTTAATAAAGCTGATAGGGGTAACAGTCCCTGAGCTTTTGCAGTGGGATAAACCCAAAATTTAAATACATTTTTGTTTCTTTCTTTTTAATTAAGAAATCTGATGTAAATCATGGACAGTATCTTTCTTTGCTTTATTTCCTGTGGTTACCCAACTGCATATGTACAACCAGGCAACTCTTCTGTGCCTACATCACATCTGAGGTAATCTCAGATACTTTAGACAGATAGAAAGATTACATAGACATAAAGAAGTTGGTTACATTAGCTTGTCCTTCACAAGGCACATGTTTATTGATCTGGAAAAGTCTTAAATCAACAGGAGTGGACAAACGTTATTTGCTTATTTCTAAGAAGACACTATAAATAATGGAGATTAAAAAAACAAAACACCATGCATTACAGAGGCCTATATATTAAAACATAGGTTATCCTAGACATAGAGAACTTGACATAAGCAATTACTATGACTGCCTTCCTTTATTTAAAAAAACTATTGAAAACTCATATTTTTCTGCAGAAGAATTTAGTAAATAAGGGGTTTGGAAACCCGAACCATTTACCCCCACCCCCAATTTCTGATGGCTTATCTTTGTCTATCTTTTTCAAATCCTTCCCTCAGTTGCTTCAAATTATCAGGTTGAGGGCAAAGGGAAGATGCAGCCAAAGCTAAAACTGAGGGCTCTTGTTAATGGTTCGACATTGTTGATTTGAACTCTGGGAAGTGTCGCTGGAGGCTATGAGCATGCTTTGTTTTTATTTATTTTGTTTACTTTCTTTCATTGAGCTGGAAAGTGCTTTTGCCAGGTGTCTTGGCAGCAGTTTCTCTTCTTTGGTTTTTCCTCTGTCCCACTACCCTCCCCTTTGTTTTGGAAAGTGTGGCTAAAGAGCCAAGAGAGAAACTGACGAGACACTTGGTGGAGAAACTCTCCCAGGCTTGATCTTCCTGAGCTTTGAAAAATTCCCCAAAAGGCTTGCAAAGGCCTTTTCCCAAGACTAGATGGATGGACTTTGTCCATTTCTGTTTTTACTCTTTTTTGCCCTTCGTGGTCTTGCTTTCCCTGATTGTAACTTAGCATGTTGTTCTTCTCCGTTCTTGATTTCTTTTCCTTGTGTGTTGTGTGCCTGTAAGTCTGAGAACAGAGTCATGTCTCTTTTAATTTTATATGGCTCTATATAGACAGTGTAACTAAGACCTATAGACACTATTGAACATGCTTCAAATTATTTTTGCACCTATGACTCTGAAGATCGCCACATAAAGTTGGGGGGAAAGTAGGTACAACAAACTTTGTGTTATAGTTACACATTTGTTTTCAACAGAACACAGGATTAGATAAGATCATTACCCAGTTATGGGTTAAAGACAGCAGAATGTTCAAAAGCTGAAGTTCCAGCAAGTTAGGTGCATCGTTACTCAAAGTGTAGGAGCTGATCCATAGGAAGGTCAACATAGATGCAGAGTCAGTTGGAGGATACTACAGATTAATGTCAGTTCTGGTACTGGAGACTCCCAGACTGATTCTCCTGGAAGAGTTCAACACACAAGCTGAAGGGACCATGTCTGAGCCAGCTCAAGTTTCCATAGGCTCACTGGCCACTGTGTATCTAACTCAGGGTGTGAAGGGCCCTACACATAACAAAGGCTGTACCCTAGACTCAATTTTTTGCATAGCGTCTTTGGAGAAGGGTCTGGTTAAGGGGTTAGAAGGTTGGCCTGAAGTGTGGTCTGACCATTGCCTACTCAGGACACAGTTGTCCTGACCTGGATAGCCCAGGCAAGCTTGATCTCATCAGATCTTGGAAGCTAAGCAGGGACGACCCTGGCAAGTATTTGGATGGGAGACCTCCAAAGAATACCAGGATTGGGAGGCAGAGGCACTTCTCTGAATGTCCTCCATGCCCCAGTAGGAGTCACCAGAGGACACCATGACTTCCAGGCATGTGCATGCATGTGCACACACACACACACAAATGCAAAAAAAGGGGTGGGGGAGACACAGTTGAATGTATCACCAATGCTCTGAAAAAGGGAGGGGCTGGTAAAATTGATTCACCCATGGCAACTAACAGATCCAACTGGTTTCCAGAATAAACTAGGGGATTTCGGATTCCAACCAACAGATCTTCTGAGGCTGCAGTGAGAGCATGGAACAAGTTGTTCCTGGAAGCTATTGACATGGTCGCTCCCTTTGTCCACTACAACCTTCTATGTGGAATCCAGCCCCTTGGTTTACTACTGAGTTGTGAAGAGGGTCCTTGAATGACATCACTGGAAAACTCAAAATGGATCTCATTGGCTGTGATCACACACACTAAATAATCCCCTTTCAATCCCCTTTCAATACACTTTCCAACAGGATTTTACTGTGTGAACTGGCAAAATTCAGTTGGAAAGTGCTTTGAAAGTGGATTGTTTAGGGTGTGTGATTGCAGCCATAGAGTGTCCTACAGAGCTATTGGAAGATCTGTGAGACAGCAGTGAAAGCTACAAAGAAATCTTACTTAGCTGGTATCATTGCATCAATTAATTCATGCCCAAATCAACTTTTCAAAGTAGCTCAGTACTTAGTGACCTCAAAATCAGAACCTTTTAATTCACGTGATCTGACAATCAGTTGTGGTACCTCCACAAATTTATTTGCTGACAGAATCTCTCAAATACATTCTGATTTGGATGCTGGTTGTAATACAGTGGCAACACTTGAAAACTATATGAACTGGTCTATTTATGGATCATTATGATCCATTAACCACAGTGGATGACTATAGAATCTTAGGATCTGTGAAGAATACCACATACACTGGTACCACTTATACCCTTCTTGGTATTGAAAGCATGTAAGGACTGTATCAGTGAAGCCCTGAAAAACATCATAAATCAATCACTGAACCAGGGATTTTTCCCTAGGTCATTAAAACAGGCACTAAGTTGTCCTTTTCTGAAACAATCGGCACTACAGAACAATGATGTGGCCAGTTATCACCTGGTCTCCAGCTTCCTGGGTAAGTTGATTGAGAAAGCAATAGCTGAGCAACTCCAGGCTTTCCAAAATAACTTATCTGCCCTTGACCCTTTAGTCTGGCTTCAGACCAGGGTATGAAATAAAGCTGGGGTTGATGGGTTTAGTTGATGAATTTTGGTTGAATGAATTCAAAGGCTGTGCCTCTTTGTTGCTCTTACTAGACCTATGAGCAGCCTTTGATACTGTGGACCGCACTATTTTATTGAGATGCTTAGAAGAAGCTGGGATTAAGGTTTAAATCATTCCTTAGAGGTAGGGTTTATAGGGTTGCTATTGGACACCACATATCACCACTGTGAAACTTGTTTTGCAGGATTCCACAAGGCTAAATCTTATCCCCCATGTTATTCAAACTCTGTGTAAATCCCGTATGAAAAATAATTCACAGTTTTAGAGTAGGCAGGTAACAATATGCTGATGACACCCAGTTCTATGTCCCTTTATCCAGATCACCTGGTAAAATCACCTATAGAGATCATGAACCAGTGCTTTCCTGCTGTGGTTAGGTGGCTAAGGGTGAACAAGGTGAAACTAAGTCCTGATAAGATGGAGGTAACATTGATTAGGAAGGCTGAGGTCTTGAAGGACATCATGGTCCTCCCTTTTGATACGGTATCTGATTCAGTTAAGAGCCTAGAGGTTATACAGGACCCAGAATCACTACTGGAGAAGCAAGCCAAGGCAGCTGGAACCCAGCTGACCTAGGTCCTAGTCTGACTCTCAAACCATTATACCATGCCAGCTCTGAACTATGAAATCGATCCAAGGGGAGGCTGAAGCAAAGAAGAAAGCTCAGAATGGGCAAATATAAGAGGAACAAGCAGGAAAAGAGGCAGAGGTATCTGGAATACGAGTAGGATGGCCTACTCCTGGTTGGGAAATTCCTAGAGATTTAAGGGCAGAGCCTGGGGAAGGTAGATCCTGGGGAGGGGAAGGAGCTCAATAGAGATGTGATGTCTCTGAAGCTTCCTGTAGTCTGGACTTCAGTTGCAATTTTGGGAGAACTTGAGGCTCCACCTGGATGGAGTAATAAGAAATAGCAAGGCAAGAGTTTTACAAGGCAGTGCTCCTGGCCTGGTCTGGCAGTATTCATAGGTAGTTCAGGTCAGTAGAAACCAGTAAGTGGCCTGCAAAGGGGGATGAGGGATGTGTGGAGCTATGTTGTGGAAGTAATTTTGTACCTTTCTCCTTCATTCTGCAGCCTTAAGTGGTTTCCTGTAAATGTTCTAATGCCCAGAGCAAGAGACTTCTAGCTTAAATTTCAGCTGATCCTGAGAATAGCTTTCTGAGAACTCTCAAAAAAAGTTTGTCATGCTATCATCACACGTGGATGAAGTACCAAAGGTATATCTAGTGAACATTATACAACCAGTTGCTCACAAATGGGTGAAGACCATGGTACTTCTATATAGGAAATTAATTATTGCAAAAAGGTACGGATTGTTCTGGATAAAGATTGTAATGAGTGACTGAATACTTTCAAAAGTTATTTGTATCACTTTGACAAATACTAAAGCAGTTAAATTAGTTCTTGAGGAGATATGCTCAAGTGTTTTTTGTGATTGTCTTTCAGATGCCCCATAAAGTATCAATAACAGAAGTCAGAGAAAGTGATAAGCAGAAACACATGTTCCTGCTAAACTGTGGAAATAATTTTATCAGCAGTGAGACAATTTGGCCAAACCTCTTCTGTCTACTTTCAGAGGGATGAATGTGCCAACTGCATTATTCAGACAATGAAATTAATGCTCAGAGTGTTTGTAGCTTCTGGGTCAAGGTAATATGTTTTGTGTCTCCCATTTGTAATGTTTCCCCCTGTAGCATAAATGGTGCTAGTGTTGTGCGGAGAACATTCAAGCACTGTCTGACAGATTTGTAAAGAGACAGAGGCCGGCATGAGACCATTCTGAGAGCTGTTATTAAAGTTTATTTTAATGCAATATTTGAGTATTCAGAAGAAAGGCAAATGGAAGAAAGCCTGAATGTTCCTTTTTTTTTTTCCTTTTGATTGATTCCCTTCTTTTTGCTTTACAGCAACTTGATTATATTGATGTAAAGATCACAATGAACCAGATCCTATACCTTGTTCCACTGGCATGTTTCACCTGTTTCAGAGGAGGTCCTCTGCTGGAGAGCATGCAGGCTTCTGGTGCTAGGCACTTTTGCTCATGAAAACCCAGTGTTTTCAAGGATCCAAAACATGCTTAACATGTGAAGAACATGCTCCTCAGTGGAAGACTTCCTCCACAATGGATGCAGAAGAGCTCAAGTGGGTACAAGATACAGTATCAAAGCCAATAACTCTCAAGTCTACGTATTTGAGCAATATATTGTGTACCTTTAAACAAATGAAATCATTTCAAGAAAGACACTCCCCACCCACTGTGTTGTACTTCATTTGGTCCCTTGCCCTGAAAAGGAAGACAAAGGATGCAGTTTGATACAACTTCCATTAGATATAATACTCCCCAACCCCACACTGTGTTATTGATACACCTGTGTACAATGAAAAATTACTGCAAAATAGCAACTTTGATGTCATCATGTGTATGATTGTATCTACATTCTTTCTTTGGGGTGGGTTTTTTTGGGGGGGGATAAACTTATGCACTTCAGTATAATAGTAAAGTACCATACCAAGATGGATCTTGATATAACTGTTCATCAAGATCAGCTTTCTGCAGAATTTTATCAATGCACATCAATACCAATGAGAGCAGGGGAAAAATGAAACTGAACATGAAATAAATGAGCACTATGGGGAAAAAAACCCACACATGAAGCGTAGAACTTAAGTGAATTCCTAATGCATCAGTTTTCCTTCAGCAACAAGGCATCGTTATTTGAAAGTATCAGCTTTGGGGAGTAATTAATGAGAATAAGGTCAAATCTACATCTGACTTTCCCACTGAAATCATTCTAGTTTTTTTTTTTAAAGTCTATACCTGTTTCTAGTTTCAGACCATACTTGTTCTAGTTTAAAAATTACTATCTAAATTCGTTAATTGCCCTCCTGCGGTCAAGCTAGCATTATACTGCTTTAAACAGATCCTGTTGCTTCCTGCTTTTCAGACCCAGGGGAAAAAAAAACTTAGGCCCAATTTACACCTCTCCTCTGAAGTAGTTTGACTGCTATCTTTTCCTACGCTCATTTCACACTGGTTTCAAATTTCACTCTTTGGGTCTGAAGAGTACTAAGCAACAGGATTTGCAGCAGTATAATGCTAGCTTGACCGCAGGAGGGCAATTAACAAATATAAACAGTATTTTTTAATCTAGAACAAGTATGGTATGAAACTAGAAACAGGTATAGATGTGTGTTTAAAAAAAAACACAAAAAAACCCCTAGAATGATTCCAGCAGGAAAGTCAGATGTAGATTTGACCAAAGTGAAATTTGACACCAGTGTGAAATGAATGAATTTGTTTGTTTGTTTATTTATTTATTTTTCACATTTTTACCCTGCCCTCCCCGTAATTGGGCTCAGGGCGGCTTACATAGTGGCACAAGGCCAAGATAAAATACAATTAAAACAGTTAAAATGTTAAAATTAACACTAAAATGCTCGCAATAAATGCTGAAAATCAGCTTATGTTCAGAATGACATCGTGCTATGTCTCTTGTTACTAGTGTGAGTTTCCTCGGGCTGGCCCTCATCTCCGAAGGTAATGGAGATGGCAGGTGGTAAATGAATGGTGGTGGCTTCCTAATCAAAGGGCTGGCGGAAGAGCTCCATCTTACAAGCCCTGATCTCCTCCGGGAGCTCATTTCACCAGATTGGAGCCGCCAGCGAGAAGGCTCTTGCCCTAGTACTAGTAAGCCTGGTCTCCCTTAACCCTGGGACTGAAAGTAGTTGCTGCGATCCCAACCGAAGTGCTCTCTGGGGTACATGCGAGGCAAGGTGGTCCCTTAGGTATATTGGACCCTGGCCATATAGGGCTTTAAAGGTAAGCACCAGCACCTTGAAGTGAATTCGGTATGCTATAGGCAGCCAGTGCAGCGCCGCCAGGACAGGTCGGATGTGATCCTGTTTAGGGAGATCCATCAGTAGCCTGGCCATGGCATTCTGCACCAGCTGCAGCTTCCGGATTCGCGACAAGGGCAGCCCCATGTAGAGAGCGTTACAGTACTCCAATCTCGAGGTGACCGTAGCATGGATCACCATGGCCAGGGCATCACGATCCAGGAAGGTAACTAGCTGCCGGGCCAGCCGCAGATGGTAAAATGCTGACTTAGCAGTGGCTGCTACCTGGGCCTCCATAGTTAAGGAGGGATCCAGGAGCACTTTCAGACTCCTAACCACCGACGTGGGAACCAACGGGATCCTGCCGAAGGTCAGGAGCTGGACCCCCTCCCCCAGACCACTCCAACCCAGGCACAGGACCTCCGTCTTCGCCGGGTTCAATTTCAGCCTGCTCAGTCTAAGCCAACCTGCCATGGCGTGTAGTGCCCGTTCAAGGTCTTCTGGGCAGGAGGTCGACCGGCCACCCAACATCAGATAGAGCTGAGTGTCATCAGCGTATTGGTGACATCCCAGCCCATACCTCCGGGCACTCTGGGCAAGGGGGCGCATGTAGATGTTAAACAACATAGGGGAGAGCACTGCCCCTTGAGGCACTCCACATTCAAGTGGATACCTCGCGGATTGCTGCTCTTCTAGCACCACCCTTTGTCTTCAACCTTGGAGAAAGGAAGTGAGCAATTGCAAGGCCCGCCCCTGTATCCCCACATTGGCAAGGCAGCGGGTCAGCAGCTGATGACTGACCATGTCGAACTCCACCGACAGGTCCAACAGCAGCAATGCCGCCACATCGCCCTGACCCAGATGCCTCCGGAGATCATCAGTAAGGGCGACCAATACAGTCTCCGTCCCATGACCTGGGCGAAAGCCAGACTGGAAGGGGTCTAAGACTGAAGCTTCATCCAGGCAGCTCTGGAACTGTGCCACCACCGCCCCCTCAATCAGTTTGCCCAAATATGGCAAATTGGACACCAGCCGGTAGTTGGCCAATTCGGCCAGATCCAGATTTGACTTTTTCAAGAGGGGGTGGACCATCGCTTCCTTGGGTGCCTTCGGGAACCGCCCTTCATCAAGGGACTTGTTGATAATCTCCTGGACAGCACCTTGAAACCCCTCGTGGCCTGCTTTAATAAGCCAGGAAGGGCACGGATCAAGGATGCATGTGGTTGGGCGTACAGTCGTGAGCAACCTGTTGACTTCCTCTAGGCTGAGCTGGCTGAACCCATCTAACCCCAGAAACAAAGACGCGCACAGGGCCTCGAGTTCACTTACTGTTTGTGGGGTATTGTGGGGTATAGGTCATGGTGGAGCATCAAGACCTTATCCGCGAAATAGCTCACAAATGCTTCACAGCCTATATCCAGTTCCCTAGCATTTGGTCTGAGGCAGAGCTGTTAAAGACCGAATTGTCCTAAATAATTGGGCTGGGTGTGAGCTCGCAGATGCAACTGAGGCCGCATAGAACTCTTTCTTTGCAGCCTTGGTTGCCATCTCATAGGATCTCATAAACACCCTATAAGATGTTCTTGAAGCTTTGTCCCGAGCTCGCCACCACCATCTCTCTAGCCGTCGTAACTCGTAAGCCGCAACTCCTGGGTATACCAGGGTGCATGCCTATTATGGGGGCACAGAGGGTGCTGGGGAGTGATCTCATCGATGGCTGTGGAGATCTGAGACTGCCAGTCCTCCACAAGCTCATCCAACGAGCTGCCAGGGAACATCGGATCCCGCAGAGTCATCTGGAGCCGCATAGGGTCCATTTGGCTCCATGGGTGAGCTAAAATAGGCTCGCTGCCTAAACAGGGTTGGGGTGGCACCTTCAGATGGGCCCCCAGGGCATAGTGGTCAGACCATGGTACTGCCGAGGCAGTAATCCGATCCACTGTAACCCCCGCCGCAAAGATCAAATCAAGCGTGTGCCCGGCCTGGTGTGTGGGGGCTGTGATAACTTGAGAGAGTCCTAGTGTTGCCATGGATGACACCAGATCCACCGCCTGAGTGGAAGCCACGTCATCAGCATGGACATTAAAGTCACCCAGGATTAGTAGCCTGGGATATTCCAATGCCCAGGGACAGCAGGCTGTTGGTTGGTGTGTTAGGCTGTCGGTACACCAACCAGATAGCCAAACTCTCTACAGCCTCTCACATCAGACCGACACACTCTAAGCCCACGATCTCCACTGACGGGAGCGCCCTGAAGGAGTAAGCCTCCCAAATGAAGATTGCCACTTCTCCCTGCCCCCTGGTCCATGATTGGTGGAGGACCGAGAATCCAGGGGGGAGGCAAGCTGAGAGAATGTAGGAATGTAGGAAATGAATGTAGGAAAAGACAGCAGTCAAACTACTTCAGAGAGGAGGTGTAGATTTGACCTAAATATGGAATTGCTCTGACTTAGAGAGCCCAGGGTAGCTTGATTTCAGCAGATCTCAGAAGCTAAGTGGGTTGAGCCCTGGTTAGTATTTGGATGGTAGACCTCCAGGAAATCTCAGAGTTGCTACACAGAGGCAGGCAATAACAAATAACCTCTAAAAATCTCTCAACTTGAAAACCCTATGGGGTCACCATAAATCAGTTGCAACTTGACAGCAAAAAAAAATCTGTAATCATCTCTACAGAAGATTAAGAAGCCCCATCATACTGTTGGCCCTTTGGATCCCAGCCAATTTTCCAGTTTTCTTCTTCCTTAGTGTAAGGAACAGGAGGAGGACCAGTAAAACTTTGGTCCCCACCTCCTCTCCTCTTGTTCTAACCACAAAACTCCCAGTCCTTCCTACAGTAAACTTCCCCTGACCAGGCCCCCCATTTGTGCTTTTCCTTCCCCTCTCATCTTGGCTGATTCATATTGTGGGTGAAAGGTGGGGTTGTTACCATTCATACTTTTGTTTTATGTTTTAGCAATGTGATTTTTCTAGTAAAAGGGGGGGGGACTCCCTATTCTCACTCCAGAGTTGTAAGCACTTATGGAAAAGGACTTATGAGAATCCCCACAAGAATATCTTTTTTAAAAGTGCAATTTAGTTTGCAATATTTAAAATCCCAATGTAGGTATTTTAATGAATACTCTGTGACTTGACTGCAATCTCTCTATTGAATAGGATGATGACTTGCCCCAGATTGTGGTCAATTCCTTATTGTAGAGACCCACATAGGAGCTATGTCTGCAAGTGCATTGAGCATGTGATCTGCCTTCCTCCTAGCCTTGGGCCAGTGGGATCCACTCATGAATTCCACAGGGACAATGGGCCTTGGCTATCGTCAGAATCATTATATGAAATGGCCATTATTAATCTTCTCTTGGCTGGATAAAATGTAAGGGAAGAAAGATAACAGTTAATGGCATTTTAGCTTCCTGGAGATTTTAAGGATATAAGAATAAAATGTAACCATTCTTCATATAAACCAGGGCTGTAAACTCACATCCCACCTACCCCAATATAGCATATGGATAAGTCTATTCTGAATCCAATTACTTGTAACTCTGCAGCTCATATCACTCTGGCTAGAATAAGGCAAACCAGAAAAATGTATTTTTGCAGTACTTTATAGTTTTGCTATTATAATCTTGCAGCAATGCCAGCATCTTGTGGATTGGTATTTACTAGCCTGAAATTGTGACCATTAAGCCTGATAATCTGTATATCCTTATCTGGAGAATATTTCCCATAGTATGTCTCTCTAAACCATTCCATGAAAAAATTTCATTAGAATAAAAAAATACAGATTTAAAACATTGTTTATTTTCCTAGCTTCTGTAATGAGACTGGAGCTAAAATGACTTGACTATATCTGTTCAGTGGTGTAGAAGAAAAATTGATTTCACAAGCTTTGCATACTGCATTGGCTGTTATTATTTTAAAACAAGTTTAATATTGATTTTAGATGGGACAGTACGTTTTACTCCCTTTATGAAACTAATAGTACCTAAACTGAAAAAAGAAAGCCAAGCAGTTAGTCCAGCTTTAATTTCCTTTTGCAAAATCTTTTAAAAGTGTTTGCAAACCTACTAGGAATTGAAAACTGGAAAATGACCCCCCCCCGGGGGGGGCATGCGAATGGATAGGAGGTAATGTAACCTAGTAAGAGTTCTGTGTTGTATGGCATATGGAAATTTTTTTTACAATCATCTATGAATTTTTAAAAGGGGTCAGTTGCACAATAATAAAAGTGTGTTTCCCATGAGCACCTCTTCTTAATAGGGTTCTAAAACTAGGCCTAGGGAATCTTTAGAAAAGCAGAAAAGAATGTATTTTTAAAGTTTCTGTAACAAAGTTTTAAGTCTAGCAATAAGGAGTTGTGAAAAACTAATGCAGGAATTTCAAATAACAACCTCCTCACCACGGTTCATAACTCCAAAGAGCCAGCAGGATTTTCCCATTGCTGGGTTTGATCCATAGCCTACCATAGGAATACAATGAGCCATGGATGGCAGCCATTAATCAAGGGTCATGGAATTTTTAAGAACTGATTCAGATTAAAAAATTGAACTATTCTTAAAAAAATTAAATTATGTCTCTAGTGATATGGACATTGAGAGTGAAAGGGCTTTTATGGCCTACTGTGGTAATCTAGGTAATATTTTACCTGTCAGGTTGGGGTGAAGGGAGAAAGTTCTAAGGAACTCCTCCTCCTCATTTGCAAAATATGATGCATTCCTAAATTGTTACCAGCCAGGACAATAGAAAAGGTGGAGGGACTGGCATTTTTCCTCTTTAATTCAAGCAGACGTCTCCTAGGATTGCCAGCTTCTATGTGGGGCCTAGAGTTCTTCTGGAATTATAACTGATCTCCAGACCACTGGGATCAGTTTTCCTGGAGAAAATGGAAGCTTTGGAGAGTAGACTCTGTGGCATCACATCCCTGCTGAGCTCCTCCCCCCCCCCCACAACCTCCCCCCTCCCCAGGATCTACCCCCAAATCCTGAGGAATTTCCCAACCTGGAGTTTGCAGCCCTCCTCCTAAGTGATGTCTGTGTGCATCCATAGGACCCTGGAAGTGGTTCTCCATGGTTCTGGTGGTGGTGGTGGGGAATAGAGGAAATAGATGTTTTTAACCCTTTATTGCCTTTTAAGGCAAAGGAATTTACTGTGCTATGCCTCTAAGAGTTTTGCAGAACTAGGCTTGCAACCAACTGTAACTTCCATTTTCCTTCCCAGTTTTTCTGTTTTTTGAAAATAACTTCATTAAGCATCTTTGCATCTTAGATGATTTTTTTTTTAATGTTGGTTCTGCCCTTTCACTCACTCCTGTGACCACTCTACCCTAACCTGGATGCAGGGTTGCCAGGTCTTACCTGTCTGCCAGTGAGGGGGCTCCAGGCTCCACTCCAGAATCTTTTGGAAATGACATCATTGTGTTGGGGATGTCGGGGGGGGGGGGGGGTTGACAGTCTAGTTTTTGCCCCCAAACTAGAGTGTAAACCCCTGATGTCCCCAACACAATGATGTTACTTCTGGCAACATCCCTTTTGGGGGTTGGGCTTCCCTCGCCGGCCAGAGGGCCAGTAGCAGTTTAGAGCCCCCAAAAGGAGGGGAACCTCTGGTGGGAACTGAAGGCTGGCAACCCTACCTGGATGGCCCAGGCTTGCCCTATCTTGTCAGATATCAGAAGCTAAGCAAGGTTGTCCCTGGCTATTATTTGGATAGGAGACCTCCAAGGAATGTGATGTGGAGATGTAACCTCAGCTTGTGGGTTCTGTGGGGCAGAACTTGGAATGAATCTTGCAATAATTTTAAGGGAATAAAACATTTTTACTTTTCACTTGACATCCTATCCCACCTGAATCTAGATTTTAGTAACAGTCCCAACAATTAACTTTTCTCTCCTTCACAGCTTGTCACCCCTGAAGTCCATCTCTTTCCTCTTGTTGGTGGCCCAAGAAGTCTCCAGCTGAACGCTCTGTGCTGTGTACCAGCTTCCAAGATGAAGGTCCCAAATGAACTCTCCATTAGATACCACCCTGAAATGACAATTCTAAAATTTCAATTTAGAACAAAAGTCTCCCTCCTTACCAGTTTCCATCCATAAATCATAGTTACCTTAAACAAGGTGTTAAGAGCCTAATATTAAGGTCCAAGCCCCCTAGCAGGGCAATCTTGCTTCCCTCCTTTGCTTTCCACTGTCTGCACCCTTCTGTATCTAGAGGCTCCACCCTTTCCTGGCTCATTCCTTTCCTAGCTAGGGGTTATAGAGGCAGGCAATAGTAAACTACCTCTGAACATCTCTTGCCTTGAGAACCCTACAAGATTGCTATGTGTCAGCTGTGCCTTGATGGCCCTTTCCACCACCACCATGACCATTCTGTCCCTAGGTACTTGGGCCCTCTTTGTTGGAGTGAACATCTCAGCATGCTTGGATGTTGGGGGTCGCTACATCACTCTAAGTGTGTATAGGTGTTATCTCCCTGAATGGGATTCCTTTCTTTGTCTTAACCTGGGAACTGCCCTCTGACCCCTCCTGTCTCACTTTGTCCTCTCTCACTTCACATGGCCGTCCATAGAGATACATGTCTCTGCAGGTCTCTCCTGTAGATATAATGCCCTCGTACTCCCACACACATGATGCCGGACAAGCTGGACATTTGTGATAGGGTGAGTACTCTTTAGATTAGACTTCTCTTTCTCCATTTGACTGCATCCTGAATGTGAATTGCATCTACTTGAATAAATAGATTCAGGTGGGTAGCCATGTTGGTCTGAAGCAGTAGAACAAAAGTTTGAATACAGTGGCACTTTTAAGACCTTGACTAAAACTTTGTTGGTGTCAAGGTGTCAAGACCTTGACTAAAACTTTGTTGGTGCTAGCCAAATATTTCCTGTTTCCTACACTCATGTTCTGTTGCATCATGTTCTGTTATCATCCCATCTTTCATTATTCCATTGGTTATGTCATGAATTCACATGTATTCATATATAGATCTGATGCTGCCTGCAACTTTGTTTTCTTCTGTTGCTTTTTATCATCTCTGCTGGGAACTGGGGGGGGTGGGAGGGAGTGGATGTGTATGCCTGTCTGCTTTGCTTGGTTAGTGTCAGCTTGTAACAGTTCTCATGCAGGGGCCTCTCGAGGGTGTTGAGAAACCCTTGGAAAGTATATGATCTCACCATTCTGTGTGACCTTGTAGTCTGGGAAGCTTCTAGATAATATAACCATTAGCTTGCAGGTGGGGGGGGTAGTCACAAGGGCAGGGGCAGATGTGTGGTGGGCTAAATGGGAGCAGTGATTGGTCACTTGGCATATGTGGAATTTTTGCTTTCCGTATATTGGCGGAACTGCTGACTGGGCCTCATTTCCAACACAGAAGCTGTTTATGCTTGGAATCTCTCTACCTCTTAATAAACAAATCTTGCTGCTACAAGAGTGTTTGTAAGAGTAATTGCATCCAGGACTTGACAGTTGGTCTTAAAGGTGCCACTGGACTCCAACTTTGTTCTACTTGAATAAATGTGAGTTTACCTTTTTTGCAATATACTTCTTGGGAGATTTATTTACTGCACTCGGTATCATGCTTCTATGATTTGGCAAACTCTGCTATATTAATCAAATATCCCAATACCCTTAACCCTACTAGTTCAACCCCATAGTCAAGCTCTGCCCCATGCCTCTGTTGAGCCTTTAGGAACTGGCAACCTTAGTCAAAACTGCAGGACCATGAGAAGAGAGATTTGGCAACACTTACATTCTGTCTTAACAGATTTTTTTTGGTTAGTGCATAGGGATGACTGATTGCCAGAAGCCAACTTTTAATTTCTGTTTTATTATTTATTCATTCACAGATTCTGCTGAAATTACAGAAGTTCTTTTCATTTGTCTTGTCTGCAGAGAAAGTTCATTTTCATGACACAGCACAGTATAATTTTGCTGTTTATTCACTTGACTAAAATACTGATCATAGAGATTAGTCATAATGAAGATGATGAATAAATGAAAGGCCTAAGTAACTATATATTGGAAATGCATGAATCTCATATTATGCAACATTCTATTAATCAGTCAAATTAGCTAAGATTAAATTTCAAATTGGGTTTAAACAGGGCAAAGTCAATTCTTACAGAACGTAGCTTATACAAATGTGTATCTTCTGAGCACTGAAAAAAATCCTCATGGCATTTCTTCCATTTAAAAAATTTATGGGCACTACTTTTTTGATTGCTTAAAATTAACCCACATGGTACACCTCACTGAGCCAGTGAGAAGTTCCACAGCATTAAAAGTCTGTCTTGTAGATGAAGTCATTAATTGGTGTATTTTTATAGGCTCACTGATTTTCAGTTCCAGTGCCTACACTGGAGCTCCCTTGATTTATATTCAATTTAAAAATGTAATATTTCATGCACAATGCCTCAATTACATCAAGACTAATATAAGAACCAGCTTGAGCATAGAACTATCAATAAGACAATAACAAACTTATTGGGACTGGTTTGAATATTGAAGATTGAGATAAATAACATTTCAAAATATAGGGAAGAACACATTTATGTCACTTCAGTTCCATACAGTACAACCACTTGCAGAATAATTTGTTTCTTTTAATCTTACTGTAGTTCAAAGTTTCCCACTCAGGATCACATGGTGAATTCTGATCCCCCCCCCCCCACCAGAAATGTCTTATTGCTTAATGGTAGATGTTCTCTCGCAATCCATTTTCAGAATGGAGAATGTTGGTCAGGTTCTAAGTACTGGGTTCTATCTAATCTGTGGAAATCTGAGGTAGCATTTATGTGTTCAGTAGAGGTATGGTATTACCTCATCAAATGTATCAGCATTTTTAGTTACCTCGTCTGGCTGTTGGTCTTTATGCTACATCACAGGCTGTTTTTGAGAATCCTCCAACATTTAGGGAAGATTTTCAGGGGGACAGTTCTTACAGAGGAGAGAGACAATCTGAGAAAGTAGCAGGCATATTTGGAAGCACATAGCAGTTACACATGCAGCCTTTTTATAATTCATACTGTCTATAAAAACAATAATGGAAATAATCAGCTTTCCAAATTGCATAACAAAAGACCAATACCGTAGGTGTCCAGTAACATTAGAATTGTGCCCCCTAACATTTCACCTTCAGATTGCAAGTAGTTTTTTTTTTCTTTTAAACAGATCAGTTGACTCATCAGGTACAAAGAACAACAATAATTGTATGGGAGTTCACATTATGGACGTTAGCAATAAATGGTAAGGGAAAACAACTTTTTCATATTATCTGCTGTAGTGCAGATAGGAAATGAGGACAAGGATCAACATGTGGTAGTGTTTATTTATTTATTTAGATTTCTATCCTGCCCTCCCCACAGGTGGGCTCAAGGCGGGTAACAACAATATAAAACAGAACACTGTTAAAACCAAATTAAAACAACAGTATAAAATGCCATACTCCTGTTACCATATCAGCTCTGATAGAACCATATCAACAGTGGTGGAAGATTTTAAGATGTTAAAGTCCGGGCTGCTGGTGGAGTTGGCCCACCACCTCAACCAAAAACCTGGCAGAAGAGTGCCACCTTACAGGCCCTGTGGAATTGTAGTAAATCCTGCAGGGCCCTGATCTCACTTGGGAGCTCGTACCACCAGGTAGGGGTCAGGACCAAAAGGGCCCTAGCCCTGGTTAAGGCAAGTCAGATGTCCCTGGGGCTTGGGGACTACCAAAAGATGCTGATTAGTTGACCTTAGTGCTCTATAGGGCTTATATGGGGAGAGGCAGTCTTTAAAGTATTCTCATGAATAACATAGAAATCATGCATGTTGATTAAACATTTGGGGTGGGCCTATGGTTATGGGATGGAGCTTCTGCAAACAGAAGGTCCCAGACTCAATCCACAGCATCTCCAGTTAACAAGATCACATAACAAGTGATGTAAAAGACTTTGTGAGACTTTGATATGAGACTTCAGAGAGTGGACATGGTAGTAAATAAGTACAAGGATCATTCTGTAGTAGTGTTTGGAGACTTGGTTTAATTCTGTAAAAGACAGCTTCATGTGTTCAATACTGGCTTGTTCAAAACCAGTCTGTATGACTGCTTTTTTTTGTGGTTCTTTGTGAATGCAGCCAAAGTATATCCTTCTTTCAGTATGTGCTGAAGTACTAACTTGAATACTGTCTCATGCATCTATATTAGTAACGGAACTAAATTTCAGAACTAGGGGTTTCTAATGGTGAGCTCAGCTAATTACAAGCCAAACGTAAATTCCAGTGATGTCCAAATACAGGCCATTTCCTCATGGGTTGTGTCACCCAGGTTTGATCCTGTTGGGAAGCCTCCCCCCCCCCCACTTCCCCACAGCACTGTGTTGCATTTTGTGCTTCTTCCAGGGTCCCCCCGACATTTCTCCAGTCTCTTCCAAACCGGCTTTACTGTGGCCCTGTTCAAACTGCCTTTATATTTCATTTTAGTAACTGATTGTTAATGGATTTTTTCCTGTCATTTCAGACACACCCATTTTAGTAACCGGCTGCTAGCAGAATTTATTTACTTGTTCATACAAACCCGCTTGCATCAGGTTAACAAAGTGTGGTTGAGCTGCTTTTGAGGGAAACTACATTCTTTCATTTTCTACCCCTTTGTTGCACTTTTGAATCACAGTGGTGTTTAAAACGTCCATAGCACTTCCTACAATGCCACTTTCCCCTGCCTTTTTTTTATCACGCAGTCTTTCTTTTAACTTTTTTTTTAACATTCTACAGTGAGCGCTATAGCACTAAACCTATATAGCACTTCAGTGTTATAGCAGTACCACTGAAATGCCTTGACTCCATCAAGCTTTCATTTTAAAGAGTTAAAGTGATATCATTGCCATGATATAAGAGGAAAGGCACATCTCCATCATGAAGATGCTAGAGACTTACTTTTTTACAAAGTGGAAGCTATGAATTCAGAGAATGACATAGATACATTGACACACTGTTATATTAATGATATTCTATGGCTCTTTAAAAAAAAAAAGCCTGGGTGGCCCAAAGGAAGAGGAATAGTTGCTGCCAGGATATTGAGGCAGGGAAACATTAGGGAAACCTTCTACATGGAAGTCATGTTGCCACTCTTTATTTATTATATATTTATTTGTTTGACTTGTATCCCACCCTACCCGCCGAGGCAGGCTCAGGTTGGCTTACAGGATATGTGTGTGTGTGTGTGTGTGTATATACACATCAAAATATGTTAAAAACATAAAATTTACATAAAATCACAGCATATAAAATCATAAGTGCTAGTAAACATGGTGGGTGATGGCAATATTCTTTCAGAATCCAAATGGACCTGTACCCCCATAGTCTGGGTTCTAGCCAGGCTATTAGCTGGTACTGATGATGATGGGGCCAAGGCAATAAATTAGGAGGCAGCCCCTAGTTGAAAGCCTGGTGGAAGAGCTTTGTTTTACAAGCCCTGAGGAACTGTAAAAGGTCCCGCAGGGCCCTGATGTCATCCAGGAGCTCATTCCACCAGCGTGGGGCTGCCACAGAAAAGGCTTTGGCCCTCATCACGGCTAGCCTGACTTCTTTAGGGCCTGGAAGGGCCAACCAGTTTTTGGACCCCAATCTTAGTACTCTCTGGGGAACATATGGGGAAAGGTGGTCCCTTAGGAAAATAGGTCCCTGGCTATATAGGGCTTTAAAGGTAAGAACCAGCACCTTGAACCTAATCTGGTGTACTATAGGCAGCCAGTGTAATGCTTTTAGGGCTGGCTGGATGTGTTCCCATATGGAAAGACACAGCAACAGCCTCACCACTGCATTTGGCACCAGCTGCAGTTTCTGGATCTGGGACAAGGGCAGCCCCATGTAGAGAGCATTACAGTAATCCAATCTTGAGGTGACCATTGCGTGGATCACTGTTACGTGGATCATTGTTTGCATTCAAGGAAAGGAACCAACTGCTTAATCAGCCACAGATGGTAAAAGGCAGACTTCGCAGTGGCTGCTACCTGGGCCTCCATTGTTAAGGAGGCATCTAGAAGCACTCCCAAATTCCTAACCTCTGGCACTGGCACCAACAGGGCCCCATCGAAGGCTGAGAGAGGGATCCCTAACCATGGTCCACTCCAACTCAGGCACAGGACCTCCGTCTTCATCGGATTCAATTTTAGTTGACTCAGTCTAAGCCAACCAGCCACAGCTTTCAATGCCAGGTTCAGATCTCCCAGACTAGAGTCTGATTGGCTGTCTAACAACAGATAGAGCTGGATGTCATCCGTATATTGGTGACAACCCAGTCCATGTTTCCGGGCAATCTGGGCAAGGGGGTGCATATAGATGTTAAATAACATTGGGGAGAGCACTGCTCCTTGGGGCACTCCACAAACTAGTGGGTGCCTTCCAGACAGCTGTTCCCCAATGACCACCCTTTGTCCCTGATCCTGAAGGAACAGGGATAGCCACTGCAAGGCAAGCCTTTAAATCCCGGTGTTGGCGAGGTGGTGGATCAGTGTACTATGCCATATCAGTAGCCACAGAATAAATGGGGGAACCATACAAGCCTGTCCTCATGTGCAAAACACCTCAGTTTATAATGATTTCACCAATCCCATTGTATGATGTTTCCAATTTCAGGATATCTCTCCATAACAAAAAGAGCTAGAGACTTTTTTTTCTTTTTGAAATGAATTAAAGCTGAAAATTCAGAGGGATTAGTAGTTGGATCATTATGTTATTACAATGTGTCAGCTACAGATGTTAAAGAGTCTGATGCTGCAAATGTTAAAAAGCCCCCCCTTGTAGTGGTGGGAGGCAATGGTGACCATGGGGTGGTGAGCCAAGTATAGTGGTGCTGATGTGGGTAGGATATAATAAAAGCTAACAATCTTTCCTTATTATATAAAGCCATTTTCAAGTGGCAAGATTCCATGGGGTGCCAAAATCAGTTGGCTGGATGGATTGCCACTCAAAAGAGGGTCCCTGACCACTGGCTGCATTCTCTCCCTGCTTTGCCTCAGTCCTGCCCACAGAGCCACCAGCCAGCATCTCAGCCTCAGTCTGGAAGGAGCCAGCAAAGGGGAAGGACACACTGGGTGCTGGGTCCACTCTTCTCCTCCACCCACTGCCAGGTGGGTCTAACTATCCCCTCAGTGGCCTGCTTCTGTTGGTGAAAAGACCATGGACTTCAAGCATCACCCCCCTCCCCCGCCCATTGACTTCCCTATCAGAATAAACTGACAGAAAATGGCTCTCTCTCCTTCTAAGCTCCACCATGGCTGGCTGGCTAATGAGGTGGTCCAGTATCAGTATCTGCCATATATTCTGTGCCTGCCATACATTAATGTCAGTATTTGCCATATATTCTGTGCCTGACATACATTATGTTATATCTATGCCATACTAGTATGTTGACCTTGCTTTTAGCCTACCTACATTTAACCTTGCTTCTAGCCTTCCCATAGGTCCTTCCCGTGAGTTCACAATGGGACTCCTACCCAGCCCCTAGGAATGCGGAGTCAGCCGGCATTCCTCCCGCAACCCTCACCTCCTCTCTTGTTTTGCTTCAGCTTTGCTTATGCTTCGCTTGGCTTGTTCCTAGCACCTGCACCTAGCACCTAGCACCTAGCCTAGTTACCTTCCCTTCTGGCTGGTTATCTTATGTTTTGTCCTTGAACATAAAAGGTTCTGGTGTGGAGAGAAACTATTCTGATGTTATGATCGCAGGTCTCTGTGAACTGGTTTTTAGAATGTTCAACATCATTATTCCCTGAGAAAAGGGGTTCCCACAGATTCTGTGGGAACTGCTTCTCTTTCTGGTTGCGTGCTTAAAGTATTCTGATTGGTAGAGCACTTGTAGCCATTTTATGAGTTTAGTATATCAATGCATGTAACCCAAAACAATTCATTACTAACAGAAGAAGTGTATGACTCCAATAATCTTTTCTGCAAGTAAAGTATTTACAAGACCTGTTGTGAACTATATTCATTGGGACATTCTCACAGCCAGCAACCATCAAACCATTCCCTTCAACCCCCGCCGTGCAGCTGACTTTCCCACTAGGATTGCCAATTTCCAGGTGGGACCTAGAGATCTCCCACTGTTACAATTGATCTCCAGATGACAGAGATCAGTTCCCCTGGAGAAAATGGCTGTTTTGGAGGATAGACCCTATGGCATTATACCCTTCTCCTGTTTCCCTCCTGTATATGACTTACCTCAGTGGCTGTTGGTAGGTGTACAGAAATGGCAGTTACCTGTGTCTATAAGATGGCTGCTGACTGTGGTTTCTTTAAAATGTTCCCCCATAAGGTTCAGTTGAGCTGTAGTTTCAGAGAGGGGCCTGCAGGGGTATCACTAACTGGGTTGAATGAGGCTTCCTCATCTGTTGGACTACAGTTCCCAGTGGTCCCAAGGCCAAAAAGTGCGGGGAAAGAGGGAATGACCCAAGGGGTGTGGCACCATCAATATAGACTCCAGCCCATCCAGGGAGGATTGTGTTTAACCCCTGCTGATTTATGCCCTGTTGGTTCATAGTATGTGCTTACTCCAACAATTGTGCCTTATTCATTTAGTGTGTGTGTGTATGCGCTCCCTAATTGTGTAAATAGTAAAAAAAAAGTATTTTACTTGGGCTAATAATCTGTGTTGTGCATAGGCTCTGCACAATACCAAAGGGAGGGGGTAGCCCAAGGAAGCAAGGAAAGGCCAGACCCTTCCAGGAATCCCCCAAAGATTGAGGATTCCGTCTCCAAATAGGGAGATTTGGCCACAGGGGCCCTCTAAAAAGGCTATGACAGTTCAGTGACTAATGGCAGGGGACTTAAGGAGTGAGATATGCCCACAGGACGAGGGTGGGAGGCGAACAGCTGAGTTGCAAACTGGAGCCTGTTTTGCCACAGTAGGCAACCAAGCTTGGTTCAGACAAAGGAATGTAAATCTTTGCAGGCCTTTGTAAAGAACTCATTGGGGCCAGTTCTGACTTGGGTTGCCAGCTCCAGGTAGGGAGATTCCTGGAAGTTTTCTGGTAGAGTCTGTGGAAGCCAGGGTTTGGGGAGGGAAGAGGCCTCAGCTGAACAGAATACCATTAAGTCCACCTTTCAAAGCAGTTATTTTCTCTGGACAGGAGAGACCTGTTGTCTGGAGTTCAGTTGTGATACCTGGTGATCTTCAGGCTCTGCCTGGAGGTAGGGTACCCTAGGTGTGGCAATCAGTGCTTCAGAGCAGGGTCTGCTAGATCCAGGTTCTTGCTGTAGAAGCTGAGTGGCTGATTTTGAACCAGTCACAGACTTTCAGCCTAACCTAACTCACAGGATTGTTGTGCAAGTCAAAAGGGGGAGAGGAGAATGATGTAAGCTGCTTTGGTCCCCATTGCAGAGAAAAAACACTTTCCCTCTTGGGAAATTTATTTATTTGAATTTCTATCCCACCCTCCCAGCCAAGGAAACCATTGCTGCCAATCTCCAGGTGAGGGCTGGAGATCACTCAGAATTACAACTGCTCTCCAGATGGCATTGATCAGTTCCCATGGAGAAAACAGTGGACTCTGTGTCCTTATACCCTGCTGAGATGCCCCCCATGACAGCCAATGTGACATGGCAGTCAGGGCTTCAGAGCATGGTAGAGGATGCAGGTAGGGGGGGAGATGGAAAGCTGAACAGTGAGGGGGAAATAAAGGTAGGTTGATGCTTGGCTGGGAAGGAGATAGGGTTGCCAACTCCAGGTGGAGAATTCTTGGAGATTTGAGGGATGGAGCCTGGAGAGGGTGAGGTTTGAGGAGGGGTGTGGCCTCAGACAGGTAGAATGCCATGGATTCTGCCCTCCAAACCAGTTATTTCCTCTTGGAGAACCACTGTTGCCAATCTCCAGGTGAGGGATGGAGATCACTCAGAATTACAACTGCTCTCCAGATGGCATTGATCAGTTCCCATGGAGAACCAATTTCCACAATGACATCTACACAATTGTAGTAAAAGTTGGGGAAGTACATGTCAGTGTTTACAAGCCTTCTGCAGCTTCATGGCCAGCACATGTCATATCAATCTATTGTCATCCTGGTGATTTTAACAGTCACCATGGAAACTGGAGATACATGGTTAATGATAAGAACTGTGAGGCACTTGTTGACTGGGCTGAAAAGCATGGCTTGCATCTGGTTTTCGATGCTAAAGACAGAGGCACCTTCAGATCAGTGGCATGGAATAGAAAGTTCAACCCCAATTTAACATTTGCCTCATATGACCAGAGAAGTTAGCCCTTGCCTATATCCAGACATGTTCTTGAGGCTTTCCCACACAGCCAGCGACCTATAATCCTCGAACTAGGAATTCAAGTACCAGTTATCAGGTCTGTTCCAAGACCATGATGGAACTTTGAGAGGGCAAATTGGAACGGTTTCAGTGAAAATCTGGATAGGTGTTTTGGATGAGTCTCTCTAATACATACCTCAATTCATGCCATCCTGCCATCATGAGCCCCATGAATCTCCCAAGAACCTCCCAGTTGGGTTCATGTGGTTCCTGTCGGCCTATGCAAGTCATTTCAGTGATCCTGCTCATTCCCCCTCTTCCAAGAATGGGAGGAAGGAGCGAAAGGAATCACTGAAGCGGTTTGCAAAAGCCATTTAAAGGGAATGTTCCCTTTAAATGGCTTTTGCAAGTGAGTGTCAAGGCCGAGTGAAGTCCAAGGGGTGAGTTCACCAGGATGTGGTGAACTCACCGCTTGGACTTCACTCACATATGGCACCCACTTTCAAAAGCCATTTAAAGGGAACATTCAATTTAAATGGATTTTGTAAGATTTTTATTTATTTATTTAAATTTATATTCCCCGCTCCCCACAAGCGAGCTTAGAACAGATCACAATAGTAGTTCAAGCAGCAATTTAAAACATTTCAGACAAGGAATATGAGTTGAGAACAGATGGCACTTTAATTTACAAATACAATGTTCTCAAGATAGGAGCTGCTGGGACATAAACCGGCTTATAGGATCTACTTAGATGGGCTGCATCAGATGGAAAGCTTCAGCAAACTTTGGCAAGAGAGGCTAAAAGATGGAATAAGTGGATGTCCACTGCCTCACCCAAAAGCCTGGCAGAAGAGCTCCATTTTACAGGCTTGTGAAACTGTAATAGGTCTCTCAGAGCCCTGCTCTCAGGCAGGACCATGTTCTACCAGGTCAGGGCTAAGCAGATGTCCTTTGGGCCGGGGACAACCAGCAAATCATGGCAAGGCTTTCCGGAGCACATATGGGGAAAGGCAGTCCCTCAGATATGTCGGTCCCCGGCCATACAGAGCTTTAAAGGTCAGTACCAACACCTTGAAGTGGATCTGGTACCCAACCTCCCCCCTTCCATTCTGTTGGCCTCAGGGACCCACTGCCAGCAGAAAGGAGGGAGGGGAAATCCACAAACCTCACGAACCAAACCGGTTTATGAAGGGGGGAGGTTCATCCCAGTTTGTGGTTCATGGGACCTCACGAACCATGAACCGGGATGAACCTCCATTTTCCTGGTTCATGCCCTAGGGTCTAGCCATGTCCAAGGCTGTGTGACTGTAGGCAGTGTTTCACTGGGTAAATATGCTCACATTATTCCTTTTTTAAAAGGGAGTTAAATACAAAGTAGCTCAATTGAAATCTACAACTTCCTTAGTGTTTATCCTGTCAGTGTAATGTGGTTTATATAATCCATTTTTATCACTTTTAACTGTGTTATAATTTAACTATTGCAGTTAGGATTAATTTGTATTGTTGGACACCTTAAAGACACAGACAAAACTGTGAAATAAACTTACTAATGGAATAGGTATTTTATAGTCTTCAGTCTTTGTGTTTTCTTTCTGTAGAGTGCCTTTCTAGAACTAAGTAAGTGTGATATCATTTCCTGTCATTAGTTTTAGCTGTAAGCTGAGTGGAAACTGTTTATTCCATGAATATTTTGCATAAAACCTTAAGACAATTTTTTATTTACCCATTTTTTTGGCCGTAATTATACTTGGAAGTAGCTGCAGGACTGATAAGGCAGGGGAAAAAACAATTGGTGTAATGGCTCAGTAAGTCCAGCATCTCATCGCTTCCAGAAGATATACAGATGTTTAACAGGAGATTTGAGACTCATTGTATGGTAATGGCCACAAGTTGAGGGAGAGAGAAGATTTAGAGATTGTTGATTGTTTATTAGGGATGTGTTGTTAAACAGTGGATTTTGAGTCAGATTGTTTGCCATTTTTTAAAATGAACCATATTATTTAATATCAAAAGAATATGGCTCATTTTAAAAAATGGCAAACAATCTGACTAAAAATCAGGTGGCTTCCTGCCGTATTTGCGGACACCATATTGTGTCTGGTATAGAAAGGGAGGCAGAAGGATGGGGACTGGTGAGTAGCACTATAGGCCATGCCATTGAACACTTCCTTGTGATTTCCTTGCTTGCTACATGCAGCCTTTCTGGCCAGTCAGCCTGAGACTCATTGGACTGAAGGGTGGGGTGTACAAAGGAGTACTAGAAGGGGCAATTCCATTCCCTCTGGTCCTTTCTGGGCAAATAAAAGCATGACCTGAATTGCGCCTGACAGTCAGTGTCTTGTTCAATGGCCATCCATTCAGGGTTAGCTGCTAACTTTGGTTAGGTTTTTCCATCTTTACTTAGGGCTCATTGTATTAAAGGGTTCAGGAATGGGTTCTGCTCAGAGTTTGGATGAATGGATGGGCCCTGGTTGTTTTCGTTGTTGTTTGGTCCTTCCTTAAACAACTGAGTGGGGTGTTTAGGCTTACAACAAGGATTATAGGATAAATGGAGATGAGCTCCATGCATCACTCTTCAGTTCTCATTGAGGGAATTCTTGTGCAATGTCAATAGGTTTCTACCTCAAGAGTTCTCCACAAAAATATGTCATGCAGCATGGAGTAGAGAAACTGCAGCATGGAGGAGAGATTGGGAAAAAAATTCTCTTTCACTCCTGCAGCAGCAGAACAACCTCTGTGAATGCAGCAAAAGCTTGAAAAAGCTTGTCATGCAGTCTCATCCAATGCTTTCTCTGTCTTGTAGCCTTCCAGTTCCCTACAGCACAAAAGATACTTGGGAATATGGATGTGATAATTTTTAATATGATACAGTTCAAGACAAATGTAGCTCAAAGGTGGTACTAGGGATTTCCCCACATTCTGGCCTTATTCCTGATTTTCGTGGCAGTTAATCCACAAGGATTGGAACTGGTTTGGGCATGGTTCTTCCACACATCTTGCCCTTCCTTGGAATTTTCACAGTTGTGGAATCAGATTATTTTCTTCCACACATGCCTGAAACAATCAGGATATTCAAGGGAAAGTGCTGTCATCATCAGTTGCATCATTGTGGCAACACAGCCTCCCCAATTTTTTGCACATGCTCATACTGATATATAGATGTCATGGCTCTATTATTTTTTAAAAGTCACTAAAAATACCAATATATTGATATACTGTTGTAATGATAGGTCAAGCAGATTTTCTGAATTCCCAGTTTTTTTTTAAAAAAAGGAGGTCTCTGGGGCCTGCCTTCCTGGAGATATTAGGGAAAAGGCATTTCTGTACAAGGGAAGGTGCTGGGGGGAAAAGAAAGAAAGTTAGCTGCAAATTCAGACAAACTCCTTGACCTATCATTACAATATTGACTATTGAGGTTACTTAGGAGCCTTTGATGAGGAACTTTATCAAAAGCTTTCTAGAAGTCAAGGTAAATAGCATCTATTGGGTCCCCCTTGTCCACATGTTTGTTTACCCCCTCAAAGAACACTAACAAGTTAGTGAGACAAGACCTTCCCTTACAGAACCCATGCTGACTCTGCCTCAATAGTTTTTGTTCATCAGTCTACCTACTAATTCTCTCCTTAATAACAGTTTTCACCAGTTTACCCGGTATCAATGTCAGACTGACTGGCCTGTAATCTCCTCTGGAACCCTTTTTTAAAGATGGGAGTCCTCAGGAATGGAGGCAGATTTTAATGAAAGGTTACATATTTTTGTCAGGAGATCCACTAGTTCACATCTGAGTTTTTTCAGAACTCTCAGATGTATGCCATCTGGGCCCGGTGATTTATTTGTTTTTAAGTTGTCTATCAGTCATAAAACCTCCTCTCTTGTCACCTCAATCTGACTCAGGTCTTCCAACACTCCTACTGAAATCAGCAGTAGAGGAGCTCTGCAAATTTGATGTCTATAGCTTGCACAGAATTCGTTCTATATACTACTGAACCTCCTGAACCTGCTCCTGTCATTTTCCCAGAAAGCAATTTCCTGGGGGCACCTTCTTTAGGGGGCTGTAACTCAGACCCTGTAAATCCAATCCTCACCAATCTTGGATGGCAGGTAGATGATAGTCACCCAGAGATACCCTGTGAGTTTGCCATCTCTATCACACCAGGGGGACATTCTACTGCATCAGGAACCAAACCAGTTTGTTTAGTGCCTAAACGTTCATGACAGTTTGTGACTCACAAAAGGGGCATGCTATGAACCATGAACCAAAACAAACTACATTTTCCCAGTTTGTGCCCATGCTGAATGTTGGTCCCAAACCATATAGGGCTTTGAACAAGACCAACACTTTGAATTGTGCTTGGATACAAATTGGGAGCCAGTGTAGATGGATCAAAACTGGAGTTATATGGTTCCTACAACCTGCTCCAGTCAATATCCTGGCTGCCTTCTCTGCCAATTGAGGTTTCCAAACACTGCTCAAGGGCAGCTTGTATGCATGTTCCTGTAGCATCAAACTGTAGTTTTGCATTGTATTTGAACAAAGCAATTTATATAAAACATATTTTGCCCATGTTTCACAGATGACAATTTCAAAGTGACCTTTACATTTTCTTCAACTGAGGTTTCATAGAATCATAGAGTTCAAAGGGACCTCCAGGGTCATCTAGTCCAACCTCCTGCACAATGCAGGAAATTCACAAATACCTCCCCCACCACACCCACAGTGACTACTGTTCCAGAAGATAACTAAAAAACTCCAGGATTTCCAGCCAACTTGGCCTGAAAAAAAAAACTGCTTCCTGACCCCAAATTGGTAATTGACATTTTCCTGGGTGTGTAAGAAAGGGCCATGAGAACTAAGCACAGAGACAACCCTTCCTGCCCTCCCTCTCATGATCTGCCTAAGTTCACACAATCAGCACTGCTGTCAGAATTCGTTCTATATACTACTGAACTTCCTGAACCTGTGCCTGTCATTTTCCCAGAAAGCAATTTCCTGGGGGCACCTTCTTTAGGGGGCTGTAACTCAGACCCTGTAAATCCAATCCTCACCAATCTTGGATGGCAGGTAGATGATAGTCACCCAGAGACACCCTGTGAGTTTGCCATCTCTATCACACCAGGGGGACATTCTACTGCATCAGGAACCAAACCAGTTTGTTTAGCGCCTAAAAGTTCATGACGGTTTGGAGGCCATCTAGCCTCCAAACTTCCAAAGAAGGAGAGCCCACCACCTCCTGAGGAAGCGCTCTGTCAGAAAGTTCTTTCTAATGTTTAGCTGAAAACTCCTCTGATTTAATTTCTACCCATTGGTTCTGGCCCAACCTTCTGGTGTGACAGAAAACAACTCTGTACCATCCTCTATATGACAGCCCTTCAAGTACTTGAAGATGGTGATCATATCACCTCTCAGTTGTCTCCTCTCCAGGTTAAACATACCCATCTCCTTCAACCTTTCCTCACAGGATCTGGTCTCCAGACCCCTCACCATCTTTGGTCCAGTCAATCTAATCATGTATTCTTATTTATGTATTTACTTCATTTATCCCCATTTTTCCCCCAGTGGGGATCCAAAGTTGCTTACATTGTCCTTCTTTCTCCATTTTAACATCACAACAGCCCTGTGAGGTAGGTATGACTGGATGAAAGTGTACAACTAGCTCAAAGCTACTCAGCATGTTTCCATAGCAGAGTAAGCATTCGAACGTGAGTCTCCCACTTCCTATTTTGACCCAGTGGTTGTCTTATGTCATAGACTTTCAAGTTGCATGCTTATGTTCCAGACCTTCAATTCCTACAGTGATCAGGGCCCAGAAGTGATTTGCAGGAGCTTCTGGATGGGTTGACTGAGTGAAAGCAGCAAAGAAGCAGAAGGGAAGGGGGAGTCACTCCTAGGCTCAGAGCCTGATAGCCCAGGCTGGTTACAAAGAAAGACAAACTTTCAATGATCTGCAAAGATTTCAGAAGTCCTTTTTATCTGGTAAGAATGGAGCATCAAGAATGATATTATTATGACAAAAAAAGGTCAAGGAAATTGGGAAAAAAAGATTTTCAACTAGAATTTTGGTTACCATTTGTGATGTGATGACAGGCAATCCACAGACTACAATAAAAGATGATTTGTGGCACTGTGAATATTTATGTTAAAAACTGCCAGTTAAAAAAGGAGAAGGTGAAAAATTAATGTAGTGTTGAAAGAAGAAAGAATTGCCTTGGATATACACAGTTAATTTCGCTATTTCAGGCTGTAATGTGGCTGAAGTGTCTCTTGGGTTTTAATGGTATAGTAAATACACATGAGAATGCTGCCAAAACAATAATCAAGGCTCAAACTTGCTCTGAATTTTATCCTTGGAAATAAAGTATCTTTTTTATAACACTGGCATAGTATTGCATTTAAAGGAGCAATATAAGCCTCCATTGAGAAACATAATCACTTTCAGTATAAAATTCTCCTTCTAATCTTTTTATGAAGAATTAACTTTTGCAGGAAAAAATATCATTCAGTAATATGCAGACTGAGGTATCAAAGAATTGGGAAGACTTAGGAGCCCATGATCATCAATTAACATTTGTAAGTACTTAAATCTTGGTAGGCAAGATAAAAGTCGAACAAATAAATAAATAAAAATAAATAAATATAAATAGGCCATTTAGTTCAATGTAATACTGTAAGGCAGATACTTCTATAAGGGTCCTGTTCCTCAAGATTTTCTTAATTCCCCTGAGCTGAAATTTCACCTTTAATGGTTATTTTCCTAAAAAAAAACCAAACCATCTGCTCACACATTTAAAAGTCACCTTAAGATCACTTTCCACTGTCAAGAGAAATATTAAGAACAGTAACAAACACAACCAATCTGAAGTCCCAATAACACAGTCAGGTTGTGATCAGATGTGCAGTTTGATCCATTGCTGTAGCTGTTCTCTTACAGATTTAAAATGCATGATTTGACAGCAACATCTGTCTGTCATACCCCAGTCATCTGAGTCCCATTCCCCCCTTTACTGCATGTTTCTTTGATGCCCATGAAAGTCCAGTCCTATTGGTCTGAGCAGGTTCCAGAACAGATTTCATGTTGTCTGATTGCTTTGTTGTGCACCCAAGCCATCAGGCAGGTCTGACTGGTCTCTCGTTTTTTGGCCACCATTTTTTTACTAGTTAGCGAAGTGTGCATAACTGCATATTCACCCCCCTTTCTCCCCCTCTGCCACAAGGGCTACTCAAAACTTTGTTTTCTTTATAAAAACTTTCAAAGGAAGATGCCTCTGTACTTCAGTTTTTTTCTATGCATTGGGAAAGGGGTTAATTGAAAAGTTTAGAGAGGGAGGACTACATATCCCAGCAGGCTCATCAGCACTTGTGTGCATGCTCAGAGGACAAAAAAACTGGCCAACAGCCTCACTCCCTGGCTGCTGGTTTGATCAAGGATGGAGTAAAAGTGCTTTGAAGAGTGCTAAAAGTCTGAGTCTGATCATGATTCTCTGTTACAAAATAACCTGGCTCAATTAGAGGCAGGGCAACAGTGAATCAAACTGCATGTTTGACTGCAGCCTCAGAAAGAACTCCAACAAGGTTCCTAAACAGATTTGTCACAATGGCATTCTATAACAAAGGTCACTGTAATGATACATGATCTTCATGAAGTAATAATTTCCTGTAAAAACTTGACTTCTCTGATCAACAGTGCAGAATCTGCTTTAATTCCTTTATCATGAAAATCAAATTCATAGTCTCTTGGAGCAGAACATTCTCTTGCTGCCTGTGCTCTTTAACATCGACATGAAACTACTGGGTGAGGTCATCTGGAGATGTGATATAAGTTGTCACCAATATGCAGATGATACTCAGCTCTGTCTCACACTTCCAGCTGATCCCAGGGAGGCTATAAAAACATTTGTTTAAAGCAGTATAATGCTAGCTTGACCACAGGAGGGCAATTAATGAATGTAAACAATAATTTATAAACTAGAACAAGTATGGTTTGAAACTAGAAACGAGTATAGACAGTTTTTTTTTTTAAACTAGAATGATTCTAGTGGGAAAGTCAGATGTAAATTTGACCTTAGACTGGCTCCCAATTTGTTTTCAGGCACAATTCAAGATGCTAGTCTTGACCTTCAAAGCTCGATATGGTTTGGGACCAACATACTTGAAGGACTGCCTACTTCCTTATGAACCTTCCCAACCACTACAGTAATTTTTGGAGGTCCTGCTTTGGTTGGTCCAGCCTTCTGAGATTAGGTGGGTGGCAACCCCAGAAGAGGGCCTTCTCAGTCATGGCACTAAAATGCTAGAACTCTCTCCCCGGAGAGATTCATCTGTCCTCTTTTTTTGCCATCTTCTGCCAGCAGGTGAAGACTTTTTTGTTTTGTTTATCATTCCCTCAGTGATCCCTCCTTCTTAACTAACATTTTATGTTTTGTGTGTATTTTAACTCTGTTTTTGAATTATTTTAAAAGTTGTTTTAATGAGGTATGTTTGAGAGGACAGTTTATATTAATGGTTTTATTATGTATTTTATCATATATTTTTTTAAAAAATGTTAGGCGCCTTAGCGGACCTTGTAGGAGCAGAAAGGTGGGATATAAATGGTGTAAATAAAAAAAAAATGCCTTCCTTATTGCTCATGGTCCCAAGACCTGCCCCCCCCGCCACCTGGGTTTGGAACTTTTCAGAAATTCTTTTGCAACAGATACATAGAGATTGCCTCCATGCCACAAGATGAAGACACCAAACGATATGCATAGATTAAAGTAGGATTTATTAATTTATTGAACTGTCACACACACACACACACACCTCTCGTTGTGCATGTTCTTTACAAAGCTGTCCAATTGGGTTTGCCATCATTTGGGCAGTCTCACTCTGACCCTAAGCTCAACCTGGCTATAGGCCACACTTCACTTTTCCTGTCCAGCACTAATGGCACAAAGAGGTACCACAGGGTGATGTTTTCAATAGACAGACACTATTCCCTCCAACTCAGCTTCCTGGTGCCATTCAGTCAACAGTAGCTCCTTTGGGTGCTTCTGCCATCTTGTGATGCATCACAGTGTAGCTCCAAGCTTGAACCAAGCAAAGATGGAGGGCAGAGCTAAGGTGCATACTGAGCACCCAATCCCTAGTAGACCTGTGCATGAAACTAATGGGAGGCCTAGAACTCTAGTGAGGTGTCCAGCAATCTGCACATGGATGCTGCACATAGATCATACCATTCCTGATTCATAGTTACTCTTTTAGTATAAGAAAACCATGCTTTGGTTGACAAAAATATATCAATGGGTAAAAATACTAGAGTTGCATCCACACATCTGGATATTGCAGTGCAACAATAATTCTCAATTGAATTGCCGTGCCCTCACAGAAAATTGGGTTACCAGTGATTGCTACAGCTCCACAGTAGCACAATATTAACCAAAGTGAGATGCAGTCTCAGTTGGTAAATTATTTTTTTTCTAGCCAAATCAGTACTTCTCCATCAAAGTAGTTTAAGAAGAAGATGCTCAGATCAAAGCAGTCATCACACACACACAAAACAGAAACACAGTCTAGACGGCATGTGTTGCATTCTTTTTTATGCATTCAGAATAATTCTGCAAAGGAAAAAAATGCAGTTAGTTCTAGTTAACAGGCCAAAAAAGTTATAGATTATCTCTCTTTTACCTTTTTTATTAGCCATCCTTTTGGTCAGATCTAAATACCTTCATATCATAAAAAGTAATGTTTCTCAAATTATGGATCCTATAATGAAGGAGATGATAATATCTAATAGTAAAGAATAGATCACAAACAAGGTTATCCTTGTCAATTATTTAATTTTATAATCCCCACCCGTGGCATGATGTGTGCCTTTATTTGAATCAAGACAGTTTAGAAAGCCTATCCAAGGTAAAGGACAGTTTGTAAGTTTCACTTCCTCAATGCAGAAAATGGGGGTGCTGAGTTAGAATTTATAATTACTGGAGTAGGGGTGGATTCTTCACTGGATCTTTAGAAGTCATTGTTTTTTTGAAGCAAATGTTCAGGATGCTGCCATACACACTTATGTGGTAAAAATGGGTTCTTACTGCATGATCCAACCATGTTACTCAACCAGTTCTTGTTCCTTGGCTGGTGGCGATAGTGTTATTTTTTTTCTCTATAGCCCAAATAGTTGTTCGTTTATTTTGTTTTTTAATCACAATTGCGGAATTATAACATTAAGATCTTTAAATATTAAAGAAAACAAATGTCAAGGGGGAAATATAATTAAAATCTTCCCTCCACAAAACAAAAACTTATTAAGAATCACTTCAGGAATGCTGCAGCTAGCGTTGTTATGGAGTGGGGAAGTGCTTTCCCCCAAAAAACTTACTTTTGTAAATATACCCAATTCCTCTTATTTTATTTTGAAAGAGGGAAATTCTGAAATTTTGCAGACCCTCTCTTCCTGTCCCTCCTCTCTTTGAATTTCTGTTTGATCAAAGTGCAGTTGATCAGAAACTGATGCCAAATTCGTAAAAAGAGATTGTAGGATTTCAGTAGGCTTGCCAACCCCCAGGTCCAGGTGGGGGATCCCCCGGTTTCAGGGGCTTCTCCCTGCCATGGACCAGCTGATCCATAAGGGAAACCCTGCCACTAAACAGGAGCAACATCCCCAGTGCAATGAAGTCACCTGAAAGTGACACCATTACATTGGGGATGTCATGCCGGGACGCTTTGATATTTGGGCAAACTATGTTTTAAGGGCAAAAAATCATAGAATTTTGCCCAAATACCAGATCATCTCCAGACAACATACCCAAAGCGATGATGTCACTTCTGGGTGACATCACATTGGGAATGTTGTGTGCTGTCCTCACCCATCCCTAGAATGCCCTCCCAAACACCCCTGCCAGAGTGATGAGAGGACCTGGCAACCCTAGATTCTGGGTGACATCGTCATATCTGGGACATTGTGTGATGTCCCCACCCCCCAGAAATCCCCCCAAATCCCCCTGCCAGCATGACAAGAGGACCTGGCAACCCTAGATTTCACGGAGAACTTAAGTAAAGAGGAATTAAGAGAACAACCCTAAATGCAGCCTCCAGACGTGAACTGGACATTAGGTCTGACTGGCCATAGAAGCAGGAGCAGCTGCTTAACAATAAAAACGGAAGGAGTAATGTTTCGAAGAGGCAATTGTAGGAAGAAGGAAGACCTTTCTTGAAAGTATTTACTTCCAAGTAAGCATATAGAACAATCTTGCTTTTGGGACTGACACTGCTGTATTTTATCAGAAATCTTTATTAAGTGCAACGTGGAATCCAGTTCAAAATCTATTTGCTGCTGATGGTGAAAAGGAATGGACCAGCAGCACAGAAATGGGGTAGCAGTGGAGGTTATCTACGGTTTAAGCTAAAAATGACTGCCTGAATCATGAAATCCCTTGTATGCTATTGTTTTGGTAAATCTAGTGAAGCACTGCAAGTAATACTTTGATTCATTTTTTCCAATTTGTTTCTGGTTTATTTCATAAACTTTCGCGGTGCCACCTGGTGGCTATTCTAACCCCATAAGATTTGAATTAATGTTTTTACAAAAATGACTGGTAGGTAAGAGGTACTGTCAGGACTGTGCAAAAATGTAAGATTAATATTTAAATAATTTTCATACTTCTAATTCTTAGTTTCCTTCATAGTGTCCTATACCCAATTCAAAGCAATGTGTAAGGGAAATGGGTGGCAATATTCCCCCAAAAGTAAAACTCCCACTGATTAGTTGTTTCACAGGACTAGGGAAGGGATATGAGTCCAGGCCTCCTGCTACTAAATAGATAAATAGTGGGATTTTAATATTTTTGAAGGGGATCCTGTCGAATCAGTGTAAGGAACTGCACTCCCCACATTCATTTTAGTTTATAGAAGTCTGCTGCTGCTGTTGCCATTTCACACACATGCAAATATATCACTTGCCTGTTCTGCTTTGAAATATGTTTTAACAAGAATGCTTTAGTGAAAGACAGAGATTGGTCTGAAGCTAAAATGTTGGAACAAATTTAAAGCAGGAATGATGGTTTACCTTAATGGTCCTTTGGCTATGACTTTGACGTAATAGGGATTTTTGTTGTGATTTTAATTGTAACCTTGTCTCAAGTTTTTATATTGAAAAGAATGACTATGTATTTTAAATTTTAAAAAATGCAAGTTATTAAACCACCACCCCCGAAAATGTTGGATTTGTTATCTTACAAGTCCCCTAATGCCCCAAAAGTCACATCCTCCAAAAAATGTCCAAAAGGTGATGGCAGAGTTTAATATGTGAAGGAAGTAGAGTGCTCAGTGTTTAGAGAAAAATAAGTAGGTTTATTAAAGAAGAAATAAACAAAACAGAGGAGAGGGAGAGAGGCTTAACTAACTAACTGCTGTGAGAGACAGGAACAAAGGGGGCAGGCTCAGTTAGAGCAGGAAGTCTCCAAAGAGCCAGTCAAGAGACAGGAAGGGCATAATTTAAAATTGTGGGAAGTCCCTAATCTAGCTATGCTAACTAGTAGTCCTTCAGCTGTCCCCTGTAGGCTGTTCTTCTGATCTTCTTCAAGTAGGTGCACTATACCTAGTATATTCCAACAAAAGGTACCTTCAGATTTGCAGTTGCAGTAACAGTTAGTATAAACCAGGTATTTTGGCATTAAAGTAATGGTATCCACTAATTTTCCATTTTATTATTGAATCAAAATATTTACAGAAAGCTTAATCAATAATGCATTTTAAAAAATCTCAGCAAACATGCCTTTTTTCCTACTGGCACAAATACATTTAGAAATTGATTGTCAATATATTAAGAATATATTCCCAGAAGAATATTTCCCAGAAGACATCATCAATGCTACTTCTTTGTATTGTATTAACTAAGTCAGTCACTGGAAGTTGCTCCCAATGAAAGGTTCTTAGTACAAAACTTATGGGGAGGGGTGATAGGAACTGAACTGGCTTTAAAGATTTCAGTGGCAGGTTGCCAGCTTTTTCTGCAAAGATTCCAATTTTTTTAACAGCTGCATGATGACATTCAGCAGATAATGCTTTTGTCTGTTTGAAATGCATGACCATTACTGTGACAGAAATGCTTCAGGGTTTGCTCTTCAATGTTGTACTTGTAGTAGAAAAATGAAAGAGGTGAGGGATGAGCATGGAGTCACTGAGAAAGGGAAAGGGGGGCTAAGGATCCAAATGTTCGGGGGGGGGGGGTGAGGAAGCCAGTAGGGTGCCTCTTCAGGCTAGAACAGCAAGCATCTTGTGAACAGTCTTCTAAATGTAAAAGGGAAACCATAAGGAATCTTTATCTAAAGATCCATAGTAGTTCTTAGCAGCCCTGACAAGTCACACTTGTCAAGATGGGTAGGCAACAGAGGCCACGGCCTCTGTGACATTTTGGCAGAAGGTCACAGCACAGGAAAGTCAGAGACAATGTAGGGCCGCAGGTGAGAGGAACTGCTCATGTTATTCGCCAGCTCTCAATCTGGTGTATGCATCCAACCCTCTGATATCCCTAAGGTCCTTCCCACAGTTGTCACAGGAAGCTCCCCATCCAGCCCCCCTTATAGTTCTCCGTAACCACACCCTTAGCTTGCTTGACTCCACTGCCAAACTAGTGGAAGCTGCAGTTTCTCGCTCATGATAGGCTATATGTTATTCAGCCAAATACTTGTTGCTCCTTTCAGTAAAGGCACAACCTTTCAGCATTTGATGACCTTTTTGCTGAGTAGACTGGTTCATTTGCAGCTTGGAATACACTTCTTGGGACATGAAACCTTTGACAAACTATAAACTGCATTCCCTAAAGATCAGAGGAATACTTCCACAGCTGTCTGAAACAATCTATTTAATTTGAAGTTATATACTTTTATATGCCAGCCTGCATTCTTCCTTCTGTTTTCAGCTAGTGCATTCTCTACTCTCTGCAGTGCTCCCCTACAAAGTTTCCATGGTACCACCTAAAAACTATACAGGATTGTAAACCCTCCTCTGTAGATTGCATCATATAAACTGCAAGCATTGCCTTCCCATGGCAGCCTAAACACAAACAAGACCATATCACTAGAAAGCTTATAGCCAATTCATACAGCCCAGTTTTTGACTGCCCAGATAGAATGCTATTTGGCAAAGTCCAGATACTGTAATCCAGATATTTATTTATTTGTTTATTTATTTCCATTTATTAATCACCTACCCCCACAGTTGTGGGGCTGTAAGCAATGTACAAATTTCGAAAAGCATAAAAACTTAAGGATAAAACCAAGCCCAACAAACATATAGTAATTAAAACAAGAGGCAAAAATTTTATAGCTCCCTCTCATGTCTGGTCTGTGGGTGCTTCACACATTCAGGGGGAGAGTAAGCTCTGTAAGAAGTAGAGATCAAAGAAGGGTGCCAGCCATGATGTTTAACCATTGCTGTCCTCAACCAAATGCTTGGGGGAACATCTCTGCCTTACTCAGGTCGAGGACAGACTGGCAGTCTGTCTTTAAAAGCGGAGGCAGAGCAGCTGTTCAGACTGCTGCATCTGCCCGGAGGAGGCAGCCTGGATGCAACGTGTCCGGCGCCGTGCTCCTCCCGCAGCAGCCGGGGCACCACTTCAAAGTGGTGTCCCGGCTGCTGTGGTATGTGTTCCACCCGCTTCTGTCAGGTGTGAACGTGCACCGGGCGGGGGAGCTGTGCAGCGTTCGGATGCCGCCACCGGAAGCCGCCCACAGTCTGAATGCTGCGAGTGGCTTCCTTGCAGCGGCGTGCGAACGCCGCATGGCAGGGGCAATTCCCCCCGCCTTGTTCGATTGCTAGTCTGTCCTCGGCCTAAATTGCACCCTGATATGGATAGTCCAGGCTAGCCCCATCTGGTCAGATCTCAGAAACTAAGCAGGGTCAGCCCTGGTTAGTACTTGGATGGGAGACCACCAAGGAATACCAGGTCATTGCACAGAAGCAGGCAATGACCACCGCTGAACTTCTCTTGCCCTATGGGGTCAGCATAAGTCAACTGGAACTTAATGGTATTTTCCACCACCATACTCACTTGCAGGATATATTAAATGTCTTGTAGCAGTAGTTTCACAGGCTCCATATTCAATGCATTGTGTCAGATAAAAGATCACTACAGACAGAAATCTAGGGTAAAAGCAGTTGTATGAATTGACTTCAGATAATGAATTGTTAACGGATCAGTGCCAACTTTGACATTAGGCTCCTTTGTTAAAAATCTGAAAGATACCTGAGGAAGGCTATTTTTGCATCTTCTGGCATCTCATGTCATCTGCACCTCTATCCTCAAAAAGCATACATCAGGGTTCCCCAACATGGTTCTCATGGGCATGATGGCACCCACTGGCACCTTTTCTGGTGCACACCAAGTGATTTAGAAAGTGGGCAGGGCCAGGTGAGGCTTTTGCCCAGCAGGGCTTCTGATTAGCTAATGGAGATTTGATTGGCTGTGCAGATTTTTTTAAAGTTGCTTCAGCAGCAGCTGTATGTATCCAAGAAATTATTTTTAAACAATGTGTTAATTTTAAAAGACATCCTTTTTAAAGAGAGATTTTGTCTGAAATGTTGAAGAGTAACTATTAGAGTTATGCATGACTTCACTCCCTGAGATTTTGTGGTCAGCTCTGCCTATTATGACAGTTATTTTGTGATTGTCCCCTGCCCACCATCCAATGTTAGAATTCCAAAAGGTGCCCGCTCAAAACAATTAAGCATAGATGTTTGATCAGTGTGATATATAAATACAGGGCTTTCTTTCTTTTCTTTTCTTTTTTTTTGCTGGTACTCACTGGTATTGAGTACCAGCATCTTTTCTAGGGCTGCCAAGTCCAACTTGGGAAATATCTGAGGACTTTGGGGGTGGAGCCAGGAGACTTTGGGGGTGGAGCCAGGAGAAAGGAAGTGACATCATTTTGTGATGTCACATCCTGTGATGTTGCCTCCACATGCTGACACATGAACTCATGAAGTTTCCTAATACTGAGCTTCTGCTGCTGCCTTGAGCCTTATAGGCTTGCAAGCAGCATTACCCAGACTGTGACTTTTATGCCACTGTTTTTTGTTGCTGAACAAGAGTCAGTGTTATGTAGCAGTCAGTTTTTTTGGCTGGGATCTGGGAGAGCCTGGCTCAAAACCCTGCAGTGCCATGGAATCATTTTATTTAATACTGAATCAGGCCATTGGTCCATCAAGGTCAGTATTGACTACTCAGACTGGTAGTGGCTCTCCAGGGTCTCAGGCTGAGATCTTTAATGTCACCTATGACCTGATCCTTTTTTAGCTGAAGAGGCTGATACCTCCTGCATGTCAAGCAGATGCTCTATCACTGAGCAATGGCCCTATTGAATCCTTCCTCATCTCGGCAGAATATGAAGCACTAAGTGCTGCACAAGTGCTAAATATGATTTTCATATCATAAGAACAGGAGAGAAGCCACAGTGGATCAGGCCAACAGCCCGTCCAGTACAACACTCTGTGTCACACAGTGGCCAAAAATACCAGGTGCCCTCAGGAGGTCCAGCAGCAGGGCCAGAACTCCAGAAGCCCTCCCACTGTTGCCCCCCAAGCACCAAGAATGCAGAGCATCACTGCCCCAGACAAAGGGCTCCATTTAGACCTTGTGGCTATAATAGCCACTGATAGACCTCTGCTGGATGGGGACAGAGAGAGAGACAGACAGACAGACAGACAGACAGACAGAAAAAAGAAAGAAAGGGGGAGGGGGAGAGAGAGAGAAGGAAAAGAGCAGGCAGACCCCAGCAGCTTACCCCAAGCAGCTTACTCCAGCAGCAGGCCACATGCAAAAGCAGGCCCTTCAGCAGAAAGAGCCTCTCTGGGCGGGACTCTCTTGCTCTTTCTTAAAGGGGAAATGTCTGTTGAGGCTTTTTACTGCAGGGCAGGCTCTCTGCAGACATTTCCCTTTTAAGAGGCCAGGCCAGGCTCCGACGTTTCCCTGCTGGCAGCCATTGCCTCCCCCGGTGGCCAATTCTGAAAAAGCGGGGGAAAGCTTTAAAAATCGGTGCTTCCCCCGCCCTACCCGGGGACTTGGCAGCCCTAATCTTTTCTGGGGGCTCTCCAGAGTCTTGAGGACAGGGAATTAGTAGAAATCAGCACAACCTCATATATCAGTCTTGGCACTTAAAAAAAGTACTGTATACAATACATCTACATCATCTCTTCACTAAAGTATCACTAATGCTTTAAATATTTTTGCTAGGCTTGGACTACACAATATAATATTAATATAAATATTTTTGCTAGGCGTCTACCACATACATTGTAAGAATTTCTTTTAGAGAGAACAAATGGTCCATAAGAATTCTAGAAACGTAAACTGCATTTATATTGGTAGAAGCACCATTAGAAAGACCAATAATATAAAATGTCAGCAATCCCTCATGCTGCTAGGTAGGCCTAATGGCTTACGGCATAACAAAATGATCTTCAAGCAGCTTCCCATTTACTAAGGGAATCTAAGTGGACAGGCTTTATACACAAGCGTGTGGAGTAACTAATGAGCTGGTATCAGTGATTACCTTTGTGAAGGGCCAACAACATTGATCAGGCTTCCTTCAGTAACATTTTGGCTTTAGCTATCCATAAAAATCACACTGTCAACTGTAATCTCAAGTTGTTCCCTGTGTGAGCAATTCACTTTCCCACCCAGGCACATTTCCTGCACCCAGTGCAGCAATGTAATATCATCCTTTGTTCTGCTATTTCATGACAACATTTGTCTGCCTATTGATTTTCAGGGCGCTGTTGAACTTGAATGTGCTCTGCAGATTTGGTGTGTATGAACTTGCAAATAACAATAACAACTCAAATAGATTTTTTTTTTGCTGAATTACCATTGCCAACACCATTATCAAAACATAAGACTGAAAGGGATGAGTTGAGAATGCTGAAAAAAAATATTATGATGGAGAGATAGCTTTGCCGTGGTCTCTCCTGTTGACCTCAGAGCTATCACAGACTGCAGTCTCCTAGATTTGTGATGAACAAGAACTACTTTGTACTTCCCTCAGTTTTGTAAGACCGAACACGTTTTGCTTCTCACAGATAAGCATTAGCCACATCTCCCCTTTAACCATAGGTGTCTGTCAGCTTAAGGCTGCTCTGTTTATGTCAGACTAAAGTGCTATAAAGCAAGAGATTACAGAAATGAATTGTGTACAAATAAAACACAAATAAACTCTGCACAATCTAAAAGTATAATGAACAGTTGATTAATAATACATTAGTAGTTAACACTGAAATCAAATTAGCCATCCTTTGCATGATTTCCGCCCCACACCCCGTCACTGTTGGTGCGGTAATAGTTTTTAAAGCAAGTGAGCTTCTATGATGAGTTCATTTGGTATTCAGTGTAATAGCACTGATAATAATGAAGTCATTTGGCTTCCATTATATAAGCATTAGATAATGGATACCTATATTAAAGTGTTACTGTTATGGTAGTGCTTATTTTTGTCTTAATTTGGTACACAGTGCTAAATCTTCAAAGCAGAAGCTTTTATGCAAATCATTGATGTTTATATCTTTGTATCTTGACAAATTATATGGACTCTGGTAAGCCATTATTGTAAAAGTTGCTTCCAGTGCTGTGACTTGCAGCAGTCTGTCTTGTCAAGAGCATTAAAACTGTTTGTTTCTTCTTAGCATTCCCCTTCCATTTCCCACTCCTTTGTCAGCCTTTGAGATATTGCTCCTCATGATCCCCTCCTTATAATATATTCTGTAACACTTCACAAACTTATTTGCTAATGTTAGCCATTGTTATAATGTCATAGTTTAAGGCAGTACATTGGACTCTGAGGAATGACCCGCTCGGCTGCCATGCTGAGAACAGTAAACTCCCTGCCAACTGCAGTTGCTGATCTGGTATTTAAAACTGTGGTTTTAATGTGCAAACTGGTTTCAATGAGGTATCTAAAGATTTCAGCCACAATCTTGCATCCACTTACACATCAGCAATTCCACTAATGGTAATTGTTTTAAATAACTGCTTCAGTGTGGCTTGCATGACTCAGTGGAATAAAACATGCATGCCTTAGGCCTGTTTTTGTTTTTAACTTGTTTTTAAGTGTTAAGTGGTCCCATTGTTCAGAGTAGTTTAGTTTGTTTTCCTTTGGATGAGGGAGAGCTGGGGATTTATGGGGTCTTTGTCATCTATTTACAAGTGTGCAAACAGAGCTTACTGGAAGCAAGCAGACTTCTATAGGCATGCAGCAAAACCTGTTCTCCTGTATTATATTTAGAGGGCTACTATACCAAAGGTATCCACTCAGAGCCAACTTCTTGTCTATATGGTGCCCCCCCCCACCGCCCCCCCCCCCCCCCGTTCTCCCATTAGCTACAAGAAGCCACCTCTCAGTAGCAAGAGTGAGAAAGATTTCCAGCCCTATTGAAACCTTAATGTTCTTGGTTTAATCCTTGACCATATATTACTTGATTAGTGGTAGAACGACTCACTGGTAGATATTAGTATCTACCACCAACACAATAAGTTTTCTTATTTAGTGGGTGGATAAAACTGGATAAAATAAGAAGCAAGTTGTCCAGGGTCTAATGAAACTTTGATTAATTTGGAAACTTAATTCTTAGTTTAGTCAGCTGTGGTGATTTTAGGGAAGCTTAAAGAGCCTTCTGTGGCTGTGGAGGTACATTGATGCCATTATTGGCTGGCCCTATACCTTGTGTAGGTAGTAGACAAAAAAGAAGTGGACAATAGATATATGTCCACTACAGGTTTTAGAAAGGATAATATTGAAGGACACAAAAGAAGATGGGAGTTGACTGTGACATACCCAGTTTGTATCATTCTAAAAAATCTAAAGTTAGTGTATAATTCTGCACTAAGCCTTCTTCTCACTCTCTCAGTCAGGCTCTAATAGAAGGTGTCTTGTAGATTGGTTTCAGAGATTTTTTTTTATTCTTAGAAAACACTCAGTGACCATCTGTGACTGTCTCCCTTGGAAATATCCAGAGATCACTGCATCTGATCTTAATCCAACCATAAGCTATTTGATATCAGTATATAGAAATAAAATGTCTTTAAATCCTAGCATAGCCAGTAGGTATGGTATATATCAATCTACTCTCTTCGGACTAAGAAGGATGGTATTCATCCCAAAAGCTTACAATGTGCTGTTTTTGCAATACATCGGCCTGGGTCAAGAATGTCACATTTAGTCAATTTCAAATCTTAATAATTTAGGTTGAATGGTACAATATGAGTGCTGTGAAATCACTTCCTGGAACATAGTATAAACTTTAGTGGGTGGATAAAAGTGGATAAATTAATTTGTCTTTTCATCTTGAGTTAGCCCTTGGAAGAAATCATTATCATAAAACCACTGTAAATCTATAGGCCTGGCAGCCTCTGCCCTGAAGAGGCAAAGGACTTGAGTAAATATGGAGATCTAGAGATTTACTGTCTTATCCTTTGAAAAGGTAATTTCCCTAGGTAGAAATAAAGAGATGGGCATGGAAGTGGAAAGAAACTTAAACATTATACAGCTGAACTTGGCTGTAGCACGTTCAAGAATTCGTTTTCTTTAGGAATGCTTATTTTTATCAGTTATGGTCATTTTCCTAATAATCATAATAGTTAAAAATATGAGAAATTTTCTTTTGCTATTTTATAGAACACAAGGAGTAAAAGAGAAAAGGCAAAACATTGTAAACTAAACTCTGTGTCATCAGTAGTTTTGCTGTATATGCAATTAAGCAGAAATTTGGTAATGGCTCTGTTATGAACTGGGGGCATCATGAATGCCCCTCTGTCAAATGGGACACAAGACTTCATTGGCATGCCTAGGACAGTGCACCAATCTATGGGAGGAGGTGCTGAAGTATAAGCTCCCTTTGCCTCTACGATATACATGTGCTGCATATTATTCCCCCCCCCCCCCAATTCCAATAATGTTGGATCATCTGGTCATCGTTGAGGAATATTGGAGTCTCGAAAGGCCTAAGTGGATTTTTTTTTACTTGCTCTATATTGTTCTTGGGATATATGTTAATTTAGCCTAAACTGTGTGACTGGATAAGCTATAAGTAGGAATGGCAGGAGCAGTATGGGTTGCTAGAGGCAAGGTATGGCTAATTGGTAAACACCCTGAGGCACCTAAGGATTATGATCGATTGCAAAGCTAAGGAGGTTGGGGAAGGGGGACCCTTCATGTTCATTAGCATCAGCCAAGTCCTTCAGTGCTTGGGGGGGGGAAGATGCAGAAGGGTGATGAAGAGTCAGTGATGCAGATCAGTCATTATTAAATCTAGTTTCAATCCATATGATTGGTGTCTCATGGTCTTCATTTTGAGATTACTACAATTGTTCTGCTGTTTCAGCTCCACATGTTATTTATTAATTATATGCTTTCTATCTACTCTGTTCTCCTTGAAATTGCTAAGCTTGCCTACTAATGGGCCTTCAGTTCCATCACCCTCATTTGTCCAAAAGTTTCTTACAACTCCATCTTTTTGCCCTTGCTGCCTTCTATTCCCCAAATTGCCTCTTAGATACCTGCTTAGTCTCTCTTTTCCACTGCCCCAAAATCCCCTCTGCATTCCCCTGTTTCTGGAAAAACTTTGCAACAACACCTTAGCTCTGACCTGCGACATAAACTTCAGCCTAAACAAATGTAACTGAACTGAAGGCACATCCTTCATTAACATTGTTGCTTTCCCTCAGTAAATTTTACATTGCAAGGTTTTGTGCTTTTTTGCCCTCTGTAAACTGGCATATGCATTGATGGAGCTATCTTATTCTTGTTCCTGAATTACTATTATTGAAGGTTCTCAAACTTTCCAAAAGCAACTCTTCATAAAAGAAAATGTAAATATTTGATCTTTCTTAAGAGGACAGGAGACAAACAACTGGGGAAAGACAGCTAATCTGACACTCTGGTTCATCGGCAAGACGAGCAAAGGCAAAGGGTAGAATTTTATAACAAACCGTGAGGTATTTGACAATGCCAGCTGACAATGAAGACTTTGAACAGAACTGCTATACTCCAACTTATAAAACTCTGATTCTAGAACATAGGTGTATCTGTTTCTGGGGTACCCAGTTTTGTTGAGCCTGTGGACACTTTGAGAGTTTTGAAAAAAAGTAGTGGCTCCCATGAAGGTGAGGCCAGTCACAACATACTGGGAGATAGATAGATAGATAGATAGATAGATAGATAGATAGATAGATAGATAGATAGATAGATAGATAGATTGATTGATTTAGGGTTGCCAGGTCCATCTTCATCCCCGGCAAGGGACTTGGGGAGGGTCTTTCCCTGAGGGGGCAGGGCATCCCCAGTGTGATGATGTCATGTTGGGGACATCCCAATTCCAAGGTCCCTTTAAGTGCCTGCAGCTGGAGCGCCCTGCCCACCCAATCTCCACGTGGCATTGCTGCTTGAAGATCAGGCATGAAACCCACAGCCACCCCTTTCCCTCCTCTCTCGCAAGAGAGAAGTGAGAGGGGTGGCTGTGGGTGTTGGGGCTTGGGAGCGGGGCTTCCCCCACCAGCCAGCTGGCCAGGCAGTGGGTAGAATCCCCCAAAAGGGGGTAACCCCCACCCAACCAGGGGGTTGGGCAACCCTAGTTGATCCTTGCATGGCCACAGAGAGAAGCCGCCAAGCCAAGAGTGCACTCTTGTGATGCACTAGCCCAGGATGAACTCAGCACTTTGCTAGTCATCTAGCTGATAGGCAGAAAACCAGTGCTCCCTTTTCTTTAACACTCTATTCATGACCTTTTGGATTTTATTCCAGGCACCTGGGGGGAGGGAATGATGAGTCTCATGATGCCTGTTGGTGCTACACTGGGGATTTCTGCTATTAGTGTTAACTCAAAAACCTATAGCAGACCTATAGGCCTTTGTTCCTAATAGAGAATGCATCTTGTATCACAAAGCTGTATTTCACAGAGGCAAGGCAGAGGTATTGCCCTGTACTGGCACAGGGTCAGATTTCTCTTATTATTTGTAAGGATTATTTGTAAGGAAATGTCAGTTGCATTCTTGCATCAGGGCTGAGACCTTTGTGTTTGATAATAAAAAGTGCTGTATTCACACCTGTCATTTTCCTGCTTATTTTAGCTACAGTGCTTGACTAAACAGTCAGGATTATGATCCTGATGTGCCTTTCTGTAGTTTTGTTGTTATTAGCTTGCTGGGATTTGTTTGTTGCAAAACCTAGCTCTGATTTTTTTGCTGTTTTTTCTTAACCGTCCCCCCCCCCCCATAATAAAGTTTCTTTTATACTTTATCTTAACTCCCTTATGGTCATGAAGAAGCCAAAGGGAGCAGCCAACATTCTGAAGTAAGAAATAGGTTAAGAAGTCAGAGTGAAAGGCCCCAACTAGAATACAAATGTGTTTTTTTTAGTATGATGCTATTTTATCTGAGGCTCATCACACACACACACACACACAAATCCTGGAATATATGGTTTGGAGAGATGCAGGGACTCGTTCTTTTAAAGAAAACTGGTCTGATTATACATATCTCAGAAACACTGTATATATATGGGGGAAATCAGGATTTACCTCAGTAAGTATCAGTATTTTGACTAGTTTTGCATTTTCACAGTTGGCAGGATTGAGCAAGGAAGTTGTCCATTGGTAATCCATTGGCTACCCCCCCCCCCCCCGGTGTGATTAGGTGCTAGTCCTGTTCCCCTCCCAGGTACTTCTCCAGATGATGCTCCTTCACAGCTTGGCTTTGGCATGGTCCTGACTGACTCTGATTTTTTCTCTTCCTCCGGGTTCATCGTCTGATGTTGTGAGTCAGCCCTCACTTCTTTTAGTGACCCTGGGCCTACCCACACCCCTCTGGGATGCAAATGGGTGTGTCCTGGCTGCGCCAGGGCTATTTTTGGGCAGGAATGCACAGGAACAGAATTCTGGTTGGCTTTCAAGTTGGCCACGCCTACAGCCTCCCCACCCCTCAGGTTCCCCAGGTGCCTCGCAAGCCGCAGGGCACCTGGAGAAGCCAAGCCAATCCAGGGTGGGAAGGCAATTTAAACTGCCTCCCCTCCTCAGGTTCCCCATGTGTCCCGCAAGCCATGGGGCACCTGGGGAAGCCGATCCTGGAAGGAAGCTGCGCTGTCAGGGGTCTGGCCTAATATGCTAATGAGTTTCTGCTGTTGGGTGTGACCTATAATGCTAATGAGTTCCTGCTGGGCTTTTTCTACAAAAAAAGCCCTGGGCTGCGCCTTTAGCTGTTTCTGGTCACGACAGCTGGATGAGTTGAGTCTGGGTGGCTCCCTCTTCACTTTGCAGCTTGCCCTCCCTCCTCATGGTCTCTCTACTTGTTCCCACCCTGGCATCCTCCTTGGGACTTCTGAGTGTGGTGCTTGTTCCCATATACAGGCCTGTGACTTGGGGGCCCTCTGAGGGGGGCTGCCCTTCAGTGGGGATGGGGGTGATGCCGATGGTCGAGTTGCCAGGCAGGGTTCTGTGGGCCTCATCCTGTTTGGTACTCCCCTGTTGGTCTCGGCACCACTCTCTCCTTGACCATCGGTGGCCCTGTGCTGGCCCACCATGGAGTGTGGTGGCCCCATGGTGGGTCACTGTGCTCATGTTTATAGTCTTTTGTTGTTCAGCTACACAATCACTGGTTCTATCTAATGACTGCTTATGTATTTAAAGATTTTAAAAAATCTCTCCCTCCCAAAAAATTGGAGTTCTTTGGACTTTGGAACCACAGACAAAGCACCATGCTTTGGCTTGTGCTAACCGAAATATAACAGAGAAGCAGGGAGAACCTGCCTAGGTGGGGTTATTTCTAACAAGTTTGCTTCTACCTCCAAAGAGGATGAAACAAGGAGGTGTTTCTGAATTTGAACAGATGTCCTGACTGTTGGCCATCGAATTGCAAGGCTTCTAGTAGCCTGCTATTGACACAGGAGAGTAAACACTATTTGTGAAAGGGAATGAGTAAGATAAAGCTGGTGAGGTGAACTAATTGAAGTCTAGTGGCTGGGTGAATTCTTCATTGCTCATGGTAAAAACCAGGACCCCTGCAATTGTTTTATCACACAAGGTGTTTTATCACACACATTTAAGACTTTTTCTCAATTTACTGGCCTGCTTGTATTACTTATGCCCAGATTTATTATAGGCAAACACTGGATCATTCAAAATCAGCCACCTTTTAAGTATGTGTGTTTCTTTTGCACTTGTGTAGTCAACAACATTCATCATGCTGACCCATAGTCAGAACTTATTGGAATTCCTAGGTGGCAATGTGAGCACAACACAAAGAATTTGCAATCCAATTTGGAATGCTCAATAAACATGAACTTGTTCAACTTTTGAACACAGTCATTTATCTTCATTTTATATTTTTCTTGAGTGTCACAACTAGGTGTTTGGCTAAAATCAATGAGGGTTGATGCAGAGACTGAAATGGAGGCTAGACTTCAGTGTGGGTTCAGCAATCTAACTTAAGCATATTTTAAGCCTGAAAAATAGTTCAGGGCCTCAGATGGGTATTTGATGGCTATGAATGATATCTTACAAAATGTAGGTTTGAAGGATGCTTTCAAAAGTCTCCTCATCTAATTTTTTTAATGGATTTTGGAGTTCCAGCGTACCTTGTTAGCTTCCAGAGTGGAATGGTTCATTAGGAACTCTCCTTCATTCCATTTACTTCTGAATTTTGTACATAATTCTGTGCATTTGTAGTTTGCTAAAGCATTCCTTCAGCTCATTTACTTTTATCTCACACAACTCTGCATTACCAATGTATAAATATACATTGATAACATGGTTCAGAAAAAAAAAACAACAACCAGAAGATTGAGTCCAGTGGAGTACCATGGATGGAAGTAGGTGAGATCTGTAACGATTTCACTCTTCCTCTGCCAACTTCTGACACCCAGCCATGCTGTTTGACTGATCCTCTTTACCAGGAGTCATTTCATAGAAAAAGAGGTGCAGGAGCTCATTAGCATAATTCATTAGTATAACTTAGGTGCATATGCTACACCACCTGACATCACTGGAAGTATGTCAGAAGGCAAGAAAGAAAGGAAAGAGAGAGAGAGAGGAAAGAAAGAAAGAAAGAAAGAAAGAAAGAAAGAAAGAAAGAAAGAAAGAAAGAAAGAAAGAAAGAAAGAAAGAAAGAAAGAAAGAAAGAAAGCTGGTAGAGAGGGGACAGCTACTAATCCAAGCCTCAGAAATACCACTATTTTGGGAAGATAGCTTCAACGGTGGCTGAAGCCTTCAGAAGGCTGGCTGGAGAAACAAGGACCTTTCCAGGGACATTTTGCTGCAGCCATGACAAAAGCAGGCATTCCCCTGTGTGTGTGTGTGGGGGGGGGGTGCTGGCACCAACTCCTGGAGCTGAGCTCCCCTGAGCTCCTGCTCGAAATGACCCCTGCTCTTTACCCAAGATCAACATTTGGCGAGGTATTTGAGGCTGAAACAGGAAAAGGGAGGAAGGGAAGGCTTGTTTGGTGTACTGGTTAAGTGCATGGACTCTAATCTGGGAGAACCGGATTTGATTCCCCACTCCTCCACTTGCACCTGCTGGATGACCTTGAGCAAGCCATAGCTCTGTACCAGCTGTTCTCTCAAGGACAGTTGTCTCAGAGCTCTCTCAGCCCCACCTACCTCACAGGGTGTCTGTTGTGGGGAGGGGAAGGGAAAGGAGTTTGTTAGCCACTCTGAGGCTCCCTTGGGTAGTGAAGGGCGGGGTATAAATCTCATCTGTTCTTCTTCTTCTTCTGTTCCATGGACAATAATCCCCTTTTTTCACAGAAATCTTCTGGGATCTAAGCCACAACTATGTTAAACTATTGGATCTTAATTATTAATCTGGCCCTCCAGTGATCTTATACCTGTTTTTGTGTCACTTCTATATCTCTGGAGCATTATGGACAAATTGTCTTTATGGCATTGTTTACAGCTTCAATGCCACTTGTATGGATGCTTTTTTAATAAGATTATGGCCTGCTGGAATCTACTCAGTGGTGTACTGGTCTTCCTTCCACTAAAGTCTGCAAGCGACTTGCATGATATTAACAATAAAATAAAATTGATTTGATTTGGAAAGTACAATGGTCAGGATTCCCAGAGAACATGCAAATATACTTTAAGTATGTGGTGTAGACAGGGGTCATTTCGTAGAAAAAGAGGGGCAGGAGCTCATTAGCATAACTCATTAGCATAACTCATTTGCATATGCCACACCCCCTAACATACCGGAAGTGTGTCAGAAGGCAACACCCACCCGCAGGCTCCACTCGACAGGTGAGTGAAACTGACCTGCTCTTCCTCCATTCCCTTCCCCATCCAATACTTTGTGCAATAAAAATAAGCGTAAAGAACACACCCTCATTCTCTTCCTGCGCCCTTGAAATCACCAGGTTTCAAGTAGACTTGAGATACCCAGGACATGTGCACCACCCATCCCTTTCCCTTCCTCTCCCCACAACAAGACACCCTGTGAGGTAGGTGGGGCTGAGAGAGGTCTTTTGAGAACTGCTCATGAGAGAACAGCTCTGAGAGAACTTGTAACTGGCCCAAGGTCACACCAGCAGCTGCACGTGGAGGAGTGGGGAATCAAACCCGGTTCTCCCAGATTAGAGAACTCCTGACCACTACACCAAACTGATAAGGTGGAAGCTGCTGAAGGGCTGGTGAGATTTCTCCAGTACTTATGTGCCATGTGCCCAGATAAAAAATGGTATACTTAGAAAATTTATATGCCACCTTGAGCAAGTCTCTGGAAAAGCAGCACACTGTCATAAAAGGAACAATGATAAAGTTATCAATATTAAAACAAAACATTAAAAACAATAAAGACCCTAGCAGGGCTTTCCCCAGGGCACTGCGCCTCTGCACTGCTTGGGGAAGCCGAGGAGGGGGCGGGGCTTGGTCATGTGCCCGCCTCCTGGGCTCCTCACTCCCGGAGCTGTGCTCCTGTGCGCTCCCGCTCCAACGGACCCCTGGGTGTAGACATACTAAAAGTACTTATGATTAAGGGTGATTTCCAATTTCTTTTCCCTACTGTTTCAAACTGAAAATTCACGCTACTGTGTTGCTTCTTTCTTATACAAGCTGAACCTTTTGCTTATTTGCACACCATTTGCTGTTTTCTTGCTCTACCTGCTGAACATTTGCTAGTCACAAGCTGTTAAAAGCCCAGGAACTTTCCATGAAGAAAAGTGGGTGGGAAAGAGTAGGCAGAGATGCAGGCCTGGCCTGAAGAAGAGTTCTTACCAGCTTCCGTTTTTCTCCCTAGTTAGATGCTAATAGTACAATCTTAAGGAGAGTGAGACCCTTCTGTGTCCATTCAATGACTTTAGAAAGGTGCAGCTCTTTTTAGGATTGCAGCATAAATCTGTCAGTGCAGTAATTCAACCTTCATGACTTTTGAAGTGTTCCAACATTATGTCTCTTTCTGTGGATCAGGTGAGGTAAAGATTAATATATTAGGCTTCACCTTTCCTTATCTGATTTTTTGGTATAGTTTTCAAGTTCTAAGAAATTTGGATCAGAGATTCTTTATCATTAGTCTGCATTATGTAATAAGTGGATTGTGTAGAATGAAAGAAAGGGCACCTTGGAACATTTAGTTTAATCATTTCAGAGTTTTGAAGAGTCCTACATCAAACAGTTTTCTTAAAGGAGACAATATCACAGTTTCCCCCAGTTTCTATAGCATGCAATATTTCTATTATCCTTTAAATTAAATCCTATTATCCTGGATCAAATTCACTGTTGCCCAGAGAATTGCCAAGGTTGAGAGGAAGAGGTTTAGCACCTGAAATAACAGACCCTCAGTTTGAAAGGATCCTTCCTTTGAGATTTGACTGTGAATGGGTGTTTCTAAGGCTACAGATTGCTGTCTGAGGTTTTGTATTCAGGCAAATGGTGTTTGGCAAATCAGAATATCAGGGGAGACCAGATGCTACAATGCCTCATAATGCGCTCTTGCATCATTCTGATCACTTCTGACATGACAAGCATAATAATATTCCATGATTTTATGCAGCTATTTTATCCCTGTTGAAGTGGAATTATAGAAGTCTTAATATACCTTTTTACAGTGAGTGCATAACTATATGCCACTAGTCCTATAAATATATGATGAGTTTTCCTTTATGCATATTATTATCATTTGAATAACTGTAAAATGATTCCATTCCCTGTTTCAAAAGGATACTGTCATAAAATTTTGCTTTGACAGGGGACCTACCTGTGTGTCTCATACCCTGACCCACCATCAACCTGACAATGAACCAATCTATGCAAGAAATACATTTTCCGGACACTACTGTAAAAATACACAATGGGTGCATAGACACCCCTTATACCAGAAACCTATTGACCGACAAGCATAGCTACATGCCTCCAGCTACCATACTAAACATGCCAAACAATTCAGTGTATACAGCCAGGCTCTAAGCTACAGCTCCATCTGCTCCAATCCTACAGACAGAGATTCTCACCTGAGGGATCTTCAACAAAACTTTTTAGAACTAAAGCATCCACCTGATGAAATCAAGAAACAGATTAACAAAGCCAGAATGGCACCCAGAGAAAACCTGTTGCAAGACAGTCCCCAAAGAGACAATAACAGAAAACCACTATCACATACAGCCCTCAACTCAAAGCAATTCAATACATCATCAATGATTTACAGCCTTTACTGGATAATGACAGTTCTCTTTCACAAGCACTGGGGTGGACATTTTCTTGCACACAGACAGCCCCTCAGTGTCAAACAATGTATCACTCACAATAATACAGCATCTAATTTGAACATGGACACTGGTACCAGAGCTTGCAATAAACCCAGATGCCAACTTTGCTACCACATACAGCAAGATAACACAATTACTGGACCTAACAAGAACAATTACACCATCTCAGGTTTGTTCACTTGCTCCTTTGCTAACTGCATATGCCATCAAATGCCATCAACATCCTTCTGTTCTGTACATAGGGCAAACAGGTCAATCCCTACACCAAAGGGAAAATGGACACAAATCTGACATTAAGAATCACAAAACTGAGAAACCTGTAGGAGAATATTTCAGTCTTCCAGGGCACTCAATGGTAGACCTCAAAGTAGCTGTTTTACTGCAAGGGAATTTCAGAAATAGACTGGAATGGGATATTGCTGAATTATGAGTTATTACAATAGTCAGGATAATGGACCCCCCCAGGACTTAACAGAAACATCGGGTCCTTATCTCTACACATACTAAGTCATTCAGTTCTCACATACCCAGAATTAAACTTTGTTGGTCTTAAAGGTGCCACTAGACTCAAACTTAATTCTCATTATTAACTCTTGTATTTGTATTCTAATTTGCTGCCAATCTCAGCTATAGTTATTGCCCAGTTACTTATACATCTTGACTCTAACAAGCCCTTCCTGGCAACTAACCCCCCCCCCCCCCCGGATCTTCTCTCTACCTATATGTAAGGCTATAGGAAAACTGTTTCAGTGTATCTGTTGAAGGGTGCACACACACGAAAGCTGATACTCAGAATTAAACTTTGTTGGTCTTAAAGGTGCCACTGGACTCAAACTTTGTTCTTCTGGGAATTGTTGCTCTGCAGAAGAGAAAGAATTTCACTCCTACAAGTAATAACTGAAATAAGAAGCATAACCAGTTGTGGGTGACTTTAAAAGTCACTTGCAGCTTGTGTTGTTACAAACTCACATTATGAGAGACATTGGTCTATTACACATTCACAGTTTACTACAGATTTTCTGAGCAGTAAGCCTTTAAGCTTGACTTCAGATTCTGTGCCTTATGCACCATTCTTTTTCTTCCAGAAAAAATTAGGAATGTCACTTGTGATATTGGGTTTTTTGGGGGGTGGGGTGTTTTTTTGTTTTTGTTTTAAATTATGCAGTTGTGCTATTGCAGCTGCACAGTAGTCTCCAGCAAGCACCATCCATTTAAATGCTCCTGGTTTCATTTTTGTGCATACATTTTAGTTTTGGTTCACTGAATGAAAGGGAACACAAAAGCATATAGGCAAAGGGGGAAAACTGATGTTGAAACTGACAAGACTAATTTTGAAACTGACAAGCAGATGCAGAGCCCTGTTTTCCATATTGCCAAGTGCTAAGGATTCTCTGCTGTATTATCAGCCACTGTCAAGCCGCTGGATCCAGAGTCACTGTCACTGGACTCGGTAGCTGCACCTCGTGCCACCATTTCGTCCGCCCCTAGCCCCTGGCAGCCGGAGCCTCAGATATGGTGCCCAGAGGGGGGTTAAGTCACCACGCCCTCCTGGAACGTCCCCTGGGATGAGTCTTTGGTCTCTCTCAAGCCTTGTTCAACGTCACCTCCAGGCATTTCCTCCCCTGGCTCCATTCGGCTGCCTTTCTTTTATCCTCTTCCCCTCCCAACCTCCTCTTCTCCGGCCTCCTCCCCCTTGGCCCTGCCTCCCTTCTTATGCCTCGATGCTGAGGCTTCTCCTTGGCTTCCAGGTCCTCCCTGTCTGCCCCGGCCAGCCCCGGGTGTGGAGCCCTGGTGCACTGGCGTGCTCTCGTGCCGGGCCGCAGGCCCAGCACAGCTGGGTATGCTCCGCATCCACCTCCCCCGTTCCCCCTGCAGTCGGGGCGTGGACGCACTGCCTCTGGCCGCCTCCCCTCCTGGCCCCCAGGTTCGCCCCGAGCCTCGCCCGTTGCGAGCCTGGGGAAGCTCTTCTCCCTCCCCTCCCTGGACTGCTCCCCCCTCTTTCCTCCAGACTGTCCTCGGCCCCGGGACCCTGCACCGGAGCTGCAGCACCCTCCTCTGTGGCACCTGCCACAGTGCCCACTGCCATCTGTGGAGCTGGGGCGAGGCTTTGCTCCTCGCCTTGCTGGGTGTCCCGACAACTGACGCCGTGGGCTGCCAGCGCCCGACTCTCCGGCTCCTGGGTGAGTTGGTGGTGGGGATGTCAGTGTCCTTGGGGCGGCCATTGCGGGCTCGGCGGGGCTGCCATTTCCTGGCCCAGTCCCGAGATCGGGACAATCTCATAATATGAGGAAACATGTTGAGAATGTATTGTAAAACCCAATGACACTGGCATTGCTTTGATTGTTGGCAAAATGTGTGTGTGTGTGCGCACACACCTGTGCAAAGTCAGCTGCAACCCCGCCTCCCTTTGCACAGGGCTGCAATTTGCATGGAGAAGAGTCCTCTTGGAGAAGCTCTGGAGAGCTTTTGTAGTCATGTGCCACTAAACGGAAAATAATTTTGGGGGTATTTTTGCTGATGCCCTAGTGCAGCTGCAACGTAACACTAATGTCCTGCCCTCCCTTGAAAATGTTCATGGTTTTCTCTTTGTGATTCTCTAATTTGATCCTGCACACTGGTCATGGTCTTGGCATGTCCCGATTGCATTCTTTCCTTCAAATGGATTGATCCCATGTGATTCTTATGTTCAGCAGTTTACAGAAGGTCCATATGGCTCAGCCACCACTTACATGTTAGGTTTCCAAAGACTGCCAAAATGCCCCCCCCCCTCAAAAAAACCTGTATTCACTAAAACATTAAAGGGGGAAATGTTTTCAAAACTTTCAAAGTTCTGGCTGGCTCCTGAGTTGGCCACACCTACAACCAAAACATCTGGCATGTGTGGCTACAGAGCACACTACCCTCCCCATGTTACACACAAGAGGGAAAGGTGGCATGCTAAAATGCCATCTTTCCCTCTGGGGAAGCCATAGAGATTTCCTTGTCAATTTCACTCCCCACCAGTCTGCCTTCCCTTCTCTAGCTGAGATGTCGCAGCTGGAAAAAGGCAGGCAGGGAACCCAGGCACATTGAAAATGCCTTTCTTTCCCTCCCCGATCTGGGGGAAGGAGAGAAAGGTATTTAACCATGCCCCCCATGCACTTCCCCAAGTCTCTCCACAATAGCAGTCTGATTGGAAGGGGGTAGGAGATTAGAAAGGCAATGCTGAAGTGCCTGGGATCTTTCAGATTCCAGGCACTTCAGCAGCGCCTTTCCCTGGTTATCTGGTTTGGAGGAGGGGTGTAGACTAGAAAGGTGATGCTGAAATGGGGCAGAGAAGCTTGGGGGGGAGAGGCAAGCTTCTATGCCTGTCCTGTGCTTTCCCAGGCCCTGCCTAATATGCTAATGAGCTGCACCGTTAGGGGTGTGGCCTAATATGCTAATGAGTTTCTGCTGTTGGGTGTGGCCTATTATGCTAATGAGTTCCTGCTGGGCTTTTTCTACCAAAAAAGCCCTGACAAATTGTATTCAGCACAGTTGATTGTTGAACATATTGTCCATTATTTATATTTGAACAGTCTGCATATGTTCTTGACTGAGAGGTATGACACGCCTTCCTCTATCACTAACAATTGCCTCACCCATTGTTCATTATGAGGAAAGGCATACAAACTGCTTGGATCAGTGATAATTTGGGCATGTGTTTTCTTGCTGTGTTTTTCCATAGCTCCCCCACACTTCTTCTGTCACTCCCCAAGCATCACCTTACAAAAGAAGTTGTAACCCTAGCGGTGAGCTATTTTTGGTGCTGTTCTTGACATGCACTCTCTTTGCTAAGAACACCTCTATCAACTGAGGAAACACCATTTTCCAAACTAACCCCCCCTCCCCACCCATTGGAGATGAAATGAACCAAGTGTTACAGTGACTAAGAAAACTTTGGTCAATTTCATCTTTCATACACTGGACGGGAATAGTTTATTGACCTGTAGAAACACAGTACAAAGTTCAGGAATATGAAATGAAATTGACCAAGGCTTCCTTAGTGTGTACTTTTTGGAGTGTATAGAGAGAGAGAGAACCAGCTTTGAAGGGGTCAGGGAAGAAGAATAAAGGGGGGGGGGAATGCTGCCTATGTGACAGGAGGAACAGTACAGCATAGAACCTAATTTAGCTACTTTTCAAAGATAACTCAAGACATATATGATCAGTAGTCATCTGGTTTCCATGACAAATGCTGCCATTATGCAGATACAGAACTGGTTGCAGTACTGTTTGAGAACAAATATTCAAACCAATCAAAATAAAGCCTTCACCTGAAAAAGGGGCATTTCTGACATGGTAGGTTCTTATGGAAATAGTTATTTTTATGAAGTTCTCAGCCATCCCAGCATTATGAAACATTAACAAGACACTGACTTTTGTTTGAAAGCTTCACTCAGTACCAAATTTAGCACCTTAGCTACTGACTACTCCATCTTCTTTAGAGCACTTCTAATTGGTTTTTGAAGAACTATACTAGTTACCAATTTGTTTCCATATACAATTGACAGTACTAGTGTATACCCTTAAAGCCCTGAATGTATCTTATAAACCAACTGCTTTTGTACAGACCTATATGAACATTAAGATCAGCAACATAGGCCACACTGAGTGTGACCTCATTTATTCAAATGAGTTGCTGTAACGGCCATGGTCTTTTCCGTGCCAGCACCTCACTTGCATATTTTCCCTCCCCCACTATTTAACTGGCACTTTCTTTACTAGCTTTTAGGTCTTAGGCAACAAAATTCTTATTTTTCTTGCTTTTTTGGGTGATTTGCTTCTGTGTGTACATTTCTGGCTATTTAGTTATTTGAGGGGGCTTTTAATCACAGCTAAATTAAATTACACACTTATATATCTTCTGCTATTTTTAATCTGTTACATTAGATTTTTTAAAAATAACTTAGATTATTTTTAAATGGCTGCTGTTTTTATTTTAATGTTCTTATTGTTGCTGGTTTATTAGTTTGTTTGATTATGATAACTGTATTGAGAAGAACAAATAAATAAAGAAATAGCCTAATTGGCATTTTTTTATAAGTCCAGAGAGGAAACCAAGATTAGATATTGATGTGAATAAAATGAATAGGTCATTAAATGGAATTGGTAGATAAATAGCAAATGGGAATGATATTATATTCACCAGCTACACCTTCAATACAGCAAGCTATGAAATCCATAGTAACAATGAAAAATCAGCATTATGGATTCGAGCAATGTTCAGAGCACTAGTATTAAAGCATCCTCTTGGATCAGTATAAGAGCTGCTGATGCAACCATTTTATGCTATATTGGAAAATAAATTCTTTGCCTCTCCCCATACATATACTTTTTATATAAACAATGAAACATAATAATATTATCTTGTTTTTCTGCACATCTGTGCCCTGAACTTCAGGTTCATTCAGCAATGGTACAGACAATAAAAATTAACATTTCCAACCATCCCTGCATTTAGAATTGATCAGATAGTTCATGCTGAATAATTTATAGCTCCTTTTCTGTATGCATAAATAATCAGCAAACAATTATTCCAACTTGTTGTTTTGAATTATTTGTTAAACACTTTCCATGAATTATTGTTGGTCTGTTACACTTTCACAGGCAGCTACCATGGAATATTTCATATTCACTCTGGCTGCCATCTTGTACAAAGTAATCCATGCATAAGTAAGTGCCATTGATTTCAATGGGATTTTTACGAAGCTGACTGTGCACACAAATGATTGTAGCCCCGCTTAGCTTTGGTTCAAAGCCTATTATTTTCTGCCTCTGACAGAATAACTATGTTCCAAATAATTAAAAATTCTTTTTGAGAAGGCTCACAATTACTAACTCTATTTTAGATTTACTGAGAAAAATTATTTTATAATCTGAATCATGATGAATTAAAATATTGGAAGAAGTTCTACTCTTACTGAGGGAACTGCATTCCATGTAGGTATTTTCTTTAGTAAGTTGGTTGCAAGGAGTAGAGTATTGGAGTTGGACTGCAGAGACCTGGACTGAGTCCATTCAGCTATTGACCTCAACTCCGGACCCTCAGCCAAGGCATTCTGTCTCAGCTAATTTAATTCACATGATTGTTGGGAGGATATCATAACCAGTCACCCCGATTACCCCATTCTGAGGTGGTGTAATTTTTTATTGAAAGGATAAAATATAAATGTGAAAAAGGCAAAACTAATCAACAATTGCTGTTCAGTATCTACTTTATGTTAAATGAACAGCAGAAAGATTAGGAAACAATCATGCAACCATGGAATCATATTGTGGGGAGGTATTTTAATGGACCATCTACAGCAATGATCTCCATTCATATTTGTTTATTTAAACTTTTCTATGCATATTATTAAATCCAGATGGTCAGCCGTGTCGGTCTGAAGAAGTAGAACAAACTTAGAGTCTAGTGGCACCTTTAAGACCAACAAAGGTTTATTGAAGGTATAAGCTTTAATGTGCAAGGCACACTTTTTCAAATACATTGGAATGGTAGATGAGGTTCTAAACTCTAAATAATATGAAGTTTAGGACTTCATTTTATTAAAGACAGCTTAAAAGCTTGTTAAAAATATACAATCTCAGTATAACATCCCCCCAAAAAAGAGATTGAGGAAAAAAGAGACTGAGAATACTCCTAAACCATCCTACAACTAATGATAACTTGCAGTTCACAATTAATCATGTTTTCTATCCATCTTCCCCTTCAAAGAGCTCAAAGAGGCAAACTCAGTGAGGTAAATTACAACAAGTTGCCAAAGACCTTCCAGTGATTCTCCTTGCAGAATGGTAATTTCAGATGAATGGTTGTGTTAATCTGAAGAGGGGGGACAGGGGTCTAGAGGCATCTGTATGACTAACCACATTGATTCCAGCATATGTTTTCATGAGTCAGAGCTCACTTCAACGCAGCATAAAAACTGAGTTTATACAGAAATGAATTCTGTTATACTAATGCCACTGGACTTCTGTTTTATCATCAACAGATTGGATATTTCATTTTGGATCTCCCGACGACTGCCTTCTACCTGATTGGGCCATTCTTTCAAGGTCATTTGCATATGTGGGCTGGTTGGGCCTTGCTCCATTCCGCATGACATCATCTCCCCCCATAGCCAGTCAGAACACAGAGGCTGTTTGCATATGAGGCCTGCTTGGCCCTCACCTCCAACATTCTAAACAGTTTGCTGTTTGGTGTAGTGGTTAAGTGCGCGGACTCTAATCTGGGAGAACCGGGTTTGATTCCCCACTCCTCCACTTGCACCTGGCTGGATGACCTTGGGCAAGCCATAGCTCTGTACCAGCTGTTCCCTCAAGGACAGCTTGGGAAAGAGCTCTCTTAGCCCCACCTACCTCAAAGGGTGTCTGTTGTGGGGGGGGGGGGAAGGGAAAAGGAGTTTGTAAGCCGCTCTGAGACTCCCTTGGGGAGTGGAGGGCGGGGTATAAATCCAATCTCTTCTTCGTCTTCTTCTCCTGGAGAAAATGGTTGCTTTAGGCAGTGGACTCTATGGCATTATACCCTGCTGAGGTCCCTCCCTCCCCCAAATCCTGCCCTCCTTAGGCTCTGCCCTTCAAATCTGCAGGTATTTCCCAACCCAGAGTTGGCAACTCTGTAACTGGCTACAAAACTACTTTCCAGATCCTTGAAACTCAGGAAACATGGTATAGGAGGAGGTGCTTTTCTACCTTAGGTGCCACTGCATAGCCCCAAATCAACATAAGTCAGGGGTGGAGGGAACCATACCTGTTACCATGCAGCTCTCCTCCCATACTACCCACTTGGGACAGCAGAATGACTTGAGACAGCCCTGCCTTATAGCTAAGCAGAAGGAAATAAACATGGCTTGACTCCCTGTATTTTCCCCTTCTCTCTGCCGCCTCACCAGCCACAGCCGGGACACTCACTGGGAGCCTCTTTCTAGAGCCCTTTATTTTTCTTCCCACAATGGGCCTTAATCCTAGTCTTCACATAATTTATGAAAATGTAGGCACCTGTACAAGGGTTTTAGATGACAATTTCACCAATGAGGCAGATTCATATGGGAGAAAACAGCCCTCCAGATACCCTGGTGCAAATCATTTCAGGCTTTGCATGCTCTGTTTCAGGAACAACCCCCCCCCCCCAAAAAAAAATTAAATTAAATTAGGCAACAACTTATTAAAGGATATATTTAAAAATTATGTCACCTTGAAACTAGAGCTAATCAAACACCGACTGGTTCAGTGCACCAGCTGGAGCCAATTTTTCATTGATTGTTTGGCTGTTCACAAGCAGTTGGTATCAGTTGATTGGTTTACTTTTCACATGTTCAATCAGTATGGTACTCTCAGTGCAAACAACAGTGTTGTATGGATATGTGATCCCAAAGAACTCCATCCTACAGACCTCTCACCACAGCATGCCACTTGGCAGCCAACTGTATCAATAAACAGTGAGCAAAGGAATCTGTTAACCAGTGATTTATTTATTTATTTATTTCTAAAGACGTATGGTTTGGTGTTCATTTAGCTCTGCATTATCAAGGTTATTTCGAGCATGCACATTTTTACACAACCTTATGGGAGGTGTAGTTTTGCCTCCCACATTGTTTAATTATCTGACACAAAATCCATGACCCTTAGGGAGAATCAATTTCACCTACTGTGCACATGCAAAAGCACCTGCAAGGCAAGGAAATGAAATCACCACACAGAAATAAAAACTCCATCACCACGGCTACTGTTGTTCAACAGCTGTTCAACTCAGATGGCAGTGAACCAAATAGATCTAAGGTTCATCTCACTAGTAATCACAGCAGTTGAATATGGTAGGTTCACCTGCTGAATCTATTCACAGTGAAGTTTGCAACAGCCCTACTTGAAACTCACTTCTTCTCCTTCCCAGTCTCTGGGCAGGTACCCCTACACTGGATCAGATGCTCACAACCTAATTCTTGAGGTTGTGTGAATGGGATCTAACCGTTCCAGTACCTTTGGGCTACCTAGTTCTGCATTTTCTCCTTCCATACACACAGTTAACTCCATACATCTCCAACTGCTTTATACTGCACCATTCTCATCCTTTCTCCTTTCAGAGATATGCCTCAAGATACTTTCTGACATCCTGCTATTTTACATAAACCTGCATTTCTCTTACCCTCAGATTGTGCCAATTTCTAATTCAAATCAAATAGCTAACCAGAAGCTAGTCTCTCTCTACATACACATATCATACCATTGGTTCAGTGTGAAACCCAATACCTTCTGAACCTTAAATGGAAGGCACCAAAGAACAAAATCTGTGCTTCTCAGATAAATCAGAAACATGTACATTAAAAAAATCCTACTCTCCCACACTTGATAACCAGGTTATGCCCCAGTAACTTTTATGTAGGATGGATGCATGGCCATGCCAAGCCAGAAATGCACTGGTCTCATCTAACAGAGGAGGAATGTGTCTGATATTGGCACTGAATCTCGTACTATGGCTACCTTTTATCATTCATTCATTCATTCATTCATTCATTCATTTTGCATTTCTATCCCACCCTCCCCGCAAGCAGTCATAGGATGGTCATAAGGCAGCCACCTCAATGAAGTTAAGCAGTTCTGAACCTGGTCAGAGACTGAGTTGGAGGTCTCCTGGGAATAGTGTTTAAGCCACCTTGAGTTGTGTGACTGAAGGCAGGCTGGATATAAATGTAATAAATAATAAATGCCTCTCTCCTGTTTCCCATCAAGGAGAGAAAACTCTTGCTTAGCCAGCACTGTCAAGGAAGAGCCAAATCCATTAAAATCTACTCTCAGCTGTGAGAGGTACCCCACTGTAAACAATAAACTTAATTGGGTCTTACCAACAATTATAAAAGTAACCCACTCAGAATCTGGGCCATATTACTATATTTAGTGTGCCAGATTGAGTTGGCAGGATTTTTCAATTATTCCCTGGAGGAAGGAAAGCGGATAGAGATTAAAAGCTATTTTACTCTGTTAATCCTTTTTGTACTGTACATTCCTACCATATCTCTTGCCAGAAATTGACTTTGTGCTAGGAAAATCGCATTCCTTTCATCATGGTGTTCAAATAACTTAGTGCACTTTACTTTTCTATGTTAATGTTCAAGGGAAAAATAGGTCTGCTTCTAACACTGTAACTTCAATAGCTATTCAGTGTACCATAGGAAGCCCTGTAGATGTGCCTATCAATATTGCAGTGAAGCTGACATGTTCCTGCACAATGTAAGGGTAATAAACCTGTTTTTCTGCAAGCAAATCGAGATCTGGGATATAATGGTTTGAAAATGAAACCTTGCACTACATGTTACTTTGCCAGTTATTTGAAATATCTTTACTCTCAGATCCTGGACTGGCTCCTCTTGCAGCTCAGTTTAAACTGAATGGCTGGTGGGCTTCTCTTACAGCTCGGTTTTAAACTTAGCTGCAAGAGGAGCCAGCCCCAGCCGAGGCAGCACATAGCTCTCAGCTCCCTCCACCCCAGCCAATCTTGGTCTGGCTCCTCTTGCAGCTCTGTTTAAACCGAACCATTCAGTATAGATGAATATACCTGAATAAATGCTGGAAAAAATTGGCTTTATCTGGGCTCAGCTATACTGGTAGCCAGTCAGATTCTCTGATCTGTATTCAGCTTAAATAATACCCGAAAGATACTGGTAAGGTATTTTGGGGGTATATTTTTGGCTCAGTTTATGCTGAATGCACACCCCTATCCACAGTGGTTATCAGTATGGAAGAATACATATGGAACAGGAACTTTTCACTGCTTTGTAGTGATCTGATTTCACGTCATGAAGGGCTTTTTAGATTACACTAACATTGTAACAAAAACAATATGATATCTGTACATTTCAGATCCCAATTTTTTCAAACTATTGAGATCTAAGCATAAATTTTCTTTACTTTGGTAAACAGACTAACAAGCCCAGTTTATACAGCAAATCCCCTTTTATGAGCAAAGGTCCAGTGAATTTCTGCAAGTGAGAAGTTACATTACCTAATGGGACACTGCTCAGCTGACCAGCTATCTATGGAAATATCTGTATCATCTCTCTGAGAGAGGGGAAAAAAATCAAGGTGATTCACAGTCTGATAAAATTAAGAACATAACATAAAATATTATAAAGAAACTAAAAATGAAGTTACCCAAAGACTTGTGCTAAATCAGCAGCAAACCTAAACTGCCTGGCACAGAACACTCTTTGCTGACATTTAAAGTCTAACAAAGATGGAGCAGAGCGAACTTTTCTGGAATGGAGTTCCACAGCTACATGCTACAGAAGAATAAAACCTGGCCATCATAAATATCCATGCATCTCAAAAGGTGGATGACCATTTGACAGTTTCCAAGGAAGACCTTAAAGCCAGATTAAGAACATAATACAACAAATAGAATCATAGGGGACTTGGCAGTTTATTTTTTTATTTACTTAATTTATATACTGCCTTTCTCACCAATGGTGATCCAAGACAGCTTACAATTTTTTCTTCCATTTTAGCCTCACAACAACTTTGGGAGGTATATTTGACTGAGAACATATATAACTGGTCCATGGTCACCCAGCAAGCTTCATGGAAAACCTAGTCCTTCCAGATCTTAATCCTAGTTAGACACTCTAAGCATTAGACCACACTGATGGTTCTTTATGTACCTGGGCTCAAACCAGTTAGGACGTTAAAGCTGAAGACTAGCACTTTGAATTGTGTCCTGAGACCAAGTGGAAACTGTTGCAGATTGCAGTTAAGAACTGGCTGTAGTTTTCCAGAACTTTCCAAGGCAGCTTAACAAACAGCCCTACTTTTTTATTTAGCAAATTTATTTATAGTCATGTAATCTGGATGCCACTGGGGCATGAGTTTTAAATTGTATAATGCAAGTTGTACTCCTACTCCAGATTCAACAAGATTTACAACATTAGTGCTTCTGTCTTTTTTTGTTTTAACATTCAGTTTGTTCACCATCATAAAGTCTTTTACTGCACTCACTGTTTCAAGACATTAACTGCCTTCCAGAATGTGAGAGAAAAGACTCCCACCCAGCAGTTTTGTATAGCTGTTGAATGAGATGAGTTACTGGATGGAAACTTGCAGACAGCCATAGGGTAGGGCAAAAGTAGAGACACCAGACTTTTCAATCCCATCCAAGCTAGGGTACTATGACAAATGGTACTGAAAGAGGCAGCAAGGTTCAGAAGATCCAGGAGTCTCGTACCCCTGTCCAGTTTCTACCATAGGTTTTCCATTAGAATTATTAGGGCTGTTACATCACTTCTACCAAATCTAAATCTTGTGAACAAGAATTTCAGACTCTCTCAGGACAGACATGGCCTTGCACTAGTCATTTTGGAAGAAGGTAGCCGGAGTTGCTGAGGACTGTGGTCTGGGGCAGTGAGATTCCAGTAGTGTTACACAGAGATTTGGCATCTTCTCCTAGAAAGGTTAAGGTTGGTTCAGCTTACCTGGAGTGAACCCAGATGCTGGGTCAGGCTTTAAAGGCAGTAGCCCAGAGGATGCTGGAGATTGACTAGGAGAAGAGGAAACATCCAAAGTGCACAAAGGGTGAGTGAGTAGAGGAAGGGGGCATGCTATATTGTCAGGAGCAGCCTACCAGAAGTAATGCGTTTATTTGGAACCTGTTGAGTGTCCTGTAAAGGCATGGAAGGCTTGGACCAGAGACCCCTATTTAGACTGAAAAGCAGTATTTGTGGTGGGCATGTTAGAACCACGTACTGAATGTTCTAGAGAATGCATGTGATAAATAGCATAACCTGAAGCAGCTTTTAGTGAACATGGGCAAAGCCTTGCCTTCTTCTACCACTTGCCAATATGTTAGCATTATTAAACACTGAAGGATCCAACTGGAGATTAAGAATTCACCCTTCTGGTTATGGCAATGATCGGAGGAAAAAGCAAGGATGGCTTTCAGTTTGATTTTTTTTTAAACAAAACCGTTGAACTAGGTGTGATGATGATGGAGATAGTGACTGAAATGCCTTCTCAAGTGATGCAATATAATCAGGAATACCTCAACAACCAGTTTGTCTGCTGTAGTACAGTTGAACAAAGGGAGACTGATGTCTGTCAATAAACATGCATGGCTTACTGAAACTCTGCCTCACCAGTCCAATGGAAATAAGTAGCTGTTTCATAAGACACAATCTGGTGCATTGAAAATAATCTATGAATAAGGAAATAGAACTTAAGGTCACTTCTGTACAAAACTGGTAGTGTAATTTATGATTATTGGCCTTAAAAATGATTAATCTCCCCACACACACACACACACACCAAAACTAGGCATATAAATGGTTTGAGTCCCTGGCTTGAATTTTCAAAATAAAACACTGCACAAAGCTTAATACAGACAAACTTTAGAGATGACTAATGACAAATCGATAACTATGAATTCAAACCATCCACAGAATATGGGGCAAAACTAAAAAAAATAAAACACTGTAATACTGAAAAACAAAAGTGTGTCCAAGAATTGATGTTTATTTCCAGTGCAACTTTGCAAACTGAGGCACTAAGTGTACAGAATCTCAGGATTATTCTGCCTGTAATAAAATACTACCATTTTGTGATGATCAGCAACACTCAATGTGGCATTATATCACTTCATCTGGGTTTTAAGCATGATGTCAAAGTGGGAATTGTGATGCCTACATTTTACAGCATGAGCCGGAAACGGTAAGCTGCTGTTGCTATGGCTGCAGTTTCATCCACTGCATAGCTATGGTTTTCTATAGCTTCAAGGCTTCATGGAATATAAATTTCCACTGCAGCAGTAGTTGGGGAATAGTGTAACAAAAACTGCCTAAAATCTTTTCAGCTTCCTAATCTGATTTCCAACCCCATGTTTAGCATTATTCTTTTTTTTCCCTTTTAGATAAAGGTAGAATAAGTCACAAACACAGACTTCAGGAGGAGAAAAAAATGACTTCTAATTGTGCTAATAAAAACAGGAAAGTTCTCCCCCATCTTCCTGTCAGTATTTGACACCAGCTGATAGTTTTCCTATTCTTTTTTGAGCCCAAGTTAAATTTTGTAAAATATGCTGGTCTGCCACTTTTCTATTGTCTTCCTTTTTTTTTTTTTTGGTCTTATAATGCTTTGTACCTCCAAGTGAAACATAATTGTCCTAAAGTTTTCACTGCTGCTCCATGGTAAGCACCAGGATTTAGCATGTATAACATTGTCTGAGGCATTTGTTCAGCTGTCTGTTGAATCCCCTGAAACTAATGCTCAGTCTCTATTAATGTCTCAGTCCCTGGAAACCGCAGCCTATTCTCTCCTATAATTAATCTTGCAGGTACTGCCTTGACATTATTGGTTCACCAGCAGAGCAGAACTGCCTCAGCCATCAATAATAATTCAACACATTAGGATGAGGCCTACATACACAGCCCACAGAGGTAGCTGAACTGCGTGAAATCTTTAGAATTCCTCTCAGGTTGCAAAAAGTGTGTGAGTGCGCGTGCGTGAGTGTGTATGTGTGTGTTAGAGAGAAAGAAGCTTCTGTCAATGAAACTAGCCATTTTGGCTGCTTGATAATCTTTCAATAGAAGGGTTTCAGTGTTACTAATTGTTTTGCCTCCCATTTTTATATCTCAGTGCAGCCACTGTTTGCCACAGCATTTCTGATTGTCTGTTTATAGAATCTTAATACTGAAGCTGTTTCAAATTGTCTTTCACAGATGTTGGAAACAGGAGAGGTAGGGGATTTATTACTCAATATTTCTGTATTACTGATTGGGACGTGAGGTGCATCCACAATTCATCTTACTGCAGCGTCTCAGCTCCTCCCCCCCCCCTTTTCTTTCTTCTACAAAATTATGGGCAGCCAAATATGTTCTTTCTGGTTTTGTGTAGACAGCAGCTGTGCAATTTCAAGCAGAATGTTTGCTTTGATCTTCCTTTCTTTAATTGAAATCCACAATTATGAGATTTGCTTCTTTTATGTTTGTGAGTTTATTGGTTTAATCTACAAAATGTGCTGTCTTGCTGTCTTGCACAGTTAAAAGGCAACAACTGGGATTTAAGTTGGGACTCGGATGATAAATTGGGAAGAGTTTTTTTCTCTCTGTGTGTCTAGCAGTTACTCGGAACAAAACCCTTTTAATCAGATTTTAGGGCACTTGATATTTTGAACAGGAACAACAACAAAAACATTGTTATGACCTTCAATTATAAATGATTTATCACTACTTTTTCATGTAAATGACTGGAATGAAAGGAAATATTCAGATAGGAGCTTATTCTGACACTTTATTCAGCGATTCCTTTTTATAAGGGAATCTATAATGGGTGATTTCAAAATAATCATATTTTGATCTAGTTATCCCACAAACAAATTAACATCTCAGTTCTCTCCTTGAGTTATGTCATGAGGCTAGGATAGATTCTAAACCCCCTTGTACTAGTGGAAGAAATATTATACCAGTGTAATGGTTTTATGCAAGCTCAAGTATACCATTGCACTGGTGATATGTTACACAAGCATAACACCTATAGTGGCAGTACTCCATCAGGGTGAGGGACAAAAATAAGTGTAGTTGTATACATAAAGAAGAGAGGAGAGGAGCTCAGCCAACATCATACGTTCAGTTTGCATATTTTCAGTGAGGGGGAGCTCACCACCTCCCTAGGCAGCTGATTCCACTGCTGAACAACTCTTACCGTAAAAAAGTTTTTCCTACTATTAAGCCGGTACCTTCCTGCCCTTATTTCAAGTTCTATCCTGTGCTGCCCACAGGAACAGCTCCTTGCCCTCCTCTAAGTGACAGCCCTTCAAATACTTAAAGAGAGCAATCATGTCCTCCTTCAACCTCCTCTTCACCAGACTAAGCATTCCCAAGCCCCTCAGCCTTTCCTCATAGGGCTGATGGATTGACTGGACTCTTAACTGATAACCAAACTGATGGATTGATTGGACTCTTAACTGATTGATGACCATGCCTCACTGCATCACTAGCTCACTTCATATAGCTGGCTGGTCACCTGAGGGTGGGAAAAACTGAAGAAAACAACTTTCTTCTGTCAATTTCAGTCAGCAACACCCATACTCAAAGGCAACCAAGTGCATCCACTCAAGTGTCTCTGCTCTATGCCACATAGCATGCTTGCAGCAGATACTATATTCTCCCCTCCCCCAGCAGGTTTGACTCAATGCAAACACTGCCTGTTAACCACATAGAGAGTGTGCACTCATGAGATCCGAAACTCAGATCTCATATGTAAGATATAAAAGTGGGGAGGGATAGGCTTTCTTGCAGGAAACACTGGAATTTGCCTTTCCTCCATCCAGCCCCCCCCCCAGCCCTTTGCCCAAATATAATAAACATGAATAGGTGCTGTCTAAATCACTTTATGGATGGAGCAAAGGCAGTGAAAGCAGCCAGAGCTCCACTGGCACTGTTTTTGGTTGTTGTTATTGTTGTTTTGTTTTGTTTTTTTAAAAACCCTTTGGAATGGTTGGAGGGAGCAAGGCCCTCTACCATGATGACAGAATTCACTTGTCTTCCTGGGAAATGGACATCTGGCTGCAGGGGATTAGATATGGCCTACTGACCTGGCTATAGCTGTGGAAGCATTGGCGGGAGCTGTGTGGTGAGAAGAGCACAGCTCTTGTAGCAGTATCAGTATGGGGCTGGATCTAATTTGGGAGAATCAGCCGGAATGCTGCACATGGGCCACCCTCGCACCCAAATGGCAGGGGAGACTACTCAGTGGTGATCGTCCTTGTGGAATTCCAAAAAACCTGCCATTCCATGGTTCTCCCCAGCCCAGCTGGTTGGCTGGGTGCAACAGGTACACATCAACTGATAGGGAGGGTCACTCAATACCAGATCCAACACAGTGTCAATGCTGCTTACAGCTGTAACCAATAAAGTTGTGACCATTTTATTCCACATTTATCCAAAGAACTCTGTGTGTGATTACCCAGCCTCTGCTGTACTCTTTTGTTTCCTATAGGTGCTGGGACCACAAACACCTTTGAAATGCATGGAGGGAGTTTATAACTTTGCTGCATCTGTAAGAGAGTAGAGTTGGGGGTGGAGAGAAGAGTCCATTAGAAGGCAGACTCAGAGCCAAGAATGAGGACAGGCTGGGTGCTAGCATGAGCAAACAAAAGGCAAGGCAGTTTCATTTTTCTGCCATTCAGTCCAGGCAGCTCTGATATGAATTGCCAGCCAAGGGAACTTCTGGGATGGTGCTGCTCTGCAATGCCTAGCTGATTGCATAACTGGAATCAATGTCACCTGTAGCCAGGACATGTTTCAATCCCCTCAAACCCCATTGTTTTACATGGGCATTGCTTAATCTTCTCATTGATGCATGACACCACTTCTGGTTATGTGACCAGACTGTAGTGAAGCCATTTTATTGCCCAAATTTCTCCCACTGCTGTGCCAGGTAACAGCAGGGGTCTGGAAACAGATGTGAAAGGTCTCCCACTGTAACAGGAGATCCTTTCCCCCTAAACTCTCTAGGAAAGAGTGGGTATGGTGTGTCAGTGAGAGAACAAAGCAAGATTAAGCCAGGATAGTCCACAAATCAGGATTAAGTATAACACAAATCAGGATTAAGCCAGGATTGGAGTCCCTAAACTGTATAGAGTGGTGGTGCACATTCAGTTGATCAATCAGCTATGGTTAATTAAAACATGGCTTCGGGAATAGAGAAAAATGGACAGTCCTCTCAGCGGAGTGAAGTATTATTATTATTTATTATTTATTTAATTTATACCCCGCCCTATCCCATGAGTGGGCTCAAGGAGGCTTACAACATAAGATTAATAAAACAATAAAAGTGATAAAACCGATAAACAACAGATGGCACAATAAACAATAACAGAAACAGAGTAACCAGTAGGGATCAGTACTGGTGGGGACTTTGCTTTTTTTATTAATTGTCTAGAATTGAGGGTGAGCAGTGTAGTGCCCAAGTTGCAAATGATACAAAATTATTTAGGAACATGAAAACCATGGATGACTCTGCAGAGCTCCAGAAGGATCTCCATAAATTGGGTGAGTGGACAACAATGTGGCAAATGAAGTTCAATGTTGATAAGTGTAAGGTGATGCACAACTGAACTGAAAATTCTAAATTTAAGTGCACTGACTTTGCTGAGTCTGAGAGGGAAAGAGACCTTGAAGTCATTGTAGATAATTCAATGAAAATATCGACCCAGAGTGCCACAGCAGTGAAAAAGGCAAACTCTGTGCTGGGGATTATTAGGAAAGGGATTGTAAATAGTGGTCACCTGGCTTGTCACTGGGGCTGGACCTCAGCAGGGCTGGCAGCAGCTCCAGGCAGTCTGCCTCAGTGAGGATGGCCATGAGGGCTAGGTCCACAGGAACAGGTGATGGCTCAAGGAGTCCAATCAGGGAGAATGTGAGGAGGCCCCTGGTCTGGACAGAAGGGGAAGAAAGAAACCTCATAGAAAGGGTTGCCAGATGGTTAAAAAAAACACACCTTAATAAACACGGAGGACACAGTTGAGTTCACTCTTCTATCCAGGTTAGTAATCCAGAGAGAAGGAAGAGTTGAGGGAGGGATGTGCCAAAAGGAGGAGGACCACAGGTAGAGCAACCCCTTCCCTTTACTTCTGAGGCCTCTGCAGGCTGGAGAAAGATGAAGGTAGAAATGGGGAGGTAGAAAAAGGAGTTGAGGGGCCAAGCCTCTTTCCATCTGTATCTTGGCTGCAGATCTTCAGGCAGCCTTCGCTCCATGGTGCTAGCACCAGAACACCCCCTCATGCTGAACCAATCCAATATGTTTAATGCAGTGATGTAATCATAACCTGCTTCAAAGGGAGCACAGGAAAAAGTTCACAACTTTAATAGTTAACAAACTTTCTGCTCATTTCTGTTTCGAAGATATGAATGTCAATCTCTTGCCACAAATTTATACTCAAAGTTTCTTTAATTGATCTTATCCTCATACTCCAACCACAGTGGAGTCTTTCTTCACAGCCTCTTGGGTGTAGTCGACTTGGAAGACATACTCATCAGGGGAGAAGATGGTAATGGTCTGGTTGTAGCTCATGGCCAGACAAAGTGAGAGTGGGTGACCCAATTGATCTCTTCCCTGTGTGCTGTTACTTATGTCAACAGATAACATATCCTGTCCTAGTATCTATATCTTCTCAGCTTAAGAAGGCAAGGGAGGAGATGAAGTTCAGTGGCAGATTATATGCCTTTCATGCAAAATGTCCTAAATGCAGAGACCCAGCATCTTCAATTAAGGAATTCCGCTTAGCAAAAAGTAAGGATTTGTCCCAGGCACCTTGATGAATTATGCCTGTCAGAGTGGGTGGGATAGACAGACAAATGTTCTGATCACTGTGAAATATTTTACACTCCCCCCCCCCCGATTCTCTGCCACTGTAATCATTGTGATCATCTGCTTTACACCTGTTCAAACTGGTATTTTTTTTAAGTGGATGCTTATCACAATATGCTTTATGTAGTCTCATCACCATCTTACGCATCATTCTTCAGTCAGTCCCATAATGTTCTACATGTAACACTAACTTTATCAGTGTGGGCAATATTGTGTGTCGGGGTTAGTTATAAATAATGAGCAGAGGTACAAAGTAGCAGGCAAAGGGGATAAAAATCTGAACCCTAGGAAGATACAGCAAAGAATGTACTGTTTGCCACTTGACCTAATCACCACTACAAAGGCAATAGATCCAGTTCTCCCTGACTGTACCCGAAAAAGATTGATAGTACAATTATTCAGTCACCAAGTTTTAGCAGTGGGTGTGAGAGAGGTTAGGACAAGTCTAAGAAAGTTTAAGAAGAAAAAAATGTGATGAATTGAAAAGGAGGAGATTGTATGGAAAGAAACATAATCCTCAGACTTGACTGATTGAGAGAAGAGAGGGCCAGGACAGATGGTAGAATTCATTGAACAAATGAGTGCTCTTGGAAACTTACAAGAGGTAGAAGGTTTAAATAGAAAAGTTCTTCTAACAATTCTGTGATTTAAAATTAATGAAGAGCTTCCATTTAGCTAAAGTGACAGAGGAATTATTCTTAAAACTGGAATTGAACCATCAACAGCTGTCTGATTTTCATATTAATTCTCATTTAATGATTATGGTATGGGGAGGAAAGTATTTTCTTGTTCAAGGATGACCTTGAAGATTATTCAGCCTGACCACTGTTCTGACTTGGTCGGGGATTCCTGTAAATTGGATAATGGCCTGAAGGAGGAGAAAATGTAACAATGCAACTGATTCTGGGTAGTCAAATATTCCATCATGGGATGCACGAAGCGTTGCTATTGCAAGTCTGTGCTGCAGTCCCATGTTCCATTTTCACATACGATTGCCAGACTCTAACCCAGAGATATTGCCTACCCGTTTAAAAATTTGCACACACTGAATGATGCTGCAGCCACTTCCCATGTGAATTCCTCTCCTAGTTATTTCACCCATCACATTTATGCATTTCTCTGGACAAAAATATACATTACTGGGCTAATAGCAGGAAAATGGTACATGTATTATTTATTTATAATACACCATGTTTGAGTCAGGACCCAACATCTTGATCCTCATCATCAGTTTCACTACTAGGAACAGATTCAAAGGGGGTGGGTTTTGAAGAGGTAGAGGAACTAGAGATCAAATTGCCAATATTTGCTGGATTATGGAGAAAGCAAGGGAGTACTAGGAAAACATCTACTTCTGCTTCACTGACTACACTAAAGCCTTTGATTGTGTGGATCACAACAAACTGTGGCAAGTCCTCAAAGAGATGGGAATACCAGACCACCTCACATGTCTCCTGGGAAGGGTCAAGAAGCGACAGTTAGAACCGAATATGGAACAACTGATTGATTTAGCATAGGAAAAGGAGCGCAATAAGGATGTATATTGTCACCCTGCTTATTTAATTTATATGCAGAGTACATCATGCAAAATGCCAGCCTGGATGAATCACAAACCGGAATTAAGATTGCTGGGAAAAACATCAACAACCTCAGATATGCAGATGATACCACTCTAATGGCAGAAAGTGAAGAGGATCTAAAGAGCTTCTTGTTAAGGGTGAAAGAGGAGAGCACAAAAGTTGGCTTGAAACTCAACAACAACAAAAACTAAGGTCATGGCATCTGGCCCCATCACTCCCTGGCAAATAGAAGGGGAAGTCATGGAAGTAGTGACAGACTTCATGTTCCTGGGATCCAAGATCACTGTAGATGGTGACTGCAGCCACGAAATTAAAAGACGCCTGCTCCTTGTGGGGAATGGTATTCCCAGTAGTAATGTATAAGCTGCGAGAGTTAGACCATAAGGAAGCCCAAGCAGCGAAGAATACATGCTTTCGAATTATGATGCTGGAGAAGACTTTTGAGAGTCCCTTGGACTGCAAGATCTAATCAGTCAATCCTAAATGAAATCAACCCTGACTATTCCCTGGAAGGCCAGATACTGAAGCTGAAGCTCAAATACTTTGGCCATCAAATGAGAAGGGAGCACTCACTGGAGAAGACCTTGATGCTGGGAAAGATCGAAGGTAAAAGAGGAAGGGGACAACAAAGAATGAGATGGTTAGACAGTGTGATAGATGCAACGAACAGGAAGTTGAGCAGACAACAAAGGACAACAGAGGACAGGAGGGCCTGGCGTGATGTGGTCCATGGGGTTGCAAAGAGTCAGACTCGACTGTGCGACTGAACAACAGCAATTTTATTTATTTAAAACATTTATTAGCTGTCTTTCTGTCTCATGGAATTCAAGGCAGCTTACAATGTAATCAAAACCTTAACCATAGAAATACATAAAACCCATAATTTATTATCACTGTTTAAAACAACCAATAAATAGAAAAAAAAATTAACCAAATGCTGTTCTAAATAAAACCATTTCTAACTGTCTCCTAAAGATAGAAAGTGAGGGGGCCAGGTGCCCCTCCATGGGGAAAGTATTCCATAATTGTGGTGCTGCCACCAAAAAGGCCCTCTCTTGTATACCCAACAGATGAGCTTCTTTGATTAGTGGAACAATCTGGAAGGCCTGTTCATAAGATATTAATTTCTGAGCAAGAACCTATAGGGGAAGACAGTCCTTCAGATACCCTGGACCCAATCCATGTGGGGTTTAAAGTACAAAAATGACACCTTGAAATAGGCTTGGGCAGAGGCGTAGAGTACGGGGGGGGGGGCTCAAGGGCTTGAGCCACCCCCGAAATTTCCCAGGGGGGGGGCTCAGCCACCCCCGGGAAAATGGAGTGCCTGCCTCCCCGGGTCCTTCCGAGGCCCAGCGGCCGCTGCTGGAGAGCGAGAGGGAAGGGGTGGCAGGGGGAGAGGCACCGGCAGCAGCGGCTGGTGGGCCTCGGAAGGGACCGGGGAGGCGGGGCGGTTTCCCAGAGGGGGGGAAGAACATCATCCCAGTGAGCCCCCCCCCCCAGATTTCCAAAACTCTATGCCCCTGGGCTTGGGAGCAGATAGGTAACCAGTATAATTGCTGAAGGATCGGGATGTTCCCAGTAGCCAGCCTCATCCTACCAGTCTAGTTACACCATACTGTACTAGCTGCAGCCTCTGAATACTCAAGTCAAGTCAAGTCAAGTCAGCCTTTATTGGCATAAATTAGAAAAACAATTTCTGCATGTTAAAACCCGTTATAAACGCATATATAAAAATTCTAAAAGAACCTTTGGTGCAACTTTAAGACCAGACAAAGAAACTTGGCCACCTTCTCTGTGGTGTCCGGACTGGAATCTCTTAGAAGTCTATGCACCTTGAGTGCATCAGAACAAGCACCCATACTAGTTAACAGAGAATGTAAATGTGTGCTCCTTAGATCTACATACAAGTCACAGTGCAAAAGCACATGAGTAATTGATTCCACCCAGCTCTTTCTGCATGGGCAATAACTGGCCAAATGCGAAACCTTGTTAAATCTGCCATATAAGATGGCTGATGGCATAGCATTGCATCTGGCCAGGGTAAATGCTCTGCGTTGCTGGGGTACCTGCAGAGATGTTAGGTATGAGGCTATCGGCCCTATTGGAAGGGGAATCTCTTCAGGGGTAGCCTCAAGTACAATGCACTGTAATAATCCAATCCAGTCTAGATGTAATTGAGGCATAAATTGAGGCTCAGCCACCCCTGGGAAAATGGAGTGCCTGCCTCCGCGCCTCCCCGGGTCCTTCCGAGGCCCGGCAGCTGCTGCTGGAGAGGGAGAGGGAAGGGGTGGCGGGGGGGAGAGGCACCGGCAGCAGCGGCTGGCGGGCCTCAGAAGGGACCGGGGAGGCGGGGCGGTTTCCCAGAGGGGGGGAGGACATCATCCCAGTGAGCCCCCCCTTCGGGATTTCCAAAACTCTACGCCCCTGGGTTTGGGAGCAGATAGGTAACCAGTATAATTGCTGAAGGATCGAGATGTTCCCAGTAGCCAGCTCCATCCTACCAGTCTAGTCACAGCATACTGTACTAGCTGCAGCCTCTGAATACTCTTCAGGGGTAGCCTCAAGTACAATGCACTGTAATAATCCAATCCAGTCTAGATGTAATTGAGGCATAAATTACTGTGGCTAGATCTGACTGAGCCAGGAATAGGCACAACAGCTGAAGCTGGGTGAAAACATTCTGAACCACCACAGCCATCAGGTTTTCTAAGGTGACTGATGTGTTGAGCAGCTCTCCGAAACTGCGAGCCTGGATTTTCAAGTGGAGTATAATCCCATCTAAAACAGGAAAAATCTCAAATCCCTGGTCTGCCTTTCTAGTAACCCAGAGAACCTCTGTCTTGTCAGGATTAAGTTTCATCTCGTTCACCCTCATCCAGTCCATTGCTGACTCCAAGCACTGGTTCAGAACATCAACAGCATCCTTGGATTTAAGTGGAAAAGAAAGGTAGATCTGAGTATAATCCAGACATTGGATTTTAATCTCCACGCACATTGAGGAACTTGAATAACCACATGCCAGCAGAACATGAGCCATTCAATGGGATCTAGTAACTGAACTAGAATCAAACACATGCTTATTGTGAGTAGTTGTTAAAGATGGGCAGGATATCTAAGACAATTTCATATAATTATTTGTGGGATTTTGGAGTGGAATCACTATGCACCAGCACATAGCAGTAGATCCTCTGTGGCCAGGCAACCCAAGAGTCTGGAACTGGATTCTCTCTCTTCCCTCTTCAAGATGTATTCATTGCCCTGGAAACAAATGTCTTGGAATGTCTAGGGAAAGTTGGTTCTTCTAATTACTTCCACTATACTTGCAGTATATGCCTATCATCCACTCTTTCTATTCCGTATATGCATAGGGAGCAGACATAGAATCATTAATTTCAGAATCACTACTTCCTTGATAGTATATTTTTTCCTGATTAATAGAAAAATGAAGTATGCTGGTACAGAATATTCTGTCCTACATTAATTCAAAACTGAAATTCATTTTAATGGATGAGCAAAAATAAATATTTCCTTTGCAGAATATAACTACACCTGTACATTTTCCTTTCATCATTAAAGAAAGCACTTCAGGTCTGATTTGGGGACTAATTTTGACCCAGTTTTGAGCAATTACATTATTATGTATGCAGGGAAAATGAGTGGTTTTCTCTTTTTCACAATGCACCCTTTGTTGAAATGCATGAAAGCCATATTCCATTGGGGCAACATTTTGAAGTCACTGTGGGTGAAACATCAAATTACTAGCAGTTATGCAAATACTAATTATTTGTCAAAGATAAATAGATAAACTCACAGTGTTAGCATGATGGTTTCAGAAAGCAAAGAAGAATGACACTGTGAGCATTAGAAAGATATGCAAAAGGAGAAAGAGAGACTGTGCACATTTACACATGAAAGAGGTGGTAAGTATATGTCACGGTTTCCAGTGCATTAGACAGTCTGAATTACAGATGCAATGTAGTTATTCAGATAAGGATTTGGACTTTGAAGGTGGGTGGCTGTTCTTGATGGTTCTCAGGTTGCAAAATTGAAGAATGGGGTGCCAACATAAAACAATGTCTTTCACTGATCCTGTGCCTTTATTTCAGCGGGATCAATATGATCTCCAACATTTTGATGTACTATGGAAGATAGTGCTTCTGGCTGCCCAAATCAAAATTTTGGAGCAGGGAACAAAGAAAGTCAGAACTGAATGTACTGCTGAAGCTCACTACAGGCACAAGGATTTGAACTTTAGCTTGTTGACACAGTAATCTGCCACCTACTAAATATTAAGAATGAAATAGAAATTAAAAGAAGAAGGGGACGGCAAAGGATGAGATGGCTAGACAGTGTTATTGATGCAGTGAACATGAAATTAAGCAAACTCCAGAGCATGACAGAAGACAGGAGGGCCTGGTGTGAGGTTGTCCATGGGGTCGCAAAGAGTTGGACTCAACTGTGCAACTGAACAACAATGACAAGCAGGCCTAAACTCAGTTCAGCTCTATGCCTAAGCTATTTGCCATTTCTTCTACCTGTTCAAAGCTAGCATGCCATATCAAAGAATCAGGCACTAAGCATCACTTCTGTCACCTAACACAAACACCACCACAAGCAGCAGTACTCAGCTTTATCAAAGAGGAAGTCTAATGGACAATCATGCCTGTCTTTTGGCTCCACATCCAAAAAGGAAGACACAGACATCAAGATGGAATTAGATTAAATCTTATTTAAAAGACAGAACTGCAGTAGGTCAACTATTTATTCCATTAGTGTGGGCAGCCTAAGAGGTTTGCCAGCATTTGGGGGATCTACCCTGATACCATGGCCAGAGGACCACAGAGCTGTTCTTTGCTTGTCCTTGTCTGCACATCAAAACTAGACAGACCGATGCTATCACGACAATCCTCTTATGCCATTCAGCATGAAGGTTCAGGCATTAACTAGCAGCAGCAAGAGAGTTTCTTCTTCAGGCACTTGGATCCAACAGCCCAAAGTGTCCAGTCTGGATACCTAATCCTATCCTAAGATACCTCAGGGTGCTTGCCAATCTAATGACCGTATCAGTGAGCCCACACTAAACCTGCCATCTTAGATTCAGGTGGGTAGCTATGTTGATCTGAAGCAGCAGACCAAATCTGTTTATTCCGGTGGCCATCACTACATCCTTATAATACACTGAGTCCAGACACATAGAAGTGAAATCAGCTCATAATTTATTTATAGATGGAAAACATGAACTGCTGAGCCTGACTCGGGGGTCTGCTTATATGCAGGAACAAACCACACCCCCAGTCACACCCGTTCCCTATGATAGGCCTATTTATTTGATACCATAGACCATTGGTCCCCTGCGGAATCCTGAGTAGCCAATTGGTCCCTTTAGGATCTGCTCAGGCTATTGTTTACAGAGGTGAAGCTCCAGTAACTTGCCCAACCCTGTGCGTGGCTGCCATTAGAACACAACACCCCTCCCCTCATAGTTCAGACCCCCCCAGCACACAAAGTCTTTTAGGTAGGTGGGCCGTCTTCATTCCCTGGTCGAGTGGCATAGTACCAGTTCTGTGACAGCCTGCTTGGGAACTGCCTCTGCAGGTTTGGGGGATAATTCCAATCTGTTGGCTGAGGCCAGTGCTGGAGGTACGTCTTGGGCCAGTGCTGGAGGAATGTCTCTGAGTGTGTCAGCTGAAGTGTTTGGCTGGGGGTTTTCTGGTGTAGCTGGCTTGCTTTCGGTCTCTTTGTCTGTTTCTGGAGTGGGTGCTTCATCCTTGCTCTCCCCGGGGGCATCAGTGTTGACTGGTAGGAGACAGCGGCGCAGACCAAATCTGTTTATTCTGGTAGCCATCATTACATCCTTATAATATACTGAGTCCAGACACGTAGAACTGAAATCAGCTCATAATTTATTTATAGATGGAAAACACAAGCTGCTGAGTGTGAGAGTCCTGTTCAAAGTAGTCAAGGATCAGATCTCGGTTGGTTAACCACAGTTCTTTATTGCCTATTCCTACATTAGTACAGCGTCTCGGGGAATTGTCAGAGATGAGACAAATAATACAAGCGGGTCTATTATACCATTCCAAGGAGTTTGAATTACCCATAGGTAGCCAATCCCCAGGAGGGAAAATTGGCGGGCTAAAAGGTGTCTTGACCGTTTGGTTCACACAGGAAAAAAGTGAGGTGTTAAGCAGTAAATTTCCCTTTCCAAACCAGACCCCTCTGTTCACATAACAATTCATGGCTCCAAGGTTCTTTAGCATAGATAAGAGATGAGAGCCTTTCCTCCCCTTGAAGTTACTGCCGGAGCAGCTGGAATGCGGAGGCAGGGATGAGAGGCCTCCTTGTTCTCACCCTAGGGGTTGTCACCCTCCCGACCAAGAAAGGAGAAAATACAGGTCCAATACATAGAGACATAACATAGTGTGCATGCAAGATTACATTGACAGAATTAACTGATTCTGACACCCTGCCCTCCCCATGATTCCCTTCACCTAGCTTTTTCAGGGAACATTTTATGGAACAGTTTGGTTAACTTGGGGGCATGAACATGTTCAGAACGAATCCATTCATTGTGTTCCGGGCCAAAATCTAACCATCTAACTAAATAATACAGATGGCCCCTCTTTGTCTTGGAATCCAGGATTTCAGTTATCTCGTAGTGTGGACTCCCCTCCTTCATCAGTGGAGGAGGAACTGGAGGAACTGGATGCCATGCATTCGGCCCAGGATCTTTCTTCAGCAAGCTGAAATGAAACACAGGATGTATAGAACTTAGTGATTTAGGCAGGTCGAGTTCAAAGGAGACATCAGAGATTTTACGTAGCACTTTAAAAGGTCCAACATATTTCCATCCTAATTTTCTGCTGGGCTGCAGCCCGTGGATATTTTTGGTAGAGAGATAAACTGAGTCCCCGGGTTGAAGGTCCCATCCCGGTGCTCGGCCACGATCAGCATATTTTTTATAGTCCTCCTTTGCATGGTCCAAGGCTTTACCAATCAACGGCCAGGAGTCCTGGAGACTGGACCACCAGTTTTTAAAGTCTGAGGGGGGAGCCTGGGGGTCTTCCTTGAGGGTGGGGAGCGGTTTACCTTCAAAGCCTCCCACTGCCATGAAAGGTGAGACCCCGGTGGAAGAATGCACTGCATTGTTGTAGCTATATTCTGCAAAGGGTAATAATTCCACCCAGTTATCTTGGTGGTAGTTGGTGTAGCACCTTAAGAACTGCTCCAGAATTTGATTAGTTCGCTCGGATTGGCCATCGGTTTCTGGATGGTAACCCGAGCTTAAGGCAGGTTCTATGTCCATTAGTTTCAAAAGCTCCCGCCAGAAGGTGGCAACGAATTGACTTCCGCGATCGGATACCACCCTTCTCGGAAAAGCATGTAATTTTATCACCTGGTTAAAGAAGGCTTTAGCCATCCCTTTGGCGGTGGGTAACTGTTTGAAGGGAGTGAAATGGGCTTGTTTGGAAAACGTGTCTACCACTACCCAGATCACCGTTTTTCCTTTTGAGGGGGGCAAATTGGTAATGAAGTCCATGGCTATGTCTTCCCAGGGCCTGGAAGCCGTGGGTAGGGGGTGTAACAGTCCCGGGACTTTGCCTCCCCGTTTTTTACACATTAAGCAGGTTTGACATGCCGAGACGAAATCCGAGACGTCTCGACGCATGCGCGGCCACCAAAATTGGCGTTGGATCAGGTTAAGAGTTTTTAGGAATCCAAAGTGTCCAGCGAGCTTGGAAGAGTGACAATTTAGCAGGATTTCTTTACGTTTGGTTTTTGGAACCACTAATTTGTCCCCCCGGAGCCAACAATTGTCCTCTCTTTTTCCGCACTCTCCCATTGCTTCCAATTCCTCTATTTCCTCAGGGGCATATTCCCCCCCCCATTGACAGTCCCCAGTGGTGAGCTCAGTTTTCTTTGCTTTGCTTCTGGTGACAACCGCTCCTCCCAGCTGCTGGGGGGAGAACATGGAATCGAATACCTCCTCTTTCAGACTCTCGTGTTGGGGCAATCTGGACAACGCGTCTGCCAGGGAATTAGCCTTCCCAGGAAAATGCTTTAACACAAAGTTAAATTTTGAGAAGAAGTCCGCCCAGCGCAGTTGCTTGGCGTTGAGGGACCGCTGTGTGCGCAAAGCTTCTAAGTTCTTATGATCTGTCCATATTTCGAACGGAGTCTGCGCCCCTTCTAACCAGTGGCGCCAGGTAGTGAGCGCCAATCTAATGGCCGCAGCTTCCTTGTCCCACACTGACCAATTCCTCTCTGTTTCATTAAACTTCTTTGAGATGTACGCTAAGGGGTGCAGTTTCCCTTCCGAGTCTCTTTGTAGGATGGCCCCCCCCATTGCTACATCCGAGGCATCAACATGGATTATAAAGTCTTTAGTCTCATCCGGGTGCGCCAAAATGGGCTCTGAGGTAAAAAGAGTTTTTAAAGCCTCAAATGCCTTCTGACACCCCCCGTTCCACGCCAGTTTCTCTCCCGGCTTTCCCGCCTCGGGACCCCTCCCCTTGGTTTTCAACAAGTCCGTTAAGGGAAGGGTGACTTTGGCAAAGTCCTTGATGAAAGTCCGATAGAAGTTACAAAATCCTAACAGGCTCTGTAGCTGCTTTCTCGTTCGCGGAGCCTCCCATTGCACCACCGCTTCCACTTTCCCCGGGTCCATTTCCAACCCCTTCTGAGAAATGCGGTAGCCCAGGAAGTCCACAGACTCGCGGTGAAACTCGCACTTAGACAGTTTCACAAACAGCTGGTTTTTTAGTAATGTTGACAGTACGTCTCGGACCAAAGTCACATGTTCGTTCTTATCAGTGGAATAGATCAAGATATCATCTATGTAACATAACACGCCCTTAAATAGGTGCTTGTGCAACACTTCGTTGATTAAACTCATAAAGACCCCGGGCGCGCCACTTAAGCCGAACGGCATCACGAGGTATTCAAACTGCCCCAGGGGGGTGTTAAAAGCAGTCTTGGGTTCATCCCTATCCCTTATGCGCACCCTGAAGTAGGCATCTCGCAGATCCAACTTGGTGAAAATCTTCCCCTTGGCCGCCTCCGCCAAAAGGTCTTTTATTAACGGGAGGGGGTAAGCATTAGAGGTGGAGACTGCGTTTAGCCCCCGATAATCCGTGCATAATCGCAAGCCGCCATCCTTTTTCTTTCGGAACAGCACGGGCGCCGCAAAAGGGGACTTGGCGGGACGTATAAACCCTCTGGCCAGATTTTTGTCCAAGAACTTCCGCAGCTCTTCCCGTTCCGCCGGGCTCATGGAATACAATTTGCCCTTTGGGAGTTTCTCGCCCGGGAGGAGCTCTATGGCACAGTCCGACAACCGGTGGGGGGGCAACTCATCCGCCTCGGTCTCACTGAACACTTCCAGCAAGTCTCTATACTCCTTAGGCACCATGGCCGGGGCGAGAGCGAGGGCGGCCGCAGGAGACGGCGGGCTGGGGGGCCCGGGACCCCATCCTGGGTCCCAGCGGTGGCTCTGGCAGCGTTCGTCTACCCACGAAATCTTCCCCTCGCTCCATTTTATGTAGGGGTCGTGCGCCCCGAGCCAAGGGCTACCCAACACCATAGGGAACTGGGCATTAGGGGTTATGACGAAAGCTCTCTTCTCCCAGTGATTCCCCGTTCCCAAAATTAAGTTCTCAGTCTCTGCTATGCACTCCTCCTTCATTTCGGACCCATCCATCTGGGTAAATTTCAGGGGTTCCGCTAACGGGGTGACTTTGGGTCCCAGCCCCTCCACTACTAGGGGGCTGATTAGGTCTCGCGCGCACCCAGAGTCAATTAAAGCGCGGACCCTCATGTGGGTGCCTGATCCTGGGGTCACCACAGTTACTACCATATATAACAAGGGGCCGGGGATGCTCACCGGAGATGGCGCTTCGTTGTGGGGGACCTGCAGCTCTGCGCCGCTCACTGCAGGCCGTTGGAGTTTCCCGACATCTGGGTTTCCATCAGCTCCAGCTCTCCCTGCTCACTCGTTGCCCCTTCCAGCTGCAAAGCCCGGGGTTTCATGGGGGTCTTCCCCCGAGTCGGGGTGCTCGCAGGTCCTGGGGTTGAGGTCTTCGGGCCCTTCCCCCCTCCTCTTGGACACGCTGAGGCGAAGTGGCCACTTTCCCCACACTTCATACACAACCCTTGTCGGAACCTCGAGTCGCGGACGTCTTGTACATTGGATCGGGGCTTCGCTCGTGGGCCCGCTCTGATAGCGGCGGTTGCGGATGCTCCCATCTTGATTAGGGCGAAGCGTTCTTCCATGTCGGTGGCCGCCCTCATCCAAGTAGTCAGCGTGCCCGGACGGCCTCCCAGCAGCACGGTCTCGTAGATTTCCGGGTTTAGACCCTCCCAATACTTCTCCATGAAGAGTTCCTCCGGCCATCCGTGGATTTTGGCAGCGATGCGCCGGAACTTTTCAGTGTATTCTCTCACTGACGATCTTCCCTGGAACAGCTTTCTCAGTTGATTTCTGGCTTTTTCCTCGCCCAGCGGGTCTTCGAACTGGTGCCGAAGAGCCCACATGAAGTTGTTCAAGGAACGCAGCTCAGGACCAGGGTTGTCGTGCAGGCTCACATACCAATCGCTGGCGGTGTCTTTCAGTTTGGATCCGATGTAGCCTATGCGATCCTTCTCGGTAGGATACAGGTGGCCCCAACTGTCCAGGAATCTCCCGATCTCGAGTGTGAAGAAACGTAGTTTCTCGGGGTCCCCATCGAAAGTAGTCGTCAGCGGGTCGGAAGGGGGTGGGCGAGCGGCCGGCGCGGCCGGGACTGGGGCCGGTGCGGGAACGGGCCCCGGGACTGGAGCCGGGACGACCGGCGGAGCTGGCTGCGCGGGTATAACGGGCGCCTGTGGCTGAGCCGGAACCCCTCCGGGTGCTGGCTGCTGTTGTGGGGCTCCGACTCCTTGACCGAGGAGGGCGCCTTGCATCGCCACCATAGCGTCTCGAAATTGGTGCTGGAGATCGAGGGCCAACTCGCGGAGCTCGGAGGTGAGTTGTAGCCGCAGGTCTCCCATCATCTGATCCAGCGGGACCGTCTGCTCCTCTCGATACGGATCGGGCCCATACAAATCCAGTGTCTCCTCTTCGGGAGGCTGGCGACGCGGTCCTCCACGGCGGACCGGCTCGCGGTCGTCTCCTAGGTAGCTCGGTCTCCCTCGATCGAGCTGGTCGCCGGTGAGCGGAACTCTCACCCCTTTCCTGTCGTGCACCCACGAAGTCACGGATCGGCCCCCGAAGTGGCTCCAAGTGTACTGGGGGGTCACGCTCTGATGGGTAATCGGGCGGCGCGGGATGTAGTAAGCCCCCTGGCTCGTGGTCACCGGCACCTCGGGACCTCCTCCGCCGCCGCCACCCCCGTTCCCCGGATCCGCCGGGGTAGCCGGGGCCTCCTCTGGAGTGGTAGGTTTGAGGGGGACGAGATCGTCTTCTGACATGGTCAGGAACGATAGAATCCCAATCAAGGATCTCTGACAATCTGTGAGAGTCCTGTTCAAAGTAGTCAAGGATCAGATCTCGGTTGGTTAACCACAGTTCTTTATTGCCTATTCCTACATTAGTACAGCGTCTCGGGGAATTGTCAGAGATGAGACAAATAATACAAGCGGGTCTATTATACCATTCCAAGGAGTTTGAATTACCCATAGGTAGCCAATCCCCAGGAGGGAAAATTGGCGGGCTAAAAGGTGTCTTGACCGTTTGGTTCACACAGGAAAAAAGTGAGGTGTTAAGCAGTAAATTTCCCTTTCCAAACCAGACCCCTCTGTTCACATAACAATTCATGGCTCCAAGGTTCTTTAGCATAGATAAGAGATGAGAGCCTTTCCTCCCCTTGAAGTTACTGCCGGAGCAGCTGGAATGCGGAGGCAGGGATGAGAGGCCTCCTTGTTCTCACCCTAGGGGTTGTCACCCTCCCGACCAAGAAAGGAGAAAATACAGGTCCAATACATAGAGACATAACATAGTGTGCATGCAAGATTACATTGACAGAATTAACTGATTCTGACACCGAGCCTGACCTGGGGGTCTGCTTATATGCAGGTACAAACCACACCCCCAGTCACACCCATTTGCTATTTATTCAATACCATAGACCACTGGTCCCCTGAAGAATCCTGAGTAGCCGATTAGTCCCATTTAGGATCCATTCAGGCTATTGTTTACAGAGGTGAAGCTCCAGTAACTTGCCTGACCGCGTGTGTGGGTCCTGACCGCGTGCATGGTTGCCACTAGAACAAAACAATCCTCTCACAGTGAATTCCACAATTTAATTACTTATTCTGAATCTACTGCCCATCAGCTTTATTGGATGCCCTCGAGTTCTAGTATTTTGGGAGAAGGAGAAAAAGTTCTCTTTGTCAACTCTTTTCAGCCTATGCATAATTTTATAAACCTGTATCATGTTCCCACTTAGTCATCCCTTTTCTAAACTAAAAAATCCCAGACTCTTCAGCCTTTCCTCATAGGGAAGGTGCTCCAACCCCCTAATCATCTTGGTTGCTCTCCTCTGCACTTTTTCCAGCTCTGCAATGGCCTTTTTAAGATACGGTGACCAGAACTGCACCCTGCCTACCAAAATAAGGCTGTACCATACAGGGGCATTACAATATTAGCCATTTTATTCTCAATCCCTTTCCCAATAATCCCTAAAATAGAGTTTGCCCTTTTCACCACTGCAGCATACTGGGTTGACACTTTCATTGAGCTATCCACTACGACCCCCAAGATCTTTTCCCTCTCAGTCTCAGCAAGTTCTATTAACCTGTATATCTACCCACATATGCAACCTATGCACACTTGTTTTGGGGATTTGAGAGATTAATGGGGAAAGGGGGAAAGAAAATAACTACTGCAATAACTATATACAAATGTATGTCCAGTGCCATTTCCACATCTGCTGAGGGTCTTCTTAAAGACAGAGCAGCAACCATTGGCCACAGTAGACATCCAGACAAAAATCAAACAGAAAATATATTTATATCATATTGCCAGGCTTTTATATTATTTTTCTCCTCTTTGTTGTTTTCATTCATTACCTGCTTTTGTTTCTTTGTTGTGATTTGGGCTCTTATGGGCATTTGATGGGTGTGTTCCTTCCAAAAACACCAATACCATATGAAACACTGTGATCTGTAATAATATTGCTGCAAACATTGGCTGATGGTACCTTAGTTAGGTTAGCAGCTTAGATTGGTTGGCTCAGTCTGTAATACTGTAAGTATCCATAAAAGACTGGAGAAGATGATCTCTTTCACCTTAAGGGAAGGGGATAAGCATATCTATGTATGCAAAGGAACAGAAATGATTCTAACAGTTGACTAAAACAAATTAAATCAAGTCACATTGATCAAATAAAAATCTTTGGAGCCTAAAAAGATATTAGTAAACCCATGTAGCAGGAAGATGTATTAAACCTTTTTGCTCTTCCAGTGCCAATCAGGAAGGTGTGTAGCTATAATCTGGCTTTAAGAACAATAGGAAAATACAATAAAGCAGGGGTCATTTCAAGCAGGAACATGCAGGAATACTGTTCCGGGAGTAACAAGCCCAGGAGTGGGCACATATAGTGATGCGCTGTGGAAAAAAGCAAAAGCATACTAACTTATCTGTATTTTCATGCTTGTTCTAGGGTAGCTTCCCTGCAAGAGCAAAGGAAACCTAAAGTGTCTTTAGTCAAAGTGTAAAGCTGGCTCGCCAGCTCTGAGCTGGGAAATGCCTGGAGATTTTTGGGGTGGAGCCTGAGCTGTGGGTGTTGCTTTCTGACACACTTCCAGTGATGTCAGGGGGTGTGGTGTATGCAAATAAGTTATGCTAATGAGTTATACTAATGAGCTCCTGCACCTCTTTTTCTACAAACTGACCCCTGCAATCAAGTATCCTCTATGAGTTAATTCATTTCAAAATCATATTTCATAAAATGTCCACTCAAGAATTGATTTGAAGAATCACAATAATTCACAAAAGGGGTAGACCAGCCCTCAATTTTAATAAGCAGATTTATATTTTGAGGCGTCTTATGTATTTTCTTTGATTTAACAGATATACAATTACTTTGCCTTTCCCAGGCTGTTAATTCACCCTCTAATTTAGAGCTCGGCTGTTGGAGCTCACTTCAAAGTAAGTGCTCATTTCAAATCCATGCAGACAGAGTTCCTCATTTCACTAAGGGAGATGTGATTGTGATTAGACTAATCCAGTGTGTATGTGTGTGTAGGTCTGGATACAGCCAAGCCTTTCAGAAACCAAAGCACTCTCTTGTGTTCCCCTCCCACTACAGCTCAAAATACCTTTCCCTCAAATGAGTTTGCTCTTCCTAGAGGACAGAGACCCTTCCCTCAGGAAAAGCATTTGTGGGGCATTTTGGGCTGCAGCAGAAAGGGTGAGAAACAAATGTCACACATAGTTGCATCCCAGCCAAAGTCACTCTTTTGCATACTCACCCTTATTAAATAGAACTCAGTGTTCATTACATATGGCCATGTTCCTTTAGTCAGATTATTTCCATTACCATCTTCAGAGACTAATTTTCTCCAAATGTATTCATTATTCATGGATTTTCATTAAATAATTCAGGAAGACAATTTAAATATAATTAATTTAAGCAATGTAAAGTATGCACTGTTATGAAGCAAGGTCATAATTGATTTATTCCTAAATATAATTTACAATTTATTGATATTATGTGTGAGATTCTTTCTTCCTGAAACAGAGATCTCTCATGTATGAGTCATATATGAACCCTGCAGGGAACTACCACTCACCAGGAAGAAAGCTTCACTACTTGTGTTACTTGAATGTTAATTATTTTTAATATCTGAGTGATAATTGTATATATCTATTAAAGTAATGCAATTCTGATAGATGGGAGCAAAAAAACCCTTTTAATTATAAATTATGACTAAATGGGTATGACTACAATCCTGTGCACACTTACATGGAAGTAAATTTCATTGAACACAGTGGCACATCTGAGTACACCATTAGTGTACTAATGGTATGCTAATGGTACAATATCTTTCCTAATGTCTGAAATAAATCAGAAGGAAGAGAAAGTAGAGTTATATTTGAAAACGGAGGGAATGTACTGAAAAAGCATCTGCAAGTTACATAACCTAGAAATATTTAGTTCTTCATGATTTGGACTTGTTGTTTTGAAAAACTAGGGATACAGCCTAGCCAAACATACATACTTTTAACAGGGTTACCTGAAGCAGGGTTATACCTGTCTAAGTCCACTGGCTTCAATTACAGTGCTGTCCTAAAGAAGTCTACTCAGAATTCTACTGAGGACTGTTTCTGCTTACTCCAAAAAAAGTGTTATTAGGATTGCACTGTATGTTTCACCAGTTTTTACACTTGTAGATAGATCTAAGTGGAAATGCGTGCACACAAAAGCTCATGTCTTGAGTAAAACTTTGTTGGTCTTTCTTTGTTGATCTTAAAGGTGCCACTGGACTCAAACTTTGTTCTACATTTACTTGTGTTTACGTCTCTCCCACTGAAAATGGTATTTAAAAGTGCATAAATTTAATGAGATTGTGCCTTGGTTCCTGGTTTTAGTTTAATTTCAAGTGATATTTCTTTCCTATATATACACATATAATATGGTCTAATATTTATAATTCCCCCCATGATTTTAACTTCCTACTTTTACTCTCTGCAGGCCACTCTGCTAAGCTCAGCTCAACTTAAACTATACTCCAAGTAAGAAATGCATCTTTTTGTCAGAATCTGCTGATTCAGACAAGGTTTTCTGGAGCTTGCTGCTATGATTTCTATTGCTTTGTCTTGTTCTATGGCACCCACTATGTATACATGCTTCTTGTTGTGAGTTGCCCCTATGCCTACCATGTAACCCTTACTTTGGCCAGTATGTATGTAAGCTATGTGACCCCAGGTTTATGACCCTGACCAGGCCTGGTTTGTATAACTGTCTGCCCGGGAGGATGACAACTTCAAAGTATGGGAACAATGGGCCTCTCACAGTCCTGCCTCCGCATTCCATTCATCCCGGCTGGGACGTCAAGGGAGGACAGGTCCCATCTCTTATCAACGTGCGAAAGCCTTGAGGCCAACGATTGTTATGTGAAATGGTTACATCTAAGGGGTCTGGTTTGAGAAGGGAAATTTACAACTTAACACCTCACTTTCTTTCCTGTGGGAAGCAAACGGCTAGAGACCCTTTTTGCCCGCCGTTTTTCCCCTTTAGTGATTGGTTACCTATGGGCAATTCAAACTGTTCTGAAAGGTATAATAGACCTGCTTCTGTCATATGCATTATCTCTGACAATAATCCGAGAACCTGTACTAATGTAGAGATTGGAAATAAAGAACTGTGTTTCATCAACAAAGATCTGATCCTTGACTACTTTGAGCAGAAGTCTCACACTTTTCACCTGTAACTCCCATGGGTGGATGCAAAATCAGTCACAATTCTTACTCCAGTTGATGGGGTGGGGGGTATAAGAGATGAGAAATTATGCATTTCACTTTCAGAGGATAAAGAATACTTTATTCACAACTCATATTCCATAATCAAAGTCACAAAAGTATAAACCAAAAACACAATTGTTCATTGTGTTTATTTTGGATTTGTACAAGAAATCTGAATTATTGAACAAGCCAGTTTGGTGTAGTGGTTAAGTGTGCGGACTCTAATCTGGGAGAACCGGGTTTGATTCCCCACTCCTCCACTTGCACCTGGCTGGATGACCTTGGGCAAGCCGTAGTTCTGGCACAGCTGTTCTCTCAAGGACAGCTGTCTCAGTGCTCTCTCAGCCCCACCTACCTCACAGGGTGTCTGTTGTGGGGAGGGGAAGGGAAAGGAGTTTTTAAGCCACTCTGAGACTCCAAGTGAGTGAAGGGCGGGGTATAAATCCAATCTCTTCTTCTTCTTCAACACTCTGAATACAGATCAAGAGAGATGCTGCCATCAAACCATATAGACATCCATAAGAGAGCCCCCATATTTCTGTAAAATTCAAGTGGGGCTCCTGCAGGACATTTTCCCCAATATGACATAGGGAAGCAGCTTGAATACTCTGCCTAAAGCATTTCTAACATAACAAAAGGGAAACAGCTCAAATAGCAATTAAGTGAATTAGTACTATCCCCACCCCAAAATGCAGACAATGTCTCTGTGCTTAGCTATGATAGCACACCCTTAATACATGGAAGGATCAAGACAGCAATCACTCCTATGTTATTTCCATTGTTTCCCCTAGATATGATTATCAGTTCATACCTTGTTCTAATCTTTGTCCACCCTCTAGACCAGCCAATTTATTCCAGTCACTCACTCCCCTTCAACCTTTGGTGTGTCATTTTTGCATCTATAATTTTCATGCCTGGCAGTTAAAATCAAACTAGCCAGTAAGATTAAAACTTTTTGGCTCCAAAGCATTCTTGGCTTTGGAACCTACTTGACACTCAATTTCCAACATTTTTACAGTATCAATATAGCCCCCAAACCCCAGAACTTTGCAGCAGCAGCTATCCCCCTGGACTTCCTTACTAGTGTCCCTGTGCAGCTTTTAACACAGGACCCTTAGAGATCTGGAACTGGTGCCAGTCTCTACCGTGCTTTCTCCTGTTTCACCCCCCTTCTACCAGGACCCCCAGGACTCCCTCACTGCCTCTGATGAGGCTTATACATATACATAGGCAGTGGTCACTAATTTAATTTTACCTGGATACATGTGCGAGTGTTCTTAACACACAAGGCAGACACTCCAAGCGTTGAGGGTAGGGGTGGGTATGGACCAGACTACAGAACTAATTTTTCCACAGACTAGGGTGCAGTTCATGGTCCAAGAGCCCAGTCTGTGTACTGGCTGACATGGACTTTCTATGACTATGCCAGGAGGTCCATAGGTCTGTGCAGCATGTGAGTGAAGGCTGAGTGCAGACTTCACCCACTTCTGGGTGAGTGAAGTCGCTGCTCAGCCTTCACCTGTGCACTAGGCAGCTTTGCAAATTGTGCACTGTGAGAATGAAGGCCCAGCAGCAATTTCACCCACTCGGAAGTGGGTGAAATTGCTGCTTGGCCTTCACTTGCATGCCAGGCAGCTTTGCAAAAGCCATTTAAAATTTCAATGGCTTCTGCAAAGCCACACAGCATGCAAGTGAAGGCCATGAGGCAACTTACCCACCCGGAAGTGGATTAACTCTCAACTTGGTCTTCACTTGCGTGCTGGACAGCTTTGCAAAAACCATTTAAAATTTAAATGGCACAGTTCAAATGGACCATGGTTCAGTCTATTAACGTGGAGTTTGGTGGTCTGGGTGTCTGTAAAACCCACAGACCCATGGACCTCCACTGATCAACATTTTTTTCTGGACTGTGCCCATCCCAAGTTGTGGGTCACATACAGGTAGACCATTTGGTAACAACACTGAAGGGTGAAATGACTACAACTCAGTCAGTCAGTTAAAACCTTTATTGGCAACTCTCTCCACAGCTGCATAATTCAGTGTCAGTAAATATCGTTGTGTTTAGAGCCACATGACAGTATAGAAGAACCAGACTTGCAGTTATACTTCTACAGTTCTAAGAGGGCCTCTGAAGCCCCCCCCCCCTTCTGATGGTTACCACGGGCCCATGCCACAAAGGGGAAAATGTAACCTACCATGGGAGTTGACTTTGTAGACAGAGGTCAGCTGTCTTGCAGAATGCAAAACATCACAGCATCACTACCAAAAACATAGGGTGTGGATACTACTCAGAGACTCTCATTTGTGAAATTGTGAGATTTGGGTTCTCTATCATAATTCTCATGAAGGAGGAGGAGGAGAGTATTGGATTTATACCTTGCCCTTCACTACCTAAAGGAGTCTCAGAGCAGCTTACAACCCCTTCTCCTTCCCCTCCCCACAACAGAAACCCTGTGAGGTAGAGAGCTCTCTCGAGAACTGCCCTTGAGAGAACAGTTCTGAAAGAACTTATGATTGTCCCAAAGTCATACCACCAGCTGCATGTGGAGGAGTGGGGAATCAAACCCAGTTCTCCCAGATTAGAGTCTGTGCTCTTAACCACTACACCAAATTGGCTCTCACTGCCAAGTCTGGGTAAAATAGAACTCTAATAATTCATGGGGAATATTTTCAAATAAAAAAAGTTTAAGACCTTGATCAGACCTTTAGAGTTCATAATTTCATATCCTCCCACCAGTCAACTACTAGGCTATGACTTTTTTTTTTTAAGCTATTTTTGCAACGGTGACTGCAGAAGATCAGAAATTCAGCTGGCCTTTAGAGAAAGTCCCTAAGCAATACCAAAACAGCAACAGCTGCTTGGGCATGACTCTAGAAATTAAATTCATTATCATTGTGCACTATGCATATTATAGCTTGATCGGAATGTATTTCTTATGAAACTTTTCAATAGGAGCTAATTATAAAAAAACATTCTAAAAGAACAACTGAAGAAACAGCAAAAGACAAAAGGAAAATAAGCAGTCAAATTCATCATGTTTATAGTTTATTGCCCCATTAATTAAGTTGCAGACAATACACATGAGAAAAATGCAAAGCATAAAAGTTCTTCAATAACGTATTTATTACTCAAACAGCCCACTGCTGATTCACTATTAAAATCCTTGTATAAAATAAAATGCTAAAGTAACAGGATGACTGCTGATCCGCTATTAAAATTATAGCATAAAATAAAAATTTAATGCATCTAGATGGCAATCCTAGGACAGTATCTGCTAATAACTGTTCCATTTAAAAGCAATCTTTCTGTTTTAAGCAATTTTTAAAAAATCATTGCTGGTATTTGAGATAAAGAACTCTGGTTTTCCTTGGAAATATTTATGTGTTCCTTTTTTAAAAAGAAGAAGAAGAAGAAGTTGTTTGGTTTACAGCACAGACCAAGGTAAAGTTACTCTAGTCCAAGCCCATATTGGAATAACTCTGCATAAGATTACACTGGGCCTCACACAGAAAGTGAAGCCTTTTTTTTTTAACATTACATTTTAACTTTGACATTTAAGTGTTAAGCAGTTAAAGTTCACTCAGTTCCCCATTGTACATTCCATTAAATTAACCTTGCAGCCATAGTGTAATTCAGCTCCAAATGTCTTGACTTCCTTCCAAGGTCTGGCACAAATCTTCCTTGAAGATCATTGTTCTGATATAGCAATTCACATTTGGTGAACACATGAACATCATTTGTGCCAAGTCAGATCATTGGTCCATCTAGCTCAGTGTTGTCTACTTGACTATAAGTGGCACTTCATGGCATCAGCAGAATATCTTTCCCAATGCCTGCTAATTGAAACTCTTTAAATGGAGCTTCCAAAGACTAGCTGTGGAAATTTTTGCCAGCAAAACATGTACTTTACCACAGAAACATGATCCCTTCTTCTAAGGCATCCCAGCCTGCTTTAGTTATCCCAGTGCAGATGCCATTCTCACAAACTGGACAGCAGCAGGTTTCATAGATGTCAAACTCATAGAACTCACACAGACCTCTTGATTGTGGATTAGGGTTGCAAAGTCCCCCTGGGGAGCGGGGAAACCCCCGCTTCAGCGGCCTGCTGCCTGCCAGCTGGGATCAGGCCACTGGGGGGAACCCCACCCCCAAATTGCCGGGCTGAGGAGACATCATGTCGGGCACATTTCGAGGGGGATGCTCTGTAATTTGAGGGAAAATTCTATGGTTTTCCCTCGAATTACTGAGGTCATGCCCCCAACATGCCGACGTGATGATGTCACTTCCGGGTGACATCATCGCAGTGCGCGCGCTTCGCATGAGCCAGAAACCTCCAGGGTAAGAATGGATTCCCCCCTGCTCCTGAGAAGGTAGGACTTGGCAACCCTATTGTGGATCATATCAAATAGGGGTGCCACAAACTTCCTGATGAACATGTTCAGCAGGTGAACATACCATGTTTGATGGCTGCATTCACTCATATTTTATTGCTTCACTGCCACCGGGACTGCTAGATGGCTGGACGGCTTTGAGTGTTCACAGTAGTGGAGGTGCTGGTGGAGTTTCATTCCCTTCTGCCTTGTAAGCTACTTTTCTATCTGTACAATGTGGCTCCCTTCTCCTTCCAAAGCTGCAGCGCTTGGATGGTGGGGCCGGCTTTGCTGTCCTGAAAGAGAGAGACGGCTGGGGGCTCGGAGTGACGCTTATGTCGCTCTGTAGCTGCATGGGTGGTGGAGCTTTGGTTTTTAGTCTGTTCCACCCCCCCCCCCCTTGTTCGGCCTCTTTCGAGGCGATGGTCAGCCCACCCTCCCACCCCCTTTTTGACAGTGCAAGTGAAGCTGGTTGCCTATTGGGGCTGGGTAGGAATTTTACACCTCCCATGATTGGCTTATTTGGGGAAAGTGTCTTTGCCTGCACTGCATTGATTGACTCATAATTTGGGGCAGGGTGGGCTTGTTAATTAGTTTGGTCACTTGGCAGTTTTGGGATTAGTTATGATGCGGATCTGGCGAGCACTGGTAAGTTATTCCTTTGGGAATTTGGGTCCCTCACAAACAGCCTTCTGGTTTCAGGGCCCAGGGTTGGGGTTGAGGGACCTTGGGAGGACCCTGAAAGGCTCCTCCGGCAAGTTTTAGGGCTTCCAGAAGGGGACACAGGGTAGCCTAAGCATGGCCAGGATGTGGTCATGAAGTATACCCCGGAGGGGGTGAGGTGCTCGGCCATTGGAGAGTGAAGAATGGGTCCTGGTTGGGACCAATCCTGTTGATTCCGCATACGGGTTGGTTAGTTCCCATGCCTCACAGGTTAATTAAATAATAAAAGTGTCTCTTGTTTAATCCATTTTCTGTGTCTGTCTCTTTTTCTGAATGGGGCGGCAATAGGTGAATCTTCTCCCATTGCCATGTAATTGAATGTCTAGAGGATACTATGAATCCTATATGGCTATGTGAAAACATGCAAGTGTGATATAACCTTGATAATATGGACTTCAACAAAACCAAACAGTAAGACTTTTTTTAAGTACAGGATTTATTTATGATCACTGGCTGATTAGATTAATTAATTTTTGCACTATTCTGCTACAAGATTGGCTGTATAAGTTGAATAGTTAACAGCAGGTATGTAGTTAACAACAGGCCATTGGCTGGGTGTTCCATGGGTGAGGGAAGCCCGGCCATCGAGTCACATGCTTAGTGGCAGGACTAAGCCCTCAAAGTGTGGAAGAAACTGCCAAAGAATGCCCCCCATGGGCCAAAGCACAGCTGTCATATGAAGCGGGGGGCATAAAGGCAGTGGCAGAGCTGGCTGCCAGCAGGCCCGAATGAAGGATGCTCTGTACCCCAGAAGTGCAAATGCTAATCCCTGCAGCCATCTGTGACAGCATCCGTGGAGCTGCAGGTCAAGTGGAGAAGTATGAATGTGGCTGCAGTGGCTCCCAATTTACCACTGAGGCTGTCCCTGAACTGAATGGGTTCTGTTTGACTGCTGCAGATGAGGCTGTTCTGCCATGCTGAAGCCACAACTGGAATGGCTCTGTCCCCCCCCCCCCCGAACAGCCTCCTGTTCCCTCCCTTGCACCAGTTGCTAATAAGCCTCATAAGAGCCCTGGATTAGTCAGTTCCAGCCCCCGGGCCTTATGTTTGACACCCCTGTGCCTAGAGGTTCTCTGGCACACCGTAATAAACTGGTGTTTCATTGTTTCCATACACAAGATAGGACAAAATATCTGAACTCCTGGTGTTCAAACAACTGGCATCTTTGTACTAGTGCTGAGTTTTGGCCCTGCTCCAATGGAACAGTAATCCTACTCTTGGCATCACACAAAGTGCAACACAGGTGTACTTTTGCACCAGAAAGTTGTAGATTGAGCAAAAGAATATAAGTATAGTCTGCTGGATCAGACCAGTGGTCCATCTACTCCACCATACTGTTTCACACAGTGGCCAGCCAGCTGCCCTGGAAGGGGAAAACAAACGGGTCATAGAGGCCAAGGCCATCCCTGATGTTGCGTCCTAGCACTGATTTGGACAGTCTGCACAGAATCTCCTCTTGCTCTTGATGCAACATTTTATAGGATTTGGGTTCCATCAGCCTTATTTAATTGTCAGTGTAAACTGGAGTTGGATTGTCTATCTCAGCAAAATGAAAATTGAGTTCACTTAATACAGGTCAAATGTTGGCTCAATAGCAATAGCATAAACTGCATAAAAAGCCAGAAGACAACCTGGCACACATGATTAGGCACACATAATTTAATACATTATTTGAGTTATATTGAAATCAATGGGGCTTATTTTCATGTAATATGCTTAGGATCAGAATGTTAGTGTTTTTTATGAGTTTACTGAAGTGTGTCTCCAGGTTTATAAGCAGGGAAAGAAAGCATTCCAAAGACATTCTGAGGTGACATGCCTACAAAACGAATAAGCACAATTATGAGCAGTTAATCACAAATGCTTAGGCAGCAGTCTTACCCTCAGTTACACATCCATAAATCCATTTTAAATGAATGTGACATGCATGATTAAGTGAGTTAAAATGGAACACAGGACATGAAAAAAATGAAGGTGTACCAGAAGAGCCCAAGGAGACTTAGATTTACTAAACCTATGCTTGGGATGCACGATTTCTGGAAAAGGGAGGAGGATTCCCATAATAAGTGTTTCTCTCCACAGGGGAAAAAAAATCCCTATATGCATAGTAAACTACATGTCAAGAAACAGGCAATTTAATGTGGCTGAACCAGTTGTTCAGGAGTGAATATATTCAGTGTGAAAACTGGGCTTTCAATGGACATGAAATGTTTGCTGCAAACCTCTCAAAAGTGTATTTTCCCCACCAGCTAACAGATGTTGACAGCCACAGTGGCTCTCTCTCCCCCCCCCCCCATACCAATAGCATCTCCACATGGACAATATGTTATTGTTAACTGAAACAATATTTTGGAACAAGAAAATGGCACCATGCAGCATAGGACACAAAGAGCTCATAATCTGGTATGTCACCACCTCAGTGTCAGGAACTGATATATGGCAGAGCAGTGGCTTATGTTTTAGATTCTAGTAGCCCTAGATTGCTGTAATGCACTGTATGTGGGGCCATCTTTTATTGGGGGATAACAGAAGATCCCTCCCACCAGATGACCCCAGTGTTGTTTGACCTTACATGATACTGGAGAAGCATAGATTGCTGGATTTGTGATTATATTTTGATGATTGTTCCCATGGCTTTGGGGAAATGTGTGGATTTAGCTGTGGCAGCCCAGAAATTGGTGTCAGCTAGTGGGGGAAGGCTTGCATGCAAATGCATGCTCCCCCAACCAACTTTCAGGTAAACATCATGATGTCAGGGATGCCAGGGCGATGCTCTGCTTTTTGGGCAAAACTCTATGGTTTTGAGGTTAAAGTGATACCTATTTATTTACTTGCAATTTCCTGCTTTCAAACTGCTAGGTTGGCAGGAGCTGGAACCAGAGACGGGAGCTCACTCCGTCATGCAGCACTCGGGTCTCGAACTGCTGAACTACCAACCTTCCGGTCTGCAGTTCAGCGTCTTAACCACTTGAGCCACTGCAGCCCACTTTACTGGCAGAAAATAATGAAAACTTGAAATGAATACTGCTGAAGGTTACAGCAGAATACTGCTGAAGGTTACAGCAGAAAGTATGATTACAGCTGAACATCAAGAAGAAAAAAGTAAATGCTACTGCAGAATTATACAAAGTTCAGGTTGACAGTACAGGAGGGAAGGCGGCATGGTATAGCCTGATCTCATCAGATCTCAGAAGATAAGCAGGCTCAGAACTTGGAAGGGAGACCATCAAGGAAGACTCTGCAGAAGAAGGCAATGGCAACCCGCCTCTGCTTCTCACTTGCCTTGATAGCCCTTTGCTTAGGTTGCCATAAGCATGAGGTTGAAAATGAAGAAACTGAAATTGTTAAAAGATTTTCTGTTCCTTAGCTCAGTCATCAAACCAAAGGGAGACCACAACCAAGAAATTAGGAGATTGAGACTTGGAAGGGTAGCCATGAAGGAGCTAGTAAAGATCTTTAAGTGTAAGGATGGCAACCAAGATCAAGTTAATTCATACTATTGTACTCCCCATTACTACATATGGGTGTGAAAGTTGAACAGTGAAGAAAGGTGACAGGAAGAAAGTTGATACATTTGAAATGTGGTGTTGCAGTAGAGTTTTACAGATACCGTTGACCACTAAAAAGACAAATAAATGGGTTCTAGATTAAATCAGTGATGAACTCTCCCTTGAAGCTAAAATGGAGGCTCACATTCTGAGAAGACAGGACTCACTAGAAAAGACAGTAATGGTAGGAAAAGTTAAAGGCAGCAGGAAGAGAGGAAGACCCAACATGAGATGGATTGACTCAGTCAAGGAAGCCATAGCCCTCAGTCTTCAAGACCTGAGCAGGTTGTTAGATAGGACATTTTGGAGGACATTAATTCATATGGTCACCATAAATTGGAAGTGACTTGCCAATACTTAACAAACACACACCTGTGCTTAATAGCCAGAATTGTCCATTTGTCTTGATGCCTAGTGGACTGTCCTCTTTGTTGGTGCTGTTGCAGGAAATTTGTTCATATGATCCTTAATCTCTCAAAAGACAGTTTGGTGTAGCAGCAGACTCTTATGTGGAGAATCAGGTTTGATTCCTCACTCTTCCACATGCAGCCAGCTGGGTGACCTTGAGTCAGTCACAGTTCTCTCAGAACTGTTCTCTCAAGAGTAGTCTCCCTAGAGCTCTCAGCCCCAACTACCTCACAGAGTGTCTGTTGTGGGGAGAGGAAGGGAAGGAGATTGTAAACTGCTCTGAGTGAAGGGCAGGTATAAATCCAACTGTCCTCCTCCTCCTTCCTCTTCCTCTTTGCCCTCTTCATCTGCTTCCTCTTTGTCTTCTTCTTCCTCTTTGTCATATTTGTCTTCTTATTATTACTATTATTATCCTTACTATGAATGATTTTTTTAAAAAAAATCTATTCCAAAAGTTTTCTTATGATGCTTTTCAAATGATTTTGTGATGTGCATAAACATATTTCTTTTCATCTTATTAGATAAGGCAGTCTTTTGATGCCTGGTCACCGGATTTGAAGTGAATGTTGGTTTGGTTAAAACAATTATAAACAAGGATAAGATAAAATTAAAGCTAATAACTGCAGTTTCCTTTTATTAACATTGTTAAACAGAGAAATGAAATCAATATGAATAGATTTTCATCCTGAAATGAGATATATTCCAAATGTAATGCCTGTTTGTGTTTTTTTGTCATTTTATACTGTGAACATATTTTGAATAATTCATAATTTTGATCAGCATGTCAATTCATAGATTAAAAACACAATTGCATTTTTGTATAATTATACTAATTACAATAACAGAAAAAATTTAAAGTATGAATACATTCTAACAAACATTACTGGAAGCGATGATATGAGATAGGTATACATACAATACATACCATGGTTTTACAGAGTCATGATTATTATTCAGAAACTGGTTCCTTTATTCAGAACAATTATCTCCAACTGTGAATATATGGAGCTCACCTTGGGAAATGGAAATCAAGGATGTAACAGCTGCATCCTTAGTTAGGTACTACCTGAAACAAGATGAATAGAGCTATCAGATATAGGTCAGTTTTGGATAGCTTAAATGCAGCACATTTACTCTGGGAAAAAATGTACCACAAATTGTAGGAGTTTGGTGGCAAATTAGGTAAAAAAAGAACTATGAAATTAGTTTATCTAGGGTAAGTTCATGTGATACTTGTGGTAGAGGCTCCCTACCTATGTAGAGTCATGGAGTCTGAAGGAGCCAAAATGTTGTCCAGACTGGTCAGGGCTGACTCAAGGCATTTTTCTTCCCCAGGCACTGCCCCCACCAGGTACAGGGCAACTTGCAATGAAAGCACCTCTGCAGAACCCAGTTGGCAGTAACATGAGCCTCAGAGGCCACAACTGGTGTAAGCCACACCCATTTTGTCTTTCCATGTGCCACTCTCTTGGATTTGGAGTTCTAAGGGCCTGCTTGTGTCACTTTGGTGATAAACTAGCTCTGAGTCTGGTCCTCTCTATAACACATAACCATGAACCAATACATCCCCTAATGTTCAGTTTTCATGTTGCAGAGCCCCCAAACATAAGCCTTTGTTTGGTGTAGACTAGCCACAAATCCATACATGGAGACATTTCTAGAAAAGTTCTGTCATCAAACTACTTTCTTCTTACATGTGTACCAATCCTCCCTCCAAATGGGAGAGTAATCAAATTTGTTTTAGAGATGTAACATAACGGACACGATCAACCCAGCTGCTAGGTTGTTACATTCACATACTTCTTCTAGTTGATATAATAATAATAATTAAAACATCCATTATTTTTACAGAGTTAAGCCTATAAAAAGACAACCTGGTTGTTAACAATATCAAGTGGATTTTTGGTTGTGGTTTTAGTGCTTCTCTTGCAAGTGGGCTGTACCTCTGATTATCTTCTATTCATGCCTTACAAATGAAACATTGTTCATCTGATTTTTATGAACACTTTTTGCATTTCATTAAATCAGGGATCCTAGCAACAGCTCACTTCTCAACAGGCTAGAGCTTTGTTCAAGCAAATGGCTTTAATTGTGGGAAAACATAAAGCAGTCAACATCATTACTTACTAGATACCACACCAAAGTTAAAAAAGAATGTTCGTGTGTGTGTGTATAGTGAGTTTTTCTTTCTTTTAGCATCTTCAAATAAGAAAATGGTATTCTTTTAACACCCCGCTCTCCCCGAGAAAGCCTAAATGGCCTTTGAGTTTTTGTGTTCAAGGTAGTCCTTTCTTAGTTCCTGAACTAGTTTAGAATTGTATTTGGTACAAATACAAGGAAATAGAAGCATCTAGTATTTAAGCGCTGGCTGATTGCATTAAATGTAATAAAGTATCTTCTGGATATTACGTACATGAATCTTAATTTCCAGGAGCAATTAGCTTTCAAAGAACAGAAACAAATTATAGAGTTAGGCAATAAAACATAGACCAAATCTTGTCTTCTGTGTCTGAGAAGACTGCTACTAGATGTTGGTGAGAATTTTGTGTGCCTAATGATTTTTTATGGAATGGAGAACTTGACCTCACTAATGTAATATTTGGCCAAAAGTTTGTATTAAAGGTAAGACAGTTTTTCAAAATTTGTTGTCTCCAGTTCAGATCCAAGGGTAAGGAAAAAGCTGGTAAAGTTATCTGAAATGTAGAGGAGACATACATTTTGAATAAATGATCCAGCGCAACTCTCCCCTCTATTATAAACAGAATGCCACAAACTTTTCAACAGTCAAGATCACTTCTGATCTTTTATAGAAGGTATAAAATTTTAAAACTTAAAACTGTGGTTAGAAAAATAGTAAGGGGGGGATAGTCAGAATTTAAGCTGTTGCTGTGTAATGTGGAAATCTGTTCTTTTATACAAGTGGAGGATACAGGCGAAGGGAATCTATCCTGCTTCTCCTGTACTACTTCACAGTGCTGAGCACTTGGCTGTAGCATTTTTCTGCCTAGCCAGTCTGAAGATAAGAATTTTAATTCTCCTACATATCTAAAAATTGGAAGGCAGGATACATTGCATAAGAACTTCATCCCAACTGTTTGGAGACACGAAAAAGTTACAGTTGGAAATACCTTCCATTGAAGCCGGAGAGGACACTGTCAAAATGCAGTAATAACTATGAACACACTGTAGTATCATATCTATCTAGTACCCTGTTGCCCCAATGTTCCTGTAAGTCATTCAGGGGGGCATTTGTAGTTCTTCTTGCCTCATAATGGTGTGACAGAATCTAAACAAAAAAAAGGAGCTGAACATAAACCTGTACAAAATTTCTATGTACATCCATCTCATTTAGTTGAGAAGGAAGAATGCAGTATGAAAATGTGCATTTGTGTCATATCTACAAAGTTAAAAAAACTGTATTTCTCAAGGTGTGAGGGTACTGCAGGCATAATTTGATCCAGAGAGATGACTGACTATCCCATAGGCAACCTAGTTAAAAATGGCACTTAGAATAGGACCAAGACATGATCAGAAACTAATACAGGCATTCATTAACAGTGGATTATGTTCTTTTCTGGTCACTCCCATAATTAACTGTGCACCATATTTTGATCTAATGTCGCATTTTAAAAAGAAATGCTCTTAATTTCACTTGACCCAATTTCCCCCTGATATCCAACAATGCACTTCTTTTCTTCTGTTTAGGAAGAAATTTCAGAAATGCCAGATTTCAGAATTTCACTCTATAGATGCTGAGAATCAAGCAATATCTTCCCAAACCTTCTTAACCTCTTCAAATAGGAATCTTATCTTCAAAGAGAAATTACAAAGAAATTTCTCTATTTAAAGGGGGGGGACAAGGAGAATCAATGGCTATATCTAAAAATATGTGTTTTGGGAAAAGGCATTATCCTCCCCATAACAGTGCTAATCTAATGGAACTTTTACACCCTATCATTAACAGTCTTGTTCAAGTCTTGCAAATTGAGGGTTGTGGTTTCCTTGATTGAGTCAAACCATCTTATGTTGGGTCTTCCTCTTTTCCTGCTGCCTTCAAGTTTTCCTAGCATTATGGTCTTTTCCAGTGACTCGTCTTCTCATAATGTGAACGAAGTATGGTAGTCTCCATTTGGTCATTTTACCTTCAAGGGAGGTTTCATGACTGATTTGAACCCACTTATTTGTCTTTTTGGTGGTCCATGATATCCATGAAACTCTCCTTCAACTTTCTTCTTGTCACCTTTCTTCATTGTCCAACTTTCACAACCATATGCTTGTAGAGAGAGTGTTGGGAAAGCTAAAGCTCAGTATGAGCTTAAGCTAGCAAAAGATGCTAAAAACAACAAAAAGCGTTCTTTTCTTATGTTAAAAAGGAGCAAGGACATGGTAGGCCCATTGTGTGGACAGGAAAGTGAAATTGTAACAGGTGATGAAGAGAGGGCAGAACTGCTCAGTTCCTACTTTTCCTCAGTCTTCTCTTACAAGGGAAATGGTGATCAATATGGCAAAAACAGAACACATGATGGGGAACTGAAGCCTAGGATTGGCATAGGGGTAATACATAAGCACCTAGTTTCTTTAAATGATACTAAGTCCTTGGGGCCAGATGAACTGCATCCAAGGGTACTAAAAGAACTTGCAAATGTAATTTCTGAGCCTCTGTCCATTATTTTTAAGAATTCTTGGAGAACAGGTGAGGTGCCAGAAGACTGGAGGCGGGCAAATGTTGTTCCCATCTTCAAGAAGGGGGGAAAGGAGGATACAGGTAACTACTGACCCATCAGCTTGATGTCTATACCTTGGAAAGTTTTAGAACAAATAATCAAACAGACAGTTCTTGAAAATTTAGAAAGGACAGCTGTGATTACTAAGAGCCAGCATGGTTTTCTCAAGAACAAGTCATGTCAGACTAACCTTATCTCTCTTTTTTCTCAGAAAGTTACTACCTTGCTGGATCAGGGGAAAGCTGTAGACATAGTTTATCTTGATTTCAGTAAGGCTTTTGATAAGGTTCCAATAATATTCTTTTTGACAAACTGGTAAAATGTGGTTTGGATTCTAGGACTGTTAGGTGGATCTGTAACTATTTGACAGATAGCATGTAAAGAGTGCTTGTTAATCTTCTTGGAGAGGAGTCACAAGTGGAGTGCCTCAAGGATCTGTCCTGGGACCTGTTTTATTCAACATTTTATCAATGATTTGGATGAAGGGATAGAGGGAATGCTTATTAAATTTGCAGATGATAATAAATTGGGAGGGGCAGCAAATATGGTAGAAGACAGAGTCAGGATACAGGATGCTCTTGATGGGCTGGAAAACTGGGCTAAAAGAAATAAAATGAATCTCAACGCAGATAAATGTAAAGTTCTGCATTTATCTAGGAAAAATCAAATGCACAATAATAGGATGGGGGAGAGTTGTCTTGGCAGTTGTATGTGAGAAAAGAATCTAGGGGTCTTAGTAGACCATACACACTGAACATGAGTCAGCAGTGTGATAGGGTAGCTAAAAAGGAAAATGCAGTTTTGAGCTGTATCAACAGAAGTATAGTGTCCACGTGAAGTGATGGTACCACTTTACTCTGCGGTGGTTAGACCTCACAAAAGTATTGTGTTCAGTTTTGGGCACCACAATTTAAGAAGGATATAGACAAGCTGGAACATGTCCAGAGGAGGGCAGTGAAGATGTTGAGCAGTCTGGAAACCAAGTCCTATGAGGAAAGGTTGAAGATACTGGGTATGTTTAGCCTGGAGAGGAGACAACTGAGAGGTGATATGACAACCATCTTCAAGTACTTAAAGGGCAGGTACTTGAAGAGGATGGTGCAGTTATTTTCTGTTGCCCCAGAAGGTCAGACCAGAACCAACAGGTTGAAATTAAATCAGAAGAGTGTTCGGCTAAACATTAAGAAGAACTTCCTGACAGTAAGAGCAGTTCCTTAGTGGAACATGCTTCCTCAGAAGGTGGTGGGCTCTCCTCCTTAGGATGTTTTCAAACAGAGCCTAGATGGCCATCTGACAGCAATGCTAATTGTGTGAATTCAGGCAGATAATGAGAAGGAGGGCAGGAAGGGTTCCATCAGTGCTTAGTTCCTGAGGCCCTTTTGTACAAACCCAGAGAAATGCTGATTGCCACTTTGGGCTCAGGAAGCAATTTTTCTCCAGGCCAATTTAGCCAGGGATCCTGGAGATTTTTAGTCATCTTCTGGGTGTGGAACATCAGTCACTGAGGGTGTGGAGGGGGAAGTATTTGTGAATTTCCTGCATCGTGCAGGAGGTTGGACTAGATGGCCTGGAAGGTCCCTTCCAACTCTATGATTCTAATCTATAAAACACAAGCTGATTTTCTTCTGAATTTTTTTCACATGCTCCGGTAGACGTTGTAAGTTTGCAATATTATCTAGTGAATCGCTGAGTACCATTATTTAGGAGTAACCATAGCTATGTAGTATACTTCTACCCTTCAAGAAGCTCGGGACATTTATGGTTTTCTATTTAATCCTTATGAAGTAGGGTAGGGTAAAATAAATCAACTTGCTTAAAGTGATTCATAGTTAACATGGATTTGGACTCAGATCTCCCAAGTCCTAGATAAGCCCTATATTTACTAATACCTATCTGACTGTTGGCCATACCCCCAGCCAAAGTTGTTAAAACCATTCCTGGCCCCTCCTGACAAAACCCAAGAGCATTTCCAGGACAAGAAATTTTCCTTGTTTAATCCCTATCCAATAGCCTCCATGGTAATGAGCATGCAGTTTATAACCTCAATTATGTCCTTTTTCCAGGCAGCTCAAGATTCGAGGGAAACATTTTTTAAAAAACTGGTCCTGAAAGCAGACCTCTTTCCTCCACATCATACTTTAATCTACCCTCTTCTCTTGTTACTGTAGCTATTTTCTAAGCCACTAGCATTTACATGCATTTGAATGATAAATTGCTACCTGTGGTGTTTAGACAACTTGATGTGATTCAGGATAAAAGATGGGACACTTTCATCCCATCCCACCTGCTTAGTTATTATGCTGCCTAAGAACAATACCTCGTTTCTGAATAATCCTGATGGGCAAAACATTTGTGTTGTTTTCTGAATATGAGCAAACAGCCATTGGTCATGCTACTTTCATTTTTTTTTCTTGACTTCACTGACACTGAGGTAGAGAATCTCAGCTGAGGAGCCCAATTGCAACAGTCCAGACTAAATCAACATAGATAAAGTAGGTTGATTTACCTGGGTGGTGAATCTTGCTGATTGTAAAAGGTTTCTACTAGACATCAAATCATTTGCAGTGTTGTCCCATGGGAACTGTGGAGGCATAGAAGCAAATGGGAATGATGCTAAGATTCATATCAGTTAGGCTGCTCACTGGAAATGTACAGCATGAACTCAGTCCATGAGTGCATGTCCAGTCTATCCAATATCCAGGCTATCTTCCAACAGAGAATCTTGCACACACACAAAAAATGCTATTTGAAATAGTTTTAGGTACATTTAATAGTTAAAATTGACAGTTGTGTGTGTGTTCTACATTTTGTAACAGTTTTCCCATAACAGAAGTATTGCACCTCCCCCCCCCCAACAAGGGGGTGGTGGGGAAGAAGTTGAGTTTGCTGGGGGTTCCTGGATCTTGAAGCTGCATTTACATCTGTGCCACCATTGTGGGGCAGGGAGTGACAGCTTAAAATTAAGTCAAAATTAAGAGCTGTTTGTTCTGTAGTTTGTAATAATTTTCCCATTTATTTATTTTTGTTATTTGTAGTGTGTCTTTCTCACCAAAATTCAAGCAGGATTACACAGTGTAAATAAACACAATTAGCAGGATGGGACATCCAGTAAGTAATGCAACAAGATTAGGATTGCAGAAATCTGAAATTAAGCAAAAATCTGAAACAGAGCTGAAACAAATCACAAGTAATAATGGGTCACGTTGAACACAGAAATTATACAGTAGGATCATACATACAGTAACAGATACAATACATAGTAGTATACACTACAGTATACGCTAGTATAGAGTATACAGTAGTATACACTAGAGTCCCTCCCTATCCCTTTATTAAAGGATCTTTCTTAACCGTTCCATAACAGTACAGCCCTATTGCCTGTGTAAAAATGCCCCCCCTGAATAGTTCAGTTTGTCATAGTGTGAGCCTTCTGGACACTTTCAGGCAGGCCTTTCCATAAGGTGGGGTCACAACAGAGAAAGCACATGTGAGGGAGTTGTTGGCTTTTTGCCATTTTCAGAAGGCCCTGCTTGGATGAGTGAAGCTGTCATGATGGGAGTACAGGGGATGGGCAGTCCTGCCGATATGTGGGTCCAAGGCCATGAAAAAAACCCCAAACTATGAATGGTTCATCCCAAATAGGATTGCACCCCACAGGATATGTTCCACACTGATGACAGCTGGCAAAGATTTAAGCTACTCCAAATCATTTGAGCTACTCTAATTCTGCCCCAACAAGATGACACGGTCACAGGGCTGCAAAGAATCAGCATGCTCCTCCCCCCGGACAAAGATTCCATACCCCCCAATATGACCCTGATCCAAACCAAATATTGTAACAAAACAAATTACTTGGCAGGCTGTTGGCATGCATCTGTAACAATAATAAAAGGATCCACATTTATTTATCTGTTTATTCATTTATTTAGATTTATATCCCGCCCATGTCTGTCCATTTGTGGCAGGCATAACTCATCAGAAAATAAAACTAGAAATCTCAAAACTGGCCACCAGCTTCAAAATAATCATGGGAATCCCAGGGCCAAAAAGGAAAGGAACTGGAATATCTTGGCCCAGGTTATCTCCAGAACCTCATTATATTTGCAATGGAAAATAAGGTTGTGTGGTTGTTAAAGTGTTCAAATCCCTACTCATGCCATGGAAGCTTGCTGGGTGACCTTGGGCCCATCACTTCCTCTCAGCCTAACCTACCTCACAGCATTGTTGTGAGGATAAAACAGAGGAGAGGAGAATGATGAAAGTTACTTTGGGTTCTCCTTGGGGATAAAGGTGGGATATAAAGTAAATAAATAAATTCTAAATTTTGTTCCACATTTGTTACCACTGAGGCAGATTAACATTTATTATCATGCATGTTAAGGGGGGAGGGGAAGCATTCTTTTACTACTTTAATAGATTATAGGAAATATTAACTCCCCCCTTCTGTCCATAATATTAACAGAGGTTTGCTTCTATACTCCTATTAAATACGTTCTGAGTTGCTAATCAGGATGAGTGAGTTGGCATTAATACAGAAAAATTAAAAGGGGAGAGGAGAAAAATTAGAAGTTGAGGGTGGTTGCTACCAGTGTTCCTTCTAAGCTGAGTCAGTGTGAGCTAGCTCACAGTTTTTTAGCCTCTGGCTTACACATTGTTGTCTTAGCTCAGGAAGGATGACTCCAGAGCAAACTAATTTATGCAGTAGCCAAATCACCTGCTCACAACTTTAATGCCAGCAGCTCACAAAGTAGAATTTTTGCTCACAAGACTCCACAGCGTAGAGGAAGCATTGGTTGCTACCACACACTAACAAGGCTGCCCTGACAACATCTGGCTGTCTTTGATGGAAGGCAAAAGGAAACCATGGACCTTATTAGAAGGCTGCATCCTGTCTTGGCTGGTCTTCCCTTGCTCCAGTTCAGGCTCAGCTGATGATGGGTTTAGGAAGACCTGATCAGCAAACGTTCCCTCTGTCTTCTGGTAAACTTTGTATAAATGCTAAGGAGCTTTTTGCTGTGCTCTGCCTTCCCTGAGCCCCTTTTGGCTGTACTTGAAACGCATTCCATGTGAGCATAGCATGTCGCTGGCTTCAAAGGCTTTCCAGCTGACTTAGGCACTTCAAATTTTGTTCTCCCAGTCCCCCTCTGTTGGCAGCCCTGCATGGTCGACTGTATCAAAGGTTGTACATAAATCCAGTAGGAGCAACAAAGAGGCATTGCCTTTATCTACACTGAGAGTGAAGTCATCAACTAAAGACACTGGTGGCATCTCTGTTCCATAGGCCAGTCTGAAGCCAGGCTGAAAAGGGATCAGAGCAGATGAGTTATCCAGAAAGACCTGGAGTTGTTCAGCTACTGCACTTTGCTCAAACAGGACAGATTAGAGACTTGGTAATGATTGTCTACATTTTTCTGCATGGATTTTTTTTAAAGCAGTGAGTGGATAGCCACCTCTTTGAGCAGCTGAGGGAATTAATCTTGGGTTAGTGATTTATTTATGATAGTAAGGACTATTTGATATGGTGCTCACCAGGGGTCCTTTTGTAGAAAAAGAGGTGCAGGAGCTCATTAGCATAACTCATTAGCATAACTCATTAGCATATGCCACATCCCCTGACATCACCGGAAGTGTGTCAGAAAGGGAATGTCAGTTCCAGCCCCATTATACCCTATGGGCCATTGAAATCAATGGTAAAAGCTCATAGGGTATATGAGGGGCTGGAGGAAAGGGGGTTTGAGGGAGAGGCTCCAAACTTGTGGGGTAGCTGCTGGAGCCTCTCCCCAAAATCCCCACCAAGTTTCAAGAAGATTGGACCACGGGGTCCAATTCTACGGGCCCCCAAACAGGTTGCCCCATCCCCTCCATTGTTCTCTATGGTGGGGAAAATGTTACTTTTTTCCCACCATAGAGAACAATGGAGGGAATGGGGGCAACCTGTTTGGGGGCCCGTAGAATTGGACCCCCTGGTCCAATCTTCTTGAAACTTGGTGGATATTTCGGGGAGAGGCTCCAGCAGCTATCCTGCAAGGTTGGAGCCTTTCCCTCAAACCCCTCCCCTCCAGCCGCTTTTAAAGCTGCCACCAAATTTCAGCTGCAATTCAGCGGTGTGCCGAATCAGATCAGAGAATCTGATTTGACCCGTGGCTGCCCTAGTGGCCACTCCTGGGCTGGCAGAGCACTGCTCCGCCTCGCTCCGCCTTGCTCCGGCCCCAAATGACCCCTGGTGCTCACATGATTTTAACAGTCAGGGCAAAACTAGAAGCCTTCCCACATCCCAGGATCTTGTCGACATCCATCATGGAAACTTGGTCAAACTGGTCCATAAATAGATCAGACAATGTATTAGGCATATATTATGACTGACCTAAGTTAAAACCGTCATCCAGAGTATATCTGCAATATTTTACATGAAAAAAAACTTTGCAAAAGTATCACAACTGATTGTGTGTTCCTGATGGTTAAGCAGAGAAGTAGAAACTAGAAGAAGAAGAAGAAGAAATTGGATTTATATCCTGCCCTTCACTCAGAGCAGCTTACAAACTCCTTTCCCTTCCCCTCCCCACAACAGGCACCTTGTGAGGTAGGCAGGGCTGAGAGAGGTCTGAGAGCACTATCCTTGAGAGAGCAGCTCTGCCAGAACTATGGCTTGCTCATCCAGCAGCTGCAAGTGGAGGAGTTGGGAATCAAACGTGGTTCTCCCAGATTAGAGTCCATGCACTTAACCACTACACCAAACTTGATTCAAAGCATAAGTAATTCAGTTTTACATGTGGCTTCTAAAAATGGAAGAATCATAAGCAAACTCAACTACTTTCTGAAAGAATAAAAATATTAGATTTGTTTATTTAACCTTGCACTACATTGTACACAGTTTAAAAAGGGATTTTTATCAAGCTACAGAGTTAAGTTAGCTTTGTCATTCTGCTTCAAGGAGAAGAAAAGCAAGGAACAACTAAAAATTACATAAAAACATAAATAGAAGAACATTCCAACAAAGATAGTGATCACAAGGGGTGTGCAATTTTTTTGGTTCAAATCTCTTGGACCCCCCCCCTTTTTTTTTGAGATTTCTGATAAATCCTGGATCCCAATACCAGAAAAATATTTGGATCCAAGATTTTTCAGAAATCCTGAATTTTGGGGGGTCCAAGAGACCTGAGATGGGAGGGGGAAAACAGGAGCAGCAAAGCTGCAAAACACAGCTGAGCCATGGGAGTGCATTGTTCCCACCTTTCAGCTGTTTCCCCCCAATTTTTTTCTGCAGTCCCTTTAAACCATTCTGGTTTAAAGAGACTGCAGAAGAAGTGTGTGTGTGGGGGGGGAACAGCTGAGAGGCAGGGAGCAGTCTCTCAGCCTCTTAGCTGTTTTCCCCCAAACTTTCTGGTTCCCAAAAATATCTGGGATTTTTTTTCAGGATTGTTTCAGTTTTTCCGAAAAATCCCAGATACTTTTGAAATAATTAAATATACCTGGAAAATATCAATAAGATTTTTTTTCAAGTATATTTGCAGTATGGGAAGATCCAAATTCACACTCCTAATGATCACTGCTAGGCTGTGTTTATGGGAATATAGCAGAGGAAAATTCATTTGGAAGACTGAGAGAGCTGCTGTTGAACATTGACTATATTGTGGAGAGATGATTACTCAGCTGCTCCCTAAGTGAACATTCAAAACTTTCCACTAGCGTTAGCTGATGTAGTGTAGGCTCTTGTTTCTTAAGATAAATTGAAGCCCCAGTAATCAAGCTTTCTTCTTCACGAATTTATACTTTTATTTATTTAGAAAGTTTATGCCTTGTCTTTATTACAATTATGGCACACTAAGCAACTTACAAAGAATAAAAACAGCTGAAATCCACCCCCCCAAATGCAATAAAAATGAAATAATTGAATAAAGAAAAAAAATTAAATGGCCCATAAATAAACATACAAATCAAATACTAGCAAATGTGGACTGCAGTGAACTATGAATTAATTGTTCCTTTTCTTTTCTGCAGTATGTTGAGTAAAGTTTCCTCTTCCATCCTCCGCCCTTCCTGTTGCCACTGCTGCTCATTATTTCTTTAGGGGAAGCAGTGAGCTTGGGAGACATACATAACTGAAAAATATTTAAGAAACTTTAGCAATGTCATCTTTTAAAATATATCTATATAGATGGGAGAGTGGGAGATAACCTTACTGATCATTCCTTATCCCAGTCTCCACAAGTGAAACTGCCATCATTATGAACAAGATAAACATCACCATCTGACACGTCTCTAAATGTCAACATCCCTGATCTTTTCCAATATAGAAGAAGATTCCCCATTTGATTCCCCAGAAGTACAGATATAGGTTGTGTATTCTTGCAACTTGAGTGAATCAAACAGGGATAGACTGATTTCTCACAAGAAAACAGAGTACCTGCTCCTATAACATCAAGGTGTCTCTGCGGTTAAAAAGGCCCTCCATTCTGTTGGGGATTAACTGATATGGTTAATCCAGTATCCCACTCAGTTTAACAGAGTGCACTTAAGCTACATGCGACAGAAGCTCTTTGGTCTCAGTGTGCTGGCAGAATTACAGAGTTACACTGAGCCACGTACCAGTTTCAAGACTAATAATAGTAAACTTTTATTTAGGAACCACATTCTAGATAACAAAGCTTAGAGATAGAGACAATTACCTTGGATGAGTCCAGATGCTGAGAGGCAGGGCTATTTTTAGGCAGGAACGCACAGGAACGGAGTTCTGGCTGGCTTCTGAGTTGGCCACGCCTACAGCCGCCCCCCTCAGGGTTCCTCAGGTGCCTCGCAAACCACGGGGCACCTGGAGAAGCCAAGCTGATCCAGGGAGGGAAGGCCTATTATGCTAATAAGTTCCTGCTGGGCTTTTTCTACAAAAAAAGCCCTGCTGAGAGACATCCAACCTCCATTGTGCCAAAAAAGCAAGCAATGTGCTCCTTCTTTGTGTGTGTGCAAGAGAGAGAGAATGAATGGAAGGAAGGAAGGCAATTTTCCTGCATTATTAGTCTACACACCAAAGAGAGAGGGGCAGGGAGAGTAACAGGAAGCAAACCCCAGTCTGCCTGTTCATCTGACTAACTTTGTGGTCCCCCCCACAGCTAAGAGACAATGTCAGGTCTTCCTCTTCCAGCACCCCTTCTTGATATCTCATGACTAAGCTGAGTCGGCTCACAAAGATTCATCTTCTTTCTTAGATCTTCAAAGCGTTCTCTAAGAAGTGGCTTGGTGAGAGTGTCTGAAATCATTTCTTTTGTTTGACAGTAGGTTAACTTGATGATTCCTTCTTTTTACAGATCTCTCACGAGGTGGTGTCTTACATGAATGTTTTTGGAGCATTGTTTTACATCTTCTTGCTTGGATAGATGAATGCAGCTCTGGTTGTCTTCATGCACTAGCATGGGATGTGGTACATCTACGCCCATGTCCATTAATAGCTGGCATAGCCACTTTAACTCTTGAAAACCTTGTGCAGCTAACACACTCTGCCTCAGTGGTGGATCCTGCAACCATAAATTGCTTCTTGCTCAATCAGCTTACATCTCCTCCTCTACAGAAAATTATGTTGCCACTGCTGGATTTTTTATTTGTCATGTCTCAACCCCAGTCATTATCCACGTATGCCACTAGTTCAGGACTAGCACTAACTGGCAGCTTAAGCTAAAGATATGCTGTACTCTTCAAATATCTCATAAGTCTCTTAATTCCATCCCAGTCCTTGGGTACATTCAGACAGCTCTTTTGAGCTGTACCAGGCATGAGTGCCTGGTGGATTTAAAGTGCATGTCCAAACTTCAACATCTGGGAATTGTGCTGCTTTTGTTAGTAGCTCATCGATCCCCAACGGGGATCTGTACTTAAAAGATAGTGCTTGAAGTCCAGTCCAAAGCTGGCTGACAAGCCAATGCTGGACTTTCCTCTGTCAGGTCATTCCACCAGCACACAATCAGTCCATAGGGATGGTCTCCAGACAATCCTGAATGGCCACCATTTAAAAAAAAAGTCTTTGCAATGCATGCATAACTGCTTAAACATGTGATGTCTGCAGATAGTGAGGCATATATGCACATATGCATACAAGCACATATGCAGATATGCACATATGTGCATGCACAAACAGGATTTTTTTAAAAAAAAAGCCGACTGCATGGCTCCTTAAGGTGGATGCCGTCTAGACAATCCACCACGGAGTCACGTGCGGTAAAGCAATTCACAGGGGAGCTGTCTGGTCGTGCAATGCTGGATTAAAAAGGTCCAGATCAAATTACAATGGCAGGATTAGCTGCCTGTCTGAACCCCTTGTTAGTTGGTTTCTCAATCTTTCTGTTCAGCAGTTCCACTGTATTACTAATGTCTGGTGTCGTGAATGTGGCAATGTAAAAAAATCTTACCCAGCATTTCCTGATATCTGTGGTTGTCAGGTAGCCTTGCGGTGTTATCTCACTGTTTGATGTAATTTGCTTCCACTGGGGGCATCTTTGGCTTCTTCCATTTTCATGCCCATGATATTTAGCTCTTGGTTAATGAGGAAACTTCCATCCAGTTCTCTTTGAACCTGGATGCCGAGACTATGTGTAAGGCTCCCCAGTTACTTAAATTCAGTTTGTTGATTCAGATGGTCCACAACTTCTCTGCTGTCCTCTGGATTTTAATATGCTAGTAACAGGCCATCAACATAAACTAAGATGTAAGTCCATTTGCCATTCTTGCATTTTGTGTATGGGCAAGGATCAGTTTTGCTCTTCTCGAGGTTTTCTTGGAGTAGCATGTCATTCAATTTGCCATGTAAAAATGCAGTCTTTGCATCAAGGTGCTAAACCTGCATTCTTTTGCTTGCAGCTATGCTCAGGAATGTTCACACTTATATGTCTGACAACTTGTGTAAAAGTCTCATCATCGTCCTCAGCACACTTATCTCAGCTGAGATATTTGTTCCCAAGTTGAAGGCTCTGGTATTTCCACAGTTCTTGTGAGGTAGGACAGTCTCAGGTAGTACACCTCTGTTTGAGCTCACTGATTGCCATACTGGAACCTTTGTGGTCTCATTTTCTTGATTAGAGTTATCTTGTGAATCACTGGAGGGTTTTCTGTCAATCAGGTTTGTCAATCAGATCAGTTGTTTCTTCTTCTTTGATGTTGGTCACATCAGGGTACACGATCTGGCTCTCCACTTTAGTGCTGACCCCTCTGAAGCTGGAATCACAAGAACATAAGAGAAGAGAAGCCAATGTTGAATCAGACCATTGGCCCATCCAGTCCAACACTCTGTCACACAGTGGCCAAAAAAACCTCAGGAGGTCCATCAGTGGGGTCCTTTCACTTTCCTCTCACTTTCATCAAAATGTGCAGATCTGCTTATTGCAACCTTTACATCTGGCTGAATAGCCCACAAAGATGCCTACTGTGGCTTCATTATCTAGCTTGAATGATCTTTTCTCTTTCGGAACAAAGGCATAGCACTTGCTTCCAAATACTCCTGAGTGTCCCATAGAAGGTTTGTAGCCAAACCAAAGTTCATATGGCATGGTCCTTGTGGCTTTTGTGACTAACCTATTCTGTGTGTCTGTTGCTGTGAGAATACCTACCCCCCAAAATTTATCTATGAGAGATGCATCTTTAAGTAAGCACCTTGCCGTTTATTGATTCTTCCCCTCTGCAACTCCATTCTGTGCAGGATTGTGGGGAACTGTCATTTGGTGTTGGATTCTCTCCTCTCAGGAACTCTTGCATTGCATGGGACAAGTATTCACCCCTGTTGTCTGAATGTAGAATCTGTGGCTTTTTCCCAGACTTGGTGGACACCATGGCCACATATTCTTTAAATCTGTACAAAGTCTGAGACCTTTATTTAAGCAGATAAATTATTGTGTACCTTGAAAAAAATCATCAATAGGCTAAGAAAATACTTGTATCTGCAGATGATTGTTGGCAATGGCTAACAGATGTCAGAGTAGATGACCTCTAGAAGCTCCTTGGTCTTCATCTGGCTTTATTTCGGAAATGGTTGGTTAACTGCCTTTTACTGCAGGCAGAAAAAAGTGAAAATTATATTTGAGCTGAATTTTATAATCAGCATCAATGTAACTTAATGTATGTGGGAATAACTACTAGACCTATCAAGTTAGAATTTGTGAACAGAATAGCTGTATTAGACTAAAGAATTAAATGCTTTGATCGTCAACCATTATCTCATTTCCAGGACACTGAGAAGCAGCTGTGATTCTGGACTGTGGAATGTATTCAGCCTACATCTTCAAGCCTGCATAAACTCCTACAGAAAAGAGAAGTATTTTGGAATCACCATCTTCAGACATTGACACCTATGGGATTGAATGAAGACGTGGACTGGAACTGCTGTGTTAGTGATTTCGGTGGCTGTTTGCTGTTTTCCAGTGGGCAGTGCTGATCCTTTGGCATTCTGATTTCTCCCCCTCTTGTTTCTCTCCCTCCCCTTTCCCTCACTCCTTTGGAAGCAGAATTATATAAAGCATGGGAAGTATTGCATCATCCATTTGTTCCATTGTATAGCTAACCCTATTAAGACAAATGTACCATTTGTTTTCAATTGCTGGTTGATGACATACAAAGTACTGGAAATTCTATACCTGGTCTGTTTGCAGGTTTAATTGTTCTCAGGTTTAAATGATCATTGACAGTTTATAAAATTTGGCTCATATATAGTTTTTGCTTTATAGATTACTACATCAATGAAGATTCATGTGTGAATGCAGCTACCATGTTAAGAGATCCATGGCCTGCTTCATAAGTTTACATCATACCACACAATATATGAGGTAGAAAAGGTTTTTTTTATTTTCTGCAGAATTTCCCCCCAAAATATTTTAATACAGTATTAATAATACTTATTTTTATTATAGCAGTTCAGCCTTTTTATTTTCCCTTTTCTTTGCATTTCCAGATAACAACACCTGATCAGGATTGATGTATAGTATTTTCTGGATTTTTTTAAAAAAATAGTATGTACTATTGACCACTGAGGAAGGCCTTTGATGTCGAAATGCTGGTCTGTGTTGGTCATTTAACATGTTCATCAACTTTGTATGGGAGATTATTACAGTTTATGTAAAGCTTGTTTTGACCCTTAATGCACCCTGATAGTTAGGCCCTATGTTTTTAATTTTACTATTGTGTACACCATATAATAAATATTTATTTTGATATCATTTTTTTCTGCTGTAGCTTGACCCTTGTAGCATTCTTCACTATATATCAGGTTGAGTTTGTTTCCCCTTTTTCTTCATGTGTTCTACAATCACTCCAAGTGCACGGATCATGAATGACAGGCCTACCCAGCAAAATTGCAGTCCTTGTCTAGTCTACATTAGAGCAAGAAACAGCCTGCTTTTGCCAAAGATTCTGGTATGTAGCTTTACCTTCCCTCCAGTAACAGTAGTCATGTGCCAAGGGTAGGGTTGCCAACTCAAACTTGGGAAATTCCTGGAGATTTGAGGGGGGCGGGAGAAGACTAGGAAAGGTGGAGCTTGGGAATGGAAGGAATTCAGCAGGAAAGTAATGCAATAGAATCCATTGCCCAAAGCTGCCATTTTCTCCATAGGAACTGATCACTGTTGTCTGTGATGCCCTGAGGTAAAAAATGAAAGGACCACAAGACTGGGCATCTTGCTATTTTGTGATAAAGGGAATTCTTTTAAGAAGCAATTCAATGTGATGCTGTGTGTGTCCATGTTGCAGAATTACAGCCAAAGAAAATTATCAGTTTAAATAAAAATCTCGGGCATAAAGCTTTAAAGCCAAAAGGACCATGATCAAATATTAAGCATGTTCAAATCTGTCTGAATACGACAGGGGAGGTGTAAAAGGATGTGCAGGTCAAAAGTGAAATTAGTCAGATTAGCAAAATTCTCACCTACCCAAATAAAGCTGATTTCAAAAGAAAAAGTATGCCATAGCTATGAAAAGGTGAACAGTCAATTTAAAGAATGTTGCTGGCCCTTAGAGCCTTCTAGCAGTTATGTTAATTTCAGTCTTTTCTTCTTTATTGTCAACTGTTAAGTGAAAACTTTCAGGCTCCTTGAAGCAGACTGTTTAATGCTAAAGCAAAACAAAAGCTCCTAGCTCTTTGTTGTAGCATTAGACAATTTAGTTCAAGGAGCCTGAAAGTTTTCTTACATTGCCCTTCACAGCAAATGATAGGCTATTTTTTCATATATTTCACAGTTGACTATTCTTTGTCCACTCTCATGAACATTGTTTGCATGTCGTACTTATCTGTGAATATATAATGTCAGTTTTCAGGGCTTTTAGAAGAGGGTGAATGTCATATATTGCTGCCTCTTTTATGTTTTTTTATGTTAAACTTTTTGGCTAATAATAAGCGTATCTATATTATTTTTGAGGGTTTTTTATGACTCCTGATGGAGAGGCATTTTCCCCCCTTGTGCACTGGGACTTACAAGACTACATACTTTGATACTTTTTTTGAGGCTTCCTTTTGGCACTTGGACACATTCTGTTTGACACCTGACATTTGATGTTTGACAGCCATTGGAGACTTGTACATCTAACAGTATAATCCTATACAGAGCTAATCCAATCTATTCTAATGGATTCTAATGGATTTAGAATGAAGTAAATGTGAATAGGATTGCACTGAATGTAGTTTTATCCCAGTCCTCAGATCTCTGGGGGCACTAGCTGAATCCCTAACTACTTCTTCTCTGGTCCCAGTCAGGGAAGTCTCCTTAGAGCCAAACTACATGTAACAAGCGGGAAGGGGACAATCCATGGCTACCAATGCCATTTTAGAGGAGAATTTAGCAGTTTAAAAAATTCACAAAAGGAGCTGATCCTGACTGCGACCATGATACAGCAGCACTATGCAATCTCGCCCACATGCCTTTTCAAGAGCCATAACAGCCCCCCCCCCAACTGTTTTGGCACTTCAAAAAGTGCAGGGGGGGGGAGAAACAGCATTGCTGCAATTTTCAAACTACTAAATTCTCATCTAAAATGACATGTGGACATGGTTTGGTTCATGACCACCCACAGCAGTCTGTAACGAGTAGTTTGGTTGTTAGAAGTCCATTCCTGTCATCTACTCTTCTTGCTTCTCAAAGATCCTCAGAGAATGATCTCAATGTCACTCTAGCCTACTTAATCACTAACATCATCCACCCCCACTCAGCTATTTGGGTACTTGGTAAAAGGTACCCTAGAGAGATGGATTGGAAATAGTTTTTAATCTGACCAGTGTCACTGGGGCATTGGCTGAAGATGGTATCCAACTATTTCAAGCTCCCAGCAGTTAAAAAAACAACAACCCCAAACATGTTATACAAGCAAATAATCCAATGCGTGTCATTCTGAAAATGTTGAAGGTTATCTCTTACCTAGTGAGGTAATCCCGGGAAAGCCAAGGGACAGAGGGGAGATGTCTTTAAATGCCCCCCCAGCTTCCCTGGGGAAGTCAAGGGAAAGAGGGGAGGTATATTTAAATGTCCCCTGGCTCCCCCAGGCTGTCCACAGTGGCAGGATGCTTGAGAAAACCAAGAGAAAGAGAGGAAGTGTCTGTAAATGCCTTCAACTGGCTTTTCTGGGTGCTCTGCCATGTTGGGGCACCCAGGAAAACCAAGGGACAGAGGGGAGGCATCTTTAAACATATTCCCTTGGCTTCCCAGTATGCCATGCCATGGTAGGGAGCCCAGGGAAGCCAAGGGGGCATTTAAAGTCACCTCCCTTCTGTCTTTTGGCTTTCTGGGGCCACCCAGGGGAAGCCAGGGGAGCCAAGGAGGGCATTTAAAGCTCTGGGCCAGCCCCACAGTTAGGCTGGATGCTTTTCCAGCCATCAAAATGGTCAAATTCAGTCCCCTCTGCTTGGAAGCAGAGGGGATTGAAACTGCCCATCTCAGTGGCTGGAAGACATTCCAGCCTAACAGTGGGTGATGGAAAAGGGATATGAGGAAGGCATTTAAATGCCTCCCCCTCCCCAAGTCCTGCCACTGCTGTGTCGCTGGCTGGGAAGGGATTTAAATCAAAGAGCTGACCTTCCACCAGTCAGTTGTTAGATTTAAACACCTTCCCCTCCCAATCAGCAGCTGGGGGAGGGAGGGAAGTCAGCATTCAGCAGTACTTGAAAGTCAGAAAAAAACCCAAATTAATTTGGGAAATTCTGTTTGGTAGCTGAAAAGTTTCCTGAATTTGCATTTGGCTTAGGAATGCTGAATGAATACTAATAAGGCATTTATACAGAATGTTTTCGGCTTGGGGAAGCCGAATGCATACCCCTATTCACTACCCACACTAAATTGTCTGGTCTAACTGGCACTGGACTGCAATTGCCTAATCCAATGTGATACATCTGAATAAAGATTTGGGATAGGACAAAGGTGTTGAGCTATTTATGAGAGTTTCTTCATTTTTTCCCCACAGTACTGATAGTCCTATGCATGTGAGCTTTGTAAATTAAGAACACAGTTGAATATTTTATATTAGGTTTCTCAGCACACTTTTAAAATTTATTGTTTCATACTTCTGTTACAAATGGTATATTTTATGTTTGCTGTAGTCTGAAAGTCTTGTCAAGAGCACATTTAGGAGAGACACAGCACTCATTAATCTATATCTAGCTAGCTACTGAAACTTTAATCTATTCATGTATTTGTGTGTCATTCCTGTCAGCTTGCAAATGGCTGAATCATTGATGCAGGCCTTTAAACTGACAAATGATGAAAACGATGCAGAGAGCACAAATCAGATTTTGAAAGGAAGCATAAAACGCATGTAGAAATGTTGCTCTTTTCAAGCCTTTCATGTAAGACTTCTGGAATCAATGGATTTTACACTTGGGAAATTTGTATCACACCCCGTTTTATAAACAGCCCCTCTCCTGAGAGAGCCACTGAGCCCGCAAAGAATGTAAGCATCTCAGGAAAATGAAACAAAAGACCGTAAAGGTTTTGAATGTAGAAGGTCTGCTTTCCTAAAAGGCTCTGGCAGTTCCTAAGCAACATTGCTCTTGTAAATCCTTTCTGTGGTCTTTTTGCTATCCCATCAGGTGACCCTACAAGAAGAGATGAGCTAAAGCATCGACAGACACTGTAATGATTTCTGTCCATCAAGCTTATTTGTTATGCAGGGCCATTTCAGGATTTCTTCTGTATAACCTAACAAGTCCCCAAAGGAGTCAATATCCAAGTTAATTCTGCTAGCAGCCAGTCTCGCTTTTGGAGACCACTAGAAAAAATGACATAACAGTAGCTGCTGGCTCCTTTTCCCAGATCCCTCTATGTACATACAGCTGCACCTCTGCAATCACACAAAACCATCTAATATATGTAATGCCCCGGACAGCTTCCTTGAGAGTTCCACTTGATTGAATATGTCATCTTAGCTGAGCCAGACTTGACTGTATTTATTTTTTATATCCACATCCAGCAGAATGTTAGCAAACACCCATGTATGGTGCTTATCCATATAATGAGAAAAGCAGGAATCAATGGTGAAGACAAGGCTACTTTGTTAGAAAATGGTACTGAGAATTCAGTTTATATTAGCAATTTATGTTATCATTTCATCTGTATCTTCTTTACACTTTCATTCTGCATGTGTCAGCTACAAGAGTGCAATTTGACATGAATGTCCCTCAGAATCCTGAAATTATGTGACCTTTACAATTGCCAACTCTCCTGGAGAAAAATGTCCTGCCTGCTAATACCAGCTTAATAGGATGTTACTTTGCAGGTGATGCTATTTACCTCCTTCCCATGAAAAGTTTCACCTGCCCATTTCCACACATTAAGCCCCTATTAAAAAGAAAATACATTTTTTTGCCAGGCCCCTCAGCAGCCCTATATGACCTCTTTGTTTGTGAAGCTCTTAGAATTGCCATCTAATTAGTACTTTTACAGATCAATTCTAAACAAAGTAATATCCTTCTGTTAAAATCATTGGGTTGCCCTGACCAGAATAGCCCAGGAGTGCCTTATCTTGTCAGATCTCCTAACCTAAGCAGGGTCAGCTCTGGTTAGTATTTGGATGGGAGACACCACCAAGGAATACCAGGTCACTAGGTAGAGGCAGCCAATGGCAAACCACCTCTGGATGTTTCTTGCCTAGAAAATCCTATGGGATTCCATTAGTCGGTTGCAACTTTATGGCTTAATAATGTAATAATACAGTCACTGCAAGTGCACCAGCTGCAATATTTGGAATCCTGATGTGACCTTGGAGTGTTACAGTATTTGCATCTGGAAACACTGCAACAATAACATACTTAAGCATCTATTCTAAATATACTAATATTGTCCCTATGTGTTCATAGTACTATGAGTACATGATTTTCATGATCTTTGGAATAGCCTTGTAAGGTAGGACAGTGTGAGCCTCCCATCCCCCTCCAGGTGTGAGGACAGGTAACTGTATGCAGGATCAGCATATGGAAAAATATAAGGAGCCCACAGATGCTGTTCCCAGAACTCAGACAGTGCTTATTTGCACTCATCCTCCCTGCATCTTGTAATGTATGCTTAGCTAGTTACTTTTGAGCCTTGATAGATTTCTTCCCCCTTTTCACCCAAACTGCCCAGAGCTTGTCCCACTCCCACTCTGTATTGGGGAAAATGAGAGGCTGAGGTATATGGAGTTACTTTTCTAGTCATATGAAATAAGTAACAATTGGCAAGGATAGTGCAAGGAAGAATGGTGGGGTCAGGAATAGGGCACTGATCTGAAGCATTGCCTGAAATTCCCTGCTTATTTTCCGATTGGAAATGCCTGCAATGAAACAGGAAATTTGGAGTATGTGTTTGGACTGAAAATATCACTCTTAGTCAGGGATTGCCTTGGTGAGCATTATGAAGCTTCATTTAATTGGTGGATGTTTCCTCAGATGAGCCTCTCAGAGCTATTGAGACTGGTAAGAGCTGGGACAGGCACCACATTAGGACCTGACCAACTGACTGATTTAAAACTATAAAGCTCAGGAGATGGTGGCTTGGAAAGACCTTCATAAACTCAAGTAAGCTATGAACAAGGAGCAGTTTTATCACTGCTCTGTGGCTCAGAGAAATTGCTCATACAGTGGGATTAAGCGGGAAGGTCATGGGCAGGGAGCTATTGGGATACAAAAGTAGTGAGACAGTAGGCAGCAAGCCCATGGAAGCTTATGAAAGAAAGGATTTGGAATTTGTGCTGGATGTGAAAATGGGCAGGAAGCCAGTGCAGTTCATCAAACTGTATGAAGAAGAAGAAGAGATTGGATTTATACCCCACCCTTCACTACCCAAGGGAGTCTCAGAGCAGTTTACAAACTCCTTTCCCTTCCCCACCCCACATCAGACACCCTGTGAGGTAGGTGGGGCTGAGAGAGCCCCGACAGAAACTGCTCTTTTTCAAGAACAGCTGTGCCAAAACTACGGCTTGCCCAAGGTCATCCAGCAGGTGCAAGCAAAGGAGTGGGGAATCAAATCCGGTTCTCCTAGATTAGAGTATGCACACTTAACCACTACACCAAACTGGCTCTCAGTAATAAGTTGATTAAGTTGGGCAGCAGATTCCTTGGTGAGAGGATCAAGGAAAGACAGCTAGGCACAGGTTGTACTTGTCGAGGTGAGAGGGAACTTTGAGATAGCAGCGGGTAAGGGACACATTTTACAGTGTTATGGAGAGAGAAGTGGCATAAATACTGGAGAAGAGTCTGCAGCACAACTCCACAGAAGCTTAACAACTGTGGTTGTCATTCATTTGAGTTTGTGTGACAAGGAAAACCCACATATACATACAATTTTGATTCTCTAATATTTGACATCCAAACCACTTCCACTCCCACCTTCACCTTAGGAGTCATTGTGCTATAGCAGAGAGGAGTATTGCAGTATAGCAGACAGGAGTATTGAATCTAGGGTCCATCACCCACAACTCCAAACCTATGTTATCTAGTGTTGAGCAAGCCCATCTCTCCACATGGTAGTAAGATGCTGCTTTCAGAGGTTTGTAGAACTTTGGGGAACACAGGACAAGACCCCCTTTCCTTGGCACCATAAGCTATCAAACTCAATATCCCCCAGGCCCATTGTGGCCACAGAAGGTAAAGATCTACATGCCAGCTAAACGCTCAGACACAGCTGGCCCTTTAAGAACTGGTTATCTGAGAATCAGTTGGCTGTCAGTTCTGTCCTAGTGGTGGGAAAGGGATACAACAGGGGAGAAATTGCTCTGATTGCTCTCTCATGGACCTGGTCACACCCTGGGATTCTGAGCAGAGGGAAGCAACTTGGCATTCCGCCAGCCAGCTAGGACTGTTACAAGGTTTGCGGGAGAAGGCTGAAGAAGACATACTAGCTGTGGCTCCCAACTGAGAAGGGTGTAGAGCTAGGGGTGGTGAGATGGTATAGGCTGATGCATAATGCTGCCCCTCTCTGAGGCTAAGGGAAGTCACTTCAGCCCAAATGAACCCTGATCTGGGATGACTATGGCCTGACACTTGACAAGTGGTCTGAGCTTCTTGGCCAAAAAGAGCCTTATGAATACAATTTAATAAATCAATACATATCTTATTGATTTTGGGGGAGGCAGACATGATCTCTGAATTACTTTTCAGCAAAGGTAAACTAAAACTTATCTCTTCCATTTGATTCTACCTTGTTATCCCTTTCATTTAGGACATTCCAAGCCCAGCTGTCCCATCAAAGAGGTACACGTTGGTAGGAATACTTAAATTTTAGTTATGACTTGCAAATATCCAACAGGGGGTGTGTTTCTTAGCATCATATCTTCATGCAAAAATGTTCACCTGTTAAATATCTGCCAGTTAAATGGCTGCTAAAAGCTAAAAACAAAACAAACACCCCCCCCCCCCCGGAACACAAATGATAAGCTTAGATCAATACCATTTCCATTCACCTTCCAGTCTGATACCATAACATTCCTTTACATTTGAGTTTATTCTTATTGTCTAGTAACTTCTATTTATGTGTTTGCCAGAAGTATAGAAAAACATTAGAAAGCAATTGATTCCAAATTAAGGTAAACCAAAATCTTAAATAATTATAGCACAGGCCATTTGAATTTTCCCTCATAGCAAAGAAACCTAAGGTCCCCAAAGCAAAATTAGTGCTGTCTTGTATGTGCGGGGGGGGGGGGGGGGGAAGGAGACTAATTCAAAGTGAATTAATCTGCAGTTCATTAGTAAACACTAATGTTGCTTTGGGGACTGAAGGAAATTAGCTGGATTATAATTATAAGCAACAAGTGTCTTCATAAACATCTAATTGCTTGTCAAGAATGTACAATATACTTTGTAAGGCTGCTGGATGACTGGATGTCATAAATCAGGTTTTCAGTTATGCAACAATTTGTGGGAATACTGTAACGCCAGGCTGTAGTGACCCGAGTAATTTCAAATATGTTGGAGGAGTGTTGAAGAAAAATATGAAATGTGTGAGTCTGTGATCATATACACATCTTTCCCATTTTTTGTTTACCAGAAACATGGATTATGTGGACCTAGTTTAATTTTTCCCCTTTGGGAAAATGTGTGAACCTGTGTTACTTTAGCAGTAGAACAAAGTTTGAGTCCAGTGACACTTTTAACACCAACGGAATTTAATTTTGGGTATAAGCTTTAGTGTGTGTGCACACTTCGAAAGATATATATGTATCTGATGATGTATGCATGCACATGGAAGCTTATACCTTGAATAAATCTTTGTTGGTCTTAAAGGTGCCACTGGACTCAAACTTTGTTCTGTTGCTTCAGGCCAACATGGCTACCCAACCTGGATTTACTTTTGCAATGTCACTCAAAATGTCATAACTATGGAAAGTTTACATATAGGGAGGGGAGAGGGGCAGAGAGTTAGTACCGAGTCAGTGATTTGTAAAGGCCTTCCTCCAGTAAAGTAAACTGAGATTACGATGAGCCAGGAGGAATTTTATAAGTTCTCTGGGACTCAGAGAAATAGCTCATAGAGAGGAATTCGATGTGGAGGTCATGACTGAGAATACATGGAGGCAAGGGGGCAGATTTAAAAGTTCTAACTGTAAGAAGAGTGGCTATCATAAAGGGGGTAGTCCTTTCCTCACTATCTGATGTCAAACAGGGTGGACATTCCTTACCTCTACACTCTATGTATCTAAATAGCAGCAGCTGACAAATTTTCCACTGAGGAAGCCATTTGAGGAGGCATTCCTGTGACAAGAGTGAGGTGGCCTTTGGATTTTATTTAGAAGAAAGCTTCACTGAAATCAGTGTAATGTAGGGAAACTGTATGTGTGTCCCTCAGATATGGTAGAATAAATTTAGAGTCCAGTGGCACCTCTAAGACCAAAAAGGTTTATTCAAGGTATGAGCTTTTGTGTGCAAGGCACACTTTTTCAAATACTGTTGGAATGGGAGAAGTAACAGAATCTTAGGGTGCGATCACACGGACGTTTATTGCGGGCCTCGCGGCTGTTCCCCATCGCAATTAAAGGGGCTGACTAGACGGGCTGCATCTGTCTCCCGTCTCGAAGCCGCCCCCCCCCCCACACTCCAGCCCGCTTTTCCAACCATCAGGAAAAACAAGTACCTATCGCGCTTGAAAGAGCAGCGCGGGAGAACCCGGGTTTAAATGCCCGTGTGATCGCACCCTTAATTATCTCCTCTGAGGCATATTTAAAAAAGTGTGCCTTGCACACAAAAGCTCATACCTAGAATAAACCTTTGTTGGTCGTAAAGGTGCCACTGGACTCTAAATTTATTTTGCTGCTTCAGACCAACATGACTGACCACCTGGATCTATCCTCAGCTATGGTGGCAGCCATTATTTTTCATGGCCCATCAGAACACACAGAGACTATGCAGCCAAGTTCAACTGTTTGTTCTTCCTGCATCTGTGTCTGCTGGCATTCTTATGCAAAAGCCTTCTTAATGGAGAAGTTGACTCTCAGCATATACCCTTTCTGCATAGTGACAGGGGTACCAGTAAGTGCTGAATCCTACAAAGCTGCCCTCAGTGCCAGGAATCTCTGTGTTAAGGGTTTCGGTCACAGACATTAAAAAAAAAAAAAAAAAAAACTTCTGGCTCTGTTTGGGCAACTGAAATTGCTTGGCGTTCCTGCTGCATCTTCATTATAACCCCCTCATTGTACTTCACTGCTTTGCCCAGGACTTTTATCTGTGCAGCAACCGTTCTCACTCCTCAGGCATTCTTGCACAGCAATCCTCTCCCTGCCCTAATCCCCAGATTCATATTGTAGACCAGCACTGGGTTGTGAAAAATTGAAAATGTATTTTATTCCAGAGGGACAGAGAAGACAAACAGAGACAGACATGAAGATTTCATTTTCATTATTGTTTCAATTTTTCCTTTAGAATCCTTGAAAAAAATCTACAGAGGCCCATCCTTGCCAGTAATAGAAATGCAAATATTACATTTCTTCAAGCACGCTCTTACAAGACTTTCAGATGGCCCTGCTGGCTTTCTGTTGTCAATTCACTATTGAGAATTCTATCAGTCCTCTTGCTGGAATCCTCTAGTGCCTTTTTACCTCTCCCCCAAAAGCTCTACAGCTAACTACAAAGCAGACCCAGTGCAAATTCTGTTTCTTGTACAAATCCTTAAAATGTGGTAGAAGTTCTTCCATACTCTGTTCTTTGAAATCCTTCTGTGCATTTGCCTGGTGGGCAACTATGCTTCACAGTTCTGTGAAAGATGATGAGTTGCCTATTTGAAATTCCAAGCACACACACAAATCCTCACCTTCTGCACACTGATGATGGTTATGTTCCCTGCAGGCAAAACTTCTCAAAGATTTTTTTCCCCCAGTCAGAATGAGTGAACCCTTTCAGAGGCATATTTTGCTGGGGAGATAAATAGCTCTGCTTGCAATACAATGTGAGGCTTCTTGTATATAAGATGCAACCAGTAATATTTTTTTGTCGTTTCTAACAAACAAGAAAGAAGTATACCTCATCTGCACTATATTTTTAAATTAGCTGTGTTCGGATTTCATTCAGTAAATAAATGGCACAGAAAACTGGTTTGATAGCTTGCGCTGTAGCCATTTCTCTTGCACTTTCTTTCTGACTCGTATGTAATTTTGTTGTTTCAGTAAAAAAAAAAGGCCTCCATTTTGATATATAAGGGTTTTCCCCACTTTTTTCAGCATTCAACATGTTTTTCACCTTTTCAAGAATCTCAAGGCCACCATATGGGAAAAAACCCAAGTGTTTCTTATTGCTGACATATGGATTTGAGTAGAATAAAGCTAGATTTCAGCGCAAAACAAAAACACTTCAACAATGTGCTTAGCTGACTAAGGAAACACTGCAGAAATCCATGCTATCCATGGTCTTCACAGTCAATTGTACTTAGGGTCAGTGATAACAGAACATTTCAACTCATGTACTAGTAGCCAGGTACAAATAATTCAGTGTTAGGAATAGGCTGCCAGAAAGGAACACATTTATGGTTATTACATTTTAACAGTGACAGATGAGAGGTCTACAGCTGGCCATCTCATTTGAAAAGTGATAGAAGAGTAGAGACAGAGTCATAGTTTTGTTTCATCTCATCTCCTTAGAAACCTGTATATATGGTGCTAGAGTTTCAGTGTAGCTTCTTCCCCAAAATGTTAGATACCTGATTTAAAGATTTGCGGTAGAAGGGATATCTCACAATTTCTCTTTTTTGCTAGAATCTGTCTTCCCCAGATGAAAAAGAAGAAGATGGGAACCCATTTCTTCATGTATTCTTCTTCTTCTCTGCTGCTTTCAGTGTAGTTAGAGAGGCAAGACTTCCAAGGGTGTCCCTGTCTCTGTGTGTGTGTGCGCGCGTGCGAGCGTGTGTGCGATTATATGTGTAGGCCTCTGGAGATCAGGGCCTAGTTTTTTCCGCTCACAAGATTGCAACTTTCATCCTGAAGTAAATTTTACATGTACTTGTTCTTTTTTTCCCCCAATCCCGGGTGTATTGTGCTTTAGAAATATAAAAATGAATTTCACTTAATGGAATTCCAGGAAGCAAAGGACAATAAAGGAATGAAAGAAGCATTTTAATTATGACTCTGTAATTGCTTTGCAATGTGTAGCTCCAAATATTTTGACATGAGAGAAGTTGAGCTGCAATTAGAAGCATAATGAAGGATATATTGATCTGGGTTTGCAACTTGCAACACAGCTGCTTTGAGATACTGACCTGTTTTTGATTGCCCTAGAACATGACTTGTAAAATATGGCTGCAGTGGCTAGAGTGTCCAAGGCTCAGTGGCAGATCATCTGCATTGCATGCAGAAGTTCCCAGGTCCAATTCACACCACGTCCAGTTAAAAGGATCAGTCAGCAGGTGAAGTGAAAGACCTCTACCTGATACCCTAGAGGGCTGCTGCCTGTCAAAGTAGACAACCTTGATAGACCAATGGCATGCTTCACTGCTGTTTCAGATTTCTGTTTGGATTCAGATTTCTACAAGTCCAATCCTATTACATTATCTGTTGGATGTACCATCCTGTTAATTGTATTGATTTATTCTGTGTAATCTACCTTGAGACCCAGAGAAAAAGGCAGACTATGAATATTATAAATAAACACAATTTATGTACAGAAAATTTCAAGAACATTCCAACCACCCAGGCTTTCTAAAATAGTCACAGGCTGAGGCACTCACACTTGTAGATACTGGGCATAGTGACAAATCTGATGTCAAAACCCCTTGAGTATGAAATCGCAAACAAAATTATACTGGGTCTGCTCCTTTCCTGAGACAGTCCTCAAAACTGGGTATTCCGGCCTCTCCCAGAGGTAGAGTTGTCAAAGTCTAGGTAAAACCTGGAGATCTCTTGGAATTACAACTGATCTCCAGCCACACCACAAAATACACCACAAAAAAGCAAGAGAAAACCTAATAATAAAATAAAATGGAAGCAGTAAAAGATTAAAAACAAATTACACAGGATTGATTGAATCTATAATATTTTAGCTTTTGTCTCCCCAAACACCTTACTGCTCATTCTAATCTGGAGCTAAATTTCTTAAACTATTCTACATGTGTAAGCAGTTTCCATTATTACCTATCAACAATTATTACCTCTCAAAGGATCCAGGAGTCCTCTATTACTCAGTTACACAAATAAAGCAAATCCGGGCCACTCATTCCTCCAACCTCCTTCATCCCATTAGCTCCCCCACCCCTCCAGCTCTCTACTATCTTGAATGGGACCTCACTCCTTAGTGGTGAGGACCGAGGTATGGACATAAATTTCCCACTTTGTATTTATTCATTTAGAAAATTTATATGCTACCTCAAGGCAGCCAACAGCTAATAAAACACAAGCATTAAACCAAAACAATTAAAAACACAAGCACTAAAACACAGGCCAATGCCATCAAAGCACAGCCTATTTAAAAACAACAACAACAGGTCAGTGCCATTCAAACAATCCTTTCTGTTCATTTTCATATCCAATCTTGTTTCCAAGGAGACAAATGCGGTGTTTTTGTAATGTCCTTTGGACAAATACCCTCTGTCTTAATTTGTCTGACTTATCTCAGTTCTTCAGGATTGCTTTACCTGTTGTGCTGTTTCTCACTCTCTTACTTTTGTGTTGTGTCACCATCTTGGTCTTGTTTCATTTTTTGTAAATGTCATCACAAACCAACAGATTCTGGGATCTTCAGAACCAATATTACTTATTATATACTGCATATAATTTATACCCTGCTTTTCTTTCTAATAGGGACCAAAGTAGCTTACATCATTCTCCTCTTCACCAGATTCACCCTGTGAGATAGTTTAGGCTTAGAGAATGTGACTGGCCCAAGGTCACCCAGCAAGCATCCATGACACAATAGGGATTCAAACCTGTCTGTTCTAGGTCCTGGTTTGATACTCTAACCACTACAATTACTTCATTTGGATTCCCAGTGGTGGCTCAAAGTAGCTTACAATATTCCCTTTCTCCATTTTCTATATACTCCAAAGAGCACTGCGATCAGGCACTCAACATTGCCTGGTCCTCCCCGGCCCGAGAGAGGCCAAGTTGACAACCACCAGGACCTGGGCCTTCTCAGTGGCGGCTCCTTACTGGTGGAATGAGCTCCTGGATGACATCAGGCCCCAGCAGGACCTTTTGCAGTTCCACAGGGCCTACAAAGCAGAGCTCTTCTGCCAGACTTTTAATTAGGAGCCGCCACTGGCGGAAGGGGGCCTCTGGAAAGCCCGGAGACAAATCAACTGGTGTAAGCTCCTGGCCAGGGGCCTGGAAATGGCTGTACTCTGCCTTGGAAGTAATGTTGGCTGCCAAATTCTGTGAAATTCTGTGTAATTTTGTGAAATCTGTGAAATATGAAGATACTTCATGGATTGTGTGTATTTTAAGCTGTAATTTTATGATAAACTATATTGTTCTGTGTAATTTTTGTGAGCCAGCTAACGCCGGCTAGGCGGGATATCAATCCCAATAATAAATAAATAATAAAATAAATGTATCCTTACAGCAACCCTGTGAGGTATTTTAGGCTCAGACAACATGAATGCTGCAAGGTCACCCGGCAAGCTTTCAAGAGAAAGTGGGGATCTGAACGGGGAGTCTTCTAGACCCTAGTCCATACTTGAATCACTATGGAACACTGGCACTCTCTCTTCTTTTAGTTCTGGTACAGAGTTCCTTTCAGGTGTAGAAAGAATGGGTTTTTGGTTTGAGATTTCAGATGACATTTTTGAGCACTGAACCTCATCAACATCTCTTCATAACAATCTCAAACCTTCTGATCTTCCTTCAGTACCACATTGAAATGTGGTGAATAACAATTCCAGAGAGCAATACTTCCCCAAGAAGCTGCGTTTAATTTAAATAAGAAATTCTGTGAAGGGCACACTTGAAAAAAAGAGCTATAGAAAAGAAATGTTGCCCTGCTGAGGGAAAAACAATTGACATTTAAAATATATAGCACTGCTTATTTAGCTTGAGTAGGATTTAAGTAGCAAGCTTTATAGTAAGCCTCCATGCCTGCATGTCCAATTCTAATAAGAATTGTAGAGAATCATGCTTCCTATAAATAAGTGCCACTCAAAGACTGATGCATGCAAAGCAACTACAAATGGGACTTCCTGTGGCTTCAGGTAATCATTCGTCTTCCAGTTCCCGTTTCCCATTCTTATAAAAGAGCTCAGTCCCAGTTTTGATCTTCTCACTACGGTTACATTTGTTCTCTGATAATTCATCCTCATTCTGAATTAATGAGTCTGACTCACAATATCTTGGCAAACCTTGTGTGTGTACATGTTTATTACTACTTTACAATGTTTGCACTAAACAGAATCCAACTATGGTGTTTATTTTACCACTTGTTCTAAAACTTGCTGTAGGATGAAATCCTAGTCCAGTCCATAATAAATTAGAGTAAACCAAAGAGAACTATAATTTGCAAAGCAAAATAAATACAAGGATGTCAATAGATTCCTAGGCCATTCTTGGCAGGGCTGAAGCATCTTTTAGAATATAAACTCATGTGAGGTAGGAAGAGCAAGGATGGCAACTGAGAGAGAAAAAGGAGAATAATTATTTAGGGCAGGGCTTTTTTTCAGATATCTGAACAAGTGAGTAGTGACTCATGAAAGCTCCTATCCTGCCACATATGTGTTAGTCTTTAAGGTACTACTGGACTCTTAATTTTTTCTACAAGTCAAAAAGAAACCAAAGTACCCTCCTTGAACACAATGCACAAGTAGGAGAATAACACAGGAAACCCAGAAGCTTCCTGGGCAAAGGACTTAATAGATGCCATGGGAACAATGCCTGCATGTTAAACAGGCCCATAGCAAAGGGTACAGCATGGCTGTATTGCTATGCCTATAAGAAAAATCAGTTTGGGGGTGGGGAGCCCATAGTAAGGACTACTGTCTGCCACACATTACATTTGTGTGTATGTTTGTGTGTAGGGGAGAAACCTGTATATTTAGCTGCCCCACCCATCCTGAAGATGTACATATGACCACCACAAGGCAGAAACCATGTTGAGGAGATAGTGGTGGAAAAAATGGAACAGGCTTCCTCGGGAGGCGGTGGGTTCTCCTTCTTTGGAGGTTTTCAAACAGAGACTAGATGGCCATCTGACAGCAATGCTGGTTCTGTGAACTTAGGCAGATCATGAGGGAGGGCAGGAAGGGTTGCCTCAGTGCTTAGTTCTTGTGGCCCTTTCTTACATGCCCATGGAAATGCTGATTGCCACTTTGGGGTCAGGAAGCTATTTTCCTCCAGGCGGTTTGGCCAGGGATCCTGGAGATTTTTGGTCATCTTCTGGGAATGGAACAGTGGGAGGGTTAAAGGAACCCACACGTATTCATTTTCAATATTGGTTCCAGTTCAGTGAAAGCTAAATGCTAGATTGCATGTCATGAATCCTCTGGCATCTAATAAGCATAATGTATAGCTGTTTTAACTGATATAAAAACCATTCAGTCTTCTGTTTGCAGTCCTAAAGTGTGAGTATTGGAAAAAGTAGAAAAGAGTAAGTCCAGTAGCAAAGACTAACAAAATTTGTGGCAGGGTATGAGCTTTCGTGAGTCACCAAAGAAGTGCCTAACACAGCTACCCATCTTGATCTATTGCAAAAAAGTGTTTGCTTTTGTAAGCCCAAATGCTGATTTAAATGTCTGACTAAACTCTGCAAAATTTCTACCACACCACTCATTGTGGAAGTACTGAGTTTGCTGAGAGCTGATGTGAGCAGCCAGAGAAACTTTGTGTGCATATAAAATGTTTTAGCACGTACCTAAAAGTATAGTCTGAATGTGTCAAGCACATAAATTAAATACCTACGCTGCTCAGGGTTAGGGTTTGTAGCCCAGAGGCACTGCCTTACTCTAGGGTATCCCCAACAGCAGGGGTACCCTACTTTCTAACCTGAGCCAGAGACCCACAAACTCAGGCCAAGGAAGGAACTCCTGATTCTGAAACACAGAGCAAGCCAAAGCTCTGCAAAAGGATTTAATTTCAGGTGATACAAGGCAGCCTCTGAGGCAACCTCCAACCTCCTCTCCACCCAGAAGAGCTATCCTTATGGAATAACAATCAGTTCCTCCAGATGTAGTATCTGCATTGCTATTCAGTTGCCACCTGGCAAACAGCCCTTCTGTCTCCAAACCTCCCAATAATCCCTTGGTTTATTCTACCTATGTGAAAAACCTCTTTTGTCTCCAAGCAACTGTCCTTCCTACCCCATCCCTCAGGACACTGAGGTAAACCCATCAACTATTCAAACTGGTAATATTCCTTCCTGACACTAATCAGGGGCAGATTTCTACTTTTTGTGTAAACCTGGGAGCCCATTTAACTTGCCCAATGGGACCATCAGTGGTCATCATACCTATTCAGACATTTCCAGTAATTCCATCAATGCTATTGTGCATCTAGACTCTGCCCCTCTGGGAACTCTTTGGTCACACCTAGGCTGTGCCCCTCCTGACAACTGCACCCCCTGGGACATCTGATTAGTCCAGGTAATCTTTTGTCTTCACCTGAGACAAGCCCCTCAAGACCTCCTATTGGTCTGCATTGTTCTCGAATGTTTATATCCATCCACGCACATGGCCTCAGATTGTGCCTCTGCCCTGATGCCAACTGGCAGTCCACCCCCAAACTTTTGTTTGGGCCACAATCCCTTCTTCATGGCCCTCTGCACATCTGGATAGGTTGTATTACCCCATAACTGACCCCTCTATTTGCCATCATCACCTCTGCTTTCTCAGTTCTGGATTGCTTGCTCTTTTTGAGTGCTTAGTGTGCTTGTAATTAGGGAAATTCCTCAATAAGACCTACTTAATTTACTCTTCAAATCTGGAGTCTTCCTACTGTGCTGGACCTTGGTATGCAATTGGTGTGTGGTCCCTGTATCCCTCTGGTCTCCCCTGCTGCATAGCTAATTTTCCCAAACAACAAGGCAGACCATTGGTGGTAACAGGTTGATCAGTTCTGGTCAAAAGTACTATTAGTACTTAGAAAACCTATATTCGTCCCCAGATAATTTGCAAAATAAACCTGTTTCACAACACTGTGATGGATTAAGCTGAAAGTTGATGACATGTCCAATGCAACCAGTGGGCTTCATAGCTGATCTGGCAATCAACAAAGAATTTCCATGTCCAAACCCAGCAATCCAACCCCAGGACTTCAGTGCGCCCATGCTTTTAATATCATAATGTAGCAAAGTGGATTCCATTTTGCTTCTGTAAAGTACATTCTCTTAATTAGAAAAATGGGTCAAAGTTCTCCGATTCAACATTTCAGAGAGATGGGGGGGGGGGGGACCAAAAACCAAAGCACCCAGCCACATTAATACTGAAATATATGAAATACCCATCCAAAGTTGATGTTTCATGTAATATTTCTGCAGACAAATAAATGCTACAAAGTGAATAGTTTCCTTGGTTTGTAGCCACTTCCTCCATTTAGTATTTTAGCATTTCAAATAGGTTTATAAATCTCCATGACACTGGCAAGTGCTTATGTCATCTTTGCATTTGCTATTTATATATTTTACATTGGCTTTGGGTTTCTTCCATCAGGGCAAGTGAATGACTATATGACAACACAATGGAGGCTGTCAACTGATTTAAAATATTTTAGTTCCTTTATCATCTGCCTTTTCACTAATTAAATGACTGACCACATTCAAATAAATGTGCAAAACTTTAATATAGGTCCTTGTTGAGATAAAGAAGGACAAGTAAGAAAATGTACAATTTAGTAAATAAAAACTCATTATTGAAAGGAAGATTTTCTCTAATATGTTATTTTTCATTTCCTTTTATGGTATCCAAAACTAAAATAGCTTTAAAAGACAAAAGTGTGTTATCTGAGGCTCCATCCACACAAGTAAATATTGTGCTGCTGTTGTGGATAAGACAATGTACTTGTGATGGACTGCTGAGATACAATGGAAGCATAATATCCAATGTCATGAAAATTTAACCTGTGGGTCATTGTTGATCTCCCCCCAACTACCAACTCTTGGTCCCCAGCAATTACTCAGGTAAAGCATCACATGATTTATCCACTGAATCAAATTCTGAATGCTTTTGTCCTAATACAACATGACCAGTGATTATTGTTATTTAGGGGACTCATTCATACTTTTCCATCTCCCCGTGTTACATACCACAATTATTATTTAGAAGCATCTTATCCTCCAATTATATATAATTCTATTTTCACCATGGACTCTCCTGAACATTCCACATGCTCCAAAATCAGTTGGCTCCCTGATGTGTCACTCAGAAGCTGTCCCTATCCACTGGCTCTGAGTACTCACATGCCATTGGCTGGGTGCTGGGTCTGCTCCTCTTCCCTGCCCACTACTTCAGCCACTGTGCCCTGTCAGAATTTCTGGCAGATGGCTTTCTGTCTTGACAAAGACGCTTCTCCTGCTTCCCTCCTGTGTGGGACTAACTGTTACCTCAGTGGCTGTTGGTAGGTGTAATGGAATGGCAGTTACCTGTGTTTGAAAGATGGCTGCTGTCTGTGATAAAATGTCCCCCCATAAGGTTCAATTGAGCTGTAGTTCCAGAGAGGGGCCTGCAGATGTATCACTCACTGGGTTGAATGGGGCATCCTCATCTGCTGGCCCACAGTTCCCAACTGCCCCAAGGCCAAAAACTGCAGGAAAAGAGGAAAAAGAGGATGATGTGGCAGTCAGGGCTTCAATGCCCTCCAAACCAGCTAGTCCCTCTTGGGGAACCACTGTTGCCAATCTCTAGGTGAGGGCTGGAGAGCACTCAGAATTACAACTGCTCTCCAGATGGCATTGATCAGTTCCCCTGGATAAAATGGTGGACTCTGGATCATTATACCCTGCTGAGATGCCCCCCCCCCCATGACAGCCAATGTGACATGGCAGTCAGGGCTTCTGAGCACGATAGAGGCTGCAGGTGGGGGGGGAGATGAAAAGCTGAACAGTGAGGGGGAAATAAAAGTAGGTAGATGCTTGGCTGGGAAGGAGATAGGGTTGCCAACTCCAGGTGGGGAATTTTTGGAGATTTGAGGGGTGGAGCCTGGCAAGGGTGAAGTTTGAGGAGGGGTGGGGCCTCAGACAGGTACAATGCCATGGATTCTGCTCTCCAAACCAGCTAATTCCTCTTGGGGAACCACTGTTGCCAATCTCCAGGTGAGGGCAGTAGATCACTCAGAATTACAGCTGCTCTCCAGATGGCATTGATTAGTTCCCCTGGAGAAAATGGTGGACTCTGTGTCATTATACCCTGCTGAGGTTGCCACAGCAAATTGACGCTGAGTACCCAAGGCCTTGGCACTCTCCCCAAGCCTCTTTCTAGAGCCTGTTGTATTTATTTCCACAACGGGCCTTATTCCTAGTAAGGTTATAAATGTAATAAACAAAAAGTTGCCACAAGAACAGTTTCTCTTAAAATATTCTCCTTTTCCAATGCAATCTGGAATGTATCCAAAAATAGGCCTTTGAAACTCACTGTGAATATTGTACCTCCCCCCACCTGCTTCCAAAACCTGAAATGGCACCCCTGCAAACAATACAATATATATGGCTGCCTGTGAGCTTATTCTAGGTCACTGAGAACTGAAACAATCATCCTAAAAATGAAGACTCTATAATACTGTATTTTCTACTTATGCAAATAAAACTATAAATCCAACTTACATAATGCTGTCACAAACTGATAAGCTAAATATGAGACTTGGTAATTTACTGCTTGGGTTTAGTGATACAATTCTTGTACTATTTCATTTATTGAGAAACAACTGCTTGGCTTGCAGCCTGAATCCTGACACAATGTATTATGCGGTGTTTTCAGAGCTTGATGCCCTTTGTAGTTTGACTTGGGCTTTACATTTAACTAATAACAATTTAAGTGAAACTGGTTGGAAAGAGAGGAAATTGAGTGTTGCCATTCAGAGGTTCACTTGTCCCAAAGAATCCACAACTTATCTTGAGCACTTTAAGTCAAAATCAATCTAGCTCGCCCATTACTGCACAATGTTCAACCTTGAACAGTCCCAATAATTCTTAACTACAAGAGGCAGTCATTCTTTCTTTAATATCCTTGAAAAGAATGACTACCCAGAGACCAATATTCAGAGGAACTACCGTTCCCTGCAGAATATGGCTAGAGAGGATAAGAACCTGGCTCTGTTCACAAACTACTTGTCCTTTATTTTCATTGTAATATGAGGTTGACTGACAAAACTATTAAACAAATTTTTAAATAGAGAGCTATTATGTAGACATATAAATCTGCTTCATTGTTCTTTATAACTTGGCTGCATATTAGACAGGATCCAAAGTGCATTGATCTGCATTACTGTAGAGGTGACAGAACAATGTGTGATCTATAATTTACTTAAGGACTTTAACTTGCCCCCACAAGAAATATCTATGTATTGCTTACAAACCTATCCTTCTAAAAAGAATGATATAAGGAAAAATCTATAAACCGACAATCTCAAGAAAAGTGCAAAGGATGGTGTTCTAAATTATTTTTCTTAAACTGTGTATATTCTCCTTCCCAGCCAAAATGGATCTCTAGGGCAGAAATATAAAAACATGTCTGCCCTATAACTCAATCAGCCAAAGAGGCTAAATAAGCAATGCAAACAGCAATGATAGTTCCATGCCAAAAATCCTCGGGAAAAGTACCTTTTCAGTTTTTGTCAACAATGAGGGGTGAGGTGAACAGCTATTGTAAATGAGTTCCACAACTTTGATGCCACTATAGGAAAGGCCTTATCTTGTATATATACCTGCTGAACTTCAGACTGTAGGGAACACAAATAAGAATCTCCAAGGATGATCTGAGACTCCAGGTGGGTTAATAAATTGTCTTTAATCAAATACTATATTTAACATACCTATATTACACTGTCTTTTTCTCTTTTAAAAATATAATACAGTGGGAAGGATTCTAAATAAAAAATTCCATGTATAATGATGGGAGAACTTTCTTTGGCTCACCCCAATTTCTATCACTTTTGAATAACTTGTTCGCTCAGGGTGGTAGTGGTGAACCTTGAGTGTTCATGAGCTCAAGAACTAAAAATGGATTACGTACCAATGGATAAAAAGAGATTACATAGAGCAAAAATATTACTTTAAGAAGGAGAAGAAAGACACTGGAGGCAGTGATAGCTTACTGATAGGACAGGCCTTTTTGGTCTTCTCCTTAAATCAAATTCTTAAATTCTGAGAACGTATAGGATCATCGTTTTCTTCAAGAAAGAATGGAATTTGTAGTTCCCTCTGCATTCCAAACTGAATTAGAAAACAAAGGAACCAACAAATTCCATGTTGCCCAGGGGAAAATGACACTCCTGAATGTGCTTATGAGCACAATCCAGATGTAGTGGAGGTGCTATGGATTTCAGGTAAAGCTGATCCAAAGATAGTTATTCAGTCGTTACCGCAGGGGTTGTACTATAACTAAAGGAGCAAACTCACAGTTTAGGCATGGTAATACATGTGTCATTGACCCTGAATGCCCAGTTGATAGAGGTAGCACTTATGTTTCATACCACAAATTCTTGTAAGGTCAGTATATTATAAACACAAAATACCTGGGAGTTTTTAACAACATAAACCATTAGGAGGCTTTGAACAATACTATGGCCTATAGTATACCCTCAACTTAGAGAGAGAGAGAGCACAAATATCTTACAATATATTAGGGCAGATTTTTTATTAACAGGTTATTTTATTCCTTTTAAGTTATGATGTAATAGAATTTCATTGTTTTGCTGTAATGGTTCACAAACTGAATCTTCTGTGAGATGAAAAAAATGTCAAGGCTTTAAAGAGATAGTTAAAAGCTCCTGGTTCAAATTGTCATTTTATTATTCTTTTGTGTATAGATTGCATGCAGGAGTCCATCCTTCCATTCAGCGATGCTGAAAGAGGCGACACGTACATGAAAGGACTTATAGCTGAGATTGGGTGCACATTTGACAAGTCATAATGGAATTGTTTGCAAAGTTTTATTGAAATCCCTGCTTTTATTTATCTTTGTTAGCACAAGCCACAGAAATCTGTGATATAACATTCTTGTATAATTTAAACTAAATATAACCAAATTAACCCAGGAAGCAGAAAGAGAATAGCATATTTTATTCTAATAGAAAAATTACTTTTAGAGATTATTATTATGCTATATTACTTTGCGAATGTAATAACAATTGGTTTGGACTTGTTCATTTTTTAAAAGATGAAAACTAATATAAAAAGCTGAAAGCAAGCTTTGCACTAATTTGATATTTTCATTTGGGGGGGGGGGATACAAATGTAGTTACTTTACTCCAAAATATTATTCATCAAAAGCCAGTAACATAAATTCTTATTTCAGTGAAAGTTTTCATTGTGTGTTTGCTTTTATTAAGAATGTCCCTACTACTATGGTAGATACAAACAGTTCTGTATGAGATCTCTATGGTCTCAGGAAGAGAAAGGTCTTTCCCAACACCTGATACCTCTGGTCCTTGAACTGGAGATTCCAGAGACTGACACACTGTCTTTCTACATGCATCACATCCATCTCGCTACTGAAGAAGTGGAGATCTTGCTGTAGGGATGTGCATCTCTATGTTGTACAGACCTGAAGAGTTGCAAGTGAGATGGGAGCCCATTGCTGGAGGTTACAAAGTGGAATAGGCCACTACTTTACAATACAGTAAAGACAGACTACTTGGATTTCAATCAATATAGTACAGCTGAAAGCAATAGGATATAATGGGCCTAAATCCAAGTATTTAAGCTGTATAGTTTGTGACTGGCAGCCTGCTTTCAATTTCAAGATAGATGAATGACTCATTGCAGCTAGATCAACCAAATATTAGCTGAATTATAGGTGTAATCTCATTGAACTCAATGGTTCATTGGATAGATCATGAAAATATAAGCATATTTTAAAACTTAATAACCTTAAACCAATACTAGTAATTTGCTTTTGCTTGTCCAATGTAAACTCACCCCCACCAAGTTCTACTACAATACAAATGTCCCCATCAAGTTCAAAATGTTTTTTCTGATTCATAAACGCTTCATCCCAACTGAAGTATATATGAAGTATATATGCACACTGATGAATCAAACCATATCCCCAGTCTTATATAAATCCCTAATAGCTTTTATGAAAACATTCTTGAAATGAAGTTAAAAGGTTTTGCGCTATGGAAAATTAACAGAGTGAATGTCATTCATCGACATGGCTTTTTGAAAAAGGGGATTTTAAGGGTTTTAAACATGGATTTTCCCCAAGTTTGGGCCACTGTCTAATGAAACTTAAGCATCCTTGAGACCCACAGAAACTAATGGGTTTTCAATGCACACTTCAGAATTCATATGGCAATCCTATACATATTTACTGAACAGCAATTCCCATAGATTCTGTGGAATTTCTTCTGAATATACATGAATAGTAACAGTGCTTTTCATGTTGACTTTACTAGGACTTTAAACTGCATTATTCACAAATTCTTCAAGCCATGCTGAAACTTAGAGATGAAGTGACATAGAAATTTAAATGAACAATGAACTCTAGAGGTCTTTTTGTGAGCTGTTTGCCATTTCTTATGTGATCTAACATCCATAAGAAGGAGCAGCAAACTACACTTTAAAATATTCAAAATGGTTGAAACAGCAAAATTTCAACTAGTATTCCCAAGAAAATTCCAGAGCTGTGGCAGCTATGGGGAAAAGGCTAAGAAGAATGCAACCCTAAGGCAGCAGCATGCTTAATGATTTATTATGTGCCACTACACCTCCCATGCATAGCCAGATGCATGGGCCTTTTTCTCTGAAACGTCCAATCCCACACACTAGCATCTTCTTCTGCCCACAGCCAACTAAATGGTGACAAGCTTAAGAGTGTTGGTAGAGTGAAAAATGTGTGCCCCCACAGTTTTCTTACTTGGACCCTGCCAGAAGACTGCTGTATTTTATATGCAATAAGCATGAATCCCTTTCCTTTATGCATTTTGACTGGACAGACACAACACAGATGGAGATAAATGACAAGTTTTTATTTAACAGAAAATATAGTATTTAACATTTATTTATTTCAAGGGGTTTTTTTTACTCTAAATCCACAACCAAATAGAATGGAATACCATGGGCTCTGACTGTCTGACAAAAACTTTGATTTTCATTAGGCCAGAATCTCAAAGATTGGTACAGAGTCCTGGAGGGAAGGGGTTTGAGGGTTGATTGCCACAAGAGATTTTCCACATCATGGCTTGGATCTAACACTAGATTTCCACAGATGGAATGGGTTTTTTTTTACTCTCCTCTCCTACAGACCAAAGTGCACCTAAATGCTGTTCTGGGGGCGGGGGGGGGGGAGTGTCCTCTGTTATTTCTTATCTGTGGAAATGCTCTGTTGGACTGAAGCCTATATTGCTAAGCCAAATATAGTCTCCTTCTATATGTGCCAGTTTTTGCCTAATGTTTACACGTGCAAAAGCAACTTATCTACATTTACACTTCATTTTTGATTTCTCATTTGCCAACAAATTATACTGACAGAGCCAATGTTAAATCTTCATGTATAAATGTAATATATTGGATCTCCTAGAGAAAGGACTGCTATTTGGAAACAGCAAGATGTCAATTTACCCTCCATCATGGAATTTTGATTCCCTTGATATCCAGACTATTGTGCCACTGTTGAAGACAACTATGATGGCCCCATCCACTTCCCTCCCTTAGAGGCCAGATTTTCCCTCAATTTTTTCTCTCCCTTTCAGACTGTGTAGCCCTAATGGCCTGTTTTCTTCTTTCCAGAACAACTTTGGCCATCCCACCCTGAGTCAGTATGATACTTTTTGCTCAGCCCCGGAACCTGAGGGAAGGGTTGAGATTGCTCTTTAACTTAAACCACTGAAAATGGCACTTGAGATGTTTTGAAATTCAAAATTATCAAAATATTTTATTCAACATAGAGGGGAAAGGTCAGGTGAAATCAGAGATTGAAATTTCTGAGGTAACTCAATATAGATAACTCTGAAGTAAAATCAGTACACAGAGAGACTTTAGTTTTTATGTTTCAGGCTAATGAGAGTTTTTTAAGCTATTCAGAGTTACTTAAAATCTTTATGTTGAGAGGCTTTTGTTCCAGTGTTTTTCAAACACTCTGGCACACTTTCTTTGAGTATTCTCTGAGTCTTTTGGTTTCCAGAAGGCTGGTACACTCTTTCTAGTACCCAAACCCCTTCTCTTGAAAGACCAGTACTCATCTTGAGTTTTTAACTGAATCTTAAGGTCTCCAAAGGCAGTTTCTAACCACACCAGACCAGGGATCTCTGTACTTTTCAGAGCTATCACCCTGTTTAGATTGGGTAGGGAAATGCCTTCTCTCTCTAGAAGAGCTATCCCCATTCCTTGGCCTGAATGGGAGTCTCTAACTACCCACTAATTCCTTGCCAACTTTTCCCAGTTCTCCTGTATGTGTTAAAATTGCTCTCAGTCAGGGCTGAATTCCAAATGAATTCTCCTCTTCAGCATTCAATCTAAAGTCTCCTCAGCATTCAGTCTAAAGTCTCTCTCTGCTCAGCTGATGCTAACCAAACAGATTGCTTGGAGCAGCCTGTCACTCAAGGCTTTCTGTTTCTGTGAAGAATTAATGCTTCACAGTCTTTCAGCTGTTTGCACAGGACTTCTTAGCACTTCTTAAAAAGTGCAATCCATCACAACAACAAAAATACATTGGCTGTGGTTTAAGTTCTGTGTACATCCACCTTCTTACATATCTAAAACAGGTGACAATATGCATAATGGGGCTGCTCATATAACCATTGCTCAGCCAGCCTATATCCTAAACAGCAAACAGATATGGTAAACTTAAACTCTTCCACAAAAGTTATTTTAATGTAATTTCTAATTAGATAGATAACCTTAAAGGTATAGGCAAATTTTTAAAAAGTTTGTATAAAAACTAAAAAAAATGTGCATGCACATGAATTTGAAGAAGTGGATCTGAAGGAGTGTTCATGCACACGAAAGATTATATCCAGAATAAAACATGGGCCCATTACGCATGCACATCTTACTGCAGATTTTCCAAGCAGTAAGACTTTTAAGCTTGATTTCGGATTCTGTCTCTGTCTTACACACCACTCTTTTTACTCTGGTGTATTTATTCTGCAGCTACAACTTTAAAATGCACTTTTCTAAATCAGGGTGGAAGCATCATGTGATGGAGAGGGTGGCATCCTTTATTTTTTAAATTACGCAATTCCCCTATCGTAGCTGCATAGTAGTGTCCAACAAACACTTTCCATTTAAATCCTTATGGTTCAGGTTTTGCACATGAATTTTAGTGTTAGTTCACTCAATGAAAGAGAACAGAAAGGAATGCAGGCAAAGGAGGGAAACCCACTGCTGAAATTGACCTGACTGTCTCTGAAACTGACAAGCAGCTGCAAAGCCCCATTTTCCATATTGCTGAGCACTAGGGGATTTGCTGCTGAGTTATTGCCATTGTGAAAAATGGAAAAAAGTCACACTATCTCATAATATGGGGAAACATGTTGAGTGTACAGAATACATGGTGGATCCCAATGACACTGTCATTGCAAGCTGTGATAATTGGCAACGTGTGTGTGTTTGTACATGTGTGCCTGTGCAAAGTCAGCTGCAACTCCACCACACTTTGCACAGGGCTGCAGTTTGTATGGGGAAGGAGTCCTCTGGCAAAAGCTCTGGAGAGCTTTTAAAAAATATTATGTTGCTACATTTATTTAAAACCATTTAATCCCTTCTCTTCAAGAGTCCGAGGCAGTTTCCAACACAATTAAACCCCCATTAATAAATACCCTTGTACTCAAATCATTGGTACTAATGTAACACTTCACTCTGGCAAGGGCCGGTAACAGAGCAGTGGCCTGGGGCTGCATTGGCTGCCTGGTGGAGTTCCTTGCTGGGTGCAATTAAAGTGTAGGCATTCCAGGTGAGGCCCCAAAGGTGGGCAGAACCTCGGGGGGCAGAGCGAGTTGAGTAGCCTCTTTCTCTCATGCCCAACCTCTTGCAGCAAAGGCTATGGCTGACTAGGCAGGATATAAATTCAAATAATAAATAAATAAATAAATAATAAAGTTCCCATCTGCCCCAGGAGTGGCTGGTTTTTCTATGCCATCCATCCATCTTCCAGTTTCAGATACCCCTGGCTCCCCCTTTGTGCCTCATTTTATTGTTAAGATATTTAGACCACCCTTTTACTCCCTGTTGGGAAACCAAGGCAGCTTAATGCATCTTTATCCATTCCTCCATTTTATCTTCATAGCAATAATGCTGTGAGGTAAGAAGCAGAGAAGCAATGACTGGCCCCAGGTCCCCCAGCTAGCTTTCACAGTAAAGCTGGGATTAAAACACGGGACTCACAGATCAGACGCTGGCACTCTCAACACCACACCACCACTTTCCTTTCTCATCCAAGGTCTCAGAAAGCCAGATCCTATGCAGAACAGCTAAAAACAAGTCCAGTGGCACCTTAGAAACCAACAATTAACTGTGGCCCTCAGAAAGCAATATTTTTTGGGGGATAGCTTTGTACTTGTAAGAGGTTTTTGGTACTGCACAAATAACTCACACCCATGTTTAACAGGTGCAGGGAGCATATTTCACATTTCTTAATGCCTCATACATATTTGGGCAGCCAGGCTCCCCCTGGGGTCCTGGAAGCATTAAAGGGAAAATGTTTTCAAAGCTTTAGGCTTCCCATCCCAGTGTCTGTTTCTCTTCAAATCTCATTTTTCATTTTGTACTGAGGACCTCCCCCAATTATTTTGTTTGCATGTAGCACTGAAATCCTTTTTTTAATTTTTGCACTGGGGATGCTGCTGTTTGCTTCCTCTCTGATCTCCCTTTCAAGTCAATGCCAATGGGGAACGAAACCTTGCACAGCTTCTTTTAAAGTCTCCCCCCTTGTTTAATTTTTTTTTAATCAGCTATCCAAGACTAGCTATAGTCTCATGCTGCTTGTAAAAAAAAAAGAAATTTTAAAATGAAGGGGGAAATGGAGCTTGTAAATCAATGAAGAGGAAAGAATTAAAGAAGGTGCAGAGAGGGAGGAATGACATCAATGTGGGTAGTGCAGTGGCCTTTGATGGGTGGGAAAAGGGTCAAGGGAATTCGAGGGAATCTGTATGCTTTTGAATTACCTAGTGAACCTGACTCAGTGGCCCATATCCTTCTATGCTGCCCCCATTACTCCACTATGCGTAGCTATTTGATTGGCCCCCACCTACCCCCCTCAAGGAACTTGTCCGACAGTGACCTCAAAATTTTACTGTCCGACAAGTTCTCGGCAACTACTCTGTCTGTAGCCGAATTTTTAGCTTATGTCTGGAAGTTAAGGGTAAGGGAGTATAAGGCTTAATCCTCGCTGATTAGTTCCATCCAGTCATGTCGGCTACTGTTTGGCTTACTGCTAGCTGTTTGCTACTGTTTCTTTATTGATGTCCCTGCAGTGTATGCCAATAAAGGTTGTGTATTGTGTGTGAATTACCTTCAGTTTGGAAGCAAAGCAAGGAAAAAACCATCACAAAAGCACTCTCAGAAAACCTGGTGAAACAGTGACTGGAAAGTGAACTGGGCGCTGAAGGGAGGCAAATCAAATCAGAATGAAAAAGAAAACCTGACAGACATGCATGGTGAAAGCAAGGCAAAACATCCATGCATAATAGGCTGTGGTTGGTCTTAAAGGTGCCACTGGACTCAAACTTTGTTCTGCTGCTTCAGACCAACAGGGCTAGCCACCTTAATGTATAAAAACTGCTAATAGCAAAGAAAGGCTTCAACCTCCTTTTCTTCATCTTACTCATTTGACTTCTTTATATTAGGGATGCACCAAAATCTGCTGTTTTAGCTTGCATCCTGTTTGACAGTCATGAATGGGGAGCCAGTTTTCCAGATGACTGTTCATCTGTTCATCAACTCGGATGTTTGGCAAGTTAGTTCACCATGTTCCTGTCTATTAGCAAATGACTTTTTACATGTGCACAGTTTCCCACAGCCCATTGTAGTCCTATTCACCTACTCCATCCTTGCTGAGTAATTTCTATATTTTATATTCTATATACCTTTTTTAAAAAAAATTCTGTGTTTAAATAGTTCTTAGCAATGTTAATACCTCCTGATGTGTTTGTATCAGCAAGGTTTTGTGCACACACAGTTTTGCAATAACCTGGTCCAGAACTAGAGTCCAGTGGCACCTTTATGACCAACAAAATTTTATTCAAGGTATGAGCTTTCGTGTGCATGCACACTTTTTCAAATACAAAACTGATACAATAACCTGATACAAAACTGTTTGACATTTTGTGCTTAGCTGAATAGACCCAGTGATCAGCTCATATCTGATTGTCACAGCTGAAAATGGTAAGTTTGTCTGCTGAACACTTTCACTATGAAATTTGCAGCATCCCTACCTTATGCAGCAAAAAAGTGGCAGTAGCTGATTACTGACCTGAAGAAGAAAAACCTGATTGCATTTGTTTTCTTTTAGGCCGAGGACAGACTGGCAATGTAAAGCGGGGGCAAAGTGGAGGGAACTGGTGCGAGGGAAAAACTCCACGGAGCTGGCCGTTCATACTGGCCAGAGCAATGCGCAGTGGTGCCGATATGGAGCGTTCAGACTGCCGCGGAGCCGGCGCGTGCGGCTTGCGCGCGCCGTTGCGCTTTTTTTTGTTTTCCCTTTGATGTGTTTCGCACATGCACATGCGGTTCACACTATTTGGAAGTGGGAGGCATGCGGAGGACGGCCCCTGAACACCGGTTTTACCCGGTGTCCTGTTAAATTCGATGGAAAGCGACTGGGAGACGGGTAAGTGCGAAATGGAGCCGAGGGACAGATGCGCATGTCTGAACGGGCTCTTTTCTTCCACTTCCGACGCGGGGCTGCCCCGCTTTACATTGCCAGTCTGTCCTCGGCCTTAGGCCAGTTAATAGAAAAACAAGGGTTAAGATATTGGCCTTAGACCCAGACACATGGAAAACTTTTGAGTCAGGCCCTGACTCACTGTGAGCTCTGACCCAGGCTGTCAGGCTTTTTTTCTTTCAAGAATTAGCAGCCTTGTGGTGAAGGGCCAGTTATGTCAGACTCTTGACCCTTCAGTGGGTTGGAAGCAAAGATAGCAACTTGAAATGATCAGAATAACATCAGTTCTGGATTGTCCTGCAGGGCTATGGTGAGTCTGGCAAGACTGGTGTTCTCAGTCATGGAAGGTATGTTTGAGAAGCTGAGTGGATGGATTACGGCTGACAAAGCTTGTAAAAGAGACAGATTTACCAGCACTCAGGAAGAGGAAGGAGAATTTTGTGCTGACAATATATAGAACGGTATAGCTACCTGCTATAAGAAACTCTGAGGTTGAGCTGGTCACTATCTGGTTGGAGAATCATTACCATAAGCCAATTTTTGTTCACAATTTCAGCATTCCACAACATTTCATAGGCTAAAAATGGGTAGAGTAGAATAAAATTCTACAGCTTTCTAGAGCTGGAAAAATAATAACTTAGAAATTCACAAATATGTATGTCCTGTAGTTTAAAGCTTTTAAACCCAGAGAGACATCATGCAAATGTTCCTCAGACAAAACAGTCTTAATAAATACACATATATCCATTTCAATAATAATCTACATTCTACTCCCTCAAGGAATGAACATGCCAGCTGCAAAATATGCGACCCCCCTACAGACATAGTGCTCTTGACCATTGCCCTTGCTGACCAATGGCAGACCAGCCCAGAATCCAACATTAAAAGCTGATTTGTTACAAAAAAATGTATACAAGAGTGCTTCCCTGCAATACTCAGTAGGACAAGAAAAAAAATTATTTATTTAGGTTTGTATTCTGCCCTCCCTGCTAGTGGGCTCTGGAAGGGTGACAACAATGGAAATACAAAATCATCAAAACAATTTAACAATAAATAGTTAAAATAGCAGGTAATTCAGAAATATCTATCTATCTTACCCAGTATTCCCCTGGGTGTTTTTTTTTACCCTGTTTATAATGCCCTCCTGTTTGTCATGCTTTTATTTTGAGAGTCTTGTCTTTTCATTCAGAAGAGACAGCAACAAGCCATTCAGGTTTTTGAAAATCAGCTTGACATTTTTTCCCCTTTTCTATTATTTAAAACATACTTTTATTATATTTATAAGCCCGTCTTTTTGAGATGGCAGTCTATCATTGAGGAGAATCATTGATCATTATGCTCTTGTACTAGAGCCAAAACAATGGGCAAAAGGTTTGTCTAAAGGTTGATATTTCCATTTGGGTACCTGGGATAATTGAACTTCTACTGCTGTGAGCCACAGAATGGACTGAATTAGAAGTCATGCCCACCCACTGTTTCTGATGTGAAATACCTTGCTGTTCATGTAGACTATCTAAACTTCTTCAAGGATCATGTTGCTTTTTATGTATGAAAATATCAATGTGCAGAAGATGCAGGGAATAAAAAAAAAGGGTATATCATTGTAGGAAGATAGATACTAATTCTTTACTCCAACTTATGACATTCATGCTAATATAAAATTTGTTCTTTCAATCCTTAAAAAAAGGAAAGGTTCTGTAACATCTTCAGTAACTGAAATGATCCTCTTCAGCTATCACTGATGCATTAGGCTTAATTGTGGGTCAATGGACAGGATGTTGGACATGCCCAGATAAAATTCAAGTTCAAAAAGGTTTTTATCTGCTTATGTAACTTATTTCTTTTCTGTATTCATTTAGAGCATTTATATACACTCTTCTACTAATTCTGGCACCTAAGGTATCTTACAAAGTTGTAAAAAGATTTCAAAACAAAAACATTTTTTTGTAAAGGAATTGAATTCAAATAGCAGCTCTTCCTTTTTGCAATACTGCTGGAGGACAGGATGGAGAAAGCTGACAACAATCTTCACCCCAGTTTTCAGAAGGTCCTGAAACTGTTGTTTGTTCCGGATACAAATTCAGGGACCACCTCAGTTTATATGTTCAGTAGCAAGACATGGCCTTGTGCAAATCATTATGAAACTACCCTAAGTACATTCCTTCGTTTAATGGCATTAATATACTTACAGTTCTCCACTAGGCAAAACGCAAAGGTTAAACACACAAATAATACATATAGACAATGTTAACAGGCTTACCAACTGTTATATATATAAAGTACTAGGAATAAGGCCCGTTGTGAAAATAAATAGAATAACTAGGGCTCTAGAAAGAGGCTCTGGGAGAGTACCCCAGCTTTGGGCACTCAGTGTCCATTTGCTGTAGTGACCTCAGCCGGGTATAATGACACAGAGTCCACCATTTTCTCCAGGGGAAAATCGCTGCCATCTGAAGAGCAGCTGTAATTTAGCGTGATCTCCATCCATCCCCTGGAGATTGGCAACAATGGGTCTAGCAGATCCTGCTTACCGGCTTGTAATAAACTGGTACAGTGACAGCTGTTTCAGACAGCCCTTCCCCTACCATTTTGGTACCATCTTCAAAGCGGTTTGCCATTTCAGACTGCCACTTTCTTTTCAAGCCTCTCCACCACACACACACACACACACACACACACACAAACACACATGCACAAACACGCACAAAAACACACACAGAAACACACATACACACACAAAAAAACACATACACACACAAACACACACAAAAAAACACATACACACACAAACACACACAAAAACACACACAAAAACACACACACAAACATCCAAACACACACACAAACACACACATAAGCATGCACACAAAAACACATAAACACAAACACACACAAAACACACACACACACAAACACACACTCAAACACAAACACACAAATGCACAAAGAACACACAAACACATGTACACAAACACACACACTAACATGAACACACAAACACACACAAATGCACAAAGAACACACACACACACTAATGCAAACACACAAACACACACACAGAAACACACACAGAGAAACACACAGAGAAACACACACACATACACACAAAAACACAAACACACAAAAACACACACACAAACACACACTCGTCATCGGAGGAAGCACTCTGGGCACTTCACACAGCACCCTATAGCGCTTCAGGACCGGTACAAAGAGCAGAAGAATGCTTGGGAGGAGATTTCAAGGTAAAGCGGCTCAGGAACGCTTCCCCAATGGGAGAGGCACATTTCTGTGTGAAAGGGCCAGAATGTTCTGTTAGGGAACCGGTACTAATATGGTTCTGTGTAAAATGCCTGATGGAAACTGTTACTGAGGAGTTCCTGAAACGGAACATAATGGCTGTGTGAAATTCCCCACTGTGATGTAGCTCATAGTTTTTAGGCTCTGGCTCACACAGTTTTGTCTTAGCTTGGAAAGGATGGCTCCAGAGCAAACTACTTGATGCAGTAGCCAAATCATTTGCTCACAACTGAAATGCCAGTGGCTCACAAAGCAGAATTTTTGCTCACATGACTCCACAGCTTAGAGAGAGCATTGGTTGAGAGTGTAATGTGAGTAGGCAAAGTTAGGAGTGCGAGGATAGGGCTGTAATGAAGCCCCCCCCCCCCGCCCCGTCATTACCTGTATGTATAACAGAGTGCCCCCTTTCCCATTCTGCCTTTTGCCCTGATCCACTTATACACTAACATTAATGGCTTGAGCATGCTGCATCATGCAGGAGGCTTGAGGACTTTATGTTTCTTTGTAGTTGGTCTTCCTTGGCAGTAGGCTCACATTGTAGGGAGGCAGGCTCTCACCTTTTCCTCTCTTGCTGCTCCCCCCTCCCCCAGCCAGGCCCAGCCGTTCACTCCCCTCCCCTTCTCTTTGCCCCATTTGGAGGTGATGGGAAGGGAGAGAGGGAAGAAAATGGATCCCTGGCAGTTCTGTCTGTCAGAGGGAAGGTGTTCTCTGTCAGGCAGACGTGCCTGCATTCCCTTCCCCCCTCTCTTTGTTCTGTTTGGAGGTGATGGGAAGGCAAGGCAAATGGCATCCTCTCTCCTGAGGTGAAGCCACATTGTGAGGTGAATTTTGGCAGGCAGAGCTTTGGTGGGCGGGCTGCAGGGAACCCAGCCTGGGGCACCCTTTCCCTTCCCCCCTTCTCTTTGACTGTTTCACAGTGTCTTCTGAGAGGAAATTTGGCAATTTGGCAGTGTGCGGGGGAGGGGTTATGCTGATAGTCCATTGTGTTTTCACTGACAGAAGCAGACCCCTCAGGGAACAGTTAGGGAAGGGAGAGAATGGATCCCCGGCAGTTTTGCCTGTCAGAAGGAAGGCGCTCTGGTCTCTCTGTCAGGCAGAAGTGCCTGGATTCCCTTTCTCTCTCCCACCCCCCATTCTCTTTGTTTCATTTGGACAGCTAGACCCACCTGGCGGTGGGCGGAGGAGAAGCGTGGACCCAGCTCCCAGTCGGTCCTTCCCCTTTGCTGGCTTCCTCCAGACTGAGGCCGAGACGCTGGCCGGTGGTTCCGTGGGCGGGACTGAGGCAAAGCAGGGAGAGAATGCAGCCAATGGCCAGGGTCCCCCTTTTGAGCAGTCTGTCCAGCCTACTGATTTTGGCTGCATTCAGGTGGGTAGCCGTGTTGGTCTGAAGCAGCAGAACAAAGTTGGAGTCCAAAGTTTCATCCAAGGTATAAGCTTTTGTGTGCATGCACACTTCTTCCATCTGAAGAAGTGTGGGTGGCACATGAAATCTTATACCTTGAATAAAATTTTGTACCTGGAATAAAATAATCCACAAACTACTCCCGTCCAGTGCATCCACAAACCTAGAAGAAGAAGAGATTGGATTTATACCCTGCCCTTCACTACCCAAGGGAGTCTCAGAGCATCTTACAAACTCCTTTCCCTTCCCCTCCCCACAACAGACACCCTGTGAGGTAGGTGGGGCTGAGAGAGCTCTGAGACAACAGCTGGTACAGAGCTATGGCTTTCCCAAGGTCATCCAGCAGGTGCATGGGGGGAGTGAGGAATCAAACCCGGTTCTCCCAGATTAGAGTTCACGCACTTAACCACTACACCAAACTGGCTCCTAGCGTTGTTCTGCCAGTGAACTAGGGTTGCCAACTCCAAGTTGAGGAAATCCCTGGAGATTTGGGAGTGAACGGTGGGGTTTAGGGGAAGGAGGGATCTAAGCAAGGCATAATGCCATGGACTCTACTTTCCAAAGCAACCATTGACCTGATCTCTGTAGTTTGGAGCTCAGTTGTAATTCCAGGAGATCTCCAGACCCCACCTGTAGGTTGGCAACCCTAAAAAATCATATTCAGCATACTAGTTCTGCAGGAAGGCAACCTGATTTCCATGGGAACCTAACCTTTAGGAATTAATTCCAATCCAGTGTGGAAATAATTGTTGGACATAAAATATTGGTTCAGGCAAGATTTTGTATAGATGGGACAGAAAAAAATGTTTTTATTGGTTTTGTCAAAACTGTTTTGACAACAAGGTAAACGGAATAAGAAGCAAAAGGTGGATGTGGCTGGATGACCACACTTCTGGGAACATCAGGTGTGGCCTAATATGTTAATGAGCTGTGCTATCAGGGGTGTGGCCTAATATGCTAATGAGTTCCTGCTGGGCTTTTTCTACAAAAATAGCCCTGAGCGAGGGGGTTTCCCACTGGAAGGTCCCAGCTCTCTGCCACCTCCCACCCAAAAGGGAGGAATGCCTAGCATTTAAGCAACATGCCTATGTGACCCAGAAGTGATGTAGGCACATTGGGAACAACACTCTGGTTTTGTGGCAAAAACTCTATAGTAGAAGCTAATTCTTCCATAGAGCCTTGCCCCAAATCCAGAGTATCACTCCCGACATCCCCGATGTGCCTATGTCACTTCTGGGTCATGTAGGCATGCTGAAATGCTGGGCATTCCTCCCTGTACCTGGTAAGTGCACCCCCATCCCCCACCAGCTGCTTGGAGGGACCTGGCAACCCTAGTGATAAGAGCATGTGGTGGTGGAACAGTTCCAGGGTTTCCTGGATGACACATCTGCCCTTGACCCATTTCAATCTGGGTTCAGGCCTGAGATCTCCAGCTACCATTTTGAGGTTGGTAATGCTACTTCCAGTCCTTCCAAGGATCTTGATTGACTGCTAGCTGCTCTGCTCAAACAAAAAGGGGCAGGACCTTTGCCCATCCATCACATTGGCCAGGAGCACCTTCTATCAGCCACGTCTGATTTGCCAATTCTCTTGTTACCTAGATGCAACCAATCTGGCCACGCTGATCCATGCTTTTGTAACTTCTTAGTTGGATTACTGCAGTGGGTTCTACATGGGGCTGCCCTTGAAGACAACTTAGAAACTACAATTGGTCCAGAATGTAACAGCCTGACTATTGTTGAGGGCTAGCCATTGGGAACATATGTTGCTCATTTTGAAACAGTTTCATTGGCTGTCGGTCTGTTTCCAAGTTCAATTCAAGGTCTACAACATGGAACCAACATATTTGAAGGACTGTCTTCTTCCATTTCACCTTGTGCTCCCACTATGTTCATCAGGCAGCCATATGTTGGCTATCTCACCACTTAGGGTGGACCACCTGGCATCTTTCAGAGCCCAGACCTTTTCCATTATGGCTCCCACTTTGAAGAGTTGGGGGATACCTCCTTGGAGATCTTCAGGAGGCACTGCAAGGCCTGTGTGTTTACCAGGACTTTTGAGGGAGCTGGTAGGCATATTTAAGAGGGGAAGGAATGGGTTTTTTATTCTTTTATTATTATTATTTTAAAACTTACTGGTGGTCCCTGCCTTGAAAGATATCTGGCTGTCCTCAACCAGGACCAGGTTTTTTTTCTGCCCTGGCCCTTACCTGATGGAACTCTCTGTCAAACAACATTCGTGCCCTGCAGGACTTATTACCATTCTTCAGGGCATATAAGGCAGAGATTTCCTGCCAGGCATTTGGTTGAGGATAGCGATAGTTCCCCATATAGTCTGGTATTCCTCTTTTTCTGCCTCTCTCCTCTATGAGGCAACAGCCCTTTTTTGGAATCATCACCATCAGACTGGTTTAGGTTACTGTTGTGCATTTTATGTATTATTTTAACTTCAGATCTTTGTAAATTTGTATTACTGTTGTACACCCCCCTAAACCCTGTTTTTAGGGGAAGGGCAGCTTAAAAGTCAAATCTAACAAACAAACAAACAAATAAAATTAGTGTAAGCTGCCTTAAACTACTAAGAAAGTCAAGATATATACGTTTCACTAAATGAATGAACAAGTAGACAGATTGATGCTATACTCCAAATTTCAGGATTTTTAAAAAGTTATTGCAGCTTCCATGGAATCAACAGGGGTAGACCTTGAAACTGAATCTGGATCACAGGTCTATTGGCACTGTTTTCAGACTTGGTGTCCAGAGTCCAAATACCAAGAAATTACAGATCTACCATCTGTTGAAAATGGGGCTAGTAGATCAGGCCTCTGGACAGAGAGACAGTCTATTTATATCCAGTTCCCAAACCTGAAAAAGTTACTGAAATTGATTCAGTACTTCCAAATTATTGAAACAAAATTTAAACAATTTTTTTTTTGAAATGCACACCCCCAGTACCTGGAACATGGAAACACAGTGAGAAACAGTCCTTAGATATATGGGTGTCAGGCCATGAGGTCATAACCAGCACATTGAATTGAACTTGGTAATAAAAACAGCCAATGAAGCTGTTTTAAAGTAGGTAGTTACTGATGTCCAGCCTTTAGCGACAATCAGGCTACTGCATTAGAAACCAGTTGCAATTTCTTGTTGTCATCAAAGGCAGCCCAGCATTGAGTTTGCGGCAATAGTCTAACTATGAAGTTACAAAAGCATGAATTGGTGTGACAAGGCTGGCTAAATCCAGGAAAAGAGAGAGTTGGTGAACCAGATCCAGCCAGTAGAAGTCAGTCTCCCTCTCCCACAAAAAGAGGTTTTTCGAAAAGCATGACCAGGTCCTTAAGCACCTCAAAGCACTTAACCAAATGCCAGCTTCACTCCACCTGTTACTTGTGGAATGTGCCCACTGCATGTGATGTTGTCATATGAAAGCATAGATGTAATAATTCACTTCCTGATCACAAAAATGCACACTGAAGAATCATCATAACCTGAATGCAACTTATCCTAACAATTCTTCTGAAACATATATTGGTAAAGCTAAGAATGAGTACTAAAAATTTTTATATTGTGAATCAACAGTTCCAGTGTTGAAAATGTATCAGTCATTTTCAAATATATAAATAAAGAAGCTTCCTTTAAATGTCTTGGACAAGGTAATATAGAACTGTGTCTGAGGGGAGGAAAAAAATCTATAAAATCTACTTGCCCCTGATAGCAGTTTTCATTGATTTTCATATGACATCTTTTTTCAGTATAAACAGTACTGGGACCTTGTGCGTATTTTATCATCCCAGATGTTTTAGTGATAGCTGACACTAGATCACAGTACTGCTGTGAGTCAGCAGCATACCCTGTGATTGCGATCGTCCAGGAAATTGAGGCCATTATCAAGGTCAAGAGTGGGTGAACACTGTTTCAGATCCTCAAAATTCAGGTAGTCAGAAGAATGCTGTATCTTAAGTATATCAGCCTGTCAATTTCCACTAGGTTGGCCTGGATTTCTTCAGTTGATTAGGAGGCAGTTTGAAAGTCTACTCATCATCCTTAAGCTATAAGAATGTGGCTTTTATTTTTTTTAAAAGTCCCTCGAGATTGTGCATACATTTTTTTATTATTTCAGCTATATTACCCATTATCTTGACAAGAGCTAAATTAGGAGAACACTGGGGGAAAGTCCCACCTGGCAAGAGTGTCATGATGCTGGGCCACAGACAGCCTAGAAAGCTGAGAGAGTGAGAAGCAGAAGGCATGAGGACCAAGTCCTGGGGGAATCCATACAACAGGCAATCAGAGAGCCATAAGCTTTCAAGTGAAGGAAGACAACAAGGCAAACAAGGTCAAAGCTGTATGTTGCCCAGGCAAAGCCTAAACCAGGATGTCATCGCTGGGATTCACCACAAGGGGCACCAAAGTATAAAGCCTTCTGTTCCCACTCCAGTACCTCTTAAGAAAGTGATATATCCACCAAATGACATGACAGGGATTACTAAAAGGTACTTCATGGTCTGAGTAACTAAAAGGTTTTGTTTCACAGATTTACAGAGATGCACATTTTGCTTTATTTGTTTAGGTTTGGAGTTGGGAGTAAGCAGTGAAGTGGCTAAATTTGCAGATGACACAAAGTTGTTCAGGGTGGTGAGAACCAGGGAGGATAGTGAGGCACTCCAAAGGGATTTGTCGAGGATGGGTGAGTGGGCATCAACATGGCAAATGGGGTTCAATGTGGCCAAGTGCAAAGTGATGCACATTGGAGCCAAAAATCCGAACTATAAATACACATTAATGGGGTCCAAACTGGCGGAGACTGACCAAGAGAGAGATCTTGGAGTCATAGTATATAACTCAATGAAAATGTCGAGACAGTGTGTGACTGCAATGAAAAAGGCCAGCACTATGCTGGGGGTTATTGGGAAGGGAACTGAAAACAAATCAGCCAGTATCATAATGCCCCTGTATAAATCGATGGTGCAACCTCATTTGGAGTACTGTGAACAGTTCTGGTCACTGCACCTCAAAAAAGATATTATAGCATTGGAAAAAGTGCAGAAAAGGGCAACTAGAATGATAAAAGGCTTGGAACACTTTACTTATGAAGAAAGGTTGAAGCGCTTGGGGCTCTTTAGCTAGGAGAAACGATGACTGAGGGGTGACATGATCGAGGATTGTAAGATTATGCATAGGATAGAGCAGGTAGAGAAAGAAGTACTTTTCTCCCTTTCTCACAATACAAGAATTCATGGGCATACCATGAAATTGCTGAGCAGTTGGGTTAGGACAGATAAAAGGAAGTACTTCTTCACCCAAAGAGTGATTAACATGTGGAATTCACTGCCACAAGAGGTGGTGGCAGCTACAAGCATGGACAGCTTCAAGAGGGAATTAGATAAACATATGGAGCAGAGGTCCATCAGTAGCTATTAGCCACAAAGAATAGATAGGAACTCTCAGTCTGGGGCAAGTGATGCTCTGTATTCTTGGTGCTTGAGGGGGGGCAACAGTGGGAGGGCTTCTAGTGTCCTGGGCCCACTGCTGGACCTCCTGAGGGCACCTGGTGTTTTTGGCCACTGTGTGACAGAGTGTTGGACTGGATGGGCCACTGGCCTGATCCAACATTGGCTTCTCTTATGTTTTTATGTAGGTTATTTATTTAAAATATGTACACCCCACTTTTCTCTTGATCAACAGGACTCAAATACTACTTAAATATCCAGGGACTCATCTGGTGGTTTTCTTTACCAAACATTCCCAGACTGCTGAAGGCCTGTAAGTAGAATTCTTATGCCTTACTTTTCAGCCATCCATTATATGACAGCCAATCATCAGCATAGCAGTGACATTAGCAAAAGCGTATGTTAGAAAAATCTAATCTTCAGTCCTGAATGCTGGAATCTATCCCCCCCCCCCCCAAGTCAGCTGTGAATTGAACACACCACAGTTTAATTCATCTGTTTAATCAGCAGTCACAGTTTTGTCCTTCAGCTTAAAGAACCCATTTTGTAAGCCAGCAAGGCACAACATGTGCTCTTATGAACTGTTATGATCATAAACTTGAACTTTGGGTTGTTATACTGCAAAGGACTAAATACACTCTTTATTACGGTAAGAGGCTCCAGTCCACAGCAGGAAGCACACCCTCAATAGTTCACACTGACATGGAGAGAAGGACTCCATTTCAAAGGGTCCTCCTGTCTCCTCACGCTGGTCAATTCACACCTTCCCCCAAAGATCATGCAAGAGATTATGTTAAGTGAAGTTACCTGGCAACTAATCGTCCGGCCATCGAGTGACCTGGCCAGAGCCATCAAGAGACAATGGAATGGTGCCATGAATCCTAGCAGCTTGCCCAGGTGTCAGTTCCTGCTTAGCACCCAGATTTGCAATATTGACCACTCCTTCCCATCTCCTCCACCTTTTACCTTGACCAATGGTAGGGTTAGTTTGGTGTAGTGGTTAAGTGTGTGGACTCTAATCTGGGAGAATTGGGTTTGATTCCCCACTCCTCCACTTGCACCTGGCTGGATGACCTTGGGCAAGCTATAGCTCTGTACCAGCTGTTCTCTCGAGGACAATTGTCTCAGAGCTCTCTCAGCCCCACCCACCTCACAGGGTGTCTGTTGTGAGGAGGGGAAGGGAAAGGAGTTTGTAAGCCGCTCTGAGACTACAAGTGAATGGCGGGGTATAAATCCAATCTCTTCTTCTTCTTCTTCTTAGTGGGGACGGACTAACTAGTAGGTGTGTTTGTGGGATGTGGTCAGCACAGCCTGCCCCAGTGCCACCTGATAAAAGATCTTGCAATCGTTGCTAGCTGCCACGACCCCTATCTTCTTTACCACCCTCTTACGTCCAGCTTGCTATCCCACTACCTTGCCTCCATCTTTAATCCCTGGTTTGCGCAGCCAGGAAGAAGCGTGTATCTGCAGGTTTAGATCACGATCCCCATTTTTCCTTTCTACCTCCCATCAATCTTCTTTTGGAAATGGATCACCCATCTCCAGGACAGGTAAAGTATCACCCAACCACCGAATCTCCTGCTCATGCAACAGTGCTATTTTCTACCTAAGTTTCCTAGATCTTGTGTGTATGCGTGTATGATTCTGTTTTGTATGCTTGAAAACATCTTACAGTAAACATCATTCAAACGAACCACTCAGCCTCATTGCCTATTTTCTGGAACTCCTGGAAGGGGCGGGACCTTGGTATAGCTGGAAAAGAACCTGGTATTTTGCCAATCGAGCTCCCGGGCGCCTGGCTATGCTGTGGCGCCCGATCGGGGCTCCTTTGCCTCTGCGCTGCAGCTGGGAGGCAGCAACGGTCGGCGTGCCTGTTGGCGCGCATACGGGGCTTGCAGGGGGGCGTGGCTTGCCAGCTAAAGGCAGGCGCCTCACCCCCTGCTGCTTCAGTTGCTCTGCGTGCTCTGAGAGGTAGAGCACACGTTGTTGGAGCTCTCTCGGCGGGGCCTTGGTGGGCTTTTTGACAGGCGGCAGCGATTGTTTTGCTCGCCTCCCCCCCACTGTACAGCGATGGTAGTCCACTGGCGTGCTCGGTTTGGGGTGCACGCTGCTTGTGAGCTCCATCGTGGAGGGAGTTGATTAGTGGGCTGGCTTTTACGGCGGTGGCTGCTCGGCCCGCCCCCCCCATTTTATTGGGTGATTGTGGAGGGTGCTTCACTTGTCCCGACGTACGGTCGGGGCGGCGACGGCGGCTTCGGTCGCTGCACCCTTCCCCCCCTCCCCCTTTGAGTCCGCTGGCATGCTCGCTGTTGGAGAGCACACTTTTATCTCTTGTGGTCTGTTTGGGCAGCAGCGGTGGCGGCTGACGAGGGGTTGAGGCAACAGTTTTGCTCTCCCCTCACGGTTGACAGAGCGGCCTGTTTCTCGGGGCTCCGGTGGCTCCGGCTGACGAGGGGTTAAGGGGCGGTTCTGGGCTGAAGTAGACACCCAACCCCTCCTCCCACCCTTGCAATTCTAGGAGGGTGGCTTACCTTTTCCCGGCACCCGGCCTGGGAAGCGGCGGCTCGGGTCGCTGCACCCCCCCTTCTTCCCCTTGTCACAGGGGTGATTTCTGAAGCCGGCTGCTCGGCGGCCCTCCACCCCTCTATTTAGCCTGACGGTTCAATGACGGCTGGCTTCAGCGGTTACGGCGACTGCACCAGCCCGCTGCTTGAAGTTTTGGGGGCTAATTGCGGCGGCAGCGGCCCAAGCCCCAACCTTTTTGCTCCGTGACTTGGGGAGATCTTATAGCAGCAGGAATTTCTGGGCATTGGGTAGTGGTGGCTGCAGCAGCCGGAGTTGTAGCCCCCCCTTTTAGTCTGGACATTACTTGGCCAGCATACATCGCTGCTGAGGTGGCGGCATAGGGCCTCTGGGGCTCACCAGTCATTTTAAGCTGCTGGGGTGTGCGGTGTGCCTTGGCCTCTACGAGGCGGCGGTGGCACCTAATGGCAGCAGAGGGGGCCCTCAGGCGGCCAGGCCGCGGCCGCACGCAGCTTCTGCCGCACAGTCTTTCCACCTGCCACTGTTTGAAATCGGGTGGTCCGTTCAGCGGCGCCCCCGGTTGAGGGGACTGAGCAGCTGCGGCGGCGTCTGGCTGACAGTGCCTGCCAGGCTTATCGCACGGTGGTGACTTTGGTCAGGGAGGCAGTGGCTTCCGCACTCCTGGTTGCTGAGGCTTGCCCCCCCCCCTTCTGGCACAACCCGGCTTTCTTGGCAGCGGAGAAGGCGCCCTCCCTTGCGCTTTTGGGGTCCCCCCCTTCATTTGGAGCTGGGATCCGGGAGCTTTGTTTGTTTGTTTGTTTTTGCATTGCCCCCCCCCCCCCCCCGTCTTTGGGTGGGTGGCCCGGCTGTGGGTTTTAATAGGCGGCCTGCTCTTTCCTTGTGTTTGCCAGGCCGGGTGATTTCAGCCTCTCCCCCCCCTTTTATCAGTTGGGTGGTGGCCATTTGGCAGGCCTTGACGGCCAATTTAGGTCTCTTTCTTCTGCCACGTTTGGCGGCCAATTTATTGGCTGTGGCTGCCTATTTAGGTCGTGTTCGCATTTGTTGGTGCTGCTAATGTGTCATTTCAGGCACGGGGCTGTCTCAAGTCCCCATGTGGTGGTAAGGAGGGAGAACAATATTGTAAGGTATGGTTCCCTTCACCCCTGACTTACGTTGCTTTCGGGCTAGGCAGCAGCAGCTAAGGTAGGGAAGCATCGCCTTTGGTGCCCCATGTGGGTAGTACTGAAAGTGAGCCACTTGGTAACAGGTTTGATCCCTTCGCCCCTGACTTATGTTGATTTCGAGCTATGCAGGGGCAGCTAAGGTAGAAAAGCATCTCCTACTATGCCATGTTTTTCTTGGTTCCAAGGAAGGAGTGCAGTTCTGTAGCCAGTAATAGGTTCATCGACTCTGGGTTGAGAAATACATGCAGATCAGTTGCAGTGCCTGGAGACTTCCAGGTGCTGCCTGGAGGTTGGCCTATGTTGAATCGGGGCTATGCAATGGTAGCTAAGGTAGAGAAGCATCCTTGTTTAACCCCCTTGTTCAGTGGAATCTACACGGACACCTTGACTTGTGCCCAGAATCAGATAGGGAGCCAGTATAGACAGGCCAAGACTAGAGTGCCATGGTCCCTAAGACCATTACTGGTTGCAACATTCTGTACCAGTGGGAGTTTTGAACACTTGTTAAGGGTAGCCCCATATAGAGCACATTGCAGTAACATACCCTAGATATAACCAAGGCATGCATTACAGTGGCCTGATCCTTTCTGCCCGGGAAAGGCAGCAGTTGGTTAACCAGTCGAATGCTGAAAGGCACTTCTAGCTACAGCTGCCATCTACTTATACAGCAGTAGATCGGGTTTCAAGAGTATACCCAAACCTATTCCTTCCAAGGGAATGAAACCCCATCCTGAACAGGTGCTGGGATGAGATTTGTTCACTATTAGCACCTTAGCATTTCGGTTTTGTCCCATTCTTGCCATTGTGCCAGTGTGGTGGTCGGCTTCAAGTTCCACCCTCTAGGCTTCACCACCAATCCCAACCCAAGAATGCCATCACATCTAGTTGGGCCCTCAGATAGGGTTTATCTAGGGATAGAAATAGGGATGGGAATAAGCATCATGTCCTAGGCAGGTTGGTTTATTTTAGCAGGATAATAGGTTTGTTAGAGGATCAAGGCAAGATCAGCTGTCCGATCTGCTTTGTCTAAATCCAAGTGTGAGTGAGCGGGGAAGTGTGAAGCCCGGACTTACAGTATTTTTGTCAATCTGGTAGGTTAGCAATGAGGGGATCAGAGATCCTAGGGTTTGGTGAGCCTTTCCCAGATAACATCTGGTGGGGTCTCGAGCAAGGCAGGAGTCGGGGGGCCCCCGCTTGGGGGTGAGGGGGCAATGCTTATGCCTGCAAATAGGCACGAACCCTACACCAGGAAGTACCCTTATAACAAATTTGCATTGCATAGAGATGATGGGCCAATGTGGGTTATGTAACCACAACCCCCCCCCCTTTTTTCCTGGTCCAGTATAGGTCCTCTGCCAGAAAGCATTAAGTCTAAGTTTTTGTTGGCGGGTAAAGATAGGAAGTGCCTGCTTCAGGATCTTCCCCCTTTCTGAAATTCTACATCCTCCTCCTGGTGCCCTTCTAAAAGTATCTAAAAGATACTCAGGGCATGTTACTCACCCCCCCTCCCCACGGCAGTACGCCCTGTGAGGTAGGTGTCACTGAGAGGGGTCTTTTTGGGGGTTGCTCGTGAGGGGCCAGCTCTGAGAGGGCTGGTGGCTGGCCCGGGGTCAGGTTGGGCCCTGTTCGCCCAGATTGGAGGCCAGCCTCTGACCACTACACCATGCGGATGGTGGTGGCTGCTGATGGGTTGTTGGAATTTCTCCAGTACTGGTGTGCCATGTGCCCACATCAATAATGGTTTGCAAAAAAAAAAAAAAAGAAAGAAAAAAGAAAAAAGAAAGAGAAAAAATAAAATAAAATAAAAATAGAAGTAAAGAACTGTCACATGCCACCTTGAGTTACCCTCTGGGTAGGCTACACACAGTAATAATAAGAAACATAAGTGATGAAATTATCAACATTTAAACGAAGCATTAAAACAATAGGGACCCTAGCAGGGCTTACAGCAGCACAAGAGTAGCCTAGAAAGATGTCTAAAAACAGCTCTGTATGGGTAAACACCAGCTGTTAAAAAGGGAACCCTTTCATTACAACCTTGGTAAATTAGGAAATATTGGTCCTCACACCTCCAGGACAGAATGGAAGGAGCCAGGCTAGCCTCCAGGGTGGGCATTTTAAAGGCAGGGGCCACCACTATAAAGGCCTGTCTTTGGTTACCACTCCTTCACTTCTTCTGGTAAGGCACACATGGCAGGGAAGCCGAGGACAGGGTGGGGTTTGGGCATGCACCCGCCCCTGGGCTCTTCACTCCTTGTATATTGCCAAGCTGCGCTCCTTGTCCTTGTCCATTGCCAATAAGGAGTAAATCCTTACCAGTGAATTTATGGACGTTGTCTATTTTAGCGAAGTAGTTCACCTTCGGGCTCTGCACAAGTTGGTTCAGTGGTTGGAACCAGTTTTAAATCATATTTCTCTCCTTGTCCATTGTCAACATGGAGTGCATCCTTAAAGGTGAATATGTGGATGTTCTTTCGTCTTGGATGCCTCCTTTAGAGAAGTAGTTCACCTTTCGGCCTGCTACCCTAAATCGGTTCAATGGTATGGAACCAGGTTTTAATCATATTTCTCTTGCAGATGCGGTGGGTCGTGAGGCAGGACGAAAGGTCTGTTGGTGGCCATGGCGCTCTTTTTTCAACAGCTCTTTCAGCAGGACGGACAGTTGTTGTGGGAAGAAGGGGCTTTGGGCCTTTTTCTTTGGGGACTGCTCGACATTGTGATGAGGAGACCGAGGCAGCTCGGCCCTCGGTGTAGTTGGCCATGGCACCTGGTGAGGATAATACCAAGGTGGCCTGACGTACTGTGGATGGCCACGGCACCTTGTGAGGATAAGAGCAGGGTGGCCTGACGTACTGTGGATGGCCACGGCACCTTGGAGAACAAGAACATGGTGGCCTGACATACGATGGACAGCCATGGCACCTTGTAGGGACAAGAGCAAGGCTGCTCGGCGGTGGGATAGATGGCCATGGCACCTTGTAGGGACTGTGCTCGACGTAAGGCCAATAGTCAGTAAACACCATGGAGTCTGGGTTGGGCTTGTTTTTTACCACACCCCAATACACGGGTCGAGTTCCCGGACCTGTGTAGGCCTGATGGGGTGCACCTCTCAAACAAGGGCAATGGGATAATTTTAGAGGACTTGCAGCACGGGATACGGATGGCACTCGGTTGCTGTGTGGGGTAGCAAAGGCCAAAGCAGAGGCTTGGCCTTGGCTGTGGCAGGTTTGTGCAAGCAGAAATGGAACTGGTGAGCGCCTCACGGCATAACCCGATTGGGAACAGGAGGTCATCAGGAACCGCTCTAGGGCAGTGCGGTCCGGGGCGGTGAATGGTGCCTCCTCTGGGAACCTCTCAGGCTAGGCTCCTCCCTGAAGTTCCATGTGGTCTCAGGGGTAGGCGCTCCTGGGGGGGGATGCCAGTATGCTGGGCTGCCGGTTACGAGCCAGAATTGGCTGGCTTCAGACCAAAGCTAGGTGTCCCGCCCATGCTAAGGGCAAGGAGGCCGTGTCTAGGAAAGACACCTGCCTTGCCTGTTCCTGTGCTTGCGTAGTTTCCCCGTTGCTGCAATTTCCTGTAAATAGTTAATAAAGTGGCCCTTGCTTAATTCCAACCTGTTGTCTGTCTCTTTTGTGCGGCTGGGGGGGAATTGCTAATCCTAAAATTAAAGCAATTCGGCTAACAATTTGAACTATCAAAGTTGGAGTAAAACCAATTAATTTGATTTTTTTCCCTAAATCACTGCCTGTAAGAACAATGCCACAGAGCTGAACAGCAATACCACAAACCCTCCTTAGGGTATTGATCCAGCAAACTAGATTGGAATCACTGGTATATGGGACTACCAATACCTATCTCAGTCAGCCTGTCCAGAAGAGCTCTAGAGATTTGAAGTCACTTGGAGAATCGAGGGTTGCACTTCCTCCATCTCTCTCCCAGTTAAGAACATCCATCAGGGCAAGCAAGTATGTTTCAGTTCCAAAGCCAGTCAAACTGAAAGTCCACATAAGTCATCCTGTCCAAGGAACCCAAGAAACCACATTCCCTCCAAAGGATATATTTGCTAATAGATGGTAGTTATTCATTCCTTGGGTGAAGGGATGTACACTGGAAAATAACTAAATAAAATGGCATTCCTAACACCTTAAGGAAAAGAGGCAAGTGCAGGGGAGAAGAGCCCAAAAGCTGGTATTTCTGTACTCTGTGTTCTCTTCTCCCTCAGAGACAGGCAGACTGATTTGTGAAGCAGAGGCTTTAATAGTTTTTAAAAAAGATAAAATAGAGGAAAAACCAACAGATGCAGTGTGAGATGAGAGGGATTAGATTTTCCTCTTCATTTGAAAGCAGAACTGGGGGTGCATCTTGCCACTTCCTCTCTCCCTCCCAAAGTGCATCCAGTCTCCATAGACATAGTTTGACAAGAGTTACAGTTTCCGTTCAGCACATTATGAGACTGACTGAAGAAAGGGGACAAAAGGGAGCAGAATACACAAGGTATTCATATAACATATATATAAAAAAGCATACCATATATCAGGATAGTTATTATATGCTTGATTTCAGTTGCTTTATTTGGGAAAACCTGGGCCTGGTTTTTGACAGTGGGATAATCTTTTTGTTTGTGAAGTTCTGTAGTTTGGGGACAAAGTTCCTGATGAACTCAGTTTCAATTGTGAACACTCAGCACTTCTGTGAATCAGACTCCCACTGTGTCAAGTAAGCACTAAGAAAATAATGAATGCCCAGGCCTAGCAATTCAGTTTAAGAACTCAGAGTGGCTCAGCCAACAACCTAGTTTTCCAAAATGTCATTCACTTTCCTAATCTAAGAGGCTATCCTTTCTTTATCTAAAGTCCCCTTCCCATTCACTACACATTCTTCCAATTTCTACAGCAAATCAGGCACAAATCTTTATAGTCAACATCATTCTTTATTGAAGGAGCTTTTGGTAAGCAGTGTTCAGCCTTTGTGCTGAAAAAGGTAAATGTGGGACACAAGCATTCTCGAAGCATCATACAGTTCTGCATGGTTTAATTCATTCTGCCCTTTCCCACCTTCTTAATATTTCATTTTTCATTGTTTTATATTTTCATAGAGTTTATAAACAGCTTTCTATGTTTCTATCAAAGCACATTTACACCTACTGAAAATCTATCAGTAAGAGTTACAAAGGGAGAAAAGAGAGAAAGAAGGTAAATGTTATGTAACTATATAGTTCTCATACATTGTGTCAGCTGAAAGGCCAGTACTTCTTTTGCGAAGAATAATGAATCACCTGACATAAGAACATGAAAGAGCCCTATTAATCACACCAATGTCCATCTAGTCCACCATCTTGTTTCTCCCAGCAGCCAACCAGATGTCCTGGAAGGTACAAACAGTGACACAAAGCCCAAAGCCCCCTTTTCCTTTTGTTGTCTTGATGTTGCCCTTCCCAGCACTGAATATCCACAGTTTTGCTATGTCTAGACATGGAGGTTCAGTTTAGCCATTTCAGTAATTATAAGTATAGCCTCCTTAAATTTGTCTGGTTCTCTTTCAAATAACATATTATTGTAGTCATCACTACATCTTGTGGATTTTATAAGTTAGTGAAGTGTTGTGTGAAAAATTACATTCTTTCATTTCTTTTCTTTATACGAACCCTTCTCCTTTCCTGAATTTTTGCTAGTAGGTCTTCAGTGTCTTTTCAGGTCACTGCAAACAAGTGAAATTTGTAATAAAATACTTAGGCCTTTCCTGCTCTGTTGACATAATGTGAGAGGATCCAGGCCATGCTCACCCCCAGGCAAGCAATGGCAAAAACTAGAGAAAAGCTGGCATAAGAATAAACTGTGTTATGGAGTTCTTCCATATGATCTTGGGTCTTCTCATATGGCTCCAGTAGTATGGGAGAGCTCAAAAAAACCAACCCCTCTTAATCCCAGCATAATGTAAGAAATAAGCCAGAAAGAAAGACAGTATTTGCTTCCTTAGTGAAGGTAGCTAATTGCCTTAGAGATTTTGAGTAGTTCTGGGCTGTACCTATTGCACAGTTCCCTCTGAATTGTAAGCACATTTCACAACCAGAATTGTGAATATGTGTGAACTCAGGAAGCTGCCTTATACTGAGTCAAACCACTGGTCTATCATGCTTAGTGTTGTCTATCCTGACTGGCAGAGCTTCCCTAAGGTCACATTTCACATGACCTACTACTTGATCCTTTTAACTTGAGATGCCAGGAATTGAACCTGGGACCTCAGATGCTCTGAAATGTGTCAGAGATTTATATATTTGAACTATATTATATTAGTGGATCACATATTACACAATTGCACTGATACAAGAGCACAATGTTATGTTCTAACATCACCTATAAAACCAAGGACATCACACAGAGGAATTCTTCTTCGACCATGATTTATCTTCAATTAAGAAACTGGTTTCTACTCTCTTCCTCCAGGACCTTAAACCTCAAAAGTTATGATTCCCTGGGAAAAATAGAGTGGGTTCAAAGTGATCTCAAACATTTTTGCCTAATCAAGTGCCTCATTAAGCAACTTTAAATACTTTGGAACTGCCCTTACATTAAATAAATTATAATGGGGAATCAGGAGTAACGTTAACACGATCAGGAAGAACATCAAAGCTTTGCCATAACGATTATTGATCAAATGTCCCTCAGTTGTGATTTCCTTCTCAATTAGAGCCAGGTATCACAACCTACACAGTAGTTTTTAAGAGACTGCTGAGAAGTTTTGGAAACAATCTCATAACATTTGAGGTGCTCTCATGCACATATAGCAAAGGTCGTTTCCTAATTGGATTTGCTTTCCTTCCTTCTGATCTAATGAAGCTGGAGTTATATTATTTGCTGATTTTTATGTGAGTCTTAAGTTAATTTGCATGTGTAGCTTATTTTAAGGTGCCACTGGCATATTTCTTTTCCCCTCCCCACCCTAAAACTGCCAGCATACAAATTGGGGGCTTTGATGAATAATGAAGAACACGCTTCAGTGCTCTCATTAAGTCTATCATATTTGTCAGCTGCCCTTCCTCCAAGGTGCTCAAGGTGGCATACAGGGTACTTCCTTCTTCCCTTTCATCCTTGTATCAGTCTTGTGAGGTAGGTTGTCCTGTGAGAAGGATAGTGAATTCTAGAGCTGAATGGAAATTAGAATTTAGATCATCCAGGTTTTAGCCTGGCACTCCAGAAACTATACAACATTGGTTCTCTGAGCTGAGACCTTTTGAGACTTTCTGCCATTATAGTGCATGCAGGCAGGCCATCCTTTCCCAATCTTTTACAGTCTTTGCTATATGCAGCTCCTTTTTCTGAGATAATCTGCCAGGCCAAGGTCCTACTCCCTGTTCTTTTGCTGCAGGAAGTAAGGACAGCTGGGGCTGGGAGAAAGACCCTCGCAGCCATAGCCCCAGAGGAGCAGCAGTTGTCAAAAAAGTTTGGCCAGCAAGTGTATCAGTTGTCGCATCCCATTTGGCCTTCAGTAAGAAAAGAAATCATGCAAAACTTAAGTGTTTGTGAAAGCTTCTGGTATATAAGGATTGCTAAGTCTGGTAGGAAGCTGGTTTTTTCCTTGGAGGGCATTCTTTTGTGTTTTTAACTGAGGTATAGGATTCTGCTCTGTTCACAAGTTTCATCCCCCCACTGGGAATATGTATGTTTTTAATTGTTGTAAACTACCTCAACCCTGACCTGGATAGCCCAAGCTAGCCCTATCTGTCAGATCTCAGAAGCTAAGCAGAGTCTGCCCTGGCTGGTATTTGGATGGGAGACCTCCAGGGAATCCCAGGCTCCCGATGTGGAGGCAGGCAACATCAAACCACCTCTAAACGTCTCTTGCCTTGAAAACCCCAAGGGGTCACCATAAGTCAGCTGTGACTAGACGGCACTTTCCACCACCAAGCTACCTCAAGCACATGGACTGCTGGATTAGAAAGGTTTTATTCTAAATGACTACCAATGATACATACAGAAGAAAATTAGGTCCCACATGTGCATTGTGTTTCCATTCCTTTCTTAGACCGATTTCACACAAGCCACTGCTCCACCCCCACTCTTCCCTTTCCCTCAATTGCATGCATCAATTTCTCACTATGTGCTATGCTGTCGCATTTTGACCTGCAGCATCGCCCAATTTACCCCACGTCTTTGCGATCCTGTTTTTTGAGGATCTAGAAAACACGGAGGAGATTGGGCAAAGCTGTGGGTCAAAATGCGGCCGTGCAGCACATACTGGGAAATTGACGCATGCAAATGGGGGAAAGGGAAGAGCCAGCACAGAGCAGCTGCTTGTGGGAAATCAGTCTTAGAATTGCCTCCTGTGTTACATAACGTGTGATGGATTTTCACAATTCAATAAGTCTTTATTTGCATTTCCCCCAGAATTATCTGTACCTCAATACAGTAATGGGATATAAGCAGGGCTATTTTGGGGCAGGAACGCACAGGAACTAAGTTCTGGCTGGCTTCTGAATTGGCCACACCCACAGCCCTCCTGGGTTCTCCAGGCACCTCACAAGCTGTGGGGTGCCTGGGCAAGCCAAGCTGATCCAGGGAGAGAAGGCAGTTTAAACTGCCTCATCTGCGAGGTGCCTGGGGAAGCCGATCCAGAAACTGCCTTCCTTCCCTTGGGCTCCCCATGCACCCCACAAGCCATGGGGCACCTGGGGAAGCCAATCCTGGGAGGGAGCTGTGCTCTCAGGGCTGTGGCCTAATATGCTAATGGGTTTCTGCTGTTGGGTGTGCCCTATTATGCTAATGAGTTCCTACTGGGATTTTCTACAAAAAAAGTCCTGGATATAAGTGGGGAAAGGCAGAAACAAAGAGCTCTTATATGTAGTTAATTTTCACATTAAATATGAGGTGTTTCAGGGACCAAGCTTAATCTGGTTTACTCAGATGTAAGTCCCATGTTATTCAATGTGCCTTACTCTCAGGAAAGTGTCCTAGGATTTCAGGATGAGACTTGCTTTGAGGGTTTGCTATTGGTATACTCATACTGTATATAGTGATTAAAAACAGACAAAATAAAATACTTCTTCATGTTGTTTACAATTCATGCATGGAATTATTACAAGAAGACATGATGATGGTCATTAGCTTTGCAAAAGGTTTAGGACAATTCATAGGCAATTAGCCATGGTGTCAAAAAATAGGACCTTCATGTTCAGAGGCATTGTGCCTTCGATTGCCAGGTCAGAGTCAAACTATAGGGGAGACTATGTCCATTTTCCCCATTTTTGTAAAAAAAATATATTCAGAAGTACCTGGATGGAGTAGATGGTCTTTTGATCTGATCCAGTTCTCAGGTTCTTACAGGTTCTTCCTCTTTGTAATTGGTATTTTTCTCACTATTGGAGAATAAAATTGGTTGAAATGTATCACCTGTACTTGTACCCAGTTACATTTGGGATTTAGATTTTTCATCCCCATTGACAAGAAGAACAGCTGTCTTTATGTGCCATTATTCTTTAAAATCTACCTTGTCTTAGTTATTTCATACAGTTAATGCATGACACTTCCAGTAACTTGTGTGCAGATAACTAGCTTTGTGCCATGCATCTCTAAGGTTATCTGCTACTTAGCTTATAAATAATGCATTTACTCATCCTCTGATGCTGCTTGTTGTAAGGACCAAACTATTTGTGACTTTATCCATTTATTTGTAAATTTGAACAAGGTGCCCCCCGCCATGTTCCATTGTTTCCTATAGGGGAAGTTCCGAGCTTTCTCTAGGGCAAAGAATAGCTAAAGACACAAAAGCAAGCAAAAGAAACAAAAGCAAGCAAAGCAACCACAGGCCAAAAGCCTCTCAGAGCAAACAGAACCAAAAAGCCCCCCAAACCAATGCAGAAATAGGGAATCCTAACACAACAAATGCACAACCTGAGAATCTAAGTCAATGTCAAATCAGAGAAACTGCCAAGCCAAACTAAATAGGAACTCTGTTACAAGCACAACAAATGTAAAATTGGAGAATCCAAGCCAATGTACTGCACAACAATCCAAGGCAATGTTGAACCTGAGAATCCACCACAAACTGCAAACCTGACACAAACTAACTCGAGGAAAAAACACAATGTTGCAAAAACAACAAAAAAACAAGTTAAAATGACAGAATTGAAGTCAAACCAGCATGGCCACCCAATACCAAGCCCTGAGAAAACACAGACACACAAAGAGTTAAAAATATTGTTTTTAAAGTTCCAGGAGCCTTAAATGCTGGCTCCCAATATTTGTGGTTACTCCAGAATATTTCTGAGATCTTCTGGTAAGCATTTCCTGGTACCCTGGAAAATCTCGAATACCATCCAGGCACCTGAATACATGTGCAATAAGATATTTTTAGATATACATTTGGACCAGATATATTTGAATACAAATTCCTAGAAAACAGCTTACAACAGTTTTCTCCCTCTTCCATTTTGTCCTCACAACACCTCTGTAAGATTAGGTTAGGCTAAGAGAGAATGTAACTGTCCCAAGGTTACCCAGCACGTTTCCATGGCAGAGTGGGGATTCAAACCTGGGTCTCTCATATCCTTCTTTCTGTAATTATTACACCACACTGCAACATTTAATTTAACTGCAAAAATCCCCTGCCTGAAGATGATAGGATTGAAGGATGAAGCACTGGAGATGAAGGATAAACTTTCCCCTGTATTCTTTTCACAGTCACAAATGGCCCCTCTAGCTGCTTTAAGTTTCAGTAGGGATAAAGGACAGACATTATGCTTGACATTTTTTTTACTCCCTCCCCCAGGCTCAGTTTCAAGCAGAACATATATGTGGGGTAGAAGCAGTAACCTCATTCCCTGGTGCTGTGATTCCATGTCCTTATCCCACTTTCCCCATCAGCTGCTTTTTACAGCTAAACCACGTTTGTTTACATATTTACTTATTTAAAACATTTCTATGCTGCCTTTCCACCCAACTCAGTGGCCCTAATGCAGCCAATGTGAAAACATTCCAAACATTAAAACAGAAATACAAATATACTAAAATATTCAAAGCACTTAAATAAAATATATAAACACATGGACACACATCAGAGTTGTGGATCCTCAACATCACAAGTATCTGGGCCCTAATCAAGTGGACACCAAAGCATGAAAGTAAAGAATCTTTAGTTAGAAATGAAAATCAATTACAGCAGGTGCATAAAAAAGATATAAATCAAAAGCTATTCTGTGATCATGTTTAAAAGATGCAGCTTTTGCAAGTTTTAAATACAGACATGTATTATACGATATTGTATTCAAAATTTATAGTTGTATTTTTAAAAATTATTAATAGTTTATTAAAAGAAAATTGGGGGGTCTCCCTTTTGGTTGGAGCAGCAGTAGCAGCAGTTACTTCCTGTTCTCTGCACTGGCAGCTGCTGTATGTAGGTATTGGCCAGGATCCAACAAAAGACTATGTCTATACAAACAGCAGGAGATTTGCTGGTGGTTTTCACTGCAGCACTTTCCACTGCTGACAAGATAAGATGCTTCTTAGTTTACAAAGCTGTGTGTCTATTTGGCAGTGGGAACTGCTGTAGGAAATGTGGTAAGCAAAACTCTGACTTTTGTCATGATTCTGCCTCACTTGCACATATTCTTTCTTAGAATCCTGACCACTGTCTTCAATAACCATTGTGGTCCTAACAATCTACATACAGCTGTCCTTGTGTGGAAAAGACTGTAGGAACTGTGTGACAGAAACACCAGATTTGATCTGTTAAGACCTTGCATCTCGCAAGATATTTATAGACATTATCTGGTTGATCTAGGGCAAAAATTTAGATTGGGGATGTGAACAACAAAGTATGCAACTTATTCTTTTGGTCCTGAATGGGATCTATTCTTCTGTTGCAGGTATTCAGCCTGGGCATGACCAGAAACACAAGCCTTAGAGTAAGAGCCAAGGAGGCCTGTGCCTTTAATCCATGGCTCGCAGCCTGTGATCTTGAGTGAACCAGACCAGTGGATCCAGGGTTGCATTTTTTTTCTTTGTCTAAATTATATTTCATCTTTTTCTTTGTAAGGTGCTTTGAATCAACAGAACAGAAAATCTAAATAAATAGATAAATTATTCTCCAGTGTCATTTAAGTGCAGGGTTTTTTTTGTTTTTTTGTTTTTTGCAGTGGCATCAGAAAAAGAAGAGAGAGTGGAGTAGTAAACAAATTTCCCCCCTCCTAATCCAATAAAAGTAGGTATGGGCTTTTTTTGACAGCAGTTTTGAGTCTTGCTGTCTCAAAGTGCCACAAAACTGCTTTAGAGTTGCCATAAAGCAAAGTTCAAAACATGTGGTAAAGCTCAACACTAGGAAATTCCCAAGCCTAATGTTAGTAGCCATAGGGGACAATATAAAGTCAATACATTTGGTAAATACTGGTTGTTAGCACTTTATTGCTTCTTAATCATTCATGTGTAGAGGAGGAACAGGGGCCACTGTCTAAAAGAAAAAGCTGTCTTTGGATTGTGGAAAACAACATTCAAGTCAATTCTATTCTTTGCCAGAGGCTAATTTTTGGCTATACCATAAATGACTGAAGTGGAATAGTACTGTTTGGATTCTGCTGGAAATTTCCACTGATGGATTTACATCAGCAGTGCATGACTTGCTTACCTCCTCCCTTATTTAGTAGATTTATTTAGTAAGTTTACATGCCAACTCTTCATACCTGTTCCAGACCCTCACCTGATACAGCCTCAAGTTCCCTCTGAAATGCTTCTACTGGAGAATAGCAGACCCCAAGTGTGAAGGGGGATTTAGAGGCCTGATGCAAGAGGGGAAATTAGTGAAAACTAGCCCATTAGCTGAAATTCCCTACAATATCCAGCCCAATAATTCCAAACACAGATTTGGCATTTGTCTAAAACTTATCCAAACCATAGCATATCAATCCCATGTAGCTGTTTCTTGCTAATGCAGTGCAATCATGTGAGCTCATAGCTCCCATAATCACAAATGTTTTTTTTCTGTAGTCCAGTTTTTGAACAGACAAGCCAAAGGAGGCCATGATGGTCTTGAGAAACTCCCTGATTTTTCTGGAAGCCTGTAGTAGTACTAGCAGCAGAAGCACCAGCAGCAGCAGCAGTGGTGGCAGTGGCAATGATAACAACAACAATAATAAGAGAGAACAGGAGATCATGAAATACCAAGACTTGTGTATAGAGTTAGAGTGCCTCTGAAAGAGAAAGGTTACCATTGTGCCAGTTGTCATTGGAGCCCTTGGAGCAGTGCCTAGAAGTCTCAAGAAACACCTGGACATTCTGAGCATTGAAAAAAATAATACCTGCAAAGATACAATTCCAAGAACTTGGCTAGATCTCAAAATATATGACAATGATGACAACAGTGACGATGATGATGATACAAGTTGGGTCACAAGTACTTGGCAGGTCATAAAGTATTGAGTTAAAGTTCTCAAAAGTACTACAGGTGGGATTAGCAACCTTCATGTGGGGCCTGAAGTTCTCCCAGAATTACAGCGGATCTCCTGTTTTGGAGTGCAGACTCGATGACATCACATCCTTCTTGAGCTCCCTCTGCTCTTCCCCTCCCCTCCCCGGGCAGTGCCCCTGAATTCCCCATGCCAGAGCTGGCAACTCTATGTGCTTGTCTGTCCTTTAGAGTATGTAGTCTTCCCAAATACCAGGACTACAAATGACTTATATGAATGCAGGGAAGATGGAGGCACTTCCTTTCTCACTGTTCTGTAGGAAGAAATGACCATGGGGACATGAGTTTCAAAGAAAGTCTTTTCCAAAAGAATAAGTCAAGACATACATCTTAAGAAATGTGTCTTATTTGCTCATAGGCACAATAAGATGGACAAACCTCAATTATATCTAGTATCTGTCTACGGTTCCCTGCTGTATATCAAATAACACCACCCGCCCCACATTACAGTTAAGAAAAATATCATTGAAAGATCAGGACATGACTAATGGGTGACTGGAAAAGAATAAGTGCAGTGTTTAGCCTGTGAGATTGTTTATTGACTAAACTTTTCTACCATAGTCTATTTTTGACTGACCTTTTCTGAAATAAAAGGATTGGTTTAAGTCTGTCACTATGTTTATGAGGTTTTAGTTCTCATGATTAATGGCTAAGGAAAGTAAAAAGCGACAAAAGGTTTATTCCCATAAAACTTTACCAGAAAGATCTATTTAATGCTATTACCAACTAATGTGTATGCAAAATATGCAGACTCTTCCATGATATTATTTTAACCTTATTTAGGTTATACTGCTAAAACTAAAACTGGCTGAACAGCACAAGAAGTCACTTCATAATCGGTTTTCCATCTTTTATGGTGGAAAGTATGCTGCAAACTAGGGGAAGGTTTCCTGCTATAGTAGTGCCACCCATTCCATGCTGCTTTTTCACAGGTCAGTGGGGGGAAATTATGGGGGTTCTCTGACAAGCAATGTAACTTCTGGTACAAAATCAAAAGTGACACCATCGCATTGCAGCAATGCTCTAGGATTCACACAAATTGTATTGCTTAACCATAGAGTTTGGGCAAATCCCAGAGCATCTCCCCAACATGATGACATCACTTTAAGTTTTGCATAACACATCCAGTTTTGTGAGGCTTTCTTCACCCCACATTTCTCCCTGTGGGTTGCCAGCTGCAGCAATGGCTTGTGCTCTGGCAAACCACCAGGTGCAGTTCAGTTCGTTTCAATCAGCTCAAGAGTTCAGTGAACTGTGAAACTCACAGGACAACTAATTTGGATGAAGACTACCAGATGATATTCTTTTGCTTTTCATTTGTTAAGCCAATGTACAGCCTATTTATTTAAAATACTTATGGATTATAATTTTATTTATTAAAGTATTTATATGCCACTTTTCTCCCCAATGGGAATTCAAAGTTAAAATACAACAACACAATACAGACAAACAAACAAACAGGAGAAAGAGGTGGGAAATGCTTCAAAGTGTAGGGCAGTTTTTTTTTTCTTTTCAGTCTCTCTCTCTCTCTCTCTCTCTCTCTGTTTGCCACCAAACCTTTCACCAGCTCCTCAGGCTAAAAGCTAAAACCCCATGTGACACGCTTGTACCTCTTGGTCACCTAAGACTTGAGAAGGTTACTTTGCACTAAAGGGGAGGGAAAGAGGCTCAGCTACAAGGTCAAATAGCAGTTGGCTTGTGTTCCAGTTGCCTCACATCCTGGACAGGTCTTCAGTTTGAGTATCAATGAAAAAGAAAATCTAAACCGGAACAACAGTCAAACAACAAAATTAGATGATAGTCTTCCCAAAACACCACCTAAGCCAAAAATAAAAGTTTTTCCAACCCAAACCCATGAAATGAAAGGACCTCCCCCAACCCCCGCTTCAGATTATACTGGCCTCTTTTGGAAACATGGTGGGAATGCCATTCAGTTCCTTCCCCTGCCAAGGATGAGGCTGCCCACAGAAGGCAGCCAGCAGATATGCTCTGAGGGCACAGGTCTCACATCACTGGCCTCCCTTCCCTGCAACCTCTTCACAGGCTAAAGGGAGGAAAATGGTGTGTGTGTGTGTGGGGGGGGGCTTACCAGCCAGGAGAGTACACAAACTACATGGGGGGCAGTGCAAAAGACGGCCATATATGGTACCATCACCCCATCCTCCACCTTTTTGACCAAGTGATACAGGTCTCCTTTGGAAGGGTGATGGGGAAAGTCTTAAATGCTTACAGTCTATGGCATGTAGCCAGGGGTCATTTAGTAAAAAAAAGAGCGGCAGGAGCTCATTAGCATAACTCATTTGCATAACTTATTTGCATATGCTACACCATCTGACATCACCGGAAGTATATCAGAAGGAGAGAGAGAGAGAGAAGAGAGAGAGAGAGAGAGCTGGTAGAGAGGGGACAGTTACTAATCCAAGCCTCAGAAATACCACTATTCTGGGAGGATAGCTTCAGTGGTGGCTGAAGCCTTCAGAAGGCTGGTCAGAGGAACAAGGACCTTTCCAGGGGACGGGGTCATTTTGCTGCAGCCATGATACAAGCAGGCATTCCCCTGTGGGGGGGGGGTCTGGCACCAATTCCTGGAGCTGAGCTCCCCCGAGCTCCTGCTTGAAATGACCCCTGCATGTAGCTGTTCTAGAAGATCAAACTTGCAACACCAGGATAGTTATGTCTTTATTTGCCACACATTGAGCCTTATGCAGACCAGAGCCTTGGATAATGACCTGAGTGTTCAAGATGGTTCATATTGTCATACGTAGCTCCCTATATATTCTTTGTATATTCCTAGAATATTCATGCAGGATCATTGCCTCTTTTAGAAATGAATAGCTGCTGCTGAAATCAGATAATGAGTTCTGTGGGAAAGTGTGGGAAACATCTCCAAACTGTAGATTTTAGCATGCCTATAAACCTTTTTCAAGCCTGTTTAAGGAGTTCTTGATAAAACAATTTTATACATACCCTTTGTTGGTCTGACATAACTTTTTGCTCTTGCCAACAAAAAGACAACAACAGATTGGCTCCTTTAAAAAAAAGTCTTAGCTGCTGAAAAGAGAAAGAGAAGGAATTAGAGGGAAATATTTGGAAATCAGTAAACAATGAGAACTGTTTCACATTTCATTATAACAGTCAGTGTGCAAAATATACCTGGTTTGATAGTTCAGTGGCAGCAGGAGCAGAAAAATTTGTATTTAAATGAAGCCAGAATACATTGGACAGGAATTGATATGATTATGCTTCGACTGATGAGTCATAAATAATGACACAGTCTAATGCTCATGAAGCAAAACTGATGACAGAAGTGAGAAGAATGCAATCAATAAGACTGGGAAAACAGCCGAGAAATGTGTGATCATATAAGCAAAGGGGGTGGGAAAGGGGTGGTGAACTGGAGAAGGCAGCTTATTTTCCTGTGTTATGGAAGAAAGTGCCTTTGAAAGTTGATTGGGGGAAAATGAAAGGAACATTAATGCATTCAGAAATGTCAGCAATTAAGCAAACCAGGAAATTACACAGACCAATGCTGAGGGAAAGAATCACCTGATTGTATTAACAAATTAAATTATACAGTCAAGTTTCATAAATGTTGACACCTGCATAGAATAATCAAGGACAGCAACAGTCATATAAGAGGGGTTGCTATGCTGAACAACCATGTAGGGTTGTTCCCCCCCCCCCCCCCCACTCTCCATGTATAAGTAGGTCACAATTAATGCTTCCTCTAAGCTGTGCAGTCTTGTGAGCAAAAATTCTACTTTGTGAGCTATTGGCGAGCAAGCGATTTGGCTACTACATAAATTAGTTTGTTCTGGAGCCATCCTTTCTGAGTTAAGACAAAACTGTGTGAGTTGGAGGCTAAAAAATTGTGAGCTAGCTCACATTAACTAAGCTTAGAGGGAACACTGGTCACAATGCATATATAAGACAGCAGTCCTAAGCAGGTCTACTCAAAATCCTACACAGGTATGTTCAATGTGGCTTACACCCAGAACTGTGTTCTTAGAATTGCATTGTAGGAGTACATATGAAACGTATGTCTAATAACATAACTGGGAACCTGCAGGAGTGTGTATATGCTTCCTTATGCAAGGGTGGGGAAACAAATTCTCATTTTAGCTAACAAGTGTGTTGTAAATAGTTCTGATTTTAAATACTGATTTCAACAATTATTAAAATTCATACCTATCCATGATTTTGTTAACTATGTAAAAATAAGCAATATATCTAATCTTCAATATGACCCATCTGTGGATACTTAAATTTATGGATCAGGGCCAGAGAATGCAAACTCGGGGGGAACACCCAAGTTTGAATTTTTTTTTTACAAACCATAACATGGAGGGGATATTTAAAAAATCCAAAATGGACTTCAGTTTTCTGTGCATGTGTCCCAGCAATGCTGCAGTTGTGCAGCCAAGGGAGAAGGAGCTGGAACACGCCCCCCCCCCACTCCACATACACACTGCTGCCAAGGTAGCAGTGCTGGAAGTTGGTAGGAGAAGAGGAGCAGGAGCTGCCACCAACCCCAAGGCAGCAAAGGCATTGCTGCTGTTGGTAGGCAGGTGGGTGGGAGAGGATGAGTGGAAGCAGGGGTCACTTCATAAAAAAAGAGGTGTGGGAGCTCATTAGCATAACTTATTTGCATATGCCACAACCCCTAACATCACCGGAAGTGTGTCAGAAGGTAACACCTACTGCTCAGGCTCTGACCCAAAAATCTCCAGGTATTTCCCAACTCAGAGCTAGCAAGCCAGCTTTACACTTTGACTAAAGACATTTTAGGTTTCCTTTGCTCTTGCAGGGAAGCTACCCTACAACAAGCGTGAAAATACAGACCAAGTTAGTATGCGTTTGCTTTTTTCCACAGCACATCACCATATGTGCCCACTCTTGGGCTTGTTACTCCTGGAACAGTGTTCCTGCATGTTCCTGCTCGAAATGACCCCTGAGTGGAAGCCACTGGTGGCATTGGAGGTGGCAGGCCAGAGAAGAAAGCACTGGAGCTGCTGAGGCAACAGGGCTGGAAGTGGGCAGCAGCAGGAAAGAGTCAGATGGAAGACCTGCTACCACCACTGAGCAAATGACTGATGGGGGGGGGATAGGTGGGAAGATGGAGGTAAACAAGATTATCCCATCCCCATGAGTTTTGCAAGGACCTGCAGGAGTGTGGGAGCCCAAGGGCAGAACAAAAAGCGGGTAGGGGAGGGGATGGCACCACCCACAAAGTCTCACATGTTCTCACTTCTATTAATTATGTATATTTTTAATTTTTGCTATTCTTTTTGGGGTTTTATTGGTTTTCCCTCAAATTTATTTTAAAGTGCAATGTATTTGATTTTTCAAAAACTGGATGAAACAGCTGATGTCTCGAACACAGAACAGCAGATCTCCTTGCCACATACAACACGCCTTTTGAAATGGAGAAGATTTTTTAAACATCCCCCAGTTGATGCACAGACTCTTGGACACAGCTGAAGTAGCCTCTTGTATCATAGGCTTTAGTGATTTCAGAAGCATTACTTCATTACCCAAGAAGGAAAGAAGTATGGTATAGCCCAATCTTGTCAGTTCTCAGAAGTTAAGCAGGTGGGAGACAACAAAGAAGACTCTGAGGAGGAAGGCAATGGCAAACCATCCCTGCTTCTTATTTGTCTTGAAAACCCCTTGCTGGGGTCGCCATAAGTTGGCTACAGCTTGACAGCACTTTATACACAGACAATTCACTACCAGCTGTTTTTAAGTGAAATTTGTTCTGTTGTGTGTGTGTGTGTGTGGGGGGGCATGATGCAGCAATTTGGAGTCAGCAGAGCCAAATCTGCTGTAATTATTGGAAGGAATTAGGTAGTAGAGTTGTTCTGAAAGAAAATCAGGTACAGATTAGAGGTTTTTGAATGTTGCCTAGGGGCTTTCCTGCACACTTGACTTACTCCTGATTTTCCACAAGCATTGAAATCAGTTTGGGTACGGTTGTTCTGCATGTCTTGCCGCCGACTGCATTTTCACAGTTGTAGAGTCAGTTTATTTTCTTCCGCACTTTCCTTCGCTAATGAAGATTTTCAGGGGGGGCGGCTGTTGTCATTTGTGGTGTCATCAGTGGAGTCACAGCACTCCTTTTAAAAATAATAGCACTAAATATTGGTATGTCACTAGAGCACTGTAACAATAATTTAGAAGGTTCTCTGAATTCTCAGCTTGCTTTCTTTTTTTTAACTAAGTCTCTATGTCCTGTCCTTATGGAGATTGTTAAATACTGGGTTCTGGACACATTGCAGAGATCAGCTCTGGTTTATTTAGTGATTTCAGGAACACTACAAGGACAAAAATCCGGGGCTGGCTGCCCTGTTGATAAAGCATGCAAAGACCACACCCTAACACACCCCACTCCCAGCTATAGGCTATTTACATAATACTACATCTCTATTGGCCCACTTCTGATTCCTGGTAAGCTATTGTTCTGGGGTAATAAGCTCAACCTTTCCAGGTGCTAGTTCAAGGATGACTCATGCTCATTACACAACAGAGATATAAGGAAAGGAATATCTGCATGAGGGAAGAAGCTAGAGACGTATTTTGTTGTTATTGTTAATGAAAGCTGGGAATTCAAAAACTTGCTAAGTCTATTGTTACAACACACTAGTGATACATCAATATTTCAGTGCCATTTTTTTAAAAAAATAACAAAACAAACCCACTTGTCTTCAGGGTGGTAGGGAGGAAAGTGAGTGGTTTGACCATGACAGTTGAATGATGGGAAAATGGGATGGAGGTGGATGGGAGTGGGTGGAACCAAGAAAACTGGGGGGGGGGTACACATGAAGAAAAGGGAGACTCAAAATTGGCTTCTAGGGAAAAAATGGGGTAAAGGTGGTCTCAAGTGTCATAGGAAAGAACAGGGGAAAACCAAACAAAACCCAAAACCAAAGCAAAAACTAAAAGCCCAAAAATGCATGCAGAGATCAGGGGATAAACCAAAGCAGTGCGGGGCAGTGCTGACTAAAAAAGAAAAAGAAAACCCATATGAAAAAGCCCTAGGCCCTGTAGTTATTTTTTGGTCAATGAATATCTGAACTCAAAACTGTCTGTTATTTTGATGTATCACTACTGCCCATGTGCATTCATTTTCCTTCCTTCCTTCCTTCCTTCCTTCCTTCCTTCCTTCCTTCCTTCCTTCCTTCCTTCCTTCCTTCCTAGTATTTCTTGTATTATAATCACCTTTTCTTTATTCCATTTGAATATTGTTTTAGGAACAAAAGAACAGTAAAGTTTGATCAGAATAATGATCCAGAAGGCTATAGAAAGGCTACAGCAAGGTCACAGAAAAAGGACACACATGCCAAAGCACCCCTCCCCCCGTTGCAGTCCCATCTCAGCAACTGGCATTCATAGTTATATTGCCACTGAATGTGGATGTCCCATTAAGCTACTGTTGACTATTTATTTATTTTATTTTATTTTATTTATACCCTGCCCTCCCCACAAGCAGGCTCAGGGCTAATTATGAAACTTTCCTCCATAACTTTTTCCAGTTCTCTTTTAATTCTATTAAAGCTATTGGCCATCAACATATTTCAAGGTCCAAAAGAACATTCTGTGAAGAAATACTTTCATTTAGCCATTCAGTGCTGCTCTTGACTTTTGAAGCAAACATCCTCAGTTTTATTTTTCTTCTTCATGTATAGAAATGGCATTTGTTTTCCATTCCATTCTTTCTATCAGTCTTCTAATAGTGCTAATGTCTCTCATCTGTCTTGCCTATTTAACTGAAAACAAACTGGCAGTCATGCTGCAACTGTGAGTTCCCTGAGGCAACTCCATATTCCGAAGTGCTGATTTGAATTGGGACCATGTCTGGGGGGCAGGAGGCATGGGGGATGAGAGTATTCAGAGCACATGCAGCCCTCTAACTCAGCAAATAACATTCTCATGGCATTTCAAGTCAGAAAATTGGCACGGGGTGGGGAGCCTGAAGCCCTCCTCCTGCATGTCACAGTTCCAATACAACTTGGGGTCCTGAGGCATTTCAGAATGGAATTCCCATTGGGAACTATCAACTGAAACATGACTGTCAGTCTCTGTGGCTATCACATGTTAGACATAATGTCTCATTCAAGCCTGACAGCCTAGGTGCATACAAGTATGTGTACATATATGCATCTCCATCTGTATAATAGGGAACAAAGCAGGATCTCCAGCTTCATTTTCTTCTTGGCCCCTTTCTTGAATTCTCATGTCTTCAAAACAGATTGATTACTCAAGTTCCTGCTTTTTAAGATGATATTAGAGGGGGAGTTTGGTTTGTTTTTTTAAGCAATTCCAAATGTCCGGCAACTTTTAGCCTCACTAAAAATCTGTTATCTTTCTAAATCCCACCCTACTAACAATAAACAGCAAGGATGTTTTGATTTTTTTAAAAAAAATACATTTAAAAGCCAAATTTTCCTTATTTGATATTTATTTACTCTCAAGAACTTTATATGCTAGAAAACCTTAATTCTAAAACCTCATCTGTTCAAATCAATAATTTGTAAGCAATTTAAAAGGAACTATGAGTTTTGAGTATGTACAGTGGCAATATTCAGCATGGAAGCTTCCCAGATAGCTAAAGAAAGTCCACAATTCATAATTCCCCAGTGCAAATTTCCAAACTTTGTATCTTTTCTTTTAAATTCTTTTGACTGTAATTTTGACTTGAAAAGTAAATTTTGCTTTAACCAGTGTTCTTAAACCTCAACAACACAGAAATACAGAGAAAGAGAGAGAGAGAGAGAAGCATGAAGGAGTTCTTTATCTATCCAGATGTGTAGGGCTATCCCAGTGATAGATTTCAAAACTAGTTCTTTGCTCATATGGATCCAAGTGAAAAACAAAAGAAATAATTTATATTTTACCTGAAGATGGGTTAGTAGCTCTCTGGCGTTTTGGAAGTTTTGTGCAGCTCTTTCTGCTTCCCCATTTGAAACAATAGTTCAGTCAATAAAACCACATGTGTTTCAAGTGCATATTGTGAGATGTGTTAGAAACAAGTCCAGAATGTAATGCTCTTTGGAAGGGGCTGTCTGTGAAGGCTGTTTGGAAGCTTCTGCTGGTTCAAAATATGGTAGTGTGCCGCAGTGACCTTATCTAACAAGTTTTAGAAGTTCTACATTGGCTGTCAGTTTGCCTCTTTCTTTCTTTCTTTAGCAGGGGAACAAAAAAGGACTTGAGACAGAGGATCTCATTTCCTCTCCCCCACTATTTCTTCTTTCCCTTCCCTGAAAGCCCCCTTAGCCGCTTCCCTTTTCTTGCTTCCCTCTCTCCACCCATCCACCTGCCAACCTACACTCCCAAAAATCCAGGAGATAATTTTTTGTTACTTCTGGAATTTCAGGAGTGCTCTACATCATTTCAGATGTCTCTGAGCCACCAACCCAAAATTGCTAATTTCAGGTGTAATTTTAGCTTGGGTATATCTGAATGCACTCCCCTAGGAACAACAGCAGGCTTGTCCTCTTTAGCTGACTTCCCTTTGCCTTATTAAAGGCCTGGCCTATCTTTAGTAGGGTTGCCAGCCCAGCACTGGCAACCAGTGAGAGTTCGATTGGGTCAGGGACATGTAAATTAATGTCTGCTCTGGCATGTACCTGGACACAATATCATCATATCGGGGTGATGCTGTAGAGTTTTGGTGGAATCCTTGATGTCACCCCAATGCAATGACACTACATCCTTGTTTGTGCCAGAACAGGAATGCTAATTCCTCACACACACCCCTTTTTCTTTGCTGCCCTCGTGAGTGACCATGGGGAACAGAGCCTGCCAGTGGGACACCTGACAGCCCTAGTCCTAAGGCCAACTGTCTTGGTGGCTCTACTGCTCTGGAACTCCAATGGGCAATTCCTGTGCCTCTGCATTTCAGCTGTGATTCACCCCCTCAGTTTCTCACCCCGGCTCCAGCCTCCCTTCCAGCTGTTAAAGGTCCCATCACCGTCAGTCAGTTTACCATCAGGCACCACCTTAAAGACCACCTATGGCACCTTGGTGGCACTACCTGTGTTGCTGATTTTGGGAGTAGATGCTGAAGATGACTCCTCAGATCCCCTTGGAGTCAGGCAGCTCAAAGATCCCATTGGAATACCTGATAGGGAATACCACAGACAAGGTCAAAACAGACAAAAAGTCTTCAGGTACTAAATTTGACAGATGTGCAATGCAGGGCCCAGTTTTGTTTACCACAGCATTTGAAAAAGAGAGCCATGATGGCAAATTAAGAGCAGGTATAACTATTGCTTAAATCCTGTCGTTCACTAAGAAGCACATGCAAACATCAGTGGCATGCACAGACCAACATCAGCCTGCTTTGTTCTCCTTTCTGCCATCTTGCTAGTTTTGAGAAACACTACTTCCCTAAGAAAGGAGCTTCGAGTTGCTTCATTTCCAGCATATCAGTGTTACTTTCAGGTACTTTATATCCTCTGAAAGAAACTTCTACTTGAGTAACCGACTCCACATCATAGCACAGTGCATGGAAATGGAACATAATGTCATGACTGCAGATAACAAAATATTCTGCCTTTCCTGTTCTGCTGCCCACTGGGAACTCCCATAGTCGGAGATGCAGTACTGTACATTAATCTTTCCAGCATTACACAGGACATCTGTAACTCAATTCCCCTGCATGCTCAAAATCTAATATGTCCAATTTCTGAAAGATAAGAAACAAGGATGATATTGTTAATCAGTCACATATTTCTCACTGGGAGTCAGGTTCAGGAACATAACACGGCAGCATGGAGGATAAAATAATAATGCATGGTGAAGTCAGAAATGTATTAAGGACAATAACCTTGTTATAATTGAAGAATTACTTGGGGAAAAGAAACAAAGAGGAATGATTCCTGCTGTGTTCTCTCCAGAGTTCCGGACAGTAGTCAAAAAAGTGGTATAAGGGAAATGCGATAACACATCACTCCTTGTCTCACAGCTGAATATGCGCACAGTCTTAATTGGAAAGCATTGTGTTTGAATTAATGTGATGTGATATGAAAGCTCTGTCTGTAGGATGATTCTTACACGCATGCACATCACTTTCTCTTTCATCATTTGAAGGACTCTGGGCCCAGACACAGCGGTCCTTCCTTTAGACATTCCCCCAGCCTCTGTATGCATGTATATATGGATTCTGTTTCTTTCCTCCTCCATTTGATACCTGGATGAGGATGGATCTGCAGGTGGGGTACCAGTAAAGTCCCAGAAATGACAATTGCACATACACACACACACAAAAGATATAAACATACTACCGATGCAATTGACAGCTTTTAACTGGTTAATACTCTATTAACTGATCCCAGTGTGGGTAATTAAATTTTAGGGGTAGTATGTTGTAAAAGATACCTACACTTTCTCTAGGGCCCTGTCCAATGCCATCAATGTGTGCTACAGTGGTAATCCAGGAGCACGGGCAGTATAATGCTGATGTATCAACTGTTGCCATTGTTAGCCGAATTGCTTTAATTTACGTTTAGCAATCAGCAAAATACATGGGTTCTTGCCAACTATACCAGGGTCCCACCCCTCCCGGGAGTTCTCAAGGAATGAGGCATGTGAGGCAGATTCCAAGTTCAATGTTCTTTACTGGATCATGTAATCAAGCATACCAAAAACGTAATCACACACACAATCTTACAGGCCTAATAAAATAAAGAGAGAAAATAGCACTTCTGCATGAGCAGGTATCGTTGGTGGGGAAAGCACGTTACCTTAGATGCGTTGTCCGATGTCAAGATGAGTTGGATGGGGGAAGAAAGGTATAAAAGCTATGGGGCCACGAGGCTTGAACCAGGCAAGACCACGTGGTTCTCCTGGATAGTGAGTCCAGAGAGAGAAAAAGGAGTTCAAAGATGGAGGCAAGGGTTGGGGACAGAAAGCTGGACTGAAGGGTCAATAGGTTAGATAGAGGGCGACGGCTCAAGAGGCCGAGTGACTCTCGGTTTGGACTTTTATTGGGGGTCTTGGGGCGGGCTTTGCAGACCACAACCCACTAACACACCTACTAGGCGGTCCGTCCCTCTTGGACCTTGCTATAGGTTAAAGGTGAACAAAGGGAGGAGGTCCAGGGGATGGTCAGTATTACAAGAGCATGATCTCATCAGGAAACAGACACTGAGTCTGGGGTCCGATGACTCACCTGGCCATACCTATTGTTAGTTGATGGTTTTAGCCAAGTATCTGATGGCTGGCACATTAGTTGCTAGGCAGTTTAGTTAACATAACTATCCAGATGTGTAGTGGGGAGTGGGGGTCAGCCAGCGGATGTCTGACAGAAGGAAGCCTCATGGCAAGAGGAATCCTTTGTCTTTGTCTTGGGTGAACTGCTTAGGGTGTCAGCCTCCTGGCATGGGCTGGAGCTGGCTCCTATTCAAGAAGAAAGCGCAAGACCCTACCAGTGTTGGTAACACAGAGTTCAGACTTATGGATATGAAAATCCATAAGAGCACAGAAAGTGCCTTGCTGGCTAACACCATATGTGGTCAGAATACACGTATATCCTAGATATGTGTCTGTGTGTCTTTCCAATTGGAGATCACATTTATACCAAACTGTACCAAAACTGCCTAGTGTGAGGCAGCAATCCTCCTTCCATCATCCCTCATTCCTTGTCTGGACAGCTGCTGGCTTCAAAGCAAAATAAATGACAATACCGATCATGAAGTACAATGAGGTCCCTTGCCAATACTGATGTCTAGGCATCGGAACTGCAGATAATCTAAAGGAGGAAAGAACTGCACTATGTATCATTTACCAGATGGAACTCTGATGTGAAAAGCCTTGAGGCTCAGGAGATCTACTGCCAGTCAGAGTAGACAATACTGACTTTGATAGACCAGTGCTCTGACTCTGGATAAGGGAGCTCCATGTTTTCATGAGGATTGTCTTGGGACAGACAAAAGCATGCTTTAGAGTAAATTTCCATTTATAGAACAAAAGGGGGGGTGGCTTGGGAACCCAAAGGGCAAGTACAAAGACCAGATATGGGTATTGGAGTGGGTGGTTTATGCTCCCCCCCCCCCCCAAATTGGGATGAATCTAGGAAGGAAAGGATATTGTAATACTTGGGGCTTGAATTAAAACCTGGGAAAATGGAACAGAAGTTGTTGACTCAAATATGGACATAGATCCTAGGGAATGAAATTTGATATATTAATAGCAGCTGAGTCTGTTGTAGCAAAAGTCTCACTGATAAGATGTGGGGTCCTTGATTAATCATGTGAATGCCAGTTCTAAGTGAAGTAGGACTTGTCAGGCAATTCCCTACTTATTCAACCCTCATTGTGTGTGTATGAAGTGCCACCAACCAGTGGCTTTCAAGGCAAGTGCAAAGAAGAGGTTTTTTGCCATTGCCTTTCTCTTCTGAGTTTTCCTTGATGATCTCCCAAGTACTGACCCTGCTTAGCTTCCAAGATTTGACAAATTCAGGCTGTACCATGTTGCTTTCCCTCCCTCTGTTATTTATTATCATTTAGAAAATTTACTTGTTGCCTCTCCACAGACCAGTTCAAGGAGAATGGTGTGCCCTGGACTAAAGGACTATAAGGGAAGGGGCATTACCAATGTGTCAGGCAAGCCTCAAAGGGAAGGGCATTCCAAAGGGGACACCACTGAAAAGCCCTCTCTCACATTACCACCTCATCTCTGTAGATGGGGAGCACAAAGAACAGTTCCAACGAAAAGGATGTTTACTAGTGGTCTGAATAGAATGATAGGAGGCAGTCCTTCAGGTACCCTGGGCCCAAGCCTTTTACAGCCTTCAGGATGACAGCCAACACTTTGATTTGTGCCCAGAAATATGAAGATAAGCAGGACTCAACACCAGTATGCAGAGAACGTTACAAGGAGAAAGTAGATGCAGCAGGCAATAGGTTTGGTGAACCTAAAAGGATTTTCTCCTTGTGTGTGGTGTACCAGCATGGAAAAAGATCAAATTTAGAGTTTTTCCCAGCTGCAACAAAAGTGAGCAACCCAAATAATAGTCTGCATACCATACCATTATCAAGACTGTTTGCCATTTTGCCAAAGCTACGCTAGCAATGTAATGACAGCAACCTAATTTCAACTGTATCGTATAATTAATTAACAGTTCTCATGGGCATCCTGGCTCACACATTAAGATTCAGGAAGCATTTTAAAATCCTCTTATTCAAACTGTGCTGTCTCCAAATGCCTTTGCTCAAAGGGGGGAAAAAACTTTTAAAAGAGTTCTTTCTGCTTCCTTTAAATTTATCACTAGCAGGTTCCTGCTAAGTAAGTGGTTGGAAAATAAAACTATTTATTCACCCTGTCTAAGTATCCTGGAGCAGCATGCCTTCTAAGTTCATTGTCTGTTATGACTCTTCCTCAATGACCCAGAGTAAAAAAAAATGATTGCTCTTCACCACTTTTGATGCTGCATTTAACTGAAATACAATACGAGAAGACCATCTCTTGGCTTCAGACAATCTGGCTACTACAGATAATTGCCATCTTTATATATACAGTGTAACCCCATCTTAAAATAGTTGGGCTTGTATGAATGTGGCTCTGCAACAGTCGACTGCCTCTCAATCCACCTGATTTAAACTCGGCAAAAAAGGAAAAAAAGGTACTCTTACTCATGACACTGTGAACTTTGCAGAAAATCTGTTTGCAATGCCATTTTCCCCAAGCATCTCATGCACTACAATTTGGTCATAATCTCAACTGAAAACCAGTAGCATTTTGAGTAGTTTTGCATCTGTACAGTTTGTATTAAGCAGCACTGCAACATGCCAGATAACCATTACTGGCACATACTCAGAATTTACTACATTGCTGGGGTGATGTAATGTCATCATGGGCAAATCCTGGCCCATTTTAAAGTCTGCTATGTGCAAGATTGCCCATCACATTTCTAATTCAGTTTAGAATACTCCCTGGGCACACTTCACTGTAGGAGTCAAGCAGATAAAATATGCTAGGCTAGAATGCTAGAGACAAACCTTTCTGTTTTCTCTCTCCACCCCAGCAGGACTGAAACAGGAACCCTTTTGTCAATTTATGTTCCCTTCCGCATCATGTTAGTGGATAGCTGTGGGAAAGCAGTGGAAGAACTCTCATGCACAGAACATTGGTGATATAGTTCAGATGAGTTTTGAGCTCTTGATATAAATTAAACAGTGACCTGTATCCTACCACTCCACTAAACTAAGTCTGAAGCCTTCCTCCAGCCTAAGGAGCTTTCTTCCAACTTCACTGGTTCTTTCTCCATCGGGAAGAGCCACTTAAGCAGGAGGAAAGTGTCTTAGGATGGGGCAGCTTCTTCTATTCTGTGGAAGGATACTATCCATTGGGTTGGATCCAGACCAGATGTTTCCATGAGCACAAAGATTTCCATTCACAGAGTAAGATTTTTCTACCCCCCACCAACTCAACAGCCACAAATGCCCTCCTAAATCCTTTTTCTGTGGAGGAAAGGGGATTCCTAAGAACAAGATTTCAGGGGCATTTGGGACTGCTGTAGTAGGGAGGCAACTCTGCAATGCTCTGTGAGCAAGAAATCATTTGCATTGAAATTGTGATTTGAGCAGAATAGCAGTTCCACATTGCTGATTGCTACTGATATATGTTGCATTGGTAACATTCACTTTGGTTCCATTTGGCAGACAGATCACATATTGGAGTTCAGATATAGTATTTAATAACCACATACCAAAAAAAGGGACATGGGGAAACTTTCAATTGCCATGTGAACACTGAAGGCCCAAGACCAAGGACAGTAACGCTCCCCCCCTCAAAAAAACAAAACAAAAAGCCTGACAGGCATCAGGAAAAGCCAGGGGTGGTGGTGGTCAGGCCTAAGAAGTGCAAGCCAGCTGGGAGACAGGTGCCCCTAAGGGCCAAAGCATTCTGAAGGTGCCACCCTGCAAATAGGTAAGATCTGGAGTTGCTAACCTCCAGGTGGGGCCTGTAGAGCTCTTGGAATTACAACTCGTCTCCAGGCTACAGAGATCAGTTCCATACCTGGAAAATGGCTGCTTTGAAGGGTGGACTACATGGCATTATACCCTGCTGAGTTTCCTCCACTCCCCCAAACCCACGCTCCCCAGGTTTCGCCCCCATCTCCAGAATTTCCAAACCCAGAGTTCAACAGCTGCCTGTACATGTGTTTTCTCTGTTGTGACTTCCACTTGTGGAATGACCTACCTGAGGAGGTCAGGAAGGGACACACATTTCTATCATTTTGCAGTATGTGAAAACTGTTCAGGAACGCATTTCTATAAAGGAAATAAGGCTGTAGTATAAGCGAAATGGTTCAGGAGGGGGCTTTCATCAAGGGGACAGAATTGTAGATTATAGTCTATTCCTCTGTTTATTGCATATATTATTTTGCTCTTACTGCACTGTTTCTAGTTATGTAATTTCAGGGGGGGGGGTTACATTGTTTATGACATTTTGTCTGATACTTTTCCTAACTTGGGGGATCCTAGTCCTATTGTATTGTTTGTTTGCCTTGTTCACTGAGACTGAAGACAGAGTGCACAGTGTAAGACAATGCGCTCAAACAGCATGAGACATCAAACAAAATAAACACATCATATTTGGCTATAAAGTGAGCTCTTTTTTTAATTCCCAGGGTGGCTCAAATCACACAAGCTGTCCCAAGCACTATTCTGCAAAGCTGCCCACTCAATGTCCAGGGAAGCAGCAGTCGCCAAATGCATGGGGAGCAGCCTCCTTCTAACTTTACTGCTCTTGCAGAGTTTAGGACAGGCTGCAGACTGAGTATCAACCAGCCTGAATACCACTGCTGAAGGCTAAAGTTATTTCTACAAGAGATGCTCAAAGAGAAACACAGCCACGGTGTGCTCAGAAAATCAGCTTGCCTGTCTGGAACATTTTTTAAACCCATCTAAGAATGTATTGGAAACCAGGCTTCAGTTTGTGACATGGCAATTTCTGTATAAAGAATGGCATCCTGTTTTTAAAATACAAAATTCCTGTTTCTTTTTTAAAATAACAACAACAACAACAACTTTAGCTACTATGTCTTTGAGCATATCACCTTGGATTATGTGGGTGTGGGACAATTCAAGGTGTGGACACCCAATTCCTTTTGCTTGGAGGCTAGGTCCTACAGGACAGGATACCACAACATCTGTCCCCTAATGTAACCCTCCTGGAAATCTTGCAGCCCCACTGACTAAAGAAAGTACAAGCCTAAGCAGAGCTATAGCCTTCTGAGCCCATTGACTTCAATGGCCTTATGTAACTCAGCTTAAGATCACAGTGTATGGCCCTGTACCAAAGTCATGCAGATTTCCCCTTCTCTTTCTGTGAAGGAATAGGGCCAAGGCAGAGCAAGATAGGTGGAAAGAAAAGTCATTTGGGAAATCATGTCTAAAGCAATGGAGCTGACTATGAACAGGGTTTTTTGGGGGGGAGGTATCTGGAAGAAATCTATCCATGAGTGATGGACTTTGCTTTGAAAACTTATAAATGCTGTATAAACATGTGATGGGCTGTGAAGAATTAATGTCTCACAGAGTCAGAGAGCCTTTGAGTGACAGGCTGCTCAAATGGATTTCATTGGACAGTCAGTTGAGAATAAAGAGGTGGGAAATGTCTTCTGAAGAGAATTCAGTTTAGCACTGAGAGAGGACTGGGAAGGTTAGCAAGGAGGAGTGAGAGGACTGCTGAAGACCCCCATTTGGGCCAGAAAAAGGAACAGAGCTTCTAGTTTAGAGAAGTAATTCATTGACCAGTTGAAAAGGGAGATAGTTCTGAAGAGTAGAGTGATCTCTGGTTTGTTTAGAGAAAGAATTTGGGTACTTGGTAGTGTATCCCTGCCTTCTGAAATCTGAAGAGCAGACTCAACAACTTATACTGGAGTGTCTAGCAGACACTGAAACCAAAGCCTGTCATCTCAAAGTTTCTCGGACTTTGTGAAAAGCTTAAAAACTCTTATTTGCTAGAAACATATTAACTGAAGTTTGTGAAATTACTAAGTTACCTCAGAGTTATTATTGATTCACCTCAGCCAGTTTACCCCTGATTCCACGTTGAATTCTATGTTGAATAAAATATTTTGTTTATTTTTGAACTTTCAAAAGCCTCGTGTGCCATTTTCAGAAGCATAAGTTAAGGAAAAGATCTTGTCTCTTCCCTCCAGTTCCTGGGCTGAGCCAGCTTCAAAATATAATAATATGACAGGGTGGAACAGGCATAAACTTTCAAATAAGAAGAAAATAGATAAAAGGGTTGCTCAGCCAGAAAGGAAGAAAAAACAGAGGACAAATCCTGCATGTGAGGGAGGGAATAGGATGATTGCCATACCATGCAATCCTCACATGCCAGTAAGCACATGCAACAATTGCAGTGTTGTGGGTTGAGTGATATATGGAAAGTTTATACAAATGTGTATTTTTTTAATTTTACAGTCTGAACAATAAAATAAATCTAGTTATGCTGTGTTCTATGAACAGAAATATTTGGGGACTTGGATTTTTTCTAATGTATCTATTTTAGCAACTGGTAAATGCATACATTGCAGAAAGACATAAGCTATGGCATAGTGGAAACACTTGTGGTTTTGGATATCAACTTGTGACGTGTGTTTAAGGAGAGCATACACTGACAGCCTGTGCTAGGCAGGCTCACAGAGAACAGCCATGCCTCTTAACCCAGCTTTTGGATGTGTTTTTTGTCATTCAGCAAATGGGTGTGAAGGGCTGTGGCTTGTAAAATCCCATCCCTGTGCTGATATTTATAAGTGCAGGGTTAAGGTTAAGCTCTGCCCCTATTTTCAAAGGATTTTCTTATCAGTTGAGGCTGGGAGCTGAGCTCCTGTGGGACTCGAGACTTGCAGCTATATTGCTAATGGATAATGCCTTGAAGCACCGTCTAGCTTTGCTCACCTTCATCCAGTTTTCATTTCCTCTCTAGCTTCAGCTTCTCTGTAAAAAAAAAAAAGTTGGAATTTGTCATAATGTTGCTGACCGTATGTGTACTTTTTAAATGCAGCAAATTCTAGAGCAAGTAGGCTATGTAAATGTGCTACCACAAAAGTATTGTTACATCATTTTTGTTTTTTAAATTAACTTTCTCTGTATAGTTTTTTCAGGAGTCCTAAACTGTCAATTCATCCATTGTATCATGTATGCAGACACACTGCACAATCCTAATACATTTGCGTGCTTACTATCCTCAATGCACCAATATTTTTTTTGCCATATTTCACATGAATCATAGAATTAACATATTGCCCCCCAAGCACACTCATACACATACCATTTGCAGCTGCAGTGCTTAAAAGCTCTGCCTCATAACCAAGAAGAAGATAGAATTATTCATACCCCGTCCAGTCACTCATTTCTCCACAAACAAACAGGCTTATGCAATAACAAAAAAAAGGCTTCCCAAAAGCCAAATAACAGTAGAAATATATAAGGTGAAGTTTATTTTTCTTTAAATCTCCTAATCTTTGGCAAACCTATTAACAGTTTTTCTTCCATTTTTCTTCTGAAGCTGTGCTCAAAGTAAGCACCCTAATGAGGCAGTCATTCTAAACACGTACAGACAAAGAAGTGGTTTCCGTAGCAACAAGAACCATGCAAAAGCTCTTTGAGCAGTTATTTCCCTGTATGATGGCTGAATTTCTCATTGGTTCCCATAGTCTGTTTGTCCAAGTTCATGGGCATTGATAGACTGTCAGCCAGTTTGGAAATGAAGTCTGCAGGAGGAATGAAGTAATTGTTCAAAATGTTAATGTATATATTTCAGTTCAGAGTTGCAGATTTCAACTGAAATTAAGGCATGGGGAACCTGATTTCCTCATGCTGATGTACACAAGCTGAAGAACAAAAGCTCATGGGATCTTAACCAGCAGGCTGCAACTACTTTACATATTTTAAAATATTTATATCCTGCTGTTTTAAAGATAAGAGATCCTCAGGATGGTCTACAGTGATATACAATAATACACTCAAAAATCAAATCAAATCACAAAACAATGTAAAAAATACCACAAAACACAGACTATTCAGACCATTCAGGCCTCACTTGGGAAGACATTTGACAGCTTTGGGGCTGCCATAGAGAAGCCCTCATCTCCTAATGCTGACTCTAAATGTGGAGCTTGGACTCTGGAGAGCTCCTGGAATTGCCCAGACTACAGAGTGGAATGACAGTCCCAGGTTGTTCTGGGCCTAGAATTACAGCCCCCAAGGGGAATCAGGGCCCCTGAGAGTAGCAGAACTATTTTGGGCCTGGAATGATGGCCCCAGAGTGCAATGACAGTCCCTGGGAGTAGCATAGGGATGTAGGCCTCCCAGTGGGACCTGCAGATCTCCTGGAATTACAGCTCATCTCCAAACTACAGAGGCCAGTTCCCCTGAAGAAAATGGATGCTATATGGTGTTATACCCTGCTGAGTTTCCTCCACTCCCCAAACACTTCCATCCCCAGGGTGCCCTAAACTTCCAGGAATTTCCCAACCTAGAGTTGCCAACCCTAGTGGGGGCCTCCCAGAGCAAGGCCTCAGACTGGGGAGGTTTGTAAAGAGAAAAGATGGTCCTTAAGCATCCCTATTGCTTATCTTCGTAGAGCATTAAATATCAGAAGCATACTTTGAATTTGACCTGCAAACCAATTAGGGGCTACAACAGTTGTTTCAAAACTGTAGTAACATGTTCCAAATGGGTATTATGAGCTGGTAATATAGCAGCCACCATTTCAGATCAGCTGTTGTTTTTACATTTGCCATTTTTGGTTGATTGGCCTCAAAATCATGAGGAGGATACACAGCAGGAACCAGCATCAGACAATGCTCTAAAAATATCCCAAATTGTTTTTACCATATATATTTTGGACAACCATAGCCCATTGCTCAACACTGCCCCCCATTTTGCTCCAGAGCCAAGGCAGACAACCTGGCAAACCTAGCACTTTCTGTTCAAAGGCAGCCACATATGAATCATGTTACAGTATTTTAATCTGGAAATCATCTGGGCATGTACAAATCAAGGATGCTCAAGCACCTGCTGGTTCAGCTCACATTCTGCTCTCCAGTCATGTGTGAGGAATCAGTTTTTCATAAAGCAGTTTGGCTGTTCATGAAGAGCTTGAGCCTGTTTGTCAGTTTGCTTTCCACATATTCAAACAGTAAAACAAAGTGCAATCAGCAGAATTTCATACATGTGTGTTCTCCCCTCCCCCTTTTTCTTTTTGGAAATTTTTATTATTATTTTTCACTACAAACACTAATGACACTACAAACAGTAAACACTACAAACACTAAACCACTAGACTAAAACATAAGCTACACAAGGGTCACACATTCTGGTTACTAATTTGCTTAAACAAAGGCCGAGTTCAGACTGGCAGTTTGGCCTGATATAGGCCCGCTTTGCAAGTGGATTAAGAGAGCCTGTTCCCACAGCCACACCTGCCTGGCATTGCCGTGCCGCATTCACCCCATCATGAAGCGCTTTCATCCCGCTTTTAAAAGGTACCTGGTGAAACTGGTGTCAAGTCATCTGAGTGTGTGTTCATCCCATTTCCTGGCAGTGTGGATGCAAATAAGCCGCACATGAAATGGCGCTGGTAATGTGAACCCACTGATCCGGCTGCTGCACCCATGCACCTATGCGCAGGTCGGTAAAACAGACCAAAGCCGTGTGCCACTGCAGCAGTGCCGCCAGGGGCTGCCCCACAGTGTGAATGCTCTGTTCCACCTCCTCCCCGGTATGGTCCCACATCAGTCTATGCAGTGCAAATGGAAAGCCCCATGACCAGAGCTCTGTTGGGGCCGGGGCACGCTGGGGCGCCGCTCCGGGAGAGAGGAGGCCAGGGGGCGGGCACATAACCAAGCCCCGCCCCCAGCTCACTTTCCCCAGCCCACGCTTCAGCGTGGAGCTGGAGGAAAGCCTCCCCCCCACAGCTCGCTCTCCCCGGCCCGCACTTTGGCACGGAGCCGGATGAAAGCCTCCCCCCTACTCTCCCCGGCCCGCACTTCGGCGTGGAGCCAGAGAAAAGCCTCCCCCCACAGCTCACTCTCCCTGGCCTGCGCTTTGGTGCAGAGCCGGAGGAAAGCCTCTCCCCCAGCTTGCTCTCCCCGGCCCACGCTTTGGCGTGGAGCCGGAGGAAAGCCTCCCCCTGCTCATCCTTCCCGGGCCACGGCAGGCCGCTGGCCTGGGGAGAAGCCCCCATCTCTCCCCACTCATCATTCCTCTGCGAGAGGGGGGTGGGAGGGAGGGAGGGAAAAGCTGGGCCCCAGTGCCCAAGCAAGAGGGGGGAAGGGAGGAAAACACCAGGCCAAGTGGCTGACAGCCACTCGGCCCGAGGGTGGGGGGAGAGAAGCGCCTTGTCTGTCTGTTTCTTTCTTTCTTTCTTTCTCTTTCTTTCTTTCTTTCTTTCTTTCTTTCCTTCCTTCTTTCTTTCTTTCTTTCTTTCTTTCTTTCTTTCTCTCTTTCTCTTTCTTTCTTTCTTTCCTTCTTTCTCCTCTCTCTCCCCCACCTACCTACCTACCTTCCTTCCTGTTCCCTTCCTTCCCCCTCCCTCCCTCCCTCCCTCCCTCCCTCCCTTCCTTCCTTCCTTCCTTCCTTCCTTCCTTCCTTCCTCCTCTCTCTCCCCCACCTACCTACCTTCCTGTTCCTTCCTTCCTTCCTTTCTTCCTTTTCTTCTCTGTCTCCCCCACCTTCCTTCCTTCCTTCCTTTCTGTTCCTTTCTTTCCTTCCCCCTCCCTCCCTCCCTTTCTTTCCTTCCTTCCTTCTCTCTCTCCCCCCACCTACCTACCTACCTTCCTGTTCCTTCCTTCCTTCCTTCCTTCCTTTTCTTCTCTTTCTCTCTCCCCCACCTACCTACCTACCTTCCTGTTCCTTCCTTCCTTTCTTTTCTCTCTCTCTCCCCCACCTACCTACCTACCTTCCTGTTCCTTCCTTCCTTTCTTTTCTTCTCTCTCTCTCCCCCAGCTACCTACCTACCTTCCTGTTCCTTCCTTCCTTCCTTCTTTTCCTTTCTTTCTTTCTTTCTCTTTCTTTCTCTTTCTTTTCTTTCTCTTTCTTTCTCTTTCTTTCTTTCTTTCTTTCTTTCTTTCTTTCTTTCTTTCTTTCTTTCTTTCTTTCTTTCTTTCTTTCTTTCTTTCTTTCTTCTCTCTCCCCCCCACCTACCTTCCTTCCTTCCTTTTCCTTTCCTTCCTTCCCCCTTCCCCCCTCCCTCCCTCCCTCCCTTCTGAAACTTCTGGTGACATCAGGGGGTGTGGCATATGCAAATAAGTTATGCTAATGAGCTCCTGCACCTCTTTTTTATGAAAGGACCCCTGCCCATGACAACTCAGCCCAGGTCTTTTTGCCCCACTTACCTTTCACTTCATTTTGCCAGTCTGTCCTCAGCCAAAGATTTCTTCTCAGTAAAATTAATGGAATAAAGCTTTTTTCTCAGGTTACTGGTTACAGACTGGAATTTAAAGATTTAAGTCAAGCAAATACAAATTTAAAATTCTCAAACTTTCAGAATTTCTAAATTTTACTATTTCTTTTTCTTCCCTTTATATTGCTCTTTTTCAAAGTCCCACTTGCATTTCAAGAGTTTTGTGGCAACTGCCCCTTTTTTCTGAGTTGGAGTCCTCTTCTGGAGTGCTGCTCTCTGCATTTTCAGGACTTTCTGGTCCATGTGAGCTGTTTCCTTCTTCTTCTTCTTCTTCCTCTGCTGGTCTTTTTTCTTTCACTGAACTTTGTTGCTTCTCCAAAAACTGCTTTGCTTTTACAACAGAGTCAGTCTTTTCTTTTTTCTCTTTATAGTTGAAGACAAGACCCTTGGGTAATGTCCATCTGTAGGGGGTGGATTTTTTCTGTAAGAAGTTAGTTAAGCCTTTGCATTGCTTTCTCTTTTTTCTTATCTCGAATGGAATGTCTTTTAAGACTCTAATTTCTTTGTCTTTGATTTTAAAGGTTGTCCCATTAGTGGTCGCAAGCACCACATCTCTCGTAGGTCTTTTAGAGAATTTCACCAGTATCTCTCCAAGCAGGTTTTTTTTCCTTAATGAATTCTGGATATGTCCAATAAACCATATCCATTTCGCTTTGAAGTATATCCGCTTTTACATCTTCCATTGGGCCAATGCTTCACTCAAAGTTTTCTGCAGACTCCCAATTGTGGGCAGAAAAGTAGGATATAACTAAATTAATGCAAATGCATGCAACCATTGGAAGCCCACACCCCCAGCTGATGATGAATGCTCATCTGGAAGTTGGTCTCCTGCTCAGGAAATTTTACTCTACACTCAACATCAGGGTGGTTTTTTTTTTAAAGGAAACATGAATTAAAAGCTTGCTTCTGCCCCTGCCCATCTTGAAGGGGAGGGAAGATGTCTCTTTTGTAACTTCATTGGGTAGTTTGTGGGGGGGGGGGGGGTTGCTGAGGGGGCAGGGATGATAAAAACTGAGTTCTCAGATGATTCCCCAATCCACTATAAATAGGCTTCTGACCAACAGGTAACTGCAAATATAGTGTTTAAAAACTGTTGAGATTGCTTGATGCAATTTGAATATATCTCTGATCAGCTCACAGTCTGACCATGAGTGTCAGACTCACATGCCAAATATGCTGTCTGAGAAATTTCAGGTATCCCTAATCTAGTTTTCCATCCTAATTTCTAAGCTACTTCCCTTTATAACCTACCTCACAGGCTTTTTGTGAGGATACAAGGGGGAGGAGAACTATATATACAATTTAGATGTAACTAGATGAAAATCATAATTTTGGAGGAAAAACCTCTATAATTATATTAATTTTGCCAAAATCTGTTTGGTTCAGCACAGACTCAAACTGGCTTGTACTGTGTTTTTTGTTTCACTGTACACATGTGAATATACTGCAGTTCCAAATACATATGCAGTCATTAATATCTCTAAGGGCTACTTCACAGAACACCAAATTGTACAGTTTTTTTAAAAAAATAACATAGTATTTATTTATGACTGATTTGTGTGTAGCTGATTAAACTGTCTGTTTAAAAAAATGCCTGCTGAATGGTGCAGCAGCAGAGCACAGATGGAGGGAAGTGGAACTCCACTTGGCTGTATGAAAATTCACTTACTTGAAATGCCTGTTGCATTGTACTGTGAATGTATCAATGAACAGCCTGTTGAAAAACTGGCTCCGTGTTTGTAAGTGGTGAACAGGATGTGAATGGAAGCACTGGTTGTTCAAACATCCCTAGCTAGAACTGGACTCCCACTTGTTCTTTCTACTGATATGATACTGATAGTGAACTACAGAGACACAGTTTGAAATCCACACTCAGCCAAGAAGTTCACTGGATTATTTTTGGCCAGTCTTTTTCATCCTAATTTTTCTCCCCAGTTGTAGTGAGTGTAAAATGGAGTAAGGGAGTACCATGTATGCAGCCCTTGATAGAACAAAAAAGGACTTTTTCCCTGGAGAAAGAGTCAGGAAGATAATTGGAACACATCCTCTTTTAAACACAGAGAATAAGTACTAACTGTCTTTGTTGGACTATATTTCAAATTTGAGGTAATATCTGAAGTTAGCGAATGTAGAACAGAATTTGCTGGATGACTCTATAATAAGCAGAAATAAAAGGAGCTCTCTCTCTCTCTCTTTTTCTTTTTGCAGTTCTAAAATATACCCTAATTAAGGAAAATAATACAACCAATGATAATAACATCTCTAATGTGAAGAATTATTGAAACACAATGCTTGGATTATCTGTTTTACAAAACATCATGCCAACTATAAATAAATTACTAAGCAAAGTAAAAATAAAAGTGAATCAAAATTATTTATTTCTGTTGCAACCGAGACTATCTGTATTATGAAAAACTTGTATGACTACTACTTTCCATGCATTTCACATTTATTTCTACCCATTTTCATACCATGTAAAACCAGCAATTGCAATATAGTAGAAAACTAATGAAGGTTGCTGAGGATGTAGAAAGGATTGAAAGTTTACTTTAAAGTATTAAAGATGATATGCCTCCCTTTTTTACCTTGGAAAAATTGCACAGGAAAGACATTTTAGATTTGTAGAACTGCCGCAGCTGCTTCAGACACAAAATGAATCAGGCCTCCTGTTGGATTATGTGGGTGGTATTTCCACTCTTCCCTGGTGTGATAATTCACTGCCTGCAGCTGTGGCATGCAAACTCAAATATTTTCTCTTTCTGTTTGGTTTTCAAAAGGGAAGGCACCAGACTTTGCTGCTGGTCGTTTGCAGAGACAGTGAAGTAATGTGGGATAGAGCAGGAAAGCCTCTTGAAACAATGGATTTAACAAAGGAAGAGCAATAAATTCCTTGCAAGCCGTGACTGGCATGTCTCATGGTAGCTTCTTCCCGACATTTTGTTCTCTAGTATAGTCATTCAGGTTGAAAATAAAATATTACATCAACTGTGCACATGTTTTCAGATTGCCATTTAAAACACTCAGAAATGGGAAGCTTGGCCATACCTGTTGGTCAGTGCTTGTGTGAGAGCATTTTAACAAATGGTCAAACACCACAACTGATGGGGTGTTTATGTGTTTTGTAATCTCGTACCTAGACATGAAGCAGAACTAAAATGAGGTGAGCTCAGACATCAGGTTTCTGAAGTCTATTCTCCTGAATGGGTTTGTAATTGCACAAAGATCCATCTGGAGTCTGAGTCAGTTTCAAAACAGATCCATTCTTGACTCACCAACTTTCCTGTGATCCCTACACCTACTCTTTATTTATTACTTACTTACTTACTTACTTACTTACTTACTTACTTAAACTTCTACCCCACCCTCTCCACGAAAGTAGGCTCAGGGCAGCTTACATAAGAACAGTAAAAGAATAAAAACAGTATATATCTCAATATAAAATACATTTCAGAACAAGCTACACAGTTAACAGCTTATATCAATGGCGATACACTGAGTAAAGTCTTCCATTCCCATAGTTACCAAAGGAAAAATAACAAAGGATCCCAGAAACTGCCATAGCAGGACCTAAGACTTTTGATCCTTAAAGCTATAGCAAGCCTTTGCAGCAATTTCCAAAGATATTGAAAGCCATGGCAACTATATTTTACATGGTTTGCACCAACTAAGATTACTTCTGTGCAAGCTAATGGTAGTAATGTAGGCTGTATCCAATGGAGTACTTCTTACTTCAACTTTGCCTCAGTATATATGAGAGAAAAAAAAAAGTAAAAGAATACCTACCAGAAAGCAGTTTGCAGTACAGTGGAAAGATCAGAGATCCCTGAAGCCATGCCACTTTGGACTTAATATACCTGTAGATTAGGTTAATTTCTGTTATCCAGGATTTTTTCCAAATAAATAGTTTCAATGGGTTTATCCTATAGCTTTTCCTATGCTCATTTCACGCTGGTTTCAAATTTCACTCCCTGGGTCTGAAGAGTACTAAGCAACAGGATTTGTTTAAAGTTGTATAATGCTAGCTTGACCACAGGAGGGCAATTAACGAATGTAAACAGTAATTTTTAAACTAGAACAAGTATGGTTTGAAACTAGAACCAGGTATAGATGGTTTTTTTTGAAACTAGAATGATTCCAGCAGGAAAGTCAGATGTAGATTTGATCTTTGTTTAACTAATGAGGGGGATTGTTCAGTCTATATACAGACTGCAGCTACAAAGTATAAGTGAACAAAAACCCTACATTCCCCTACATTGCGAATTACGGGGAAATGCCCATATTAAATTTATATCAAAACCATGGGGTTTTTTTGGGGGGGGGGGGTACACAGTGGGAAAATAATCCTAACACCACTTTATTTTTTTTCTAGTTTATTCCCTTTGAATCTCACTGTAGTTTAAACTGGGGTTGTTTTTCCCATTCTGCTCACACTAACTAGCCCCTTCTGCAAATCTGCCCTTCTTTCCCAATCCACAAAAACCTTCCTTTGCATACAGAAGAGACTGAGTGACAGGAGGGCAATTAGGCACAGGACAGGTCCCCTCAAAGACAGATCCCAGCTTTCCAGGATTTGTAGTTTTATCTGCCTCCCATTGCAGTTCAGGAAGGGATGTGTGTGTCACTCATTTTGGGGGAAGAACGTTTCTGTTGAATGCTCACAAACCAATCTGAGAGTTTTTGAGAGCTGCAAAATAAATGCTCACACATAATTAATGCTTCTCAAGACAGGGAGAACTGGGGATTTGAGTAACCAACACAAAAGGTGCCAAAAAAGTTTAGCACCTTCTCCTTCCTGCTCCTGCTCAGGTCTCCAAGGGCAGCTTTTCTCTCTGAAAAGTGAGGTTAGAGATACACATGAGGTTAGAGGTTAGTGATACATGCATTTGTTTGACATTTACTCCTCAGAGTGCTAACTCAGTTCCAACTGGGTGCAGCCATAACTCTATGAGCAGTATGGTTTAGCCTTATTTTTTTGAACGTTTAACTTCCATAAAGTGAATGTTTCAGAGAGTTCACAGAACTCTGCAGGTCCATGTGATCCTAATCCCTCCTTTCTGCTTTGATCTGCCTTTTTTCTTGGTCTCTGAATACAACAAGCACCAACTGCTAAGCCATCTGTCTGCCCTGTCCTAAACAAGAGTCCTAAACAATTGCGACTTGTGTTGACAGAGGCTGATTATACCAAGATTCAGGAACTCTGACTCTCAAATCTCCTCAATCTATATCAATAATTTTCATATACATTTGACAGATTCTCCATTTTTATCACTACTGATAATGGCTATTTCATAGGTATTATGACCTTATGAGCTGTTGCACTGGGAAGGCCATGAACAGGATCAAAAGCCTGAGTTTGGAAGCTGATGCAGTAATATAGTGTTGCATCAGCACTTCTTTTGCCAAGCTCTAAGGCAACAGTCTATGATGATGCTCTCCCAGCCTCCTAGCTCCTGACTTGGAATACTATGTTCATGAACATTCCCTGCTGCTGAACCATATAAGGCCAAAATAAAGGTGGGCCACCATGCCCCAACTGTATGTTACTCATGGAGCTTTATCCTTCTGGGATTTTGGTGATACAAATGGCAGCTTGCAGCACAGAAGTTACATGCAATTAGACTTTTAAAGCATTCTTCTTCATACAAAATCTAACACAAATAAATGTGAAACACAGTGAAAAGGCCTGTGATCCCCCCCCCCCATGCAATCCAATCCTATTGATCAGCCAGTGTGGTATAGTGGTTAAGAGTGGTGGACTCTAATCTGAAGAACTGTTTTTTGTTCCCTACTCCTCCACATGAAGCCTGCTGGGTGACCTTGGGCCAGTCACAGTTCTCTCAGAGTTCTCTCAGCCCCACCTATCTCACAAGGTGACTGTTGGGGGGAGAGGAAGGGAAAGCAATTGTAAGTCACGTTGAGACTCCTTAAGGTAGAGAAAAGTGGAGTATAAAAATCAACTCTTCTTCTTTTTCTTCTTCACCTATATTAGTATCCTCTTGGTAGCCAGTATGGCAAATGCCTCATTTACATATTATACTGGTTTGGCATGTATAGTTCCATTTTCTCGAGCCACTAGGATGAGAATGATATGCAAGAAGGAGTCTACACTAAGGTGGAGCCATGCAGGTGTACAGCCACAAGCTTAGGGCTTCTCACATTAGCCACTAGTGCAGGAAGGAGACATGATGCAGCATCTCCCAGGCCAGTAGCCAAATGTGACAATGGAGCTATAGGTACCAATGAGCCACCTCTATTAATTGCACAGACTCCACCACTTGATCTTAGGCTCTAGTGACTGAACACAGGATCAACAAAGGGAGCTGTTAATTCATTTTGCAAATTCTAAAAAAAATTACAGCATTCCTACAATCCTCAATTATGAGTTTATTTGTTGAGAATATTCGTTTTTTATTGCTGAGAAATTCGGGGGGGGGAGCTACCTCTTAGCTTCGTAAAAGCTACTGTTTCCCCCCCAAAAAACCTCTAAATTATTTTCTTTCCTTAATGGGTAGCTGTATTGTTTGCAAATATAAAGAACTATTAGCACTTAAGCTAATTAAGATTTTTGGAAAACCCTGGTTACGTTGTCCTCATTAGCTAACTTAAAAAAATCCTCAGTATCATTCAAATATATTAAGGAAAAATGAAGATTGCTTTTAAATTTCGAGAAATGAATGTAAATGTTCATATTCTGGTACATTAACAGTTTGTTCCAGTACATTGATATTTTATGTGGAAACCCTACTCAGCAATTAATATGCCTGAGACAAATTGAAAAACCCATAATCCATCCTTCTCAGTTGGAATGTAAGAGTATATTATTATTGAGAAGCTACAGGATATCAGAGCCATTTTTCAAACTTGAATGCTCATTACCTTAAATCTGCATATAAAACAGTTTTGCATTCAAACTAAGTGATCGCATATCTGAATTTATCATGATGCAAATGAAAATGCACCAAAAATATCCTTGCTATGGGCTTTCTTTCTAAACCAATATTTACACCTTAGAGGTACTGAGTTTAATAAGCATTAGAAACTAAATATGAATGTTATGATTTGGGAGATGGGAAAAAATGTTGTATATTTCTGTACCTGATTGACTGTCATGAATCCTTTACATTTAGCCACAATATTCTCAGGTGAAATGGACACCTTTTCATGCCTGTGGAAGGACATTATTCTTCTAACCAGTTAAATGCATTGGCAATAATTAGCAAACCTCCTAGGAGTTTTGGCAAAACGGCTTTAAGTGGCATGAAAATTGAAACATTTGCTCACTCCAGAGGTAACCCTTAATTAACAAATTTTATATCATTGCCAGAAATGTGTGAAAAGGGATTTTGCACTGCAGATTTTGTATTTGGATCTGTTTTTAATTTCATGTATTCAGGTGCTGTTGTTGAAAATGCATCTTCAGAAATTATAATAGTACTGGTAACCTTTTTTTATGGAAGCTTGTCATTGGAAGTCACTATACATTCAGCAATACACTAATAATGTCTAGCTGAATATGTCAGTGCTAGATTATTTTATTTTGTCAACATTAAAGCATGAGAGTATTTAGAAAAAAAAGACACAATGACCTAATCTCACAACAAGTCCATTGCCCGCCCCCCCAGGCGAAATAAAGAGATAGACAACAGTTTGGAATTAAACAAGGGCCACTTTATTAACTATTTACAGAACACTGCAGCAACGGGCAAACTAAGCAAGCACAGGAAATGGCAAGGCAGGCGTCTTTCCTAGACACGGCCTCCTTGCCCTTGGTATGGGCGGGACACCTAGCTCCGGTCTGAAGCCAGCCACTTCTGGCTCATAACCGGCAGCCCAGCATACTGGTAGCCCCCCAGGAGCACCTACCCCCAAGACTGCATGGACCTTTGGGGAGGAGCCTAGCCTGACAGGTTCCCAGAGGAGACCCCATTCACCACCCCGGACCACAAAGCCCTAGGACAGATCCTGATGACCTCCTGTTCCCAATCGGGATATGCCATGAGGCGCTCACCAGTTCCATTACTTGCTTGCACAAACCTGCCAAGTGACCGTTCTATTTAACTCTCGTCCACCACCTATGCCCTTAATCCCTGACCACAGTGTAAGGTAGGCAAAAAATGCCCCTACCAACACATCCAATCAAGGTAAAGGTGCAAAAATTCCTACCTGGCCCCAAATGGCAACCAGCAGAAGCCTACACTGCAAACAAGGGTGGGTGGGTGGGCGAGCACGTGGAGCAACTGCCATGGTGGGAGTGGGGCGCCTGCCCTTAAAAGGCAGGCCCCACCCCCCGCCAGCTCTGAAATGCACAGGAGCGCGTCTCCTGCTGCTCCCACCCCTTTCGCCGTGGAGGCAAAGCGGCCCGCAGGTGCCATGGCATTGCCGAGTGCCACGGAGCCCAGGTCTCAGTGGCTGTCTTGATACCTCATGGAATACTGGTAGGAAGGCTGATGCTTTGTAGGGATTAGATCTACTTAGGGGTGCTTACAGACCCAGCCTCACTGTTTGGAAAACAAGTTGATATACTAGCCAAGGTTGCCTTCTGTCAGATGCATGAGGTTTGCCACCTCTCTCATGTCTTTGACTCAACTGACTTGACCACAGTAATCCTTGTTTTTGGATTACTACACAATAATACTCTGCACTGGGCTTCCCTTGAAGAAACTTGGAAACTGCTGCTGGTTCAGATGCAGCAGCCCGATTATTGTCAGGGGCTAATCAATATCTTTCCTGTTTTAAAACAGCTATAATAGCTGACAGTCCGCCCCCCCCCCAAGTTTAGTTGAAGGAGCTGGTTATTTTAAAGCCATTCATAGCCTAGGATCACATATTTCAAGGACATCTTTTCCCATATACCCCTCTGTTCCAGCAACATTTGGCTGCCAACTGCTGTTACTTCACCACAGGTGGTTTCCGTGCCATTGACTAAAACTCATGCTTTCCCTATCATATCTTCCACATGGTGGAATAAGCTTTTTGATAAAGTAAGAGGGGCACCATCTCCGGATGTATTTAGGAGGTGCTGTAAGGCTTTTTTTTTAATTTGCCAGAGCTTTTAATGGGGTGTAGGATACAGGTGTTTTCAGGAAGGGGAGGCAGGAGACTTGTTTCAGGGGAGTGTTGTATATTTTACATTTGAATTTGAAAGCAACGTATTTGAAAGCAACATATATATGACCATTGTTGGTAAGTGTAAGGTGATGCACACTGAGACAAAAAAATCCCATCTTCAACTCTAGGTTTGTGGGGTCTGAGCTTGCTGAGACTGAGAGAGGAAAAGATCTTGGGGTCATAGTGGATAGCTCAGTGAAAGTGTCAACTAGTGTGTGCTGCAGCAGTGAAAAAGACAAACTCTATTAGGAAAGGGATTGAGAATAAAATGGTCAATATTGTAATGCCCCTCTATGGAGCTATGCGATCTCATTTGAAATACTGTGTACAGTTCTGGTCACCATATCCTGAAAAGACCATTGCAGAGCTGGAAAAAGTGCAGAGGAGGGCAACCAAGATGATTAGGGGGATGGAACACCTTCTCTATGAGGAAAGGCTGAAGAGTCTGGGACTTTTCAGTTTAGAAAAGGGATGACTAAGGGGAACATGATAGAGGTTTGTAAAATTATCCATGGGGTGAAGAGAGTTGACAAAGAGATTTTTTTCTCTTTCTCCCAAAATACTAGAACTCAAGGACATCCAATGAAGCTAATGGGTAGTAGGTTCACGATGGGCAAAAGGAAATACTACTTTACACAGAGAGTGATTAAAATGCGGAATTTGCTGCCAGAGGATGTAGTGATGGCCACAGGAATAAATAGCTTTAAAAGGGGATTAGACAGAGTCATGGAGTATAGGTCTATCAGTGGCTACTAGCCATGGTGACTGAGGGGAACTTCCACATTCAGAGGCACTAATCCTCTGAACTGCAGAGCCAGGAGGCGACATCAGGGGAAGGCCTCAACCTCTATGCCCTGTTGTTGGCCCTCCAGAGGAACTTGTTGGCCACTGTGTGAAACAGGATGCTGGCCTATATTAACCATTGGTTTGATCCATCCGAGCTCTTCTTATGTTCTTATAAACAAATAAAGATATGACAACATTGAGTGAAATACTCTCGCAAACTTAGGCTGATTCATCATAAGTCTGGAGCTGGAACAAAATGAAACTACCAACACGGCATCTTGCAGTGCGAGCCTAAAAAACACTTTTCTGGGAGTAAGTCCCATTGAATAGATCAGAGTAGGATTCTGAGTACTGTATGTGGAACTACTCGCCTTGAAGACTGTTGTCTGGCAACTTCAGCTGGTCCAATATACTCCTTCTCATTCACTATTAAACATTAGGGAAGAACATAAGAAATCTGTTCAGCATGAACTTTATTTGCTACATATAAACACCTCCCATGTCAATAGATGCTTGGAATGAAGTTTCAGGCATCAAATGAGATGAAGAAAAAAAATTGCCATGGAAAATTCCACAAGATTAGATCACAGCAGGTACCCACATTGGGCAGAACTATTCCGTGGAGTACTAAGCATAATGGTTAATCCATCATTAAGTTTAATAGGTTAATATTTTCATCTATAAAAGATAGCAATTATCATCTGCTTGGTATGATAGATGTAAAGGTTTCTTTTTTAAAGCAAAAATGGCCAGTTTGGAACAGGAAAGCTAATCTTCAGTGTAAAAATCTTGGAAAGATTTATAGATATATTTAACTGTTAGTACTGCTAATTTATTATTGAACATGTAGGAATTAAGTATTTAACTATTTATATTCTGAAGACTGAGCATCTAAAGAAGTCGTTATCTAGAGTGAACCTTATTTTAGAAAGTTCACAAAGGTTTTAAAAACATTACAGGAATTCTACAGAACAGAGAGCAACTTAGCTATAGCATTCTTTAAAAAATAGTCTGTAGAAAACCCCCATTTTCATCCATGGTCAATTTGAACTGAATGCTGCAAACCTTTCCCATGCTATCTGAACAAACTGAACTTCCTCTTTTGTACTATTTTCTGAGTTCAACATTATACCTTCATAGTCATTATTCTACAGTTGTTTGTTTTCTATTTATGCCGTGGGCAGATGAAGATTGTTTAGTTAATGTTGTCTTTCCAGTTCATGCAGCAGTGATTCTAAAGCAACAATGGACATTTTCCCATTTGGCAACAACAGAAGACCAAGAAATAGCTATACTGTATGAGATCGAAACACTATGCTGAAGTTTAGAGACCCATATTTCTGTTAGCTTTTCACACTTAATTCATTAACTCCTTAGTGGACTAGGGTAGCAGAAAGAGAGAAGGAAGAGATATGGATACTTTGCTTCTGTTGCCACAGAAAGCTCTCTTGTAAACTTGTTATACTAAACACTGTTACTGGAATTAAATACTGACATGGAAAAAGAAATTAACACATTATTTGACAATCTGATATTTTGACCAATAAGGGTAGTTACTTCCCTTGCTAGGCAGTTTTCTGAACTGCATACAAACAGCACCTCATCATGCCCTTTCATCCAATACACTACTGCTGTTAAGCACCTGTTCAAGACAATAAGTGCTGCCTCAGAAGAAAAAGAGAAACAACTGGCTGTCATCCATATACCAGTGTCACCAATCCTCACTGAACTGAACAACATAGCAGTTATTAAATAACATAAGAGGAAGAACGAAACTATGAGGAACTCCACTGGATATATGGAGAAGAACTGTAGCCCCCTACTATACTGACTTGAGAATTATCCTCCAGAAAGGACAAAAGCTGCTGAAAACCAGTCCTCTCCTTTCTGTCATTGCAAGATGCCTCAGAAGGAGACCATGTTTACCATCACCAAACACTTTAACTTCCAAAATAAGGTCTGAAAACCTATCCCAAAACATCTGGAATTGACTCTCTGCCATCCTATTTAAAACAGCTGATTTGAAACGGGCCTGTAATTGCCTATGTGAATTCAACATAGGCTTTTCCACAGATGGGTACAACATTTGCCTTTTATATAAGGAACTCAACTCCTTTGGTATTGGTGGAATCTGTCCGTTAAGGATATATTTATCACTCAGCTGACCAGTTCTGCTAAAATCCCTTTGGTGGCTACACCAACCAGGAGGAACAAGAATTGAGTGGGCAAATAAACATTGTAAGGAGGGATAATCACTTATCTCTTGGCCTCAGTATTCTTTACCTGTAAAACAATAACATGAACTGGCTGCTTGTGATCAGGTTTTTGTGTAGCACAGTAGTAACTGTAATGTGAATTTGTACTTCTTTCCTCTGGGTAAACTGTTTTGCAGATGGCTATAGTTAGAGAAAGAAAGAAAGAAAGAAAGAAAGAAAGAAAGAAAGAAAGAAAGAAAGAAAGAAAGACTGGAGTCCATGCCCATCAAGTATCATCTAATCTTTTGTTTGGGAGGACACAAGCAAACAAAAGCAAAATCATTCCCATAAAGAATGCTTCTTCAGGATCAACATTAAGCAGCACATGATTCAAGTTATTTATTTTCTTTTTAATGATTTAATGTAAGGTAACTCTCCAACAACTACTGGAATAATTTCAAATATCATCAGGCTGTCACAAGCAGAATGGCAAGAAAAACTAGGAGAGGGAGCAGGGAGCACTAATACACTTATGCCCGAGTTGCTATGATAATGACAACAGGCCAAAAATGCTCAATGTAATCTTGACAGCTGACAGTGGTACTTTGACAGAAATATGAATGTTCCTGTGCAATATGCTAGTTTTGTAAACCTCTTAACTGTAAAGCATACTTTCTGTCAAAGGTTCAGTCTTTCAGATTAAGCAAGCTCCCCTTTGTCCCTGAATACATAGTAAAATCATCCTTACCCATTATCTGTCCCACTCTTCAGCTTAATCTAATGTTTCCTATCAAGCCCTCCATATTTGCTGCAATGAGCAGGAGGTTGGACTAGATGGCCTTTAAGACCCTTTAAGAGCCAGTCTGGTGTAGTGGTTAAGTGCACGGACTGTAATCTGGGAGAACCGGGTTTGATTCCTCCACATGCAGCTGCTGGGCAGGGCTCCCTCTAAGCTGTGAAGTCTTGTGAGCAAAAATACTACTTTTTGAGCTACTGGCATTAAAGTTGTGAGCGGGCAATTTGACTACTTCATAAATCTGTTTGCTCTGGAGCCATCCTTCCTGAGCTGAGACAAAAATGTGTGAGCCGGAGGCTAAGAAACGGTGAGCTAGCTCACACTAACTCAGCCATAGTTCTGGCACATCTGTTCTTGGAAAAGAGCAGTTTCTGTCAGAGCTCTCTCAGCCCCACCTACCTCACAGGGTGTCTGTTGTGGGGAGGGGAAGGGACAGGAGTTTGTAAACCACTCTGAGACTCCTTTGGGTAGTGAAGGGCGGGTATAAATCAATCTCTTCTCTTCTTCTTCTTCTCTACCAGTGATATAACTCTGTGACTCTTGGCTAAATGGCCAACTTCTTAAAATGAGATCCTCAAATGGTTGCTTGTTATTGCTTCTAGGGTTGCCAGCCTCCAGGTGGGGCCTGGAGATATCCCACTTTTATAACTGATCTCCAGCTGACATCAGCTCCCCTGGAGAAAATGGATGTTTTGAAGGGTAGACTCTATGGCATTTTACCATGCTGAGGCTTCTCCCCTCCCCAACACCCCCCTCCCAGATCCAACCCCAAAGTCTCCTGGTATTTGCCAACCCAGACCTGGCAACCCTAATTGCTTCTGATTTAAGCCACACATTAATGCCATTTGAACTTACCTAGAAATAATTTCTTACATATATCAGTTAGTAATATCCCCTACTTCCTAAGTTTTTCATAAATAAAAAGTAGTTTCCCCCACACCTCAAAGGAAGATCCTCATTCACAAGACATAAAATATTGGTTATGCCAGTTTTATTAAAAACAGATCTTCAAGACCTCATTAATCAAATTGATTAGCAAATCTTCCCTTTAGTTTGCATCAGAATCTAATGGGCAGACTTTGAAGGGTGCCTGCATTGGGCATCCCAATCCCGGCTAAAAAATCAGCTCAATCAATTACTGCAGCTCAGCAAATGACTTGCCTTTTGGTGCCTCCACACAACTAACAGCTAAGTGCAAAGTGCTAAGCTCCACCCACATTCCCCATACCATAGAGCAGTTAGAGTTCAGCAGATGCTGTCCAACTTGAACAGAGCCCCTTCCCAAACACCTCTGACCAATAATCACCTTCACTGGGTGAACTCCTTTCCGGGTGTTGCCAATAATTCTCTGCATAAACAATCTGTACTGTCTAAGAAACCTGCATTAATCTTGCCAACGTAATTAAACTCAGGATATAAAAATGTCCACCAGAAATAAGGCAGTATGAAGCAAACAACATAAAATGTGACCATGGCCAGTTTGGCAACACCCTCCTCCCAAATTCATGCTCATCCTTTATGTGACCAGTTAATCCTATAATGCAGGGGTGGCCAACCTTGCTTAACGTAAGAGCCACATAGAATAAACGTAAGAGCCACATAGAGATGTCTGAGAGCCGCAAGACAGGAACAAATATCACACACACGTTTTTATTTTTTAAAATATGCAAATTTGCTTTTTATTAACGTTAAATGGGACTGCCAAAAATAAAAACAAACGAGGAAAACCAGTTATAAGAGAGAGAGAGAAACTAGGAAAGCAAATAGATGGGAGGGAGGAGGGAAGGAAGGAAGGAAAGGAGAAAGAGAGAAAAAGCATGCCTCCCCTTTGCTTCCCCAGCCGCCCTGCCAGGAGCCGCACAATATGTGTGAAAGAGCCGCATGTGGCTCCTGAGCCACAGGTTGGCCACCCCTGCTATAATGCCTTTCTCCATGGCAATAAAGTGTAGCTGAAAAGGACTGCCCACAAAGGGCACTAGCACTTTAAATGATGGCATCATATCTCATTATCTATTGGCTGCCATGCATAAGGCACCAAAAACCATCTACCACTAAAAAAGTCAATACAACATAGATACAAATACTCACCAAACATACCCTTCACAATAAATTAGAAGAATCTATCATATGTCCTGCTATTCTATAATTCCACACAAAATATTAATTTTATAACACCAGTTCTTTTTAAGAATAAGCTTTCTTCCTAATGAATGAAATATATAACATTTTACCTTGGCACAAAATCACTTAATGTAATGGGGACACCAGTTTTGTTTAGTAGTTAAGAGCAGCAGACTCTAATCTGGAGAACTGGATTTGATTCCCCACTCTTCCGCATGCAGCTGCTGGGTGACCTTGGGTCAGTCACAGTTCTCTCAGAGCTGTTCTCTCAGAGTTTCTCACAGGGTGTTTGTTGGGGAAAGGAAGGAAAGGGGATTGTAAGCCACTCTGAGTGAAGGAAAGGGTATAAATCCAACCTCCTCCTCCTCCTTCTTCAACATTAGTTTGCAAGGTAAACCTCCTTTAACAACTAATACTTTCTTAAAGTTTCAGGTGATAAATGTGCAAGTATCTGGTCAATCAGAATTTAATACTCAAAATAGCCATCTTTCATATACTACACCATAAATTCATTTAAGCTACTGTTATGCAGTTTTTAAATACCATTTCTGGGGCATTTGTCTCGACCGATATGACAGAATTTTTTGTCTAAATATTGAATCTGTCCACCATTTTCCTTCTGAGAAAGAAATGGTCCAGTTTCTAGGGGAGTAAGGATTAGCCACCCTGAAACATTTCTGGAACCTCACATATGCAAGTTGTTTTTTTTTTTTTACTGGATTTATTTTATGTTATGAACCTTCAAGTTTCATGCAGTAAACTTAATTAATAATTGCTCTTGCATCTCTAATTTATTTTGCAATCCCATTGCTTTTTCACTTAAGCCACTGCTATCCCATTCTGTATAATTATCTACAGAAGGGTTGTGGTCACACGCACCAGATAAAGTGGGGGGGACGGACGCTATTTTCTCCAGCAGAAATTGACCTGCAGTTGTGCAATCACACAGTTTTTTTGAGCTGCAGGCACAGCCCACCACTGCGTGATCAGACGCAACCACAGGTGAGTTGTTGGGGTTTTTTGCCATTTGTCTCCAATGTGCTTAAATGAGGGACCGATGATTTGCACCTCAGCCCTGAAGGCTCCCTATTTAGTGTGCAATGATGCACATACTAAGAAGGGCAAAAAACAACGGCACGGAGTCAGGATGGCCTGATCAGACCATCTTGACACAATGAGAGTGCGCTGGAGCGATCAGATGCAGGAAAGTTTGTCTGTGGTTTGTAGCAACCCGTTTGCTACCAGACTTTCTGAGGTGTCTTTTAAATCCGCTTGTGCAGCAGAGAAAAACAGGTTGCTGATGGCTGCGGCGTGCTTCCCAGATGATGTTGTCTGATCGCGCACCTTTAATCTGTCCAGCATTCACACCGATGTCGGGGCTAATTGTGTGTGTGTTCGCAACCAAGACTAGTCTTTATATAGAGAAGACTATATAATCAGCCCACTGTAGTTAGTGGTAGAAAAAGCAAAAAAATTTTTTTGTAAATTTTTTTTATTTTTCAAAACATTAAAATTAATACATTTATCTTATACAAATCCTTTTTTCCATTTTATATAACATTTTGTTCTATTTGTATAATCTTGTTTTTATCTTGTATTGGCGGTTTCCCACCACATCTGAAGCATAACACATTTTCCACTTTATCCAAAATAGTAATACTTATATCTATGTTTACATTTCTGGTAACGGTCATATATCTTAAAAATACTTATATACTAATTCTTACTTCCTATATTCTTATATAATTCTAAAATAAAAAACAACTTCATTATCTAATTATCCTTAATACATTCATATACTCTAATTCTATTGCTTTATGTTATTATAACCATGTATAAATGTAATTTTTCATGTCCCAGTATTTTTCAACATATTCTTTCAAATCTTTCCAATCTTCTAAAAAGGTCTCTGAGTACAGGTCATTCAACTTTCTAGTCCATTTATCCATTTCAGCCATATATAACAATTTTTTCAACCATTCCCACACATCTGGTATTTTTTCATTTTTCCAATTTTGTGCATACACCATTCTTGCTGTTGTTATCATATACCATATTATTGTCCTTTTCTTTACATTTATCTCTTCTAGTTTAAGTCCAAGCAATAACATTTCAGGCAACTTCTTAAATGTACATTTCAAAAATTTTTCCATTTCTGCATGTATTATAGACCAATAAGTGTTTGCTTTATCACAAGTCCACCACATATGATAAAAAGAACCTTCTTTCTTTTTACATTTCCAACATTTGTTAGACATATTCTGATTAATATTTGCAATTTTTTTTGGTGTCATTTACCATCTGTACATCATTTTAAAACAATTTTCTTTTACGTTATAACATGTAGATATACCCATAGCATTTTTCCATAAAAATTCCCAAGATTCCATTTCAATGTCTTTGTTAAAGTTTATCGCCCATTTTACCATTTGTTCTTTTACCATTTCATCAGCGTTAAACCATTTTAACAAAATTTTATACATTTTAGAGATCATTTTTTCCCCACCTTCCTCCCAAACTTGTTCTATTTCATTATTTTTTTCTCTAAAACCGGATTTTTTATCACTTCTATACATGTCATATATTTGTCTATATCTTAACCAACCATAATCAAAGTCCATCTGATGCTGCTCCTTCAATATAAAGTCTTTACCATGTCTTGTTAATAAGTCTCTATACTTCAACCAATCTTGTCCTTTGTGACGTGATACTGGATTTAAAACTTCTGCGGGTACAATCCACATAGGTATCTCTTCTGGAAAAAAGTTTTTATATCTTGTTCACATATCAATTAATGTTCTTCTCAAATAATGATGCTTAAACATATTGTCCATTTTTGTTTTACCATAATACAAATATGCGTGCCACCCAAACCTACAGTCATGACCTTCCAGGGACAATAACTTTCTATCTTGTAACATAGTCCATGTCCCTACCCAAGTCAAACATACTGCATCATGATATAGCCTTAAGTTTGGTAACTGGAACCCACCTCTCTCTTTAGCATCACACATTATTTTCATCTTAATTCTTGGTTTTTTCCCTCCCCACACAAACTTAGTCAATTCCTTCTGCCAGCATTTGATTGTTTTTACCTCTTTCACGATCGGAATAGTTTGAAACAGAAACATTATTCTTGGTAGCACATTTTAACCACTGCAATTCTACCCAACAGTGACAAATTTAATACATTCCACCTTTTAATATCTTGCATAATTTGCTGCCATAGTTTCTCATAATTATTCTTATACAAATCAATGTTTTTCATTGTTAGGTTTACACCTAGATATTTTGTCTTTTTCACCACTTCACATTCTATAAGATTTTGTAATTCAATTTGCTTATTATTTGACATATTTTTACACATCACTTTCGATTTGTTCTTATTTACATAAAACCCAGCCAAATCACCAAACTCTCTTACTCTCTGCAACAAATATGGTAGTGTAGTCATAGGGTCTTCGGCTATAAACATCACGTCGTCTGCAAAGGCTCTATATTTAAAAGAAAAACCTTTTATTGTTAAGCCTTTAATTTATTTATCTTCTTTCAGATTTAGCAGCAAGACTTCCAAAATCCAAATAAATAGCAACGGCGAAAGTGGGCATCCTTGTCGTGTTCCTTTTTCCACTTTAAAGTAATCCGTTTTTTCAGTATTAATTATTAAAGAGGATTTCTGTTCACTATATATTGACTTAATAAGATTAAGCATATAGTCTCCAATTTCAAGATGTTCCAGCACTTCAAACATAAAATCCCAGTTTAAATTGTCAAACGCTTTCTCCGCATCTAAAAAAAGAAAGCCCACTTCCTTCTCCGGATGTTTATCATAGTACTCTATAGCATCCACTACTACTCTTAAGTTGTCTCTTATTTGGCGATTAGGTAAAAATCCTGCTTGTTCTGTCTGTATAGTCTCTTTAAGATGTTCCTTAAGCCTATCAGCTATAATCTTGGCAAAAATCTTATAGTCCTTGTTTAACAAAAAAATTGGTCTATAATTTTTAACATCGGTTAAATCTTGACTTTCTTTCGGAATGAGTGAGATGGTTGCTTCTTTCCAAGTCTCCGGGACCTCACCTGTCACTCCTATGTCATTCATTAATAGCAATAACACTGGTGAGATCGATTCCTGTAGCGATTTATAAAACTTAGCTGTAAATCCATCTGATCCAGGTGCTTTCCCGAGTTTTGAGTCATTTATTGCATTTTTAATCTCTTGTAGTGATATTGGGCTGTTAAGTAGTTCTTTGATTTTCTCTGTTGGTTTTGGTAATTTTAATGACTGTAGGTATTCTTTAATCCTTTTTCTGTCTTTATTTTCCTTCTTAAAAAGCTTTGCATAGTATTTAAAAAATTCTCTTTTTATTCCCTTATTGTCTATTATCTCAATATTGTCCCGTATCACTTTAGTAATAAATTTATTTTCACGTTTTTTCTTTAATTGCCATGCTAAATACTTTCCAGGTTTGTTTGCACCTTCAAATGCTTTTTGTTGCAGTTTTTTCAGGTTCCAGTAAGTCTCTTGATTCAAAATAGCTTTTGCTTGGTCTTGTAACATCCAAATTTCCTTTTGCAGTCTCTTTTTTCCTGGTCTGTTCTTCAGTTCCTTTTCTTTTACTTTAATGGCTTGTACAATGTTTACATATTGTTCTCTTTTCTTTTTATTGTCTTTAGCATTCAGTGATATCAATAATCCTCTCATCACTGCTTTGTACACATCCCACACAGTTTGAATTTTTACTTCTTTTTGTATGTTCGCTTGGAAATATAAATCTGTTTCTTCATGTAATTTTTTAACTATTTCTTGGTTGTCTAATAAGTCTTCATTTATTCTCCATCTCCCTTGTCTTTTTGTCTGCCCAGAGGTCCATAGACAAGGATTATGGTCTGAGATTATTCTAGGTAGAATTTCACCTTTTTTTGTCTTAAATGTTAGATTAGTAGACATCCAGATCATACCAATTCTTGAATGTGAATCATGCCTATTAGAGTAAAAAGTATAGTCTTTCCCTTGTGGGTTAACCTTCCTCCAAATATCCTCCAGCTTTTCCTGTTTTATCAATTCAAAAAAATTTTTTGGAAGTTTCCCTAGTGTGTCGTCTTTTCTTTTTGAGCGCCTATCTATTTTATTATTCACAGTCCCATTAAAGTCTCCCAACATCATGATTTGATCATAGTTTACACTGTCCAGTTCCATTTGTAGTTCTTTAAAAAAAATTCTTTAGCTCCGTTGGGGGTGTAAATGTTCACAATCAAAGTCTTCTGTCCATGTAAAAAAATTTCAATAGCTAAGTATCTTCCTTCTTTATCTTTAAATATTAGTTTGGGTTCCAAGTCTTTTTTGACATATGTTACAACTCCATTCTTTTTATTACTTGCCAATGAAAAAAATTCTTCTCCCAACTTTTTTCTTATTAAATATTTGTAGTCTTGTTTCTTAAGATGGGCCTCTTGTATACAAATTATACTGCATTTTTGTTTCTCCAGCCAGTGACCTACCATTCTATGTTTTTGGGGTGAATTAAGTCCATTTACATTCCATGAAAGTACTTTATAATCCATCTTGTTGTAGTCTTATATATCACCAAATTCTTCCTTGTTCTCACCAACAAAGGCGTACATTTCTGCTGAATTTTTAATCACTATTCTGTTGTTACCATAATAAAAACTCAGTCCTTGTGGTATTTCCCAACAAAATCTTATTTTTTTCTCTTTCAGTTTGTCTGTCAGACGCTTGAATTTTTTCCTGTCTTGCAAAATTGCTCTGGGCAGTTCTTTCATTACGATAACTTTCTTTCCACCTATTTCAAAGGAGTCTGTAAAACATTTCTTGTAGATTTGCTCTTTTGTCCTCTTCATTGTAAATTGAACTACTACGTCCCTTGGTATATTTTTGTCTCTTGCGTACATAGAATTGACTCTGTAAACAAGATCCATGTGTTCTTTAACAGCTTCCTCCTCCTCTTGTAAAAAATCTGCTAATGCTTCTTGCATTCTTGTAAAAATATCTTCACCTAATTTTTCCTCTATACCTCTAAATCTCAGATGGTTTTGCATGTCTCTATAGTGCATCATCTTTTCCATTCTGTCATTATCCTTTATTGTTTTTTGAGTATTTTCTTCCAGTTCTTTTACTTTGGTTTCTATGTCTTGTGTTCTAGTGGTTAACTTTTGTAATTCGGATTTTAAATCTATAAAATTTTTATCTGCTTGTGCAGCTATGGCATTTATTTTAATATTTACTTCTCCAATTGCGCTTGCCATTTTTGCATTTACCTCCCCTATTGCATCCAGCATTTTTTTTTCCATTGCTTCCATAACAGCTAACAGTTCTCTCTCTTTTTTTGCTGCCATTGTAGAGGAGGACCATGTAGCTGCTCTCGATCTCAGTCCGCGGTCTGTCTTGTCACTTTAAAAAAGATCGATTTTTTCTTGTTTTCCAAATCAGTCACCAATTAGTGTATTCAGACAAGCATGTCTTGCCAGTTCAAATTCCACTGGTTTTAGCCTTCTAAGTTATGTAGTTTTTGAAATATTAATGTTTAAAAATTTTATAAATCCAAAATGTCGGGCGCAACTCCTCTATGGTTCGTGTCAAAGGTTACAGTCTATTTACCTTGCTTCTGGCTTGCCGTAGTTTCCTTTTGTCCCTTCCTCTTGCTTACTTGTCTGCTCTCCGCACGTCACTTCCTGTTGTAGTCCTTTTGGTCCGGCAGTTTTTACAGTCCCCTTTGCTCTCTTCCGGTTCTTCTCCGTTTCCCTTCTTGTCTGCTCCTCAAGCCGTCACTTCCTGTCTCAATCCTCACAGCTTGGTCTCGCGATGCTTGGTTCCCTCCTCCCCTCTTTGTCTCGCGATGCTTGGCTCCCCCTCCCGACTCTTCTTAACCGCAGGAATGTTAAACAACTTGTTTTTTTGGCTTTTTAAGTTCAAATTCAACTTTTTAACGTTTCAAAACTGCACTCATCCAATCTGCAACAGTCTATTGCTTCACCAGATCTGCTTTTCGTCTTTCAAAACGCGGTAATGGTAAGGCAAAAAGTTTTTTTCCCGTTACCTTATGTTGTTACTTCGCTTCAGATGTGGTCCCAACGTTTAAACTTTGTCTTCTTTGTTAAGGAATCAGGGGAATTGGAGATTTTATGCTGATTAATCAGCTCAGCTCGGCTCCTTAGAGATACTTGCAGGAATCTTCTTCGGCTGCAGTGCTCAAGGTGTTGTAAAAGTCTCCTCCGAGACTTTTCCTTCACCGAGCTTGCTCAAACCTTGATTATATTGCTTGCTAGTCCTCACACTACCTGTGTGAGGTTGCGTCAGGTGGATTTCTCCACCCAAGCTGTCAAGAAGAGCCACTGTCCACCTTGCACACTTGCAAAGCGTGTCAGACCTCCATTCCTCCGACCGGAAACCAGAAAAAGCAAAATTTAACTAGCAGTAACAAAGATAGTTCTCCCTAAAAGTGTCAGCTGGGGGAAAAACATAGAATAAAGAAGCAGGCCTCTTTGTAGAAGCAAACAGTGAAGTGCTTCTTCATTCCACTCTGCTCACTCATTACATAGTTATGAAATAAAAGTTATTCCCAACAATCAAAATGCTTTGTTGTTGATTCTCAGAAACTCCTACCTACTGGTGAATATAAAAAGAAGTTACATGGAGGCCAGTACCAGATGTGCCAGTATGAAACAGTGTTTGATGGTCATATTTTTACAGGAAATAATATACTCTTCATCTTATTTAATTCTGAATCTTTCCCCCATGCGTATTGATAGAACCAGTAAATAGGGTCAGATTCAGAGGGGAATATTTTTCTACAAATGCAGAGGAACACCCCGGTTTGCAAGGGGGTGACACACATGCATTTTAATGGTTTTTTTAAAAAAACAAGATATGCCCCCCAAACCAGATGAGCATTGTGTACACAATGGTCTACAGACAACGTTTGGTATGAGCTCTGAGAAGGTGCTTGCTAAGAACTCATGGCATTTGGGCTGCCACTGCTGCCCTCCTCTCCACCTTCCTCAGAGCTAAGATGGAAAGAGGAGAGTGGCCAGGACGGCTGGAACATTGAATGCCACAGTGTTCAGGTTGCCACTGGTGCCTCCACCTTGACTTCCATCCTTTCTTGTGAGGAAGAAAAGAAGAGGGTGGCCAGAGAGGGTGGGTACTCAGTGCCAACAATGTCTGGGGCGGAAAGGAGCCAGAGCTCTGTGATCAGGTAAGTTTTTGCAGTCCTCTACACCACCTGGCACTGCCCCCCTGTGGGCATCAGCTGTGTGTGTGTGGGGGGGGGGGCTTCAAGAGCTACAACAGCCCAGCAACACAGGCCTGGAGATGCACTGGGCTCTCTGGCATCAGTGCTGGTAGGGACTGGGGGCAGGAGTACAGCAGCCCAGCAGCGGAGGCAGGGAACCACACTGGGTTTCCAACAGTGGCTGCAACAGAGGGGAGTAGCCACAATACTTGCAGAGGGATCCCTTCCCCTTTTCAGCACGAGCTGTGATGGTCCACTGACAGTGACCAGGGTGATTAAAGTAAAGAAGGAGAATGGATCCCCCATCCACAAGTATCACAGGTCCCCACTTGTATATTTGAATAAAGAAGTGTGGCCCCATCTGAGGATATGTAAAGCCACTGATTGGGGCCACACAGAAAGAACACAGATAATTCTGAAAACTTGGAGGACCCCTATGTGTGCAGAAAAATATGAATTAAAAAAATACACTGGGGAGCTGAACTCCCCTCCGCCCTAAACAACACCATTGTCTGAGAATTCACATATGCAGACAATGCACATACCTCTTCCAGGCACTGTTGGCAGTGGCAATGATGGTAAGTAGTGTCTGGGAGCTTCAGTGGCCCCAGTGACAGCTACGGTTGTGGGGGTGAGCTGAGGCCCCAGGATTACATAAAATCTGAAATCTGTAAAAAAAATTATGGGGAGTTATAAAACTCCAGAGTGATAAAAGTAGTGTCTGTATCTTTAAGAAACAGATGCACAGTAGCTGTTGCCACACAACCACTACAGGCTTGGTTTCTGTCAGTAAAATGTAAAGGGAAGACAGGGCCATTTCCAGGACTGTTTCAGCCTTTTATGGAGGATTCATTGCTGGCACCCAGCCTGGCCAAGACCTACATGTGGTGGGGCAGATGGTAGCACTTGGCCCAGGCCAGCCCCAAACAAAGTGAGTCAGACATTGGCTCCTAATCAAGCCCTGTACTAGGAGAGGTGAGGCAGACAGCAGTGCATGAGGCAAGGAGATGATGTTACCCGGGCTGCTGAAGCCCTGCATGAGGCTAAGCAAACAGCAGAATCTGGCCAAATAAGCTCTGTGCAAAAGAAAGGCAAGGCAAAGGGCACTGCCCTGCCAAGCCCTGAGAGGGTGTATGGTTCATGCCTCATCCCAGTAAATAAATACTAAACATAGCCAAAGATGGATGGGACAGATAAAAGGTTGGGGGGGAAGGGGAGGGGAGAAGGCAGGAAAGAGGGAAAGGTTATAGGTGCTTTCAAGGAAGGAAAAGAAGCATATGGTGGGGGAGTGGGAAATTTACCCAGTGAGTCCTTGCAGGTTCCTGCTTGTATATTCTAATAGCCAAGTGTGGGCCAACCTGCAGATACTTGATTCCACAGGTCAGGCCTATACTGACATAAAACAGATACTTCTGCAAACTTGGAGGATCTCCCCCCCCCCCCCCAAAGGTTTGCAGGAAAATCTGAAAACTTAAAATAGACGGGGGGAGGGTTAAATCTCCCCAAAACAACAATGCTGTCTATGCATGCACAGATGACTTACCAGAACAGCTTCTTTGATCTTCATCATGTTCATGGCCCCTGATGAATCAGGTTGTGGAGGTGGCCCAGGGGTTCTACCACTGACACGGCATCCCCCAGACACCCTGCTGGCTCCCAGGTGCATCACTGCTGTGCTGGGGGTACAAAAGAGGGGGATTCTCAAAGAAGGGATTGTGGAAAATAAGAGGGGGAAGCATTGACATAGAAGGAATTAGGGGAGAAAAAGAGTGAAAGAAGATTGACAGAGAAGGGGTGGGGGTGAAGGGGGAACATTGATAGAGAACAGGGGAGAGGAAAGCAAGAAAAGGTGAAGGGATAGGATGTTCCTTCCCCACAAGTTCCTTGGGGATCCTTGCTTGTTAACTTCTAAATCTCTACAAGTCCTTGGAGACTCTGCATATGAACTCAGTTCCACAAGTGTTGTTCTCACTTTCTCATGAGAATGGTAGGGATGATATTTCAGGCTTTTGCAGTGGTTATCTCCACCCTCTGCAATCAGTAGGGACAAAATACTGATGTCACTATTCAGTTTTCAAAGAGGATGTATTCCCTTTCTTTGCAAGTTGGAATTTGAATGATATTTTTTTGTTGTTGAGTGTTGTTTGATACCTTATTGTGACTTGAAGTTTTAATGTTTTTGTTTTGCTTTTGATATATTTTTAATCTATTTATAAAGCATTTTGATAATATAAAGCAGAATTTAAATAATTATGACCTTATTAGTCATAAGTGTGCATTTCTTGCATTTATTGGTATGTTTTGTTTATATTCTCCATCACAGTAAATCAGACATTCAAATCTACTCACTCCTTTCAAGTGGGTTGGCATTAGATACTTCTGTAAACACAGCTGTATAAAAAGGAAGGGGGCCTAGAACCTCAAAACAACAAAAAATACAGGCAAGTTGATAGGAGTAGCTCTACTTGGTGGTTTAGGAAAACATTCATTTTTCTTATTATGTGAAAATTAAAATGATTTTTGTTGTGTTTCTGTTATTAAAATGGAATTTTGTAAGCATTACAATCTATATTCTGAATACTTAATTAGGCTGAGGTGTTTCCATGTCTAAGAAAGTCTGATACATGCTTTGAGAAGTTTCCATTACTGGAAACTCAGTTTTCCCATCTATATATATAAAAGAAAGTCCCCTCACTGTAAAATCAATGCCCAGGCCAAACCCCTGGACCTAGAAACATGAAATTCAGGGAGAGCACTCCTACCATGACATAGATACTCACTAAGAAGACATTTTTTAGAAATCCAACCCATAAAGGGGTCAAAAGGGGTAAAATGTGCTCCCCCCATTGCTTCCTATGTAGCTGCCAGGCTGCGGCCTCCTTGCATTCCCCCCCTCTGATTGGTCAGCTGCAGAGCTGTGTTCAGAGGTATTTTTAAAAAAAAAATTACAGAAGACTACAGAAAGCTAATGACAGTTGGAAATCAGAAATGGCCAACCACCTGTGAGGTGCAGCAGTGCTGCTGGCCTAGCCTTCCCAATGGCTTCAAACACACTCCCCCTACCTCCTACACCTGACAGGTGGCTTTCTGTCAAGTGCAACAGTGGGTACAGGGTGCTTAAAGCCAGCAGGAACCCATTCCTTAGCAATCCTGCCAACCCAGCCTCCACAATGGCTTGCAATACCCCTCCCCCCTACGCTGGACAGGCAGCTGGTTGTCAGGTGTAGGAGAGGGGTGGGATGCTTACAGCCATTGGGGAGGCTTGCTCAGCAGAACTGCCTTAGCGTTGCTGCTGGCCCAGCCTCCCCAATGCCTTTAAACACACTCCCCCAAACATCAAACAGGTGGGTGTCTGTCAGGTGTAGGAGCAGAGCCAGGGTTTTTTGATCCATCAAGGAGGCCACCTGAGCAGAAACACCTTAGCAATACTGCTGGGCCAGCCTCCCCAATGGTTTTAAACATACTCCCACCCACCCTTCCTACACCTGACAGACACCCACCTGTCAGGTACAAGAGCAGGTTGTTGAAAGACATCAGGGAAGCTGCCCAAGCAGCAGCATCTTAGCAGTCCTGTTGGCCCAGCCTCCCTGGTGCCTTCAGACATGCTAACCCTCCTACACTTGACAGACAACTGCCTGTCAATGGTTGGAAGGGGCACGGAGTCCTTAAAGCCACCGGGGAGGCTTACTCAGCAGGATTGTCTTAGGGCTGCTGCTGGCCCAGCCTCCCTGATGACTTTAAACACAATCCCCCCCTTATACCAGACAGGAGGGTTTTTGTCAGGTGTAGGAGCAGGGCCAGGGTACTTTAATGCTGCTGTGGAACCTCAACCCACCCAAACTCTGCAATGGCACCAGACTGCAAGTGAAGGCCTTGCACTGGAACATCGAGGCTACACTGCTCACTGGCAGTGCTCAGGGAGAGTCAGTGTTCATACCATGCATACTGCTCATACCATCAGAAAACCCCTTTGAATTCAAGAGGATGCAGTTCCCCCCTCAAGGTCTGCTTTGCTATGACCATCAACAAGTCCCAAGGCCAGACACTGAAGGTGGCAGGAATTGACTTAACAGATGACTGTTTCTCACATGGACAGTTCTATGTGGCCTGCTGCAGAGTGAACTCACCAAGCAGCCTGGTGATCCTAGTACCTGAGGGCACAACCACCAATGTGGTCTACAGAGAGGTCTTTCAGTAGAGGAAAAAACCAGTATGTCTCACTTCATTTTTTACACTACAGTCTTCTCCATTAGAATTCCTACAACAAATGTTACATTTCAAACTTTACATCATCAGTATTATAACTGGATTTACAGAACTAAACACTGTAGCAAAGCATGGGTATCAGGCTAGTTAATTTTATATACTTAAGTTGTAACCCTGTGCACTGTCCATGGATAACTGCTCCAATATGTAGTACGTTTAAATAGGAGGGAAAGAGCCCATCTACAAACTGGCCAGGCCCACACCTTACCCGGTTTTGCCAATGTTCTTGACTGCATGCAGCTCACCTGGGACCAGGCCACCCCTGCTATACATCTGACTATTAGTCCAGTGACACAACTATGAGCTGACACTTGTTGGGTATACTGCATAATTGTGTCCTAATTTTAAAAAAAATCAGTTGGCCTTTAGTAGTTTCAGAGTACTAGCCAAAATCTGGATTAACGATGAAAGTTTTCTGACCTATGTATGAGACTGGTCCCTTCATATGAATATTTTGAGTCTGGTGAAATGGCAGTTGTTTGTGATGCAGCTTTCCTTAACTGTCTGTATACTGATAATACTTGGAATGACTGGCATATGCTGTCCACAGTACAAACAGAAGAGTGCAGAAAAACTTGTAAAAAGAGTTGTAAGTATGGAAGAAATATGACAGCACTTTCAAGATCTGCTAGTAAGCTGTTTCAAAGAGGAGTCCAATAATTATAATGCATTTCCTATTGTCAGGAAAAAGACAGGTGCACTGAGGATAATGATAGACTACAGCCATATTGACAACATTATCTGGAGAGAAGCTTATCCTTTACCCAAGAACAAAGAAACCTTACCTTTGCTTCTTGGGTACAAGTGATTTACTATTCTTGGTCTGATGAGGTGGAGAAGGAAGACAGACCTAAAACAATAAATGCTCTGTCAACTTTCCAAATATTGTAAATTGTGTTATGAAGGATATCAGTTTCACTAAAGTGAAAGCATCTTTGATGATTTAACAATAGCTTTAGAATCTCCTGAGGATCATGATGCTGATGAACATTTTCCAGCATTTATTGGAGCATGGGTTAAAGCTGTCACTTTGCTAGTGCTAGTTCTTCCAAAAATCCATTAAGTAGTTGGATATGTCATTTCACTGGAGTGAAGATGCCAGCTTTGAAGTTTGACTAAGGCCAAAGAAAATAATTTTTAAAACCCACTGGATTTGCAGAGTAGTATGCAAGGTTTATAATAATGTCTTTATAAAAAGACATTCAACTATTGCTAAGTGTCTGACATCACTTTTAGCAGGCATAATGCATAGAGTAGTGTGTTGACCTGGATGACCAAGGCTAGCCCAATCTCATCAGCTCTTGGAAGCTAAGCAGGGCTGGCCCTGGTTAGCATTTGTATGGCAGACCAACCAGAAAGCCTAGAGTTACTACACAGTACACAGAGGCAGGCCATGACAAACCACCTCTGTACGTCTCTTACCTTGAAAACCCTATCACAGGACAGCTGTGATATGACATCACTTTCCACCACCAGTGCATAGAGGGAAGAAGGTATGTTGTGACCACAGAAGTTCTTAAGAACCTAAAAACCAAAGGTATGATAATTAATCTATGCCATGTAATACCTGGAACTATGGAAGCTGATAGGCGCATGTCTTCCCCCACTCCCCAACATAAATGCCAACTTAATAGGATTGGGACTACACCATGTCAGGAACAAAAGGAAAAACTCAAGGTATTTCAATACACCAGTCAACAAAGAAACATGAGAAACATGCATTAACCTGTAGATAAAATGAGTTCCTAGCCTTAAAATAGGATATATATATAAACAAGTTTCAGTTGGGTAGCCATGTCTGAAGCAGCCGAACAAAGTTTGAGTCCAGTGGCACATTTATTGCCCCACCAGCCGGAATAATGAGACAGAAAACAGTTTTGGAATAAAATCAAGGGCCGCTTTATTAACTATTTAACAGAACATTGCAGCAACAGGAAACTAAGCAAGTGTGGAACAGGCAAGGCAGGCATCACTCCCTGACACACCTCCTTGCCCTTACAAGGGCGGGTCACCCAGCTCCGGTCTTGAGCCAACAATCTAGCTAGTGACCAGCAGCCCAGCAAGCTGGTTGCCACCTAGGAGCACCTACCCCTGAAGCCTTACAACTTGCAGGGAGGAGCCTGGCCTAAGACGTTCCCAGAGGCAATCATCATCCCCCACCCTGGACCTTAAAATCCAAAGGCAGTTCCTGATGACCTCCTGTTCCCTAACGGGATACGCTGTGAGGTGCTCACCAGTTCTGTTTTCTTGCTTGCCCAAACCTGCCAAGTGACCAACCTATTTAACATTGGTCCACCACATCAATCCCTTACTCCACTGCCCTCAGTATAAGGTAGGCAAAAACACATCCACCCATTCAGCCAATCCAAGTAAATGCGAAAAATTCCTACCTGCCCCCCTTGGAGACCAGCAATAGCCTACACTAAGATCAGGGTGGGTGAGCATGCAGAGCAACTGACAAGGGCAGGAGTGGGGTTCAGCCTTTTTAAAGGCTGGCCCCACCCCCACCAATGCCAGGACACCTAGCGTCCAGCTCTGTTGCTGCCTGTCTTCCTCAGGGTGGCCAAAGAGCCCCCAGATGCCGTCAGCTTTGCCAGGCGTCCAGGAGCTCAGATACCAACAAAGTTTTATTCAAGGTATAAGCATTTGTGTGCATGCACACTTCTTCAGACCAACCTTTGTTGGTCTTAAAGGTGCCACTGGACTCAAACTTTGTTCTTATCCCTGAAAAAAATCCTGTGGAAAACCTCTGCTGATGGAAGGGGTTTTCATTAGCAAAGCAGGACTTCCTTGCCCCCCTCTAACTACAGCTCCAAAAGCCCCCTGAAATGCTAATGAGTGGGGAATTGGAGGTCTGCATCAAAAATTGCCCTTTCTGTTTGTGGACATTTTCAGCAGGACTAGAACTCATGACTGTGGAAGTATAAGGGGAAGGAATGGTGCGTAGGAATATCTAGGACTTTTAATTCCAGCCCATATTTGAGAATATCAAAGAACAAATGAACTAACCAAAATTCAGATAGCTTTTCTGCAGAAAGATAGCCACTGGAGTAAAAAGAAATGGAGTGAGAAATGGACTTCTACCTGTAGGCATGTCACATCGGTCCAAAATAAGACATTCCTGTAAAGGGGGGAGGACTTCATTATTTTTAGGTTTAGTTCTGACCTGAAACAATAATGATCTTGAGGGTCTTCACAAGAATCTCTTAGCTTGGACAAAAATATACATTTTTTCATTATTTTGAAAATGACTGAACTCCTTTAAAAGATTGTATATATCATTCCAGCCAAGTTTGGAGGCATGGGAAATTTGATCTTCAGCAGACTGAGACATTGATATAAAATTTAAGCATCTGAGAACTTATTATTATAATGGAACATAAGAGAAAATCTTGACTATATTCAGCTTAATCTTCTGACAGGCTCTTTTATCTGCAACACTGGAACAGTGCACTTCAGTAAATGTCTTTGTCTTCTCCATGAAGCAGTTCTGTGCAAGAGCACAGCTGGCCAGCTTTAAAATGAATGGTGGGGTTTCAGTGGCACAGAATGCTCAAGTGTCCCACCAGCAAACAATTCCAAATACCAAGTGAAGTTGTTTTTAGTATTCTCTCATTTTGAACTTCATTGTGATTTAGTACCCACAACAAGCCAAAATTCCAATATGCTGTGTCTCTTTTATTCTAACAGTTCACTACAAATTGAAGTTATGGTTTGTCTGGATACTCACCATAAAACCACAGTTCCAGCTATGCCCCTTGTCCTGTGCTGTAATGTCTAGAATCATAGAACCACAGAATCATAGAACCACAGAATCATAGAGTTGGAGGATGCCATACAGGCCATGTAGTCCAACCCTCTGCTCAATGCAGGATCAGCCTAGAGCATCCCTGACAAGTGTTTGTCCAGCCACTACTTAAAGATTACCAGTAAGGGGGAACTCACCACCTCCCTAGGCAGCTGATTCCACTGTTGCACAACTCTTACTGTAAAAAAGTTTTTCCTAATATCCAGCCAGTACCTTCTGTCTCAATTTAAACCCATTATTGTGAGCATTATCTGCTGCCAACAGGAACAGCTCCCTGCCCTCCTCTAAGTTACAGCTCTTCAAATACTTAGGTCAAATCTACATCTGACTTTCCCGCTGGAATCATTCTAGTTTCAAAAAACCCTGCCTATACTTGTTTCTAGTTTCAAACCATACTTGTTCTAGTTTTTTAAAAAAACTGTCTACATTTATTAATTGCCCTCCTGTGGTCAAGCTAGCATTTTACTGATTTAAACAGATCCTGTTGCTTTGTACTCTTCAGGCCAGGGAGTGAAATTTGAAACTAGCATGAAATGAGCGGAGGAAAAGACAGCAGTCAAACTACTTCAGAGGGAAGGTGTAAATTGGGCCTTAAAGAGAGCAATCATGTCCCCCTTCAGCCTCCTCTTCTCCAAACTAAACATTCCCAAGTCCCTCAGCCTTTCTTCATAGGGCTTATCACTCTCCTCTGCACCCACTGCATTCTGTCCACATCCTTTTTGAAGGGAGGCTTCCAGAACTGCACACAATACTCCATGTGCAGCCTGACCAATGCAGTGTACAGCGGGACTATGACATCTGGTGATCTGGATGTTATGCTTCTGATGATATACCCCAAGATTGCATTCGTCTTTTTTATCGCCACATCACAGTGGCTGCTTATATTTAACTTTCAGTCCACCTGTACCCCAAGATCTTGCTCATCATACACAGTGCTACTCAGAAGTGTATCCTCCATCCAGTTATGTGTGTTCCTCATTTTTGTTACTCAGAAGTAGTTAGCATCTCAACGTCTCAAGGGTTATGGTTTGGCTGGATACTGGATGCTTCAGTGCTGTTCACCAGCAATTTTTCTCATAAGGTTTCATTGTGAAATATTAAGGCTACCAAATATAAAACAGCAAAACAGTTCTGAAAATTGAATAGGGATGGGCACAAACTGGCTGATGAACTGGCTGGTTTGTGGTTCATGAAGAAACATTTGAGAACTGAGGAACCATTGATCCGTGTGGAGCTCTGTGGGCCAGCTGTTCAGAGGGCCTTTCTTGGGCAGCCAGTCCCTCAAAGCCCATTTAAACAGCTGATCTGCACAAAGCAAATTGCTCTGTGTAGCTCAACTGTTTAAAGAAGCTTTCTTTGGCAGCCGGCCCCTGAAAACTCCTTTAAACGGCTAATCCACATGGTGCAAACTGCTCTGTGCAGATCAGCTGTTTTAAGAGGCTTTTAGAGGCTGACTACCCAAGAAAACCTTTTTAAACAGATGAGACACACAGAACTCCATGGCTCATCTTTTTCAAGGGGCTTTCTAGGGCAGCTAGTTCTTTAAACAGCTGAGTGATGCAGAGCAAGCTGCTCCAGGCAGATCAGCTGTTTCAAGAGGCTTTCATGGGCTGGCTACCCAAGAAAGGCCCTCTGAACAGCTGAGCTGGAGGGAGCAGGCTGCCCCTGCAGCTCAACTGTTTCAGCATGAACCTCATGAACCCAGTTTGGTTCTTATGGGAACTGACTGGGTTTGTGGGGTTTGTGGTTTGCCCATGAACCACGAATGGAACCACATTTTTGTGGTTCATGCCCATCCCTAAAACTGAAAGGGTTTCAAGAACAATGCTTTTGATATAACCTTAGAAATTAGGTACAGTAAAACAAAAAGTCATACATTCAAAATACAGAAACAGACTGTTCAATGTCTCCATCCTGTTTCCTAGTCATTTTACAAATTACTCAGAGGCAAAAACCCGCATACCTCACTAAGTGCGCACTCCTTAGAAAACAACAGCTAATAACAACTCTGGACAATGTACATAAGAACATAAGAGAAGCCAATGTTGGATCAGGCCAGTGGCCCATCCAGTCCAACACTCTGTCTGTCACATAGTGGCCAAAAACACTAGTTGCCCTCAGGAGGTCCAGCAGTGGGGTCAGGACACTAGAAGCTCTCCCACTGTTGCCCCCCCCCCCCCAAGCACCAAGAATACAGAGCATCACTTGCCCCAGACTGAGAGTTCCTATCTATACTTTGTGGCTAATAGCCACTGATGGACCTCTGCTCCATACGTCTATCTAATTCCCTCTTGAAGCTGTCCATGCTTGTAGCTGCCACCACCTCCTGTGGTAGTGAATTCCACGTGTTAATCACTCTTTGGGTGAAGAAATACTTCCTTTTATCTGTTCTAACCCGACATCTGTATGTATCTTAGGTTGATTGTTTAAGCATATTTGTTTTAGATGTACACTTGAAACATTTTAGGTAGAAATCATAAAAAGAAAGTGTAAAGTAATCCTAAAGCACCCCAAGGCATCTACCTCTCGGGCCACTTATTCCCTTTGGTGAACTCTCACAAAGTATTGTGTATTGAAAGTTACTGGAAAGACACACTTCTGTAATACTGGTGGAAATCAGAGGGATGCTGACAAAATCAGCCAGGGTATATGTACTTGTCAAGAGCCAATGACACTACAGTATGTTCATGCTCATACTTTATGCATAGATACAAAATACAAAGGTTTGCATGTAACCCTTCGCATGAGACCACTGAGGGTATAATTTTAAATAAAGTTGTGGAAAGAGAACACTGTTGCTATTCCACCTATAACTATCATCACCCCAATGCAAGGTGGGTAAGAGAGAACTGTGTTCAGTTATTTTAAAAGCTGACATTTAAATACCATCTTATCCTGTTCACAGTTTCTTTAAACACAGCAAGGCAAATTCAATCACATCAACACAGAGTCATTCCAGCAATGGAAAATTTGGCCCTGTCAGCTGCAAACACCTTAAATTGATGAACTCTCAATATCTGGCATGTTCAGCTTTCCATTTTTGAGTTTTCCTATCTACAAGGTGCATTTAGTGACTCAGATAATACTAATAAATTACACAATGGCATAACGGTGCTCACACATGCACTGAAAAGCCAAATTGGGGGGGGGGGGGGAGATGTGTCACAGAGCAGCTAAGCAATTAGTGCTGTGGCACAAAACAAAACATTTCCACACATACTTTGACAGTGTACATTTTAATAAAGGAAATGATATGTTTACCTTCTAGCGATCATCAATAGAGTCTTTCAGAAACAGAAAGGGCAATCACATATTGTAAATCATGATTTTTTCCGAGAGAACAGTATTTTGCAAATGTTGCTTGTATAAATCTATTCTTAGGTAAATGTTATGGTTTTATGCTTTTGGATGTGATGAATTTTCTCTCTTCAAAATAAATGAACATTGAAATATGTCCCCCCACCCCACCCCCACCGAGTCTGAAGCAGGTTGCAAACTAAAGAGGTAATGGAAAACGAACCTAAAACATTGTAGTCTACAAAACTGTTGGCATATTTGAGTTAAGAGCCAGGACAGCAGAAGAGCTCTGAAAATGTCTACATGTTTTAGAGATGCATCAGAATCAGAGTCTGGCCTTGGCACTTTCCCTTTCATGGAAGTCACTGGAAGGTTAGAAACTATTTTCCTTCTTTGTCTCCCAAGTTAAATGTTAATGCCATGGAGTGGGGTAGAAAGCAGGTGAGCAGGATAGGGTTTGTTAGTATCCATTGTGTCTGTGTGACAGAGTATAAACCGGGGAGAATGAGGATCAAACCAATGACTCCTTTTGTATACATTTTTACTCAGGATTTTCTTTTAAATACAATGTAAAAAAGCAGCAAAAGAAGAGAGAAATGGGAGAAAGGAGTCCTGCTGCCCAGCCACTTATTTTCCCACAGAGAAAATAGTTGGAAGTCATTTGGGAGTGAGTAGATACCCCGGGGTAAAGGGTTAAGCAGCTCTCTACCAGACAGTGTGAAGCTTCACAAGGCTACTTGGGGTTTTAGGAAAGCAGTGGGGAAAAGATACATGTGCTCCGTCTAAGCTGTGGAGTCTTGTGAGCAAAAATTCTACTTTGTGTAATGAACTTTGTCATTAAAGTTGTGAGCGAGCAATTTGGCTGCTGCATAAATTAGTTTGCTCTAGAGCCATCCTTCCTGAGCGAAGCCAAAAATGAGTGACTTGTTTCTTCCTGGCTGAATTTTTCCTGACAAAGGGAACTACGACTCTCAAAAGTCCATACCCCCAAAGTCTAAGGTGCTAGTGGATTCAAATCTAGCTCTTCTACCACAGACCAAGATGGCTACCCACTGAAACTAGTTTTCAATTCAATTTCAGTTTGTTCTCCTTCAGCCATTGTGGTCAGACACTGAGCCAGATCAGAGACGGCCACAGCCAGAGGCTTATTCCCAGTGACAGAAAGTAGAATGTTTCCATGATACTGAAGCTGGATCCAGACAATACTCAGGTAACTGTGACTGGCAGCTCTATGAAGTGTGCCATGTGAGTTAAAAAACCTGGTATGAATGGAGTCCAGCTTTTTCCATCTGCAGTGCCAGGAGAAGACTAGAAGACGATGCTTGCCAGAAAATGGCCTTTAAAGTGCACTGAGTGCTCAGATTCTACTGTTGTATCTTAATAGTCTTTGGTCTTGCTTGTTTCTTACATTCCCTATGCCTTTGGTATAGCACTGGACTATTAAATCCAATGCCCTAAAAATCCAACTGTGCTACACTTTCAATCCCTAGAAATAGAAGATTTTGCCTTTACAATCCTCCATGAATGTGTCCAGATTTGAGGAAAGAGGGTGCAGATGGAGAAGCAAAATGCTCAGCATTGGATCCTTCTTCTCATCCTTTTGGGCATTAAGTTATTGATCAATTCAATTTAAAACAAATAAATGGGGTCTTGTTCCTCATCTCAGCCTCTTGTCTATGCAATGGAAATTATATGTCAATTTCTTACAATGTGTGCTTTCCTTGACAAATTTCTTTCCACCCACTACTGCATATTTTAAAACTGCAGTAAATAATGCTCTTTCAAGATTTAATATCCAGGGTGCTAATACCCTATACAACGGGGTGCATATACATGCTCTGGTGCCTTCCTTCTTCCTGACACTGTGAGGTGGATATGTAGAAGATCATTATGTATTCTTTACCAGCGGTCAGTTGCTTAGTTACCAGTGAAATAGAGTACTACTAATAAGCATATGCTGGAATGCTGGCAAGATTTGAGCAGGACACTGGCCTTAGAAACAGTAGCAGCTAAGTCACATACAGATGTTTCTGAAAGTCAATAGGCTTAAAACAAGAACATGCAAAGCATTACCTTGCTTCCATTGGTAATGGCATGTCTAAATCATCATCACAATCATTAGTTAAATGGTACCGATTCTGCTGATCAGTCAACAAATGATCCGGCAATAAATTCAGTATTTGAGAGCAGGGAAATAGCAGCTTCCAGCAAGATAATATGCTGCAGTTATGTATTAAATACAATTATTGTTCAAATGGCTAGTCATTTTCTATTTGTATAGTTCTGCTACATTTCCAAGGGACTAATTGCTTGTAAGGATCAACACTTAAGAGGTGCAGTTATTACCAATAATGAGAGGGGGGAAAACACCCACCCCTCGGGAAGTGAAAGCAGCATTGTCTCCTGTGACTGATAATTGCTCAAAACCTTGCATTCAGTGCACATATGAGCAAAGGATCACCAATGAAAAAGCATCACTTGCTTTGAAATAAATAAGAGACAATAAAGCCCATTCTGGCCTCAAGATCCTTCTGGGTAGGTGGTCTACTTTCCATTGTAAATAGCTTGAATCACAGCTCCAGTATCTGTCTAACTTCAGCATGCCTGGTACTTACAGAGACTATTTCTTTGGCTTGGTAACAGTATCTGCCTATTCTTCTGCTTTCAAAACAGGCTTTCCAAATAAGGAATGAAATGCACTTTCCCTGCTTTTCTTGTTAAATCCAATTCTCATTTCCCGTCTTTACAAAGGAAATATTGGATTGCTGCAGTACTATTCTCAAAGGTTCAGTGGCTCTGCTGGACAATGAACACAAGTGCAATCAAAATGTTAAAAGTTACAACCGCTCCATATAGAAACCTGCTATGTGAGGATCACATGCCACTTGTATTGAAAATAAAACCAGTGCCCTTCACTTCATCTACTCAGACTGAATTTGCTGAGGTGGGAGAACCCAAACTAAGAACTCAGGGTGGCAGTATGCAAGTGGGAGATCAGCCAGCTTTGTTCTAATCATAGGAGCTCCAAGGCACTGTTTCAGGTCAGGAACATGGTGTTGCTATGTGACTATACTTTAGACAATAAAAATGCTTGGTAGCCTGAAAACCAAAATACCAGCATCTAGTTTAGAAGAAGAAGAAGAGATTGGATTTATACCCAGCCCAGTCTCAGAGAGGCTTACAATCCCTTTCCCTTCCCCTCCCCACAACAGACACCCTGTGAGATAGGTGGGGCTGAGAGAGCTCTTTCATAAACTGCTCTTTCAAGAAGAGTTCTGACAGAACTATGGTTTGCCCAAGGTCATCCAGCAGCTGCAAGTGGAGGAGTGGGGAATCAAATCTGGTTCTCCCAGGCTAGAGTCGGCACACTTAACCACTACACCAAACTGGTTCTTAGTCCCTGGGATCATCATTCTCTTATCTTTGATTAGCTCAGTGACACTATGAAATATTTGAGGATTATTACCCCTTTACAGGTGATTGAGAGAGGCTGGTTATATGGTAAGACTGGTTCTGACAGGAGGGGAATCAAAATTCAGGCTTGCTATCCAGTGCTGCAGGTAGTAACTTATATTTTACAAACGTATTCAATTTCAGTATAAAGATACAGAATCTTACACAGAAGATACAAACTCTTGCACTCAAATATTTAGTGTTAACTGTTTAAATCTGTCCACATTACTTAAAAGTCTGTTGGCTAGCCAGACTAATGTTTCCATGGGTGCAAGGATTTCAGTCTGCAGATCACAATTTTCCTGTCACCTATGACAATCCCAAATGTACCTCCCCCACCCAGTTCCTCCCCAGGATTATGATTTTGGGAGCATTCCAGTCTGCCACAGGAGGGGTGGGGTAGCAAAATCAGTCTTTGTGGGTGAAATGTGCATTTGGATTCAACCCTATATAAAGTACACATTTTTGCTTACTGTTTCTTTCTGTAATTCTGTACAGGCATTCTTCCCTCGTGGATATAGTTCAGTAAATCTCACTAAAGGAAATATGTTATTTGAGGAGGGACTTTGTCTGAATAAAATGTCTATGAAAATAGGAAGACGACATGGAAAACTTCTATATGCCTTTGGGGTGGACATGTATGGCAATGATCCCTGATGAACAAATTATCTGACTTTATTAGGTTCACTTTAGGACTACCTGTGTTAGTTCATTCTAAGAAAACTTTTTATCCTACTGTCACTTTTGGATTTTTCCTGTGGACTAATACTTCAATGTGTGTGGATCAATATATCTAATTCTCAAAATGGCAAAATCTATTGATACTTAAATCCAGAGAATAGAGCCATGAACAGATAAATCTTTCTACAAACCCGATAAAAACCTCAGGTTTGTCCAAAACTGAAATCTAAAAAAAACCCCTCCCAGTTGATAGAAGCAGCACCTGCAACTTAAAGAAACAAATGCCCTCAGTGGCCATTTCTAGGAAACCACAACAGTATTTCCAGACTTTCAGGCTTGACTTCTGTCAGTAACAGGCAATGAGTGGGGCAAGGCCCTTCACAGGGCTGTTTGGCCTTGGTAGACTTCATGGGGCCAGGCCTGGCATTATCCACCTGGCAACTTGATACTAGGGATGGGCATGAAATGGAAAAATGCAATTTGTGTTGGTCTGTGGTCCATGGCACCCCCTACAAGTCCTTGTGGGTCCCTAATGTGCAACTAGGCCCAGCCCAGACTGGTGGCTGGCAATGTGTAACTGGCCCAGGCTGGTGGATAGCACCATGCAACAAAACTTTTCCCAGGAAGGGACTGCCAGTGGAACAGGAGGAGGGAAATCTGAAGACAGAGGGACACCTAAAGGTAGGTTGGCTGCTGTGTGGGTTGAAGAGAAGGAAAGGGAGACAGGCTATGGGGGTTTTCAGAAAAGGAAAAGAAGAAATAATGGGAAAGGAGAAAATAGGGTGCCCCTTGCAAGTCCTTGTGGGTTTCCTTCTTGGATACATCTAACTGATGACCAGAGTCACAGGTTAATCAGACAATCAACAAAAGACACACTTAATATTTGAGGGTGTTGGGTTGAATCCTGCAAGCTTTTCAGCTGATAAAAAGGAAGCTTTGACCTCCTTAGCTTTGACCACCTAAAAGGAATGTTCTGGGAATCATGGGATATGCATGTAAAAAACAATACAAGGGGCTGTAGAAGTTATAGGAATTGGCCGACAGGGAAAAAGTCTTCATGCAACTGTTTGTGTTGTGATTTTATAATTCTGTTTGTTGTTTGCTGTGACTTTGAGTCAATACAATAAAAGTAGATGATGATGATGATGATGATAAGAGACAGCTTAGAAATACCATAAGCAAACAAAACAAACAAGTAATAGGGACAGCTGGTCCATAGCAGTGTAACCCTTCTAAAGACTAAGTACCATCATTGGTGACTTCAGGAGTTGTGTTAACATGGACAGAACTATGAATTTAAAAATGTCTACTAGCACAGCTGAAAAGGAGAATTAAGTTGATACTGATGACACTTTATTCCAACTTTCTTCTGGACAGCTTTTTCCTGGTGATTTCATGGACACATTTCTCTTTGTGTGACAGTGGTGAAGGGAATGGGATTATATGAATCTAACAGTGCAATTTCTAGGCAGAGTTACTTCAGTCCATTGATCTCAAGTAACATTGATTTCAAGTAACTCTGCTCAAGATTGCCACTGTCAAGTTTGTGGAGTCACAAAAGCCTTCTGGTTTTGGAAAGAAAAAGGCAAAGTGTTAAGTAAAGTAAAAAGCAAAAAAGCCTGTAAACCAACAGGCATTAGAAATGCTGTCCCAGTATGATATTAATATATTGCTTTGGTTATTTATGTTGTTGCATCTGAGGCATCCCCAAATTGCAATATTTTCAATCAAACAAGTAATAAGCAACATGGTTATACAATGGAGATTCCAACAAGGTCACACACACAATTCAAAAGTTTTACATTTTATGTAATTTTTGAATACAATAGGCTCCCCGCCGCCCGGCATCGCCGTGGCGCGGGGTAGCAGATTTGCCGCCTCGCAGGGAGCGAGGCAGCAACAGAGCGCTCATTGGACGGGCGGGGGGCGGGGCTAGCTCAATTAGAGCCGTTGCCCCGCTCCCGCCTTGGCTGTCCGTTTGCGCGCTCGCCCACCCACCCTGGTTGCAGTGTAGGCTGAGGCTGGTCGCCTTTGGGGGCCGGGTAGGAATTTTTTACACCCCTTCCTGTTTGGCGCTTGGATGTGGTGTTTTTTCGCCTACCTTACACTGTTGCTAGTGGTTAAGGGTATAGATGGTGGTCGGGTATTAATTAGAATGGTCACTTGGTAGGTTTATGCAAGCAAGAAAATGGAACTGGTGGGTGCCTCACGGCATATCCCTGTTGGGAACAGGAGGTCATCAGGAACCACCTTAGGGCCTTGCGGTCTGGGGAGGTGAATGGTGATCGCCTCTGGGAACCTCTCAGACTAGGCTCCTCCCTGAAGGTCTGTGCAGCCTCAGGGGTAGGCGCCCCTGGGAGGGGATGCCAGTATGCTGGGCCGCCAGTTACGAGCCAGAATCTCACTGGGTCAAGACTGGGGCTAGGTTACCTGCCCATTACAAGGGCAAGGAGGCTGTGTCTGGGAATGACGCCTGCCTTGCCTGTTCCTGTGCTTGCTTAGTTTACCCGTTGCTGCATGTTCTGTTTAAATAGTTAATAAAGTGGCCCTTGTTTGATTCCAAACCTGTTGTCTGTCTCGTTATTTCATGCTGGGGTGGCAAAATGTGTTACACTTTCTGCAGATTTCTTACTTTTTTTTTTTTTTTTTTGCAACGGTGATTGTACAAAGCACAGCATACAGACAAGATAGGCATTTATGCTTTTCTGGATGGCTAGAGTCTTACAGAACTTGTCTCCACTCCAACTTACTTGAATAATTCTATGTCATATTTGAAACATTGCAGGTTGTGCAAAACTATTTCCCAAATGGTATAAATCAATTTAAGGGATGAAAACCATGGGAGAATTTTAAACAAGTAACTCCTGTAAGCAAGCCTATGGTTCTAAATATAGAATAATTTGTAATGGAATTCAAAGAAGCTCGATTTCGTGTAAAAGATGTAGTACACTTTTCCAGATCTGAGTGCTGTTGCCAAGTCACATGTTGGCTAACTGACCAAACTATATGGACAGCCTAACTGTTATGCGTCAAACTGGTATTTAAATTAAAATGATTCCGAATCTGACTGTTCAGTGCACATTATGCAACCAGGTCTGCTTAATACATACCACAGCTGAATTAATGTGACACTGAATTTCTGCACATCTGGGAATGTAACACCTGTCAGTGCTGTAGTTTACAAAGTCCTAAAATAATCTGCCTTGCTTACTGATTTTGTGGAATTCAGATTTCAGTAATCTTACTGACATCTCGCTGTGGTTTATGCCTGAAAGGATTTATGTTCTACCCATTATCAGGCAAAGACTTGCGATACACAACAGGTATATTTACAAAATATCTTATTATCCCCAGCAGCTCTGGCTTTCTTCTCCAGTGTAATGCCTCATTAGCAAATCTTCCCTGCACTTGTTTATCCCTCATTTTTATTAATCATATAGGGTTACTTCAGGCGAGGTGATACTAACCCATTTTAGAAACATGCTGAATGCTGAGATGTGTTGGAACAGATTTAAATCATCTGCTATAGCCTCTATGTTATTTTGTACTGTGAGAGATAAGAAGGCCTGTGAGGTACTGTACCTGTGGTACAATTACTCCTGTTCACATTTTACCATAAGATGAGCGCAAAGTCTGGCGAATTTATGTATTTGTGCTTCAAAAACCTTTAAGTTTGTTACTCTTGCCTGCCAGTGCTCCTAGACTAGGCAGAATACTATCCCAGGCCTCAACAAATCTGGGTACAAGGTCACCATTGCTACCTGACATTTATTTATGGCACCTAAAGCTCCATTGGCCCTCAGCCTGTGTAAAATCTGTTCTAGAGTTAAAAGGGAGAAGTGGGAAAGGAGGAGTCGGTCCTGAGAAGGAATGCCCTGCAACACTTCCGTCACAGAAGTAATGGATTGCTAGGATATGAACTTAGCAGCAAATGGAGCTCAATTGCTCCTCACTCTCCTAGCATGCTTAGCTGCAGGGCCACTACTACACAGGACAACTTTTCTCTTTGTTGGGAACTTCTGCTCTCTCCTGCCATAGCCAAGGAAAAGATGAAGGCAGACATCATGCCTGTGATCATGATTGTGATCATGGCTGTGCTTGGTGGGATGGGCAAAAGTAAGAAACTTTTCCCTCAAGGGTGGGAGGGGAGAACAGAGAAACTTGGCTTGGAAGTAACACATCTTTCAGTCTTCATGCCAACTTTCAGTGGTTTCGGAGTCATTCAGAGCACAAATACTAGAGTAGGTTATACATGATTTTATATTCAGGCTTGGTGTAGTAATGGTATATACAGGGATATGATCCAGATTTACTGAATCACTGAAATTTGGGCTCCTTTTTGAAATCTGTTCACCCCTATCCCCAAAGGCCTCCATGCTTGAGCTGGAAGGAGATTAATTCTTGGCTATTTTTCTTCCTTTACTGCCATTCTTGTTACATGGCAGTCTAGTAGTGGCAGTTGGCCAGCCTTACAACGTTAGTTTTGTTTTTTAAAGGCTTAAATCTGCAAAAGATTACTGCAATGCATCTTCCAGGCAGTGTGTGTGTGTCTGTGTGTGTATGTGTGTGTGTGTGAGAGAGAGGGGGGGGGTGTTTTCACACTAGCGTTTGCCCTGGTTTTGCCCTGATGCTTGTTCAGGAGCTTCTGGTCAATTTCCCACCAGTTGCTCCGGGCTCAGGGTTTGCTCAGGAGTATTGCGGCACTGCTCCGGAGCTTCCCTGGAGCAAGAAAATCCTGTTTTTTGCAGTGTTTCCTGTTTGCTCCGGTGGAGAAGCTGAGATGAAAACACACCCACTTGCCCACCCTCCATCTGGCCCGCCCCGTGGTGGGCGTTTCTTCAATTTTTTTTTAAAACAAGCCCTCCTAATGTTATATTGAAATAAGGAGGTAGGGAGCCAAGATCCCACCACAGGGACTGCGTTGGTGAGGTGGATTTGCCGTTTCTTGGTAGCAGGAGCCAGGCGCCATTGGCCTGAGAGCTCCCTGTGCTTGCAGATGACTGCAGCCCCTGCAGATCTGGTGGTGGGCGCTTTCCTCCAGAAACCCACGGAGAAGCCGCGGCAAGCAAGCGGGCGGACCGGGGATGCGAGTCTTCCTTCCTGCTCCCTGAGTGCGGTCCTATGATCCTGAAGCATAACTTCCCCCCCTCATTTTTTTAAAGGCCCTTATAACGTTATATCGACATAACGAAATATTGATTAAGCAAGGGAAGATGGCACAATTGTTGTCTTTTTATAATACACACACGTTCACATCTATTATGGGGGGGGAATGTTGTTCGGTGCTCCAATTCAGCATGCGTAGCAGGGAGACTGGACTGCCATTGATGCCACTCAGCCTCAGCTGCTGCCGCCGCCACCACCACCATTTCAGATGAAATTGCCTCCCGTATTGTCTCCTGTAGACGTCTCAATTTTCAGGTTTTTAAAGTTATTTTTATTTAATTACTTTACACGGACCAGCCAACACCATATTGGCTATCCACCATTTTGTCCCTGTGCTCCTGCAGGCAAAGCAGCTGACATTTTAGTTCAGAGCGGAGAGTCCACCAATCAGAACGGAGAATCCACCCATCAGGGGGGAAAATCCTCCACTGACATTTGTGGTCCCTGTAGATAGCCAATGGTTTTGCTTCAACCAAGAGTGGTGGGAATAATTGATTAGGAAGGAGGGAGTTGTTGAATTCTGGGAACAGGAAGGCTACCACAAGGTGGGCGGGGGATGCACTACCGTCATGCCACTATGACGTTATAACGTTACCATGCATGCATTTAAAAAAAAAAGAGCAGGGAAATGAGGGAGGGGTGAGGGGGGGGGAGGGTAACGGGAGGGGACATGGACAGGGGAGCGGCTGAAAGCATCGGGGCAACCGCTAACTGTGAACAAAAAACTGCGGGGTTAAAGAGGAGCTGAATCCTCTAGTGAAAAAATGGATACTGTTGCTCCGGGGGGAAATTACCGGGGCAACTTTGGAGGAAATGAGAGGCAAGTGGCATGTGCGAAATCACCCAGAGAAAGAGACAGAAGTGCCATCAAGACACTTCTAACTTATGGTAACATATGAATTAATGACCTCCAAAATGTTGAGAGAACTGCCATCAAGACACTTCCAACTTATGGTAACACATGAATTAATGACCTCTAAAATGTTATCAGCCTTTCTCAGGTCTTACATACTAAGGACCATGGCTCCCTTTATTGAGTCAATCCATCTTACGTTGGGCCTTCCTCTTTTCTTGTGGCCTTTAACTTTTCCTAGCATTATTGTCTTTACCAGTGAGTCTTGTCTTCTCATACTGTGGCCAAAATATGATAGCCTCAGTTTATTCATTTTAGCTTCTAGGCAGAGTTCAGGTTTAATTTGATGTAGAATCCACTTATTTGTCTTTTGGGTGGTTTATAAAACTGTCCTCCAACACTATATTTCAAATGAATCAACTTTCTTCCTGCCAGCATTCGTTATTGTCCAACTTCCACACCTACACATAGCAATGGGAAATACATTAGTATGAATTAACTTGATTTTGGCCACCTGTGACACATCCTGACACTTAAGATTTTTTTTCTACCTCCTTCATGGCTGCCTTTCCCACTCTCAGTCTCGTTCCATCTGAAAAAAGATAAGGAAGAAGTAACTCTGAACCTTATTTAGAAAGGCATTTCAGAGTCTTGGGCCAACTGCAATAAATGTCCTGCTTGTCAAAATTAATTGGTGTTCTTTACTCTTGGAACAGGGCTTAAATAGGGATGGGCACAAATCAGCTCACCAATTTTGGGTGGCTCATGGTTCACAAACTAAAGTTTGTGGCAGGTCAACAGGCATGAACTTTCCATGAACTTTCAAATGGTTCCAGACTGTCTCCACTCAAACAAAATGTTTACCAAACTTCAAAGTAACAAAGCAACCTCAAAGCAACAGGGGGATGGAATTCTCCAGCCTTGGAAACACCAATAGGTTCCCCATGAACTCAAGGTGTGTAGCTTGCACTTTTAAAAAAAGTAATAATTTATTGAAGTTTTTCAGTAATCAAACATATAAAACATGCAGAACAATAAACATAAATCAAACAACAATACAAAATAGGCTAATAAACACAAACACACACATAAAACATAAAGAAAAAGAGGAATGAGTCTTACAAGTATAGTTTCTAAGATAACAATTACTCCACAGAAAACACTATCAAAATTTGAACACATTCAAAGAGTTCAAGCCATGAAAAATCAACTTGCGCCTGACATTTCACCCAAAAGCACTTTCCTGGGGGCATCTTCTTTGGGGGGGCATAGCTGGAACCCCCTAAGTCCAATCCACACATGCCTTGAAGGGCATATAGAGGAGCATCAAAGGGAGGTCCCCTGAAAGTTTGATGTCTCTAGCTTGCACAGGGTCCATTCTATACACTCCTGAACCTGTGCCTATCATTTCCCCAGAAAGCACTTTCCTGGGCCACCTTCTTGAGGGGAGGGGGAAGCATCACTCGGGCCCTGTAAATCCAATACTCACCAGACTTGGAGGGTAGATAGAAGAGAGTCAGCTAGAAATCCCCTGCAAGTTTGGTATCTCTAGCACACTATGACAAACCTCACAATCCATACCAGTTCATTTGGCTCCTAAAAGTTCATGACATTTCATGGTTTGTGAACCAGGCACTCTACAAACCATGAACTGAACCAAACTACATTTCTCAGTTTGTGCCCATCCCTAGGCCTGACCCACAGCTGCTGAGCCCCCATTGGAGGCAGGGGAGAACCACTCCAGGTCTTGCCACCCCACCATTGATTGACTGGCCAGCAGGGGAGGGGCTTACCATCAACATCAAGGCCTGCACTAACTATTGTTATCACACATAATATTACAACTCCTTTGGAGCTGCTTGGAAGATGTGTGTTGTAACACTAAATTGTGGCAGATGGCAGGTGGACAATAACTGCAGTTGTTCCTAGAATGCAAGGTTCTGTGCATGTCTGCAGTGGGAGTAACTGCTGACTCAGTGGAGTCTTAAGGTAAAGTTAGATATGAGGTCTGTCTATAGTGTGACGAAAGGGACAATGAAAAATAAAGTTAATATATCTGAGATGTCATGATTGGTCCCTAGTGATGAGGGTCACTGTGAGATGATGCAGAAGCTGGATTTATGCTGTTGAGATACACAGGAACTAGATTTTTTTCTTGACTTTTATACAGCAATGGGCCCTCTGGCATGACAGGGCTGCCAACTTTATGTTGGGAAATCCCTGGAGATTTGCAGGTTGGGAAATTCCTGGAGATTTGGGGTGAAGAATAGGGAGGGAGAAGTATGGGGAGTAGAGGGAGCTTAGTGGAGTATAACACAGCCATTTTCTCCAGAGGAATTGATCTCTGTCATCTGGAGATCAGTTTCAACTCCAGAAGCTCTCCAGACACCACCTAGAGGTTGGCAATCCCAGGTATAAGATGCTGGTTGCTGTCTAGAAGAAAGCCAAGTCTGACCCCCCACCTGGCTGGCCTACAGAGAGTGATACCTGTCTTATTCTGAGTTTTACATTTTGAGAAATACGCATCTGCCTGTGGTATATCACAACCTTTCTAGAGCAAAAGTGCTGCGCTTCATTAAAGGGGACTAAAACTTGTGAAATATTTTGCTGATGATATTCTGTGAAATCTGCCTGTGGTATATCACATCCTTTCTAGAGCAAAAGTGCTGCACTTCATTAAAGGGGACTAAAACTTGTGAAATATTTTGCTGATGATATTCCATGCACCTTTCTACCTCATGCAAGCACCCAGAGGCTGACATACTTTCTTGGCTTCTTCTACAACCAGCATTTGCTGTGGGGCAGAAAATATCACCATTCCAAAGTTAATGCTGACTAACCTGTCTGTTAGGTTTTCTAAAAGCTGGGGAAATGACAGTTACCAACGTTAAAGAGGAAACACCTGCTTTTTCTCCATATAAAAGAATTTTGTAAATGTTCAGCTGCAATCCAGTGACAAGAGTTCTGCTCCCTGCTATATTTTCCATCATGGTCACATTGGCCCCACAGAGTCACTCTTTCAGTAGTGGTATGATTGATTAGTGGTGTAATGAACCCCTTGTATTACTAATGATATTGCCCTTTTTTTGCTGATTTCCCTCACCTTCTCACAGTTAATGAGCTCCTTGGATGCTTAGAGCCTCCTACTTGCCTTTTGACTCAGAAATAGCCTCCATCTGCTTAATGGAGAAGGAGGCTGCTTTGTCTGTGAAGGTGTGAATTCCCACCTTCCTCTATCCTTAAACATAACCAAACACAGGCAACTTTTACTGGTTCCTATTTTTCAGCCTCAGGAAAATGCAGTGTCTATCAAGATAAATGTTGCCAATCAGCTCCAAAAAGTAGGTGCTATGCCAGATCATTTAAATCCTAGAGACAAGACAGTTTTGCATGTATTTCTGTTGGAACAAACAGGGTTACTAACATCAAGAGGTTTCCCTGGCATTACAAGTGATCTCCAGACTACAGAGACCAGTTATCCTGGAGAAAATAGCAGCTGCAGAGGGCAGACTGTATGGCATCACATCTCCCTCCTCTCCTCACCACTCCCAAATCTCAGGATTTTGCAAACCAAAATTCAAATCCTTACCTGCAAAAGACACTGAATTTTGTTAGGAGATGCCCGTCCATGCCTCACAGATGTGGTTTCTCTGATCTGCTGGATCTTCAGACCACTTTTGTTACCATAAGTGAAACTGGTAGAGATTGGCAATCCCATCCAAATCTCCCCCCCCCCGCAGTACCTAAAGGGCTTGCCTCCAGCATACCTCTTGATAATGCTGATGTACATTCAACTATATACCATTATAGGATTGGCCTGATCAGTCAGTTGCATTTGCTAACTCTTTTTCTTAGTTGCTGCTTGCACCCCAACCACATTGCACCCCCAACACTTTCCCATTGTTGTAAAGATGCCTTGGATGTTGTTGGGTCTTTCTTTGCTTTCTAAAGACTGTCTAAAAGCAATTTTTACATCCTTATCTTTCACTTTGTAAAGGTTTTCTTCCCAGAGTTGGAAGTCTGTCACACCTTATTGGCTGATTAACTTATGCATCTCTGTCAGGTGCCTATGGATTTAGAAGGCTGGTGTATGAGTGGTAACCCTTTAATTGCTGTAAGTGATGGCAGATTACCAGTTGTTAACTTTTTTAAAAAGAATAACAGGAACAGCAGGAAGCCTGTGGAGAGAAAGCCCAGGAAGGGTCAAAAGGAACTCTACCTAATGCTGCCCTTGATGAGCATCTGGGAATAGTTTATCTCTACTCATCCTTCCTCTCCAATGGTTTCACCAAAATTTGAAAACAAAAATGTTCCAGATTAGTAATAGTATATTGTACTGTGAGTTGCACACTCTTGCCCTGAAAGTCTTAGTCACATATTATAATGAATATGTTATATACATAGTTGGTATTTTCACAGTTGGCATTCATCCCACTGTCAGCCCAAAGCTGGTAGTAGTTCTGGGTAGATACTAGAAGCTGACTATTTCAAGTGTTTCTTTTGTTGTTGAAATGAATGGCTGAAGTTGCATGACCCTGCTATGTAGCAGAGTGTTGTTATCCCTACCCACTGGGTGGATGTGTGAGAGTGAACCCCTTGAACAACAGCCCTACAATTTGGCTTTCCTGCCATGTGCATATAATCCAAACCCTGCAGGCTTCCCCATCTCAGTTTCCTAAGAAGCCACTGCCCTCCCACTTTTTTTTAAAGCAGGGAACCTTCACTGTCACTTATGAGGGCAAGACTTTTGCTTGCACTAGAGGACTGGGTAGAAACTGTAGGAGCCATTCACAGGTAAGGTTTGCCACTGGCAAACAATTTTAATTGGAGCCAAGAGCATTTTACCCACCACTTAGATATGGTGTGCACCAAATCAAGTACATTACAGATTCAGAGTAACAAAATGCATATAAGAGTATAGAAGACTGATTACTCTTCCTGCCACCTAGTAATATCTTTAATGCCTTTTCCTAGAATTTAATTTACAGGAAATTGTCCTTGAATATAAAAAAAAATCATAAAAATATGCTGCTGTGTCAGTGGCGGGAGCTCAACTGCCCAATTCTGTTCATTACTAAATGTCAGTTCAGTTCTATACCTAATTGGCATGCAGAACAAATCACTTGTCCAGTCTTGTAAAGGATATACATTATCAGAACGCAACACCTGCAGGACAAAAGACAGGTTAATTTCATTGCTATGAAGCAAAGGAGATATTATAAAGTCTGCAGTAACCAAACTCTGTGAAATAGCTGCATTAGTCATTAACTTTGCAGCTCTAAAATTCATATCAAACTCAATTAACTACTACATAGCTTTTAATGACAATTTTGTTTTTCAGATGTGGCTGTTGTTTACTAATATGATTTTCCATCATGGTTATCTGTTCCATTGCTTCTTTTGTGTTAATATTCAAGGGCTGGTTTTTGTCATAGAAACTAGGACAGTGAAAACCACGTTTGCTCAGTGTTCTCCTTGAATTTTGCTTCTGAAATGCATACATCAGACTTTCACTCTGTGAAAGTCAAGAATAAGACACACAGGATACTGATACCATTTTGGTCTATAGTCACAGACAGAGTTAAAGCATATTACAATATTTGCATACAATTAGTGGCTAAAATGAGTTCAGTGGTGAATGTACATAAAATGTTACTCACTGTGAGCATTAAGAAGGCAGATTTTGTATATTGCTCAGTCAGTATATAAATGATGCTGTCTAATGTGTAAAACTAGGCATTGTCATCTGAACAGTGGGCACAATGCTTGGTCAGTCTGCATACTCTTATTTAGCAGTATTGTCTTGTCTAGTCAACAGATTAAATGGGCATAAAGTCTGTGCATGTAAACTGGCCAATGAAGAAGATGTGTCTGATATGTATCAGATTACATACTTTTATTTCTGTTAGGCATTATCCATGCCTCCATCAGTCAACTCACATAAATGCCGAAAGAAAGAAAGAAAGAAAGAAAGAAAGAAAGAAAGAAAGAAAGAAAGAAAGAAAGAAAGAAAATATATTTATCCAGTCTTCTCTCAGTACTATGGTTCACCTGCATATATACTGTGTTGCATCTCTTCATGCAGCATGAGTTCATTCTAAAGAAAGTAAAAGCCTGATATAATAGGGAATGCCATGAAACTGATAGCACTAGGAAACTACTTACATAGTTAATTAGCATACAATTCTCATATAAATGGCAGCTGGATTAGAAGATCAGATCACCCATAGCCCAAAGCAAATTGTTTCCATCTTTAACCTCCCCTGGTGTCCACTTGCCATGAAGTCTGTTCTTGGCAACTGACAAGATCCCTGGGTAGGTTCAGATAACGATCCCACTTAACCCTGACTTGCTAACATGCCCCAGTGGCTCTCTAATTTCTGCATGTCCTTGTGCTTTGGTTGATGCTGTTTGTTACTTTGCTAAGTGTGTTTAATGGAAAAATGCTACTGAAGGTGTACATTTTCAAACTGCTCTCATCATAGGACTGCAGGGGGAAAAACCCATGCATAGGCTCTCGTGTATGGCTGCACAGTAAATCTAGCTTGTAGAGTACCTGGGATAATATTGCTCCATAAATAGGAAACTGGCTGAAATGATAATTTCAGCGTCCACAATATCTGACATAGATTGCCCTCAACTTCCACAGCCTTATGGCAGTCCAGCAAGGGGCTTTCAAGGCAAGTGAGAAACAGAGGTGGTTTGCCATTGCCTTCCTCTGCAGAGTCTTCATTGGAAGTCTCCCTTCCAAGTATCAACCTCTATTAGCTTCTTCCAAGATCCAAAAAGATTGGCTTCCACCATGCTGCCTTTCTTCCCCATGGGCCATACTAGGTCCTATTAAATGGCTATTAAATGGCTGAGGCATGCTTCCTACTAACCTTTCCAGGCAACTCCTCCCTGGCTCCACATTTGATCACCATTACTACTAAATGTGTTTAACTTGGTTTGCAGAGAAATGCCAAGCCTCATCTAGCTATCTTGATGGGCTGTTCAAGCAATTAAGGTTCTGGTTGATGCAGCTCAGGCTTAAGGGAGTCTCTCTCCAATCCATGTCACTGCCCAAGAGAAGAATGAACTGTTTAGGGATGGCTTTTCATCCTTGGATGCTACAGGGAGCTCACCAGTTAGCCCTACCTGTGTTCAGACAACCAGCAATGTTCATGTGACATGAGGGGTGGTGGTGCCTAAAATAACCCACTTCATGCCAGCTGCTTACTATAACATTGTACAGGCCACAACACAAATCAACCAAATAAAATAGGAGCAGGAAGACTTCCAAATGGGTCAGGGCGTTTTCAGAAGCAGTATTAGCCTGATTGGTAATGTGGTGTTTTGATGGATAATTCTAGTAAGTTAAACTGGATCACTCTGGCTGCAAGTCAATCAAGATAATGGACCAAAGCGGAGGCTGTCTTGTAACACATTTTCAAATGAGAATTGTAATTACTATAAAATCAAAATACTAACTGCCTGAAATCAAGAATGTAGCCACAGGAAAGTGTTTCCCACCAAAGTCAATGGAAGCATTTCTCAAACTGATTTTCTCATAAAACTAGATTTAATTATGACATTTAAAAAAAAAATCCCATGAGATTTTAGAATAATGTACATCCCACTCTAAACCCATTTTTTGTTTTTATATAGTGCTACTAATTTCTCTACTGTTGTCGGAAGCAGTACCTACATCCCTACCACACAAACATTCTCTGTTTTGTATGGTATCGTCTTTTTAGAACCCACTAGGCATGAAAGTCTGGGATGTTAAATCAGTGCCTGGTTTGTATCTGTTTTATTCTGAAAATTTTAAAAATAAAAAGTTTTTTTTAAAAAAAAATCAGTGCCCTTCATTTGAAAGTTTCCTTATGTGTCAATGTTGTATATATGGTTCAACTACAGAGTCATAGAAGCAGTGTTCAAACAATTACTATGTTTCAGCCACCTTAAAAAGTTCAAGTAAAAGTGATTATCCTCCTAGGGGTTTCGTGTGAAGGAACAGTAGAAAGACACCTCTGCATGTTGAAAATTCTATGTAAATTAATACATAGGCATCAACAATTGATTTTCATAGCCCTTTCAGAAAGTTCTGCCTTCTTTCTGCCTGAAACTGAGCTCCTTCAAATGTTCTCTCCTGCAGTGGTAAAGCCCTGCAAGGTTTCTAATGGATAGCACTGCAGCAAATAGCTACAGTCCAAACCACCATAAATAAACAATACTGACCTAGAAGCAGCTGGGATACTGTCCTTGGTGTGCACAATTACTTTTCCTGAGAACAGTCCTCTTGCCTTTGGAGCAAATATGGTTTTCAGATAAGTATCTGGCTTCAAAGGAGAAGGGCTTTAGGGACTTTACACTAGCACTCAGTCACAAATATTAGGATGCCCGTGAGTGTTCTGGAAGGGTTTAAAATTTTGTTTCTCAAATGTAATAAACGAATGGCCAGTGAGACAGTGACAGTGAAATGCTAAGCAGAGTCACACCATAATAATCCCACTGACTTCAATGGCTGTAAAAAGGTGTAACTCTGATTCTTTTAGGATAGGAATGTCATGCACCCATGTTATGAAATCAGTTAGACATCCCAATTATTTAAATCAGGTAGACATCCTCATTATCTAAAGTGTTTCTTTGGAAAGACTAACACTAAAGTAATATTCTATGTATAAAATGTATACAAAATAAAAATAAAGATTGCTGCACTTTTTTCTTATATACCCATTCTGCATTTTGTTTGTTTGTTAATAGGGATGACTGGGGGGGGGGGCATGATAGAGGTTTATAAAATTATGCATGCGGTGGAGAGAGTTGACAAACAGAAATTTTTCTCCTTCTCCCAAAATACTAGAACTTCTGGGTATCCAGTGAAGCTCATGGGCAGTAGATTCAGGACGAACAAAAGGAAATACTACTTTACACAGATAGTGATGAAAATGTAGAATTCGCTGCCAGAGGATGTAGTGATGGCCACAAGAATAAGCAGCTTTAAAAGGGGTTTAGATGGATTCACAGATGGTAAATCTATCAATGGCTACTAGCCATGGCAGCTGAGGGGAACCTCCACATCCAGAGGTTATAATCCTCTGAATCCCAGAGTCAGGAGGCAACATCAGGGGAAGACCTTGGCCTCCATGCCCTGTTCTTGGCTGTCTACAGGAACTGGTTTGTCACTGTGTGAGACAAGATGCTGGACTAGATGGACTATTGATCTGATCCAGCAGGGCTCTACTTATGTTCTTATGTTAAAAGACATAAATGTACAGCATATTTGTTACATCACCAACAAAACAGTTCCATAGTATTCAAACATTTTATAGAGGAATCATATCTTATGGAGGAATCTAACCATGAGGGAAAGGAGATGTTATATGTTTTCATGGGTTAGACCCACAGCTTTTTCCAGATATCCGGCTTTCCTTTGAGATTGTTGCCAGAGCCCTATTGGATGCCTTTTCTATACACAAAGCCAAAATCATCTGGGAATGAAGAAGGTTCATGTGGGAGGCGTTATATTGTATAAAGAAGTCCATTTATAGCTCATGTTCCTTTTTGGAACTCTTGTGAGATTTATTCTCTTGCCATTGAAGTAATTACTTTATTCTGTTGAGTTCTCCTGGAATTACAATTGAGCTCCAGGCCACAGAGATCAGTTCTCCTGGAAGAAACACCAGCTTCAGAGAGTGGACCCTATGGCATCACATCCCTTCTGACCTCCCTCCCCTCCCTAAACCCCACCCTCCCTAGATGTGTGTGTATGTAAAGTGCAGTCAAGTCACAGCTGACTTATGGTGACACCAGCAAAGGGCTTGCAAGACAAATGAGAAGCAGAGGTGGTTTGCTATAGCCTTCCTCTGCAGAGTCTTCTTTGGTAGTCTCCCTTCCTTCCAGGTACTGACCCTGCTGTACTGACCCTGCTTAGTTTCCAGCATCTGATGAGACTGGGCTATACCATGCTACCTTCTTTCCTTGCTTCCTAGATACTGCACTCAAATTACCAGGAATTACCCAAGACAGGGTTTGCAACTCTAACCTGTGCTTTCCTAGTCGTGGTCCACTACAGTATGCCATGTTCCTTACATTTACTACCTCCTCTCCCTTAACCAGACGTTCTGTACTATTTTGAGGTATGACATAAATCTAACATGCTGATGGATCTGAATGAGGGATGTTCAGATAATAGAATAAAGATGTGGCTTTGTGATTCCAAAAGACTGTTCTTGTCTCATGTCCTTTGCAAGTTTGCTGATTTCAGTAGCTGCCTCCTTTGTGATCACCCCAGCCTTAATAAAAATTCAGAACGTAATTTGAAACTGGTTATTTTTCAAAGCTCACACAGCTGTAATTTGAAGTGGGGCCTCAGGGGTGAAAGGCCATTAAATAACCTACTGATCCATGAAGACAATTTCAAAATTTACAGTAGGTAAAGTAATATGAGATTGTTTCTGTATTTGCATGTTTAATTTGTCTCTGCTGAAAGGCATTATTGCAGATCATCTTGATAGAAGGCTGCACTCTGCAATAAACTAGTTGTGTTTCTCAATTATGGCTACCCTAGATTCACCTTGAGCTACTCACAGTCTTATGGTTAATCATATGCTATCTATATTGTATTTAAATTTATTGAAACATATTGCTTGCAGTATATAGCTGTCCATATCGCTAGAGCTGTAGTACATTATAAGTTGTTTTAAAATGGAAAAGAAAATTTCATATCACATGTTTGCAGACAGTCCCTGGTATGCTACTGTCTCTTTTTGGTTGTACAAAGGTTTCCCCCTTTTAGCATAAATACCTTGTACATAGGCCACTTTAATTGCTTAATAACTAGAAAGTACAATTATTGAACTAATCCCAGATTTAGTTTTCCTGGAGAAAATCACATGGGTTCTAAATACAGAAACCAACTATTCCTTACCCACTGTAAAAACCATCAACTGTGGGATATCTTCTGAATCACCTAAGCAGGATGGGTCTGGGAAATGGTATTTTACAGTGGGTGGTTAGATGCCAGGATATGGAGTTATGGGTGCTATAGGATTCCCATGCTTTTTAAAATTGGGGAGGTTATACATAGATTTGTAGAACACTATAATGAATATTATGAGGACATCTAATGCCATCTCTCTATCCCATTTAATTCCAGACAAGTGAGATATATCCTGAAGTGGTTGTTCATGGGGCTGCCTTTGAAAAAATGTCCAAAAACATATGGAAATAGAGTTAGTTTATTTTAAAAAATTAAAATGTTTATTTATTAAGAAATGTTTTATGACACCTCTCTCAGCCTCCATGACACAGTCCACCCTTCTTTGTTACTCCCTGGTTCTTTTTCAAAATAGCTGGAAATTCTTCTAGACTTGTATTACATTTGTTTTATGTTTTTGATTGTATATGTCTGGTTTAAAATTTATGTTCTTTAAGTGCCTGATTTAGATTATTTTACCATCTGTAGGAGGAGTCAGTGTCATGATCTTACAGCTATCAAGGGCTGAGGACAGACTGGCAATGTGGCCTGGGATAGATCCGCTTTAGAAGCGGGGGAAGGGAGGCAGTTCAGACAGCCACAGCTATCCTCTGTTTCCCTTCCGTATTCACCCATTTCTGAAGTGCTTTCATGGCGCCTCAGTCAGACATCGGCAGAAAGTGGTGTCCAGGGGACTTCCTCCTCTTGAATCCTGCTTCCTGGCTCTGTGGATGGGAAGAAGCGGGATTCAAACAGAGGCGGCAATGTGAATGCACCACCGTGGAGAGATGCACACATGCACATATGTGCTCTGTGTGCCACTGGATCATGGCCAAATTGCTGGTGCCCATGTGCATAGTTGCTGAAATGGCCCCGCCATGAGCTGCAGAAGCCGGCCCACCAGGGGATGCTCTGCAGCAGTGTGTACACATCATTGCGCTTCCTCCCTGGAATGCTCCCACAGGAGTTTGGCCAGTGTGAATGGCCAGCCCTGGGCCACTTTGTCCCAGGGCTTTTTGCCCCACTGCCATTCCAGGTCAGATTCCCAGTCTGTCCTCAGCCAAGGCTAGGATCCTGGCTAGCAGGTCAAGAGAACTGGGATATAGTGTGGAAATAACAAACAAACAAGGGGAAGAACTATGGAAAAATCCTCTCCACAGCTTACTGCACTTCAGTGTTCTACTTCTCTGTTAGCATGTGTGACAGATTGAACTTTTTAAAAGTTTAGAAGTGCTATACAAACAGATGTGAAAGGTTAATTCTTCACAGAAACAGAGAGCCTTGAGTGACAGGCTGCTCCAAGCAATCTGATTGGTTTGTGTCAGTTGAGCAGAGAGAGACTGAATGCTGAGGAAAATTCATTCAGCATTCAGCCCTGATTGAGAGCAGTTTTAACACAGACAGGAGAACTGGGGAAAGTTGGCAAGGATGAGTGGGTAGTTAAATGGAGACTCCCATTCAGGCCAAGGAGAAGGGATATATCTTCAGAGAGAGAAGAAAATTCCCTACCCTCTGAAGAGTGGAGTGATCCCTGTTGTGGAGTGATTATAAACTGCTTTTGGAGACCTTAAGAGTCATTTAAAAACTCAAGATGAGTACTGGTTTTTCAAGAGAATGGGTTTGGGTACTGGAAAGAGTGTATCAGCCTTCTGGAGTCAGAGAATACTCAACTAAAGAGTGCTGGAGTGTTTGGAAAACACTGGGACAAAAGCATCTCAACATAAATATTTTAAGTAACTATGAATAGCTTAGGAAACTCTCATTAGCCTGAAACATAAGAACTAAAGTTTGTGCATGTACTGGTTTCACCTCAGAGTTACCTACATTGAGTTACCTCAGAAATTTCAACTCCTGATTTCATCTGACCTTTTCCATCTATGTTGAATAAAATATTTTGTTAATTTGGAATATAAAAACTTCTCGAGTGCCATTTAAGTTGTATAAGTTAAAGGGGGCTCCCATTCCTTACCTCATGTTCCTGGGCTGATTAAAATATTATACTGTGGCAGGATGGGACAGCTAGAAATCTTCAGGAAAGAAGAAAACAGCCTACAATGACTCAGTCACAAAAGGGAAAGAAAAACAGAGGGAAAATCTTGCCTCGGAGGAAAGAAAGTGGATGGGGGCATCATAACATACATGAAAAAAATGAAAAAGACATGGAGCCCCTGCTCTCTAGGTATTCACACCAGAAAGAAGTTCTTCTAAAATGCTGCAAAAATGGTAGTTCATGACCCAGCAAGTTTGGTTCCATAACTCACCTCCACAACCCACCTGCATCACATAGCTTGAAAACTACTGCTTTACATTACCTAAAGAACCACCTCTATGCATATAAACCTGCCTGGGATTTCAGGTCTACTGGTGATCCTCTGATTGCTGAACCTCCCTTTTCTGGTTGAGGTAAGTCTAGCATGTATGAGGGACAGAGCCTTTTGCACAGTAGCTCACGGTCTGTGAAACACACTTCCAACTGAGGTTCACTTTGCTCCTTCACTGTTGGCCTAGCTCCACTGAACCATGAGAAACTTTTTGTTTCAGATGAGGTAATAGAACTGACGCTGTTGAGTTCTATTGCCATTACACTATTCAATTCTGTTGGCTGTATTTTTAATTGATTCTGTTGCTGCTACAAGATCTTATTGCTGCTATTGCTAGATTTTATTAGTATTGCTGGCTTTTGTCCATTTTACAACATAATTTCCTTACATGAATTTTATTTTGCAGTTTTATTGGATTTTGGGATACTGTATTTTATTGTCTGAATTGTGTATTTTAAACTATTGTAAGCCACTTGGGAGTTCTTGAACAAAAAGGCAAAGTATATATTACCCTACATAAATAAACAAGTGGCATATTGGGAAAAAGTTCACCAACAGTCAAAGGTTTTTTTCACACTTCATGTGTAACATGAAAAAAAGGAAAGTGTATCAGATAGGAGTCTGTCCTGGCCATGAAAGGTAAAAGAGCCAACAAGTTGTTTCATGCCTGAGCCTATGGGAGCACTGCTTCAGCATCCAGTCACCTTTCAGAGCTGGGAAGGTATGCTGGAGGAAAGCAAAGGAGGAGTCAGTTTGGGTCTGTCTCAGCAAGACAACAGACAGTTTAAAGGGAAGCTCTGCCTGGTAGTGTAACAGAGTGGTTTACCTCTACCTCTGTAGGGATGCCAGTCCCCAGGTGGGAGTAGGGGATCCCCGATTTGGTGGGCTTCTACCCTCTGCTGGCCAGCTGGAGAGAAGCCCCACCCCCAGCAGCAACCACCAGCAATCACCCCTCTCCATCCTCTCCTGCAAGATTTAAAGGGCTGTCCAGCTGATTGGCAGTAGCACATGGCCCACTGACCAGCTAGAGGGCCCTTTAAATCTTGCAGGAGGGGAGGGAGAGGGATGGCCTCTTTAAATGATTTGGGCAAGAAGGGGGGGCTGAACTTCAAGTGGCGAATTTGCTGCTTGGAGAACAGGTGCCCAAGGGTAGGGTGCTGGTCCCCAATACAATAACATTGTTTTTGCATGATGTTATCATGTTGGGATGTCCCCTCTCCCTCCAGAAATGCCCCCCAAAGTCCCCCACTGGGGACTAGGAAGGACCTGGCAACCCTATACCTCTGGGAGATGACAGAGTACTTGAATGTGAATCCTGTCGTTGGTGATGGGAAAATCTGGTACCATTTAGTCTGACTCTTGAGAAAAGGCTGGCTGGTAAGGGTGGAATCATCTGTGTGTGTGAAAGAGAGGGGCTCAGAGGGAGAGGGAGAGAGGATCCAATGTAGTGACTAGGCAGTGAAAGTCTGTTTGTAACCACAAGCATTAAAGGGAATTCAGATCACAACCTGAAGCTATAACTAGCCTAAGATTAAGTGCCTCAGACAGGCTTCTTCTTTGACTGTGCAGACCTGTGATGCTGAACTGTTCTTTAAATATAACCTATACATAAATAAACAAATCTTTTTTTTATATCCAAACCCTACTTCAGCATTCTCCATGTTCTTCTTGCTTATCACGAGCCTTAGCTCATGGAAGAGAACCCAAAGCCTTTATATCAAACTCCCCAACCATACCTTATAACTGAGAGGAGCAGCTGAGGGGAGAGCGCGGCCTTCTCTCAATGTTTATACAGACACACTTTCCCTTCCTAGGCTTTTGAGAAACTGAGGGTTCATTTCAGAGCAGAACAAGCACTTCCATAGATATTTTATTTAATTTTTACTTACATTTTAGAAGAGGAAGCTGAAGCAGACATCCATGAAGAGGACAACAAGAAGAAGAAGAAGGAGTTGAGGGAGAAAGAGTGGGAAGCAGAAAAGATGTGCAGATTTCACTAGTTCTGCAATGCTCATATGTTAATTGATCACAAAAGAGACAACATAGCATATCCAATTTTTACTAACATTTATTACATTTTTATTTATGTTCTGGTGTAAAATAGATACCTAGCAAATACTTCTGCAAAGGCAGTGGAGGAACCTATCTCACTAACGGTAGCATTTGCCATTTTTTTTTGTCTAAAGTGTAATTTCTTCAGTTCAGAAATTAAGATGAACATATGTTTATTCAGTGGTTCCCAGATTACTGTGGAGATCTGTAGTATAATGCAAACATATTCAAGGGGCATATCTTAAATTGACATTCTGCTTGTGACTGAATGGGTTCTGAAGAGTGATAAAAATTTCTGGAATATACCCTCATAAAGAAGTGGTTCAGAAGTTCAGAAATAATAGGAATCCTTTTAAAGGTATTACATCTTTATCCAGAAGCAATCATAAGGAAAAGACGGTTGTTTAGGATTAATTATAATGTTTGTCTTTTAAAGCTGAGTGATCCCAGTGATGAAGGGAAAATGGAGTGGAGAAAGGAAATGGTTGAACCAGTAATATATAACTATGAAAAAGATGAGGGGGAGGTGTGTGTGAGAGAGAAACTCTACTGTACTCCTGACTACAAATCTTTTACATGCATCATCCAGCAGTCACTCCTCTCCGTTCTCATCTGTCATCAATTTGTCAGCTTTCAACCCGTCACCTGCTTATCCAGCTGTGCCTTCGAAATTTCAAAGAATGGGTCCCAAGTTCTTTCAAACTCTGCCAACCTACTCTCTGGTGAAAAGGCCAATTTACTCAGTTCTGAATAGCTGCACATTCTTCACACAACTGAATCCCTGCAGAGATGCTCCGACAGAGATAGCCAGAAAGTACAAAAGAACCGTTTTGCCATTCCTGTTCTTCTCAAAATGAAGGACATTGACAATTGGACTTTGTTTAAGGTCTAAGCCATGTTTTATGCAGGAAACTGAATGTCTGTATAGTAGCAGATAAAAACAGGGTCACTATTATTTTGTCTTCTCAGTTGAGAGAAGTTGTTTTACAGTAGCTTGATAAAGCAGAAATTCTTTGCATGATTAAGTCCTAATTACCAAAGCATTAAAGCACACGCAGAAAGTTCAATAGTATATATGGACATGTTTGACTCCATTTCCAAAGTAATATAATTGAATCTTTCACAGAAAAGCTCACGCCATAATAAATTAGTTCATCTTTATGGTCCCAGAAGAATCTTTGCCTTTTTGATAGATATGCTTTCAAATCTTTCCTCTTCCAAGCTTCTCTTCAGATTTTGTAACTCTGAATTGCTTAAAGACATCAGGAATTCTCTATTGTGCCATTTTTATTTACAAATTGCATAGATAATCTATGGTTTATTGAAGCCTTTCATTCCATCAGTTCCCTTGTGATTTCCTCTGTGTTTACTATGCATACCTGTACATTTATAAAATGTACATTGAGGAAGGGCTGAGGCTCAGTGATAGAGTACACAGCAGGTTCCAAGCTCAGTCCCCCACAGTTGACAGAGTATTGTAGAAGTCCAGAGTTTTAACAATTTTGTAATTAACATAGGCAAATTTAATGCAGTTTTATATTTAAATATTTGATACTTTATATATTTTATTGATATTATTGAGGTAACTGATTGTAATTGACTTGAGCTGGTTTTATACTTAATAAACTGAACTGAATCACACAGTAATTGACCAGAGAAGCTAAAGCTGGAAATACTTGTATGTGCCTCAGACACTGGAGAGCTGCAGAGAAAAGAATGCTGAGCTAGATGGATTCTATATAAGGCAACATCAAATGCATATGTATTCACTGAAGAAAACAATAATAATGTGATCCATATGTATGGTTGCACCAAACTTCCCTTTGGGTGGGGTGGGGTGCATTTATATGGGGTGATACAAAAAATGGGAGAAAGCAGTCTTGAAATAATCATGTGTACAATTACATCATTACTGTTCTTCCCAATATTTTATCGATACATATTGTTGCAATGGAGAGCCAGTTTGGTGTAGAGGTTAGGAGCATAGCCTCTAATCTGGGAGAACTGGGTTTCCCAATCCTCCACATGCAGCTGCTGGTGTGACCTTGGGTCAGTCATAAATTCTTTCAGATCTGTTGTCTTAAGGGCAGTTCTTGAAAGAGCTGTCTCAGCCCCACCTACCTCACAGGGTGTCTGCTGGGGGGAGGGGAAGGGAAAGGGATTGTAAACCGCTCTGAGACTCCTTTGGGTAGTGAAGAGCAGGGTATAAATCCAATCTCTTCTTAAGAACACAAGAGAAGCCAATGTTGGATCAGGCCAGTGGCCCATCCAGTCCAACACTCTGTCACACAGTGGCCAAAAACACCAGATGCCTTCAGGAGGTCCATCAGTGGGGCCAGGACACTAGACGCCCTCCCACTGTTGCCCCCCCAAGCACCAAGAATACAGAGCATCACTTGCCCCAGACTGAGAGTTCCTATCTATACTTTGTGGCTAATAGCCACTAATGGACCTCTGCTCCATATGTTTATCTAATTCCCTCTTGAAGCTGTCCATGCTTGTAGCCCCTTCTTCTTCAATGGTAGTGTACAGGGGGAAGAGATGCAAATAAATGGAAGAAACAGAAAGCTCAGGCAAGATATGTATGCTCCATTTTCAGAATTCTTGTTAAACCAGAAATAAAAAGAGGAACAGATTCAATGAAAAATTTGGAACATAGAATCAGTTAATAGGAAAATTCAGAATAAATGAACAGACCCAGAAAAATCCTCTGATCCCTACCTTCTTGTACAACAGTGTTACAGACATAGCTGGAGTAGTGGTTAAGAAGAAGAGATTGGATTTACACATCACCCTTCACTACCCGAAGGAGTCTCAGAGAAGCTTGCAATCTCCTTTCCCTTCCCCTCCCCACAACAGACACCCTGTGAGGTAGGTGGGGCTGAGAGAGCTCTGAGAGAATGGCTCATGAGAGAACAACTCTGAACTTACGACTGACCCAAGGTCACACCAGCAGCTGCATGTGGAGGAGTGGGGAATCAAAACCAGTTCTCCCAGTTAGAGTCTGCGCTCCTAACCACTACACCAAGCTGACTGTAATGTAAAACTTTAGAGCAGTGGACTCTAATCTGGAGAACCGAGTTTGATTCCCCACTCCTCTACATGAAGTCAGCTGGATGACTTTGGGTCAGTCACAGTTCTTTAAGAGCTCTCTCAGCACCACCTACCTCACAGGGTGTCTGCTGCAGAAAGAGGAAGGGGAGGTGATTGTAAACTGCTCTGAGATTCCTCCAGGTAACGAAGGGTGGGGTATAAAAACCAACTTTTCTTCTTCTTTTGGAATGTGTATTCTGAGTTCTTGGGGTAAGTTCTAGCTTCTAATTAAACAGGGCAAGGAGGGACCCAAGAGAATATACAGCATGTAGACAGGATAAGGCAATCCCATTCATCTCTCTTTTCAACCTATAGTCATGTTAGGCAAATCACCCATCCCTGTACTTCATCACCAGCAGGAATGCAGAATTAAACTTCCTTGTGTCTGTTAAGTGCTGTCAAGTCAATTCCAACTCATGGCAACCCTATGAATTAATGACCTCCAAGATGTCCTATCATTAACCCTATCCTTATCATTAATCATGACCAAAATATGATAGCCTCAGTTTGGTCTTTTTAACTTTTGGGGAGAGTTCAGGCTTGATTTGGTCTAGAATCCACGTTTGCCTTTTTGGCAGTCCATAGTATCTATAAAACTCTCCTCCACATTTCAAATTATAGTTTCAAGTGGGTAGCCATGATGGTCTGAAATGGCAGAACAAAGTTCAAGTCCAGTGGCATCTTTAAGACCAACAAACTTTTATCCAAGGTATAAGCTTTCATGTGCACGCACACTTCCTCAGAAGAAGTGTCCATGCACATGAAAGCTTGTACCATGAATAAAACTTTGTTGGTCTTAAAGGTGCTATTGATCTCAATCTTTAGATTTCAAATGAATCAACTTCCTTCCTGTCAGCTCTCTTCATTGTCCAGCTTTCACACCCATAAATAATAATAGGGAATAATAAGGTATGAATTGTCTTGATCTTGGTCACCAGCAACACATCCTTACACTTAAACATCTTCTCTAGCTCTTTCATGGCTGCTCTTCCCAGTTTCAAACTCCTTCTTATTTCTTGGGTGCAGTCTCCCTTTTGGTTGATGATGGATCCAAGGAATAGAAATTTTTAAACAATTTCAGTCTCTTTGTCAACCTTAAGGTTGTGTAATTCCTCAGTAGTCATTACTTTTGTCTCCTTGATGTTCAGTCATAATCCTGCTTTGGCACTTTCTCCTTTAACCTTTGTCACTAGTTGATTAAAGGCATCACTATTTTCTGACAGTAAACATCTTTTGAGACTCCAATATACAGATAAATGCAAGCAAGACCATAAGATGAGCCCATCTGATAAAAGACCTTCTGTCTTACAGATGTTGTACTGATGCCCAAAGTAAAATATAGCCTTCTGTGTGAGAACCCCATAAGGTCCAAACCCCAAAACACAGATATTATTCTGTCTGTTCCTAAAAGTGGAGGATTTCCAGTCAGAGGAACATAGGGTCCCTATGTCCTACATAGGGTCCCTATGTCCTACTGTCCTCCTTACATGTTCTTGTAGGTTCCCTATCATTGCGTTTTATAAATCCTAACATCTGTTTCAGTTTACAAGCACTGGTGCTTCATTTCACAGTTCAAAAGAGGACTTCAACAACTGCTGAAGAATGTCTATATTTTCTGGTGAGTCACTGAGATCAGTTCTTGATGGTGCCTTTGTCCTCACCAATCTAATGGGTTTTACAGAGCCCTGTCTCCCAATTCCATCCTCTTTGCATTGTCTGGCATTCTTCATCCCACTATCTTTCTATATTAGTGTATTCTTACACTACTATGGGCATAAGGAAACAGAAATTCCTACTGACATCTATAATTTTGTTCTGGTCAACAGAACAACTGCTTTTCCCAGCCTCGTCTGTGGCACTCTTGGTAGTGATGTCATCCATGGGCATTTGCACCAGAGAAACCTAGCATCACCAGAGTCAAATGTGATTACACTTTATCAAGCAAAGTACCCAGCCAGAGCTCTCCCTTTCTTTAGCTTTGATACTTTTTAAATAGACTAGGATAAGTGTCATAGGCTGTGATCACACACACTGAATAATCCACAGTCAATGCACTTTCCAACTGGATTATATCATGCGAACTGGCAAAATCCAGTTGGAAAGTACATTGAAAGTGGATTATCTAGAGTGTGTGATTGCAGCCATAGATATGGAAGTGCTTGGCACAACTTCTGACTCAGACTGATATTCTTATGGGAGTGTTTGCCTTCCAATGTGGCTTTTACATGAGTGGTCTGAACTGCATGCAGATATTCTTTACTAATCTCCATTGACTACATATGAGCCACTGTAATCTAGATGCAGTGAGTTGTGCTTCTGGCCTTTGAACTGTGAGTTGGATGAGATGGCTTGTTGGCTTGCTCTACATCAGTGATGCTAGTATCGACTGTTTTTATGTCACATCACTCAAATGTCCCAGGAATTACCATTGCCACAATTACCAAAGACAAGTTCAGTTTAGCAGTAATTAACATAAAAAAGCAATAAATTAGTGTCTTAATTTGCCTTATTGTTGATCAATTGAGTAGCTTGGGTTTGTGACTGTAGTCAAAACTTTTGCTTTACTCCCACATTCCCCTATGGTTTTGAGAATTTAAGAGGTCACTTGGACCTATGGCAGATGTAAGACCCATTTTCCTATTCTCTCCATGCTCATTTCTGTATTCCCCTAGGAAATTACTGCTGGTATTTTAAATTATATTTCAAGGAATAGGATTTTTAACCTTGTCGATACTAACCATCATTTACTCATCCTTGATATGAGCAGATATATTCATCTCTTGAGATGCATAATAAAATGTATTGATATAAGAATTAAATATTGATTTAGGCAAATCAGTCAGCAGTATTTATTTACAACACAGGGCAATAAATCACGATAGGTATGAAGGCCATATGGAACACAAACAAAAATGTCTGTCATATCAAACCAATGATTCTTTGCAGGTTGGCATGCAGGAAATGCTTTCCCTCTGAAGTGCTATGGATTTATATACTTCGAATGTTGTTTTGTTTTCCTTTAGTAACCCCTATGGTATTTCATCCATATTTCAATATGGATGAGACCAAATTTTGAAAGTTGTCAGGCTTGAATGTAATCTTACCATTTCAACCAAGTGTTCCCCCTGATGAGAAATGAACCTGAATTCTTTACTTTCTCACCACACACAATTTTACCCATTAAAATTAACACATTTTCTATATTTCTGCATCAAGGTGCATATAAATAACTGAGAAATGGAAGCAAATGATGCAAATCTAGTATAAATGGCTTATAAACAGGCCATTTCTAAGCTTTTGAAACTGTGTCAGTTCTGTCTCCTGAAGAGGCAGGCTTCAGAAGGAGTGCATCTGCTCTCAATCACTGCCTTATTTTATACCATCTAGTTGAGAAATATTCTTTGTACCCAGGTGGCTATCTTTACGTAGCATTCATGGATCTCTGAGCCACATTTGATTTGGTCCTGAAGCACTGACTTTGGGATAATTTGACCAAAACTACAATAGATAAGAGACTCTTCTGGCTAATTTCTACATTATATGAAAATGCCACTGTTCAAATCCATTGTGGCCTAAAAGGCCAGTTGTCTACTACTATTTCACTTTCTACCGGTGTTAAACAAGGTTGCCTTTTAGCTTCCTTTCTTTTTAATCTTTTTATGAATTATATGATTCCCTATTACAGGCTGCGAGGTGTTACACACCACTTTTAGCCAGCCACAATATTCTGGTCTTGCTTTATACAGAGGTCACCTTGCTGCTATTAAGACTTTGAAAAGTTCTGAAATTGTTTATCAATTATTGTAGCTCTGAGGGGTTGTCAGTTAATTATGAAAAATCTAAAGTTATGATGTTCTTAAAAGGGGGAAGGAAAAAAATGCAAGACCTGGACCATAAATGGAACAGAAGTAGAACAGGTGGCCTGCTTTAAATAATTAGGTGTTACCTCAGCTCAAAAAATTGCCAAAGTGGATATAAATGCCCTAACACATTTTTTTCTGTTCTGGGGGGGGGGGGGGCAATATATACCTGCAGCTACTGAGGCCTTTAATGCTAAGGTACTCCCTCAAATTCTATATGGCACGGGCATCTGGATAAACAGTGTCTCTGACTCTATTGATTGTCCACTGTTACTATTCCACTGGTAAATTGATGTGGTTCCATCCTGTGCTGCAGGAATTGCATTAAAAATTGAGTTTGTCCAATGTTTGCTGGAATGTAGGGCTTGGTTTTGTGCCTTTAAACTGAGGCTGATGTCCCTTTTTCCAGCATCAAATGCCTATGGAAGTATTTTATGTCTTCTGAGGGAAGACACTTACAAAAGTGCCTGGGCTAAGTTGATGGACAGCAGACTCAGGTTTCCCCTTTATTATGATTCAAGATATGGGTGTCCATGTTGCACTGAGAATGATCAAAATGATGACAATTAAACTTGATAGAACCAGCACTGAATTCCGAGCATATAGGGTATGCTCCCCCTTAGTTCTTGGAATCTTTCTCCTTGCAACTTCCCCGCCATATTGAAAATCTCTTACCATTCCTGGCAATTGCTATTCCTTTATGCTTGGCAGGCTTTGCCCATAGCTGAAATGAAGGGGCGATTTTTAAATATTCCGTTCTCTGACCGCCTCTCTGTCCCTGTGCCTGATCAAAACCATTTATCATGGTTTTGTTAACCTGCAATCAATGGTCCTCAGTATGAGAACTTTGGATCTTTTCCATTCTGAGCAAATATAATCTTGCCATTGAACCATAGGTAGTTTCTTTTCTGCTGGCTGATTTTAACCCTGAGATGAGATAAGCTGTGGCCACGTTTTTATCTCTGATGATATCCACGAGATGCTCCTCTATTACACATTAATGTAACAATTTGGAGGGTTTTATATCTAATGATATTTTATTAGTAATATAATGCTTTTTATTTATTATTTATAAATGGCAAAGGGTCCAGCACAAGGACCACACAAGGATCACTAATCTTTCTGCCGCTCCTCCCCCCCCCCAGCAGCCATTTCCAACCATTCGTTAAACCACTATGAGTCATAGGAGTCAGGAGGCTTCAGTACAGGGAGTGAAATCATTCCCTTCCTCTTCCATCAGTGAATCTCTGCTCACAAAAGAACAATGCTGGCCCATGGAGCAGGCACCAGTGATTGCCCACCACCCCACCTCCACAGAGTGAGGCACAAGGTGGGGGAGCCTATCAACGCTCAGCACAGGAGTGCTGGCCAATTGGGAGCTGGCTCGCCAGCCAGGTCTAGTGACAGCCATCCTTCATCGGCAGTTCAGCCCAGCTCAAGCTCCCCATCCGTCCATTTTCTTGTGACCATGTGGGATTAACTAGTCACCGTTTTGGGGGCTGAGCAGGAGTTTTTTGGGCCTCACTCAAATTGGCTGTGAGAGGGCCCTTCTTTTGCCTGCTCTGCTTGGTCTAAGTGGGTGAAGTATAAATAGGCCTGGCAAAAGCTGGTTAGCTCCTAACTGGGAAGGTGGGGAAAGCATGTGTTAAGTGGATTTTGAGTTGGCAAGCATCCCGAGACATCAGCAATAGGTGGATCCTTAAGCTGGGTATCTATAGGCTGGGCAGTCCGGGTGGCTCAGGTGAGGGCCCCTTCGGGGTTGGGGAAGCATACAACAAGCCTTAACGCTTAGCAGTCATGGGTGGGAGTGTGCCCCTCCATCCCCTGTATGCACTGGTGTGTGGGTCATGACAAGTAAGGTCCAGTAGGGGTGGGTTTGCCCTGTAAGGAAGCTTGCTTGCAGGCACAATACAACCTGTGCTTTAACACGTTAATGAAATGGTACATATAAGCTTATGTATAAATAAAGTTCCCAGTTTAACCCATAACATGTGTTGTGTTTCATTTGAGAGGTGGGTGGGCAAGAGGCAGGAGGGAGTAGCTCCCTTGCCCCTCCCCACTCCAGCCTCCTGACACCCATGATCCCACAGATAAACCTCCCTGAGGTTGGAAAGACTGCAGGGGTGAATGGAACACAGTACTTTTCGTTGGAAGATCATGTGATCCAACCCATAATTTGCAAAGTGGATAATTATGTATATAGTCTGAAGTAATTCCTATGATTAAGTTATTTTTTTTTCCATCATGCCACAGTCAGGGAATTTCTGATGATGATATCTGTGATCTACAAGTTCACATATTATATTGCTTATGTGAGTACATATTTTGCAAAGGTCATCATCACTTCTATAAATAAATGCATTATGTTATCTGGCTTTGGGTTATCAGGAGACATTGCAAGACTTTTTTATTTGGACACCTATTCAGTGATGAGGGATATGCTTTAGGATTTTTAAATTTGACTTCTAGTTCAATCTAGCCCATTCCTAAGACTTGATCACTTTTTTTCATCTTCTTGCTTACTCTGAGCATCCGGGGGTTGTTAGAAATCTAAAGAATTAATAAATACATATTACTGTTTTCTTTTCCAAATGTGATGCACAAAAGGGAATGCAGATTTAAAGCACAGCTGCCAATTGGCAGGGCAATGTTACCTGTGCTGAAGATCTGCTGTGGAAATTTCCAACCAGTAATAACCAACCATTCATGAGAAACAACAACCACCACCACCCCTGTTTAGTTCTTCTTGCATACACTGCTTAAGCTTCTGAAGTGCAATTGTTGCAGTGCAGTACACATTAATTTACAACTGTGCATGGCTGGATAGTGCAGTGAAACATCAATTTTGAAATGAAGAAAGATTGCAACCACACACCATTATCATTTTCAGTTGTTGCTTTTAGCAAGCACCCACAGTAGTCAGTCAATAAAAACTGTGTGTTTTCCCCTTGACATGATTCTTTGCACTGTGTGCATGTATGTATTTACATCGCCATACACAAGAAGAGTTGCTTCTGTTATAACAGAACAAAGTTTGAGTCCAGTGGCACCTGATTCTGTTGTAACAGTTCAACATTTTTCATCATCCATCAACAGAATCTGGTGGATCAATTTTTCAGTAGCCAGTCCTGGTGCTTTGTTGTTCTCTGTCAACAATGTGCTGCATTGCAGGCTAACAACTGTGGTTTGGGGAAGCTTTCCTAATGTTAATGTTCAAAGGCTCAGTCATTAGCAAATGCTTTCAGATTCTAGGGGAAAAAAGCACATTAATTGACCCCAAGAGGGTGTTCAAGCATAAGGATATTATCTTTTGGTTTGAGCATTGATACATTTCTGCTAGAGCCTGAAATCTGTCAACAAAGCCATTAACAATATCATCAGGAATAGTCTTTTTTACTCAGCACAGCAGCTTCCTCAGAGACTGGAGCCTGCACTTGAATAAATGTAACAGAAGGAGAGCAAATATCAGCCTCTCACCTATCTGCTCCCAATCCCAGTCCTTTTAACCGACACAAGCTGCCTCTATCTACCTGCAGCTCCCTTGCTTCCTGTTTACTTTGTAGGTGAAATGAAATCTCAAATCAAAGAAATATGAATGCTTGTTAACAAAAACCCCCAAAATGGCTGTGCATATTTTAGTTTATCCTCAAAAAAGGTTTGCAGTCCTGCCCAGGTTTCTATCATCTATACTTTTGATATCTGTGTCTTGTCCACTCCTTAGTTTAAGCTGTCAATAAAGATATTGAACAGAATTAAAGGTCCTCATTTTGATGAAATGCAACTTGATTCATTTTTCCAGTTTGATACCAGTCAACTTTCCTTCACTGATTGTGGCATCTCATTCATTCATATTATGGCATTTCATTCATTTTACCTTCTTTTACAAGCTTTCTTGAAGTAAGAACTCATTCAGGTTATCAAAGAACTGGGGGGGTATTTTTAATTTTGTATATAATAAAAACAACCTGAAACACTGCTCTGGAGAAGATCTTGCAGTACCCAGAAATTTTAATGGAGAGAAGGGTTCCTCCTTTGGTGACTGCTTTTGTCTCCTAGTTGTTTCACTGAAGAGTTAATCTTCACAGTTAATCCCTTTGGTACTTCCTAGCAGAGACTGTCAATGAATTATAGGCAGTATAGCCTTGGCTGGGCTTATCTCTGCATCCAAGAAAGGACACCAAAGCAGTTCCTTCACAGCAGTTGAAGTAGCTTTTTAGAAATATTTCTGAAAGACATTTCTTCTATGTACAAACTCTGAATGAATCTCCAGCTATATGCTAAACAGTATTAGAATTGAATTTATCATGAATATGTGATCAATTGAAGCTGTATATAAAGTGTCTGTGTCTGTGTGTGTGTCTCCCCCAAGTAAATTATGAACAGGGACTATAATTAACATTGTCTGAAAGACACATGCAGGAAACTCATGTTCATTGCTGAGGGGCAGCACCTTGAGGTAAAAAAAAAAAACGTTGGAAGGGGTGGGAGCTAGTATTTTGGAAGGTAATTTTGAGATGCGTGAAGAATCTGTGTGAAGAATCCACTGATTTTCAGACTACTGTCGATATTTCCCCCCAAAGAGCTTTAAAATGGACATGTCAGCCAGTTGTCAGTTTTCACTGATAGTTGCAAGATGCTGGGAACATTGTTGGCCCATGTAATCAAAGCATCCCTCAGAAGAAAGCATGGTGCAAGATTCTCAAACGTCTAGTTATTTTGCTGTACCAAAGAACAAAACAGGCAACCTAAATTTTTACTCTCTAGTCAATTTCCACCCTATTTCCTTTTCTAAGGAAGATGATTGCAACTGAACCTCCATATGTCATCATTGGGGAATTACATCTGTTGTTCAGATTCCTCTTTAGAAGCACAGATCACCATATGCAAATTATATAAGTACTAAAGCAAGGTAGAGTTTTTGACAGAAACTACCCATTTTACGTATCTTGTGAATGCAGCTATCTGAAATAGTTCTAGAAAGAGGGAAACAAACTCAAGGACTAAAAAGATTGTGATTTTTGAGTCTATGAATTTTAGCTTATACACAGGCTGTTTGAATTCCATTGACATCAATGGGATTTAGCAGCTTTATTGTGTCAGGATGGCACTTTGTAGAGCCAGTTCATATTATCGGCTAAGGCAAGTACCTGGAAACAGGATGTTATCCCCCTCCCCAACTGATGTTCATAAGACCCGGTGAACTGGCTTGTAGAACAACCAGAAAGCTCCATGGCTTGTGAATCTCATAGCTCTGAAACCACTTGTCCCATTATATCCCTGTGCACCAGCTGCGTTCCTCAGATAACCTTCTCCTTCTGGTACTCTCAGCTAGGAGTGTCAGTTTGGCCACAATTAGATCACAGGTGTCTCTGTGGTAGGGAATGACCTACCAGTGTAGGTGTGGTGGGCACTTCCACTTATCTCTTTCAGAAAAGTGTGCAAGAGTGTTTTGTTCCATATGACACTTGTTGAACTGCTTGGACTGTTTTTTAAGATGTGTATATCAGCTTTCAGCTGCGTGTTTTAATTGTGCTTTTGTTTTAACTTGTCATAGGATAAAACATGTTGTCTGTGTACTTGCAGTCTTTGCTATTCTGTTAGCCATGTTGAATATGAGAATGTGAGGCATGGTAGAAATACATTAAATGAATAAAATAAATAAATGACTATTCGTAGACAAAGAAAATAGATTGTGGCAAATGTTCAGAAACATATATTTGACATTTCTTCTATGTATAAGCTCTGAATGAATCTCCAGCTATATGCTAAACAGTATTAGAATTGAATTTATCATGAATATGTGATCAATTGAAGCTGTATATAAAGTGTCTGTGTGTGTGTCTGTGTGTGTGTGTCTCCCCCAACTAAATTATGAACAGGGACTATAATTAACATTGGCTCAGTTCACTGATAGTTCTTGTGCATGTTGTACCCCCTACTGCTAAAGAAAGAGTTCAGTTACATTTTAATGGCTCTAGATAGTCTCCGTAAACTTTGCCTTCAAGTCATTCTAAATCAATGTCATTCTGCTCCCACTGAGCCATTTGAAAGATCCATGCCTAGTAATGAAAGATGTACCCTTGGAAAGGTTTGGCAAGAACACTTTCCCTTTATCTGGAGGTTGCTTGTGTTACAGGGCATTTGTGGACAAGATGGAACATAGAGAGGCTGATTCCACTGTTCCGGCTGCCCAGGGGTTGCTTTCTGAATGCCAGGGAGATGAAAGAGGCAATCAGAAAGAGCTGTAGGTTGACACTTTAGTGGGAGAACATTCGATGAGATTTTGTGCTGTGTATTTCGGAGGGCTGCTGACACATGAATAGGTGAGAGTGTGAAACTGGGATTGGAGTTCACATCCATTCTGTAGAGATAAAGTAAAGGGCAGGGGGAACAAGTAACTTATTTCCTAGTAGATGACCTCCCTCTAGCAGCAGTCCAGGCAAGATACATTTTAAAGACCTGAAAACTTTTTTCCAGGATCAAAAGTAGGACACAGCAAACAGCAAGCTAAAAACCTTCATTCAGAAGAAGGTACAGAGACTTGGCAGGGACACAGGCAGCTGCTTCCCCCCCCCCCCCCTTTGTTCTGTTGGCTTCATGGCGTAAACAACTTTTGTTGCTTAGCTTTGTATGTGACTCTTCAGGAAATCCTCCTCATGTACAATGTATCTTGTCAGCCATTTCCTGTGTGTGCAAAATGTAATTCGTCACCCTGCATTGCCTCAGCAGCAGCCTTGTAAAGAACATACTGAATTAATGAATATTTCATAAAGATGTGATTTATTAGCATTCTTCCTTCTTTTGCCTTAAAGATGATGCAGTCTTATAAAGCCAAGCACGCAAACAGCTATCTGCAGGTATAGAAATGAAACTGAACCCCCCGAAGGCAAATGCAGAATTTCTTAATAACCTCTGAGCCTTATATCCTTTTGAAGAGATATTTAGTCAATGTTCTATTAATATTTCAGTTGGCAACATGGCAGAGTATTAAACTACTGACCTGTTTGTGGCTGTCAGAATTATCAGATGTTCTGCAGCAAAATCATTACTGTTTTGTATGTTTCTCAGAGAGTTTTTCTTATTGCTTTATAATATATATTTCTTCCTGCCATATCCTGAAGGCTGTTAAGCTTAGAGTGTAACTATCAACAAATTAATATTTTTAATATTCCAAGCTACCAAATTATGAGATAAACTTCTGGGGGGTTCCAGCACAGAACTAATTAGCAAAGCACCCCTTTCTCATGCCATTGTAATACCACCCACAGCCCAAACGAACAGACCTTACAAGTGCTTCCAAACACAGTTTGGCTAGGATTTGGTTGAGATTTCACAAATTAAACACATACCTCAATTCACAAATAAATCAAAGAGAATACCATATTTTAAATAAAAGGTAAAATACTAATTACAAAGAACTGAAGAAACAAAGAAAAGTGTCCGAACAAGTTTGTTGTAAGTAGCTTGAAATGTGTTTACAAGCAGCTTATATTTAATGGAATATTCAGTCTGTCTGATCTTAAAATGAATTATACCCTCCTAAGTCCATTGTAGTCAATATTTTCCAGCATGCACTAGATGGACACATTTTAACCATAAGAGCACTGTAATGCTACGGGAAGTAAACACACTTAAGACCAAACTGCACATAATGTCTGCCACATGATGGCCATAGTGACTTGCAACAGGATGCCAGCTATAAGATTACAGTGGGAGCTCAATTTAGAATCACCATGAAGACCCAATTCTGCTTGGGACTGTGGCCAAGGGGTAGAGAGCTCCTACCTTCACAAATGACATTTTATCAACCTCAAGTGGCTCTAGAGCAGGGGTGTCGAACTCATTTGTTATGAGGGCCAGATCTGACCTAAATGAGACCTTGCTGGGCCGGGCCATGTGTGTCATAAAATGTAATGCCAGGTAGCAGAGATATAAACTTTATAAAGGACACAAACACAAAGATTTTTTTAACTTAAAATAAAAACACGCTTAGAACATTAGCACTCTTGCAATATTTTGTTTAGTTAACTGTGCCTGATAACTGACACCACTTGCTCTGAATTACTGCATCAAAATGTCTGTGCTGTTGCAATCTTGAGTATTCTGTTCAAGTGCGTATCTGTTAAGCTGCAAACCTACTTTTGATTTATTGACATTCACCACAGAAGTCTCATGCTCAGAGTTGTGAGTCTAGAACCCAGATTAGAACATGAAATGGCTGAGTGATTGAGAGAGTCTGGTGAAGAAAGTTATGATGCAGCAGCAGCAGAACTGGAAGATGGAGATGGCCCAGTTCTACTGTGGGTCTGATAGAAGCTCTCCGGGGGCCTGATCCAGCCCCTGGGCTACATGTTTGACACCCTTGTTCTAGAGGGTGTTATTTGCCCCATCAGGAAGCTGTATGCGCACTGACTACTGTGCAGCTGGAGGAAAAGTGAATTGGATCTATGATATCTGGACCCAACTCATTATAAAACAAGTCATAAGGAGACAAGTGATCATTTGTTGTACTCTGTTTTGTCTGTTTACTTGGTTAATCTGAGAACAAAAATCAATAGAGGGCCTATACTCCACCAGAGCTTTGTCATGCATATCAGAATACATTGCTCAGAATACCCCTTTTGTTTTCTCATGGCTTCAGAATTGCTGGAAATTTTAGCTCACTGGACTAGTTATATTTAGCATTATCCATTTAATATTAATAATGCTGTACTATGTAGAGATCAAGTTACTCTAAAATTGAACTTCATGATTTTCAACATGGAATGTCAACCTGGTCTGTCGATAAGAAGCTTACAGTGATAGGAGACCGGGCCCATTGCAGGAAAAGTTAGGCACACTAGATTTCTATTGAAATAAGAGGCTTCAGTGCTTAGCTTTAATTTCAGTGGAACTAATGTACACTGGTGCTTTTTCAAGATTGTTTGCATAATATTTCTGCACATGGTAATCAATATATCTCTAACTCTGAAACTGGCCCTCTGGGTGCAGATCAAGAAATCTGCACACTGAGAGGTAGGTACAAGATGAGAGGGGAGAATATTCAACAGGTTCACAGCAAAATAGGATATTTTTTTTTGAAAGGCAAGGAGGGGGTGTTAAAATTCCAAAAAGGAAAAGAAAAGGGATATTTGGTGATGGTATGGTCATGAGATCTCAGCCACCTTCTGGGAGGTTGCCTAGCCATCATTACATGTAAGTTTCCCAACAAAGCAAATAGCGGTTCCTCCAGGCCATTCATAAAAATGGCACAGAGGCAAGGCTGGACCCTCTTGCTTACATGCACTACAGTCATGTTCAGAACCTGGCATGTGAGACCCTGGTAGGCAGAGAACTCCTGGCACACAAAGAAACAAAGTCTTGTTGGCAGCTATGAGGACCTTCTATCATGTCAATAGGCCCTAAATTCTTGTGTACCATTCAGTTAACACCTGGAAGCAAGCCAGGGCATTGCCACTAAAGAGAAGGCCAAAAAAAATATGCTGCAATACATATATATCTCCAGAGCTACTAGTGTAGATAACTTACATTGCTCAGGCCCTGAAACATGACTGTGGTACTTATAAATTGCTTGCATTCCCAGAAGATGGAGAAAGAATGACAGGAGAGGATTTGTGGATTTACCTCTCTCATATCACTATATGCAAGGTCAATCAGTCAGTTTTTGTCCATTTACTCTATGTAAAATATTGGTCAAATATTTCTTTAATTCAGGAGAACTGTGAAAACCATTTTGTTAGGTTTAGCTTCCAAGAGAATAGAGGAGAACCCCCTCCCCCCTGATATAGCTACTGTTTTAGAGTACAACAGAGAGAAAATATAAAATAACAGTTTTTCTTTGTTTTGTTCTTGGTAGGATGTCACAAAACAAGCCCTCAGGGCCCTGAGGATTCAAGAGGTACATTTTTCTTAAAAGTACTAGGACTCCCACAAGCAAGTCAAAAGGGAATTAAAAAGTTCTCCAACTGTAAGAATACAATCTGCAGTGATAAAGTACTGTTGATTTTAAAAGACACACCAGAGGAGCTCAGGATTAGACCAAGCTGAGGGAGATAGGTGGCAAACAATGGAGACATTTGAATATATCATATTCCCTTGGTACAGCATGCATTTACAAGAGATACCAGAGAGACATCTGTGCTATTTATATTAATGACAAAATATCATTTGAGTGACAGAGACATTGCCATAGCTCAGTAGTTTCACCCAGGTTATGGCCATAGTGCAAATGGAAAGATCTTCTGTTGCAAAATGTACTCAGCTGTGCTGAACTCCCTGGGGCCTCCCTTGGTGATGGTGGATAGCAGATTTTTCCCTTGTTGAAAAAATTATGCCCACAAATGCAGGCTTTTACTTTACTCCATTATAGTGAAAGGCAATAATCTATTATTTATGTGGGTACAAAGACCTATACCCAGGGACACTTTGGAGATGGGGACAACTGATGCTCAAAAATCATAAATACCTGATGTCACAATATGAGGTCTCATGTAAGAAGACTATCCAAAGAACTATCAAAGAAAATGGTACGTCCCTTGAGGAGCTTTAAGCTCTGCAGAGCAACATCTGCTGGTGGTCCCCAGCCCAAAAGACATTCACTTAGCCTGGTAGAACATTCTCCCAAGTGAGATCAGGGCCCTGCATGACTTAGGCCCAATCTGCATCTAGCATTGGCTCCACTCTTTTACCAAACCCATGTTGGAACAGCGATTCCACTCTGCATTGCATGCCACTTTCACTTTGATTGATTGTCAGATTTTATGGCAGTGTCCAGACTGCATGCCACTTCATTTGATCTCTCACTTTTATGGAACTGTCTGCATAGATTTATGGCTGTCATATGGCCGTTCGGGGATGATTCTGCAGTCAGTATGGCTTTGGGCCAGGGTATATGAATGTGGTTTTGAGCCACATCTTTTTCTGTTCCAGTGTAGGTTTGGTAAAACAACGGAGAAAATGCTAGATGCAAATTGGGCCTTATTACAGTTTTGCACGGCCTGCAAAACAGAGATGTTCTGCCAGGCCTATGGTTGAGGAGTAGGGCTGCCAAGTCCGCCCAGGGGGTCGGATTCGGCCAGGGGTCCCCAATCTGCCGGCCCGGATTCGGCCAGCGGGGGGAACCCCATCCCCAAAGTCATCCAGTTAGGATGACTGCCCCAGCATGATGATATCACCAGAAGTGATGTCATCACATTGGGGATGTTGCTGGGGCGACGCTCTAGCAATAGCCCCCAAAACTCTATGGTAACATAGAGGTTTTGGGTGATTGCCAGAGTGTTGCCCTGGCAATGTCCCCAACGTGATGCTGTCACTTCCGGTGACATCATCATGGCGCATGCACTTTGTGCGCACACCAGAAAGCTCCCAGACCAAGAAGGACTCCCCCCCCCCCCCGCCAGCACCTGGTGAGTACTTGGCAACCCTATTGAGGAGGCAGGTGTCTAACAACATCAACTTCCCCTCCTCCATCTAGTATCTGCTTGTTGGTTGCAGCCGGCCCACTTCCTCAGGCCTTGGATTAAATCGAGCACCATAGAGATAGTCAATTCAGGGACTTGTAAATTGTGTTCAATCGCCATCTTGTTGCTGTAGGTTTTATTAATTGTTTTATGTTTTAATGGTTTAAATTATTGTATACTAATTGTTTATAATGACTGTTATAATCTGCCCTGAGTCCTGCTGTGCAGGGGAGAGTGGACTAGGAATTCAAATAAATGAAAACCTGGAACAAAAACAAGTGGTCATGCCAGCCCGAACTAAATTTGTGTCCTTAGCTTCTTCCATTGAAATCAATGGGGCTTTGGCAGTGCTTAATTTTGGTTGGATTATGATAGCCATATAGTCCACCAGATCTGATTTTAAGTAAATGGTTTTACTGATATCAATGTGATTTACAGCTTAATCCTGTGTATGTTTTCTCAGAAGTACATTCCACTTACTTGGGTGGTTTCACACATCAGACCTTTTAGAGTCTCCACTGGAAGTGAAAAATCAACTGGATGAACTTTATGGGGTGCCACAGTGTTCTATTTTCTTACCCATTCTCTCTCTCTGTTTACACACACATACACACAGAGTCTTCTTACATGTGTAGTCTTCTTACATGTGACCTTACATTGTGACACCAGATATTTATAATTTTTTAGCATCGATTGTATATATATTGTATTGGTAGTTGGTATACCCCAACCCCCAAAATGTTGACTTTTTTGTGCATGCCCCTAGTGCTGATTATAACATTTAAGTCCTACAAGGTTGAGGCAGCAGGTGCCCAACTATTTGGCCTCCCTTGCTGAAGCTTTTTAATTTGTATGCTGCCCATGTGAATAAGATCTTTACTATTCTTTGGTACATGGCCTAGTCACTTCCAGCTATTTAGCATTGTCAAACCTTACAAATTTATTGTAGTTCCTGCCTTTTTAATTGTTTTAATTATTGATTTGTTATACTTGTTTTTTATTGCTTCATAACTTTACTCTTGTGACTTGCCCTGAGCCTGCTTGTGGGGAGGGCAGGATATAAATCTAAATAAATAAATACAATATTTGAAGGATTGTCTCCTTCTGTATGGCCCTGTGCACCAACTATGGTCCTCAGGCAGCCATCTGTTTACTATCCCACCACTTAGGGTAGCCTGTCCGTCACTAAACAAAGTCTGGGCCTTTTCCATCATGGTTCCAGCTCTGTGGAATGGGCTCCCTGAAAAGGTGACACCCCCCCTCCCTGGAGATCTTCCCTGGAGGTGCTGCAAGGCTTTTTTGTTTGCCAGGGCTTTTTAGGGGGGTTAAAATGGCAGACATATTTTAAGGGGGAGGCATCTGGGGCTTGCTATTTAAGCTTTGATTTTAGCTGGGGATGTTTTAATTATCATTGCAAACCACCTTAAACTAAGAGGAAAGGCACCGTATAAATGTTTAAATTCATTCATTCATTACTTGACAGTCAGTGTGGTATAGCAGTCAGAGTGTTGGACTGGGATTTGGGACACCCAGGTTCAAATCCCCACTCTGATATGAAACTTGCTGAGTGATGCTTTCTCTCATATTTATCTATGTCACTGGCAGGGCTCCGTTGGGGCCGGAGCGGGCCGGAGCGCCGCTCCGGGAGAGAGGGAGCGGGCCCCGCCCCCCGCCAGAAAGCCTCCCCCCGTTCAACCCCTCCCTCCCCCAGTCGCCGGCCCCGTCTGAGAACACAGCCCCGCCTGAGAGCCCCCTCCCTCGACCAGTCGTCTTCCCCGGGGCTCAACGGGGGCGGGCGGCGGCGGCGCCGGGTCGGCCTCGTACTCTTCCTCCTCGGCGGCGGCGCCTCCCTCGCAGCCACCTCCGTCTCAGCCAGCAGGGGCGAGCGGGGCGGAGGCCAGCACGGCCTTGGGGGCGGCGGTAACAACAACGGCGGCGGCGGCGGCGACGAGCGCGCCCAGCAGCAGCAGCAGCAGCAGTCGTCTTCAGAGGTCGTCTTCGCACAGTCGTCTTCCCCGGGGCGGCGGCTGGCCGCCGGCCCGGGCCCCGAGTCCCCTCCCTCGCCCAGTTCTCTCCCCCGGGCCGGCGGCTGGCCGCCGGCCCCGAGTCCCCTCCCTCGCCCTCCCTCGCCCAGTTTTCTCCCCCGGGCCGGCGGCCCCGAGTCCCCTCCCTCGCCCTCCCTCGCCCAGTTCTCTCCCCGGGCCGGCGGCTGGCCGCCGGTCCCGAGTCCCCTCCCTCGCCCTCCCTCGCCCAGTTCTCTCCCCCGGGCCGGCGGCTGGCCGCCGGTCCCGAGTCCCCTCCCTCGCCCTCCCTCGCCCAGTTCTCTCCCCCGGGCCGGCGGCTGGCCGCCGGTCCCGAGTCCCCTCCCTCGCCCTCCCTCGCCCAGTTCTCTCCCCCGGGCCGGCGGCTGGCCGCCGGTCCCGAGTCCCCTCCCTCGCCCTCCCTCGCCCAGTTCTCTCCCCGGGCCGGCGGCTGGCCGCCGGTCCCGAGTCCCCTCCCTCGCCCTCCCTCGCCCAGTTCTCTCCCCCGGGCCGGCGGCTGGCCGCCGGTCCCGAGTCCCCTCCCTCGCCCTCCCTCGCCCAGTTCTCTCCCCCGGGCCGGCGGCTGGCCGCCGGTCCCGAGTCCCCTCCCTCGCCCTCCCTCGCCCAGTTCTCTCCCCCGGGCCGGCGGCTGGCCGCCGGTCCCGAGTCCCCTCCCTCGCCCTCCCTCTCCCAGTTCTCTCCCCCGGGCTGGCGGCTGGCCGCCGGCCCCGAGTCCCCTCCCTCGCCCAGTTCTCTCCTCCGGGGTGGCGGCTGGCCGCCGGTCCCGAGTCCCCTCCCTCGCCCAGTTCTCTCCTCCGGGGTGGCGGCTGGCCGCCGGTCCCGAGTCCCCTCCCTCGCCCTCCCTCGCCCAGTTCTCTCCCCCGGGCAGGCGGCTGGCCGCCGGTCCCGAGTCCCCTCCCTCGCCCTCCCTCGCCCAGTTCTCTCCCCCCGGGCCGGCGGCTGGCTGCCGGCCCCAAGTCCCCTCCCTCGCCCAGTTCTCTCGTCCGGGGCGGCGGCTGGCCGCCGGCCCCGCCCGAGAGCCCCCTCCCTCCCCCAGTCGCCGGCCCCGGGGCCACCATTCCCGGGGAGGGAGAAGCCGGGCCTGAGTGGCTTAAGGCCACTCAGGCCCAAGCAAGGGGGGGAGGGAAACGCCAGCCCTAGTGGGGGGAGAAGCGCCCCTCCCTCCCTCCCTCCCTCCACCTACCTACATACCTACCTGTTCCTTCCTTTCCCCCTTCCTTTCCCTCTCCCTTCCTCCCTCCCTCTCCCCTTCCTTCCTTCCTTCCTTTCTTCTCTTTCTCTCCCCCCAACTACCTACCTACCTTCCTGTCGCTTCCTTCCTCTCTCCCTTCCTTCCTCTCTCTCTCCCTTCCTTCCTTCCTTTCTTCTCTCTCTCTCTCTCCCCCCAACTACCTACCTACCTTACTGTTCCTTTCTTTCTTTCTTCCTTCCCCCTTTCTTCCTCCCTCCTTCCTTCCTTTCTTCCTTCCCCCCTCCCTTTCTTTCTTTCTTTCTTTCTTTCTTTCTTCTCTCTCCCCCCACCTACCTACCAACCTTCCTTTTCCCCTTCCTTCCCCTCTCCCTTCCTCCCTCCTTCCTTCCTTCCTTCCTTTCTTCTCTCTCTCTCCCCCCAACTACCTACCTATCTTACTGTTCCTTTCTTTCTTCCTTCCCCCCTTTCTTGCTTCCCCCCTCCCTTCCTTTCTTTCTTTTTCTTTCTTTCTTTTTTTCTTCTCTCTCCCCCACCTACCTACCTACCTTCCTTCCTGTTCCTTTCCCTCCTTCCCCCTCCCTCCCTCCCTCCCTCCCTCCTTGCCTTCTGACACACTGCCCATGACATCAGGGATGTGTGGCCTTTTGACACTTCCGGTGACGTCAGGGGGTGTGGCATATGCAAATGAGTTATGCTAATGAGCTCCTGCACCTGTTTTTTTACGAAAGGACCCCTGGTCACTGGACTGCTGTTAGGATGAAGTAGAGGAAGAAGGAACAATGTACACTGAACTCCTTGGCCAAGTAAGTTTGTTTACGGTAGTAACTCAGCTTCTTAAATTGTGGTTAGGCCTCACTGATCACAGTAAGTCTTACTTCTGAGTAAGTATGCAGAAAGACTGAGCTCTAAATCACTCAGTTCTACACTTAAATCCCATGTATTTCGATGGGATTTAACTTAAGTCCGCAACTTTGATTTATCTGTTCCCACAGATGGCTGTTGCCGATTTCTGTGAACAAATGGCAGGAACTTTGAGAAAATCAGCTTAAATGATAGCAATAATGTTGTCATTAATTTCCCAGGCCAAAAGGACAGGGACCTGCAACCCTGTGGGAGGATGAGAGCATGTTCTGTGTAAGAACATGGGGCTAATGCTTGAACCATGCAAAGTATTGTAAATGAGGTATCAGGTTTGTAACTCTATTGGGAATTTTGCAACTAGTCCATGAAAGGGTCAATATAGAGTTAAGTGTTTGTCTACTAGTGGATTTGTTACTCCTGTGAATAAACATTCCTGAGCTACTCATGATCTTCCTAGTCTGTGTTAGTATAATGCCAATGGACTGGTGTCACTTTACAATGAAGCCATTTAGATGAGAGATGAAGATAAAATTTGAGTAACTAAACACATGGATAACTTTACAATCCTAAACAGAGTTACACCCTTCTAAACCCATTGACTTAAATTGACTTAATAGAATGTAACTCTGTTAGGGGTTGCGCTATAAATACGTGAAAGCATCTTAGATACTTAAAACACATGTACACAAAGAGTTCTTGAAATTGCTTCAACAGAAATGTCATGAGTCAGTAATGGATACTCACACCTTGGGACACGAAGTTTACTTCATAACAAACTCCAGCACTGCCGTCTAGAGGTAGCCAAGTATGACCCTCCTCTATGAGGATCAAACAAAAAAACTTTATGGGGGAAGCCTCACAGGGCTATGGCAGATATTTCTGCAACCCCTGGGGAAACACTGGGTTTGCAGAAATATATTTTAAAAAATTAAAACTAAAATCTCCCACACTTGGACAAAACAGAGTTTTTTCCACAGGCAAACTATTTCAAAAACAAGCCAAGCTGTATGCGAGAAGAGAATGCAGGCTTATAGGTATTCTGTTTCTCACCTTTCAAGCAGGTTTGGCTTTGGGAGAGGATGCAAAAGTAAGCTTTACTTGAAAGTATCAAAATATACACATCTGCTTCCCTTTTGAATCAAAATATTGAGATGATGGTTAGTTTAATTCTGCTAGAAATTGCTACTAAAATATAGGCATCTTCAAGGCTGCTGGAAGCCACCACAGACTTCCAGACTAAGGCTGTGGTTACACAAGCAGTTGGCGCTGATATCATTGTAGCACCTTTGCAGATTTAAAGAGCACAATCAAACAGCAACATCTGCCTCCCATGCCCCTGTAATTGCTACCTTATTCTGCCCCACTTTGGAATCAGAGTAATCAGGCACTGGGGAAAGTCTTGTGTTTACAGATATCAGTGCTTTCACCCACATTTCCGGATGTCTGAACTCCCCTGCTGCAAGCTCAAACCAGTTGGGAAGTCTGATCTCTATTCCATTTTTGCTTCTTGGTTGTTGTTTTTTAGTCAGCTGTGTGTGCATAACCACATCTTTGTGCACACCAGCAAGCTTTCAGCTGTCCTCTGAGGCAAGAAGGGAGGAAGGAAGGGCAGGCTAAGAAGCCTCCTTAGTCTTTTTTCATACAGGTTCCTCTGCCTACAGTTTGCAGCACACATGGTGGATAAGGGGTTAATTGAAAAGAGTGGTGCTTTGAATAAGCAGTTATGCTCGTATACAAAAGACAAATTAAAAAAAGAAGCCACCTGACCACCCACTTCTTGGTTGCCCTGCAGCAATAATCTGAACAGTCAACCATGGGGCGAGTGCGCATTGAGGCTGCTTCAGGATGTGCTGCCTGGTCACCCCTTCCTGTTATGATTTAAACTGCCACCAATAGAGGTGCCACCAGATCGCACCAAGCCTCCAGCGTGACTGTAGCCTAAGATTTCCTCTAGCATTTTCCCCATCATACAACCCAGACTCCATCCAAATATAATGGGGGGAGGGTCACATATCTTGTCCTCAGATTTCTCCACCAAAATTTCTCTTTCGGCAATCCTGAATGTCTTTGGCTTTAATCCTAAAAAACCATTCCCAGGAGCTGTGTGTTACTTCCAAGTAGACCTGTTTAGGATTATTCAACTGCTTATGACCAAATACATTCAACATACTTTGGACACTATTTGTTTTTACAGCATGACTTCCTCTTTCAAAAGAAACTTTCCTTTGAGAAAGTGAAAAAAATAGATTGCTATGGAAACCTTTTCTTCATTTCTGAAAAGCTTTCATCACCAGTCTTGCTGCTTTTCTTATGCCTCAAAGGCTTACAGCCATCACTTTGCTTTTACCTACAGTTACCATTTTGAGGCTATTAATCCCATGCTCCTAAAAATAGCTGTTTTCTCTTGCTCTAACGTTTTTCTCTATTGAGGAAGTCGAGGCAAAAAAAATATATTACTGCAGTTCTTTGTATTTGTAAAATTACATTTCATAATATTTTTTCATAATAACTGAGGGGGGAAATATCAACTAAAGATAGTCATTTTCAGTTGGCAAAGGAATCCCCCCCCCATTCACTTAGAATTTCAGTGGAGCATTTGCCAGAGATTCAAGCTCTTACCAACAAGCCTTCTTTCAAGCTGTGTACTTCCCTCAGGCTGGTGATGAATATAAATAAATGACATAAATGGTCCCATCTGTCTGCTGAAGGAATGTAAACCCCTGCTAAGGCCAAAACCCAAAGATGGCTCTCTAGGCTGCTGTGCCATTTCACATTAAACCACATGTGTCTGGTCTATGAAAAAGCCAATGGATGTTGACCTTGGATTTAAGGACACATGCATGTTTCTTTTTATGCATGCATGTATTTCTTCATTTAGAGGATTTAAATCCCATCTCTCTCTCTCTCTCTCTCTCTCTCTCTCAGGATAGAGAGACAGAGACAGAAAGAGGCCACAAGAGTTCATAAAAATTATTACAAATTTTGAATGTACATCATTAAAACAAGGCCAAAACAACAGAGAGGGGAAATCAGAATAGCATCAAACCACAGGCTCAGCAATTATAGGATCAGACTTATCCACTTCCAAATGTTGTCTACAATTTTTAAAAGTCTTAAGAAAAATGCCAGAAGTCAGAATTCAAGGAGTAGAGGGACAAGTACATTTCTTCACAAGATGGAAAATCCCATAGCTTGGACCCAATAAGTGAAAAGCCTAGACCTCTGTATCCCATCAAATAAATTTCCATGAGCATGGGCACACAGATTAGGAACAAGTTCAGATCAAGCTCAGGTCATAGGCAATTTTATAACATAAGGAAATTCATAACAGTTTAAGTGGTTCTTTACTCTCTCAGCTTGATTGTGAATGCACCAGTGAAGGCCCATTAGTCTTATCACACATGCTGTTGTCATCCTCGATCAGGGAATTCTAGCTGGTGTTCTACACATCTTCTGGAAGAAAAACATATAGTTTTAAATGTTACCATTTTCTTCTGTGTGGTCTCTCATCCCTTCTGTCATATGATCTGTAAACAAAAAACAAGTTGTGCTTAGAAGGGAAATTCTAATTGCAATTGTGTGTACAAGTGCTACTATCTGTAGTGTCATTTATACAGGCAATCATATACAGGACAGGAAATGGAATATCTTGGGACCATGTCATTCATTACCCAAAAGTAAACATGAATTGGCCATCAAATGTACACTTCTGTCTCTTTTGAGTGTGTTGGCATAACATGTGTACTTAACAGACATGTGTTTGGCCCATCTCACATTTGTAACATCTTATATTCCTCAAAATATGATAGATGGACACTGAAGTGACTCTTAAAAGGCTAAGGAACCAGAACCAACATCCAGCAAACTGAACATTCCATTCTGGGCACCCATGCCTTTAGAATCTTGCTTGGAAACAGTCCCCTAAATTATGTTGCAATTTGTCAAACTATTTTTGAAAATGAGCAAGAAGGGGGATGAAGGTAATTACTAGCATACATTCCAATTATCTCTATTTCCAGGAACAAAATGAGAGCCAGTTCAGTGTAACAATTAAGAGAGCGGGATCTGGGAGAACCAGGTTTGATTCCCCACTCCTTCACATGCAGCTGCTAGTGTGAGGTTGGGTCAGTCATAAGTTCTTTCAGAGCTGTTCTCTCAAGGGCAGTTCTCGAGAGAGCTCTCTCAGCCCCACCTACCTCACAGGGTGTCTGTTGTGGGGAGGGGAAAGGAAAAGGACTGTAAGCTACTCTGAGACTCCAAGTCTTCAAGTGAAGGGTATAAATCCAATCTCTTATTATTATTATTTTCGGGTCCCTATCCCAGCTACATTTGGGTTTTATTTGAATTTTACCCGGGGGGGGGGCATCCTGGGGTTAGGCAGAGTCTCTACAGTTGTCATTCTTCAGTGTTCAGCACCTTACCTCAGTCCCTAGTAAGTCATTCTCTGTATTGGGGGAATGCATCTTGGCTTTGGTGTTTGCATGTGAACAATAAGACATCACGCAGAGCACAGCCTGCCATTTCACACTCTGCAGTTGCTGAGGTATATTTTGAGCAGCTGATAACAGACTGTAGGGCAATTAGATTTTTCTAATCTATCTATAGCCAAAAAAACCAAAGACCTACTTTGATCTTTGGTTTTAACTTAGTAGAGGACAGCCCATTGGTGAGTAGAAGGAATGTAGCATGCATGAGGCAAGGTAGAACTCTGAACAATTTACATTGGTGCTGATGGAAAAGCCTTAGCAGTAATCCTTTGTATGAAGATATGGACATTCAAAATATGTCCCTGTTTTCATCTGTGAAACACTAGAGGGTGTGAAGTAATAGAACATGAAATTACTAGGTGTTTTTCCTGTTTTGAATTGCAGACGTGCACTGTGGAATTTGCTAAATACAGCTGTGGAATCCAGCACTTTGCCTACATTCTATATTTAACTAGGAATAAGGCCCGTTGTGGAAATAAATACAACAAGCTCTAGAAAGACTTTGGGAGAGTGCCAAGGCCTTGGGCACTCAACGTCAATTTGCTGTGGCAACCTCAGCAGGGTATAAGAACACAGCGTCCACCATTTTCTCCATGGGAACTGATCAATGCCATCTGGAGAGCAATTGTAATTCTGAGAGATTGCCAGCCCTCACCTGGAGATTGGCAACAGTGGTTCCCTAAGAGGGAATAGCTGGTTTGGAGGGCAGAGTCCATGGCATTCTACCTGTCTGAGGCTCCACCCCTCCTCAAACCTCACCCTCTTCAGGCTCCATCCCTCAAATCTCCAGGAATTCCCCACTTGGAGTTGGCAACCCTATCTCCTTCCCAGCCAAGCATCAACCTACCTTTATTTCCCCCTCACTCTTCAGCTTTCCATCTCCCCCCCCCACCTGCAGCCTCTACCATGCTCTGAAGCCCTGTCTGCCACGTCACATTGGCTGTCATGGGGGGCATCTCAGCAGGGTATAAGGACACAGAGTCCACCGTTTTCTCCATGGGAACTGATCAATGCCATCTGGAGAGCAGTCGTAATTCTGAGTGATATCCAGCCCTCACCTGGAGATTGGCAACAATGGTTTCCTCGGCCAGGAGGGCGGGATAGAAATTTAAATAAATAAATTTCCCAGGAGGAAAAGTGGTCTTTCTCTGCAATGGGGACCAAAGCAGCTTACATCATTCTCCTCTCCTCCTTTTGACTTGCACAACAATACGGTGAAGTAGGTTAGGCTGAAAGTCTGTGACTGGTTCAAAATCACCCACTCAGCTTCTACAGCAAGAACCTGGATCTAGCAGATCCTGCTCTGAAGCACTGATTGCCACGCCTAGGGTACCCAACCTCTAGGTAGACCCTGAAGATCGCCAGGTATCACAACTGAACTCCAGACAACAGGTCTCTCCTGTCCAGTGAAAATAACTGCTTTGGATGGTGAACTTGATGGCATTCTGTTCAGCTGAGGCCTCTCCCCTCCCCAAACTCTGGCTTCCAGAGACTCTACCAGAAAATCTCCAGGAATCTCCCTACCTGGAGCTGGCAACCCTAGTCAGAACTGGTCCCAATGAGAGCCAGTTTGGTGTAGTGGTTAAGTGCGCGGACTCTAATCTGGGAGAACCGGGTTTGATTACCCACTCCTTCACTTGCACCTGGCTGGATGACCTTGGGCAAGCCATAGCTTTGTACCAGCTGTTCCCACAAGGACAGCTTGGGAAAGAGCTCTCTCAGCCCCACCTACCTCACAGGGTGTCTATTGTGGGGAGGGGAAGGGAAAAGGAGTTTGTAAGCCGCTCTGAGACTCCCTTGGGGAGTGGAGGGCGGGGTATAAATCCAATCTCTTCTTCTTCTTCTTCTTCTTTACAAAGGCCTGCAAAGGGTTTCCTTCCTTTGTCTGAACCAAGCTTGGTTGCCTACTGTTGCAAAATGCGCTCCAGTTTGCAACTCAGCTGTTTGCCTCCCTCCCTAGTCCTGTGGGCATATCTCCCTCCTTAAGTTCCCTGCCATCAGTCACTGAACTATCACTGCCTTTTTAGAGGGCCCCTGTGGCGAAATCTCCCTATTTGGAGATGGAATCCTCAATCTTTGGGGGATCCCTGGAAAGTTGGCAACTAAAGGGTCTGGCCTTTCCTTGCTTCCCTGGGCTACCCCCTCCCTTTAGTATTGTGCAGAGCGGGGGAGACTATGCACAATACAGATTATTAGCCCATATAGAAGACTTTATTTTACTATTTACACAATTATGGAGCACATACACACACACTAGTTGCCAGCCTCCAGGTGGGGCCTGGGAATCTCCTGCTTTTACAACTGATCTCCAGATGACAGAGATCAGCTCCCCTGGAGAAAATGGCTGCTTTGAAGGCTGGACTCTATGGCATGGTACCATGCTGAGGCCCCTCCCCTCCCCAAACCCCGCCTTCTCCTGGCTCCTCCCCCAAAGTCCCCAGGTATTTTCCAATCTGGACTTGGCAACCCTAACACACACACTAAATGAATAAGGCACAACTGTAGGAGTAAGCACATACTATGAACCAACAGGCCATAAATCAACAGGGGTTAAACACAATCCTCCCTGGATGGGCTGGAGTCTGTATTAATGGTGCCTCACCCCTTGGGACGGGTCCCTCTTTTCCCACACTTTTTGGCTCTGGGGTCACTGGGAACTGTAGTCCAACAGATGAGGAAGCCTCATTCAACCCAGTTAGTGATACCCTTACAGGCCCCTCTCTGAAACTACAGCTCAATTGAACCTTATGGGGGAAGATTTTAAACAAACCACAGACAGCAGCCATCTTATAAACACAGGTAACTGCCATTTCTTTACACCTACCACTTGGAGTTTGGCAATCCTAGGGGGAAAGTCAGCAGCACAGCAGGGGGTTTAAGGGAATGGTTTGATGGTTGCTGGCCCACCTCATTAGCCACCCAGCCATGGTGGAGCTTAGAAGAAGAGAGAGCCATTTTCTGACAGTTTATTCTGTCAGAAAAGTCAGTGGGTGGGGGTGAGGGGGTTATGCTGATAGTCCATGGTCTTTTCACTGACAGAAGCAGGCCACTGAGGGGACAGTTAGGCCCAACTGGCAGTGGGCGGAGGAGAAGCGTGGACCCAGCTCCCAGTCAGTCCTTCCCCTTCGCTGGCTCCCTCCAGACTGAGGCCGAGACGCTGGCCGGTGGCTCTGTGGGCGGGACTGAGGCAAAGCAGGGAGAGAAGGCAGCCAATGGCCAGGGTCCCCCTTTTGAGTGGCAGTCCATCCAGCCTACTGATTTTGGTGCCCCATGGAATCTTGCACCTTGGAATGTTAAAACGGCTTTATATAATAGGAAAGATAGACAAGTATGACCTTCTTGTGAGGATCAAATAAATTTAAAGCAGGGGCCCCCAGGGCTAACATACATACACATGATTGACCTAGAGTTTGGAGGAGGAAAATGTTTTTAAAAGTAAAAAAAAGTTTTAAAAACAAAATGTGAGGAGTAGTAAACACTACTCCTTCAAATAGACATGACAGAGTTCCTTCTCACTTCATAAGATTCTGGTCTCCATTTTGGATTGCCATGGCAACCCACCACCATGACGGCATCCACTACTATGAGATGTCACTTTAGCAACCTAGGAAAGGCATGGTAGCAACAACAAGATGAGGAGGAGGGACAGAATGGAGGAGAGAAAGCAGGGAAAGAGCCACTGGTGCAGGAGAGGAAGCAGGGGATGGACCAAAGTGCCAACTGGGAAAGGGTTAGGCTCAGGGAGGACGCCAGGGCAGTAGGAAATAGGCATTTTAAAAGATTTCCCAGGTGAGCGAGTAGCAGGTGGAGGAAGCAAGCAGCTGAGGTGAAGCCGAACAAGAGCAAAGTAGGGAAGTTTGGAAAGGAGAGCCAGATCAAGAAAGGGAGAAATTGGGGCTGATGGTGGGGGGATGGTTTCCCTTTCCCTGTGAGCTCTTGCAGATCTCCTATAGTTCCATATGTTAACATTTACCAATCTGGAAACTAATTCTTCTAATATAATACTGTATATTCAATATCAACTAGTGGATGATTTGCAAGATGTGCCAAACAGGGAGCAGATTCAATCTTGTTTTGTGTGTGTGACAAAAGAGGCTTTGCAACTGACAGTGAAGTAAGCCAATCTAGTCACTATTAGTAATGTATGTGTGTATATATAAATTTTCCTGACCAATTTGAATTAGTTTAATTTCCAATTTTTAATTACATGATTATACCACCCTTCTATTAAGTATCTAGCATAGTGTATATGTACCTTATATATCATTATATTCTCGCAGGAGTCCAGTAAGATGGATCACGATGAGAGAAAGTAACTGGTCTGAAGCCCCCTTTGTGAGCTTCGTGGCTCAGTACAGATTCAAACCTTGGCTTTCATATCCTGCCCAACATTCTGTCCATTGCATCTGATCATACTAGCTCTTCATTTCCATATCTTTACTGGCATGCATATTATAAGTCTCAGGATCTTAGTTTCTAGGCCTGGCTTTCTCTGCCTCGGGAAACAACAGATACTGATTTATTTATTATTTTTGGAACCCCTTTCCAGTCATACACACATGCATCAATAAATGCTGTAAATGCCTAGCTGCCCTTCTGATCATGGGTATTGTTATCTTTTAGCATGGTTTGGCCAGGTAGAGGGTTTCTAAATCAAAGCCACTCTTCCCTCTTCACTTGGCAGGGAGAGTGAAACAGTGGTTTGGATTCACCTTCAAACAAGAAATCTGACAGTGCCACTGATCAGTTAGATAGTCAGGCATATACAGCTGTATGTTTCATATTACTAAACTCAGAACAATGTTAACTATCTGCCTATAGCGTGGGAAGAGTGATTCTAGGCACCCCTTCCCAATGGATGACCAGCACTAAACAAAAGACATTTCCAAACATATGTTCAACTGGTGAGTTCCCAGTGTATGGGAGCCTGATGCCACTACATGCAAAGATCTCATCTACTGTTACTGGGCCAATGACTCTTCAAAATGTGGGAAACAAGCTTCCAGCTTAATTACCCCATGTGGTATTGATCTTGATGTTAGTTTAAAACTGAGTGGGACTTCATATGTGTAAACAACTGCAGGAAGAATGTACACTGAAAAGTCTGCAATTGCAAGTATGGTGGGGATGCTTTCTGGAAATGTAAACTACAGTATCATTTAAGCATGCTACATCTATATTCAAGCTATGATGACTGCTGCAGGATGTCAAGGCAAATAGGTCATTAGGTTCTTACGGTATAGTTTTTGCAGTTTTTGATAATACTTAGCAAAAACTCAGTGCTGCCTTGTAAGTGATGTGAGATCACCCCCCACAGGATGTAGTGCATAATGGCAGGAGCCTTTAATATTGTGTGCTGATTTTAAAAGATGAGCACCCCAGTTCTAACTCACAGCCCCAAAGTATGTTTTCTTGGAAGGAAGCCCTTTGAACAAAATATAAGTGTTCTCATGATTATAACCTTACTAAGTTCACATTATTTGTTATACAGAAAACAGCAGCGTGTCTTCACAGCTAAAGTGATTGTAAAGCACCCTGCTCTTTCTAAAGAAAAACACAAACAGAAAGGCACAAGAGGAAGGGAAATATCTGGTATGGGGGGGGTGTCTTTAGATCAGAAAACCTCCCAGGTCTTACATAAATCTTGACTGTGTTCCTTTGTTGTTGCTCGTGGGGGTATTGTAAAAAGTGGAAAGAAGATACATCCTGACTCGTTCAGGGAAGATGATTCATAGATGTTGCACATCAGTCTTCTCAGGGTGCATGTACTGAACCTGTTCTTGCACCTTATCTTGAGTGTTTCTTTGCCCACACAAAAAGCCATGGGATTAGAATACCATTCATCTAAGAATAGTTTAAAGGTATACTCTTCATGATTTCTGGACTCTTTTCACTTATAGCTACCCATTAGTTTATTCCTCTTTCCACCCTCGAAGCACAAGACTATGCAGTTTCGTGCATTAGTGCTGAGGCTGTGGCTCAGGGGTAGAGCATTTGCTTGGCATACAGAAGGTCCCAAATTCAATCCCTGACATCAGGTAGTAGGTGATAGGAGAGCTGTATCCAATCAGAGTATTCAACACTGACTTTGATAGACCTGTGCTCTGATTCTATATAAGGCAGTTTCTTGTGTTCACTGGAGCAATGGTTTATCTCTTGCATGTATTGTCATACTTACAACTAAGAACTGAGAACAATGTAGAACCAAATCAACACTTCCCAACTTTACTGGCTTACTTAAATTCCATATATGCAATCACATTCAAAAGGTGAAGGCAATACACAACAGACTCCTGTGCCTCACTTGTTTATATCTCCCTTTGTCTAAGCCTATAAATTTATGTATAAACTCAGATCAGTGGCCAAACCCGTATATGGTATCTGATGCTTATATCCAACTATTAAGGGCAGTGTAGAATATAAGAACATAAGAAGAGCCCTGCTGGATTAGACCGATGGCCCATCTAGTCATACATCCTGTCTCACATAGTGGCCAAGCAGTTCCTCTAGATGGTCAGCAACAGGGCATAGAGGTCAGGGCCTTCCCCTGTTGTTGCCTCCTGACTCTGGGATTCAGAGGATTAGTGCCTCTGAATGTAGAGGTTCCCCTCAGTTGCCATGGCTAGTGGCCATTGGTAGACTTATCCTCCTTGAATCTATCGATTCCCTTTTAAAAGTTGTTTATTCCTATGGCCATCATTAAATCTTCTGGCAGCAAATTCCACATTTTAATCACTGTCTGTATAAAATAGTATTTCCTTTTGTCCATCCTGAACCTACTGCCCATCAGCTTCACTGGATTCCCTAGAGTTCTAGTATTTTGGGAGAGGGAGAAAAAATAACGTTTGTCAACTTTCTCCACCCCATGCATAATTTAATAAATCTCTATCATATACCCCCTTAGTCATCTCTTTTCTAAACTGAACAGTCCCAGAATCTTCATCTTTTCCTCACAGGGAAGGTGCTCCAAGCCCTTAATCATCTTTGTTGCCTTCCTCTGTACTTTTTTCAGCTTTGCAATGTCCTTTTTGAGGTACGTGGACCAGAACTGTACACAGTATTCCAAATGAGGCTGCACTGTAAATTTATACAAGGGCATTATAATATCAGCCGTTTGATTCTCAATCCCCTTCCTAATAATCCATAACACAGAATTTGCCTTTTTCATCACTGCAGGACTGTGGTTTGACAATTTCATTGAGCTATCCACTATCTTTTTCCCTCTCAGCTGCAGCAAGTTCAGACCCCATTAGCCTATACCTGAGGTTGGGAATTTTGTCCCAGTGTGCATCATCTTACACTTACTAGTACTGAACTTCATTTGCCACATTGTTGCCTACTCACCCAGTTTGTGGAGGTCTTCTTAGAGCTCTTCACAGTCAGCCTTGGTTTTCACCATCCTGAATAATTTTGTGTCATCTGCAAACACGGCCACTATACTACTCACCCCCAGTTCCAGATCATTTATGAATAAATTAAATAATACCAGCCCCAATACCAATCCTTGTGGAACCCCACTCCTTACATCTCTCCATTGTGAGAACTGTCCATTGATTCCTACTTTTTGCTTCCTGTCATTTAACCCAGTTTTAATCCATAACAGTACCCATCCTCTCATCCAATGACTGCTAAGTTTACTCAGGTGTCTTTGGTGAGATACCTTGTCTAAAGCCTTTTGAAAGTCCAGGTATATAGTGACTACCGGATCACCATTGTCTACATGCTTGTTCACTTCCCTTTGCAGAAGCCATACTGATTTCCCCTCAGCAGGCTTCGTCCATCTTTGTGCCTAACAATTCTGTCTTCGATTACATTTTCCTGGGACAGACGTTAGGCTGACTGGCCTGTAATTTCCTGGTTCCCATCTGGATCCCTTTTTAAAAATTGATGTAACATTTGCTACTCTGCAATCTTCTGGTACAGCTACTGAATGTAGTGATAGGTTATGTATACAGGTTAGTAGAGCAACTATCTCATATGTGAGTTTCATAAGAACTCTTGGGTGTATGCCATCAGGATGTGGAGGCTTACCAGAAAATTTGTTATGTCATAAAATTTATAGCAGAGAAAGTGGAAGCCTACTGTGGCCCAGGGTTATTTGTTTAAGGTATTTATAGTCCACCTTTTTCACTGAGACTTAAGGTGTATTACATAATGTAATGGCAGCTATGTCGGTATGTTATTTCTGGGGAAAACCAAGAAGTGATTTAGGGTAGCTCTAGGAATCATGGAAAACTCTATGGTAATATCAGAGAGTTCTTCATGATTCCTAGAGCTACCCAAACATCACTTCCACGTTTCCTCCAGAAGTGACATAGTGGTGTTGCTGACATTACCAGTTTGTTTGTTTTTTAACTCCTCTCACTGCTGCTTGGATAACTAAGGCTGTCAGCTGCCTGGCAAACCTACATAGATGTCTGTCTTACTTTAAAGTCAGGTACATCCAGACTCAGCTTTTAGGTTCATAGGATACCACAAAACAATACAAACTGCTTGGGATAAATACAGTGCTCATCAGGGCCTGGTCTAGGTTTTTCTTGGTTCTGGGTGACAGAGTTACTCTTTTCCCTATGGTAGAGCCTCTTTCTCCTTCAGCCATACCCCTTCTATTTGTCCCATCCCTTTTAGCTCTATCTTTTTTTCTTTAATTATTCTCTTTTCCATTTCAATTTGCTACTTTGGTAAAGAGAAATCATACAACATTTTGCTTTCTTTGTTACCTTTCATTACTTTCTATAAAACCAGACAAAAGAAGGTATTCATTCCACAATTTTATTTGGTGTGATATTCAAATAAAATTGGCATCTGGCCTTTCCCTGGCCAGAACTGTCTGACACATGCACCAACACAAGATTCCAGTTGTGGGGGAACAAGATGCAATAAATGTCTGGGGATTTTTTTCTAGAACAATGGCTTGCATTTCTCTGGCACCACTATCATAGCATTGGTGACAAATATTAGATGTCAGCAGTTCATAATTTTCTGCTATTCTGTTGCTTGCTTGCAAAACTTTTCCCTATTGTGTCTGTGGCATACAGAATTTTTTTTAAAAAAAATCCCCTTGATGTCCACCAATTTTTGATTAATATTAACAAAGTGGCTGTGTGTTGTGGTTGCCAGCCAGTTAGAGACCTTAAAGGTTGAGCAGCTAAAACATGAAATAAAATGCAGCTATTTATGACACAGTGCACAATAAATTTAAGATTAAGAACAATATATATAGAATGCAAATAAAAGCTCAGAACATACAGCAACAAGTGTAAGTTGCACATACAATAAATACTGGATCTCAATAATGGTCACACATTATATATGTGTAACCATTACTGAGAGCCAGTATTAATTGTATGTGCAACTTACACTTGTTGCTGTATATTCTGAGCTTTTATTTGCATTCTATGTGTGTTGTTTTTAATCTTAAATATATTGTGCACTGTGTCATAAATAGTTGTACTTTTTTATGTTTTAGCTGCTCAGCCATTAAAGTTCCTAACTTGATTTTCCAGTTGCTCCCCCCCCCCCCTTCTCCTTTTGTTGTTTTTTACAGGTGGTGGCTGGAGATTTCCTGGAATTACAACTGATCTTTAGGCAACAGAGCTCGGTTCTCCTGGAGGAAATGGGATCTTGGGAGGGTAGACTCTATGGAATCATATCCTTGTTGATCTCCCTCCCCTCCCCAAATTCTGCCTTCCCCAGGCTCTGCCCTCACATTTCCAGAAATTTCCCAAACCAGAGCTAGCAACCTGTGTGTGTGTATGTGACTGACTGAGTGAGAGAGATTGGAATGGGCAAATTGTCTCTTGGCACCTAGGAGAGTGCTTAGTACAGGAGTCTCCAACTGCCAACACATTTCCTAGCACCTGCCAAGTACATTTAAAAAGTGAGTGGCACCAGGTGGGGCTCTCGCTGACATTTTGTGGCTGCCTCCACCTTCTGCAGCAGAAATTTGTGGTTGCAGCCACCACCTTGTGTCAAAATTCCAAAGGTGCCCATAGGCTCTAAAAGTCTGGGGACTCCTGGCTTAGCAGACACTTGCTTTCTCAAATAAGTTGGCATTCTCCATTTAGCAGTGATATGAGGTTTGCAGAAAAGGAAAAACAGTTATTTCAAAGCAGAGGTGGGCCTCAGGATCTGCCTCACCTCAGCCAATGATAATGCTGACAAGATGTTATAAGCAGGCTCGTGGTTACATAGCAGGGCAACACAAGCAAGGATAGACTTAGAGTATCCCTCTCTGAAGACTGGTATCCTTGCCAGGCCTCTTGAGATGTTACTCCATGGGATGAATTGCTGGTCGTCACATCTCTGCACAGTATCTGAGGATTACCAAGCTTTTGTAAAGTTGCTGTGGCCTTATTCCAAACAACTGCTAGCACCAGTCCATGGGATGATTTCCTACAGGCAAGCTGTTTACTGCCTTCAGAGTTATCATATGCCCTGCTGGAGACGAGGCTAATTGCCACAAATAGCAGGAATTCATGGGGTTCTGTAACAATTTGCCACCTCCTCACCATACACTGGTCTTCTGCATGTCAACCAGCTATGAAGCCTATATTCTACCCAAGTATAGAGTTCCCACAACATTGAATGAACCAGCCTTTACTTCAGCCTGCAAATTTCTTCCATTATCCAACACAGAAGCAGCACCTCATTCTTACATTATTGTATGGTGTTGCAGCTTTGGTTTTTATAGATAAGCCAAGCATTTTTGTTTCCCTTAATGCACACCTTGAATTGTTTCCCAGCATATGCTGCTGGTCTAACCACTAAGCCATTCTGGCTCTCAAGATGGATATTATTTTAGAGAGGTAGTATTTTACTGAGGCATGTGATTTGTAGGAGAGCAGTGTTTATCGTGAAATGAAAAATATATTATAAAAGCTTTAAGCTCTAGCTGCACCTTTTTTTCTAAAATGGAAGAGTTGAAAGAGGATTTTCAGCCTCTCTAGGGACAATCTGTTTTCATCTCAGTGAAATATTTCTCAGTCCCCATGGAGCCTGACCTGTTTCCCTCAAAGAGGAAAGTTGTTCTGCTAGAATATGTTTCTGTCATGCTTCTTTCAACTCATCACCCAAGTTGCCAAGTGTAAATGCTTTCCTCAGCCATTGTTCCATCTGCCACAGATAGCACATGGAAATATAAGCAACAATTCATGGTCAGCTTCAAAGATAAATATCTGGTTTCTCTATGAGAATGGCAGGAAAATTGTTTCTGAACAATTCAGTGTGTTCCATAGAGGAAAAGGAAAGTAATTTTTGTTCTAGATTGTCATGGCAACTAAATTAGCTTCAAACAACAACTGACATTTTTTGGTTAAGATGCTAAAGGATGCCTTTTCAGCTCTGCATAATAGTGTATATTGTGAAACATCACATGACAGAAATCAACAGTTTCTTTGCATAAACCAACCAACACCACTCCCCATTTTTGTCTCAGTGTGAACATTTATCACAGTATGCATTTTAAGCTCTTTTTTCTTATTGTCCATATAATTACAATTACTACCCTGACATCAAACTTTTGAATACATATGTTATTATGTTCCAGACATATTGATCGATGTAATTCTGAATAGGGTCATAAAATATGGATTAATAGATCAGCAAAATGGATCTAAGGTCAAATGAGAGGATTTCTCAATGGACCTGAAAAAAGTCCTGTGTTTCCAGAAAAATCTGATTTTTAAAAAAAATCAAGATATTAAAACTCCCCCAAATTATAGAAATAATGCCTGTAACTTTAAGAAAATAATGTTCACTGAGCTCTCACTGGGCATTTTGAAGGTTGCTATGCAATCACAGCAGTATTGCTGAGTAGGGTTGCCATCCTCCAGGTGTAGCCTGGGGATCTCCCGCTTTTACAACTGATCTCCAGGTGACTGCTTTGAAGGGTGGACTCTATGGCACTGTACCATGCTGAGGCCCCTCCCCTCCCCAAACCCTGCTTTCTTTTCTTTCTTTCTTTTTAAAAAATATTTAAATTTCCAAAAAGGAAAAATGAATTTAATGTAACCATAATAATCCCAAGTAATTAACAATCCTAAATATATGACACATATGATGTAGCAACCCCCACAAAAGTAAACAAAAATAACATTAAACAGTATCAATGTATACAGTGTGCATCACTTTCTCCATCAAAACTTATTTCAATTTCTAATCTTCTAATAAATAAATAGGTAAATTGCCAAACGTTTACTCTCTGCTTTGAACAATTCTTTCATATACTACTAATCACAAATTTAGTCTGTTCTTCAGGTTTAATTCTGTTCCAGTACTTTATGAACAGATACCACTTTTGTACAAATAATGATAGCACTCATGTGTTTCCTTCTCTAAGCTGCTTACAAACTGCCATTTTCTTCATCACCGTGATTAACCAATGTTTTCTAAGCCAGATTTTGACAGACAGTAACGTGTTTTGTTTTCAATAGTGTTATATTGTGGTAAAACGCCTCCACGTCAGTCTCCAAGTTAGTTTTATTATCCTCAGTCTCACAATATAAAATACACCTGCAACTTACAATCACTCCCATTTCCTACTCCCAACTTATATACAGTCCTCTTAAAGAAACACACACACAACATCTCCCCCTTTTCTCAATCCATACCATAATCCTTCGTCCAAACAGGCGGTTGCCTCATTCTTCCTTTCTTCTCCATTTCAACAACTGATGGTGCTTCTTGAGATAATGACGATGACAGTAAGGGTATCTCTTGAGATGCATCTGGATGTCCCAGCTGATGACTTGGTTTGGTCTCCTGCACAGGCTCATCCTCATTTTTAATCACTGGAAACAAAGGAGAACTCTCTGGATCAAAACTCACTTCATTCCCACTAGAATACACAGGTACCAAATAAGAAGCATTCTATACATGGCCATCTGATATTCTATAGGTATATGGCCCTTTCCTCTCCATAATCTTACGAGGTGAAGTAAACTTACATTCTCCCTTTCTCAAAATCCCAGGTCTTCTTACTCTAACAAATGAGCCACATTCAAATTTAACATCCTTAGCACCCCTTAGTTTATCTGTATAAGCCTTATACTTCTCTTGCTTTTGAACCACCCTTTTTTGTAATTCTGAATCTAATGACACATCTGTCCTTGCCTCTGACATTCCAGTCACACTTAACTTAGTACGCAACTCTCTCCCATGTAATAATTCTGCCAGTGATCTTTGCATTGTAGCACGCCTCGTTGCCCTATATGCTTGCAGAAAATCAGTTGTAAAAGCAATCCATGCCCTTCCTTCCAATTTAGCTGTCTGCAAGTTATCTTTCATACTTCTGTTAAACCACTCAATTTCTCCATTAGCTTGCGGATAATACACTGATGACCTCCTATGTATAATATTCCGTTCCGCAAGAAAAGTTTCAAATTCCAAAGAAGTAAATTGGGCACCATTATCAGAAACCAACTCTTTAGGGTTCCCTTCCCTACTAAAAACCACAGCCAAAAACTTGATCACAGTAGCAGACATAGTTTGTGATGTAAATCCTACCTCTGGCCATTTACTAAAATAATCTATTAAAGTGATAGCATAATGACATTCAATAGGGGCAGTCTCAAAAAGTCCCACAATATCAATGGCAACCTTTTCCCAAGGAGAATGTGGGAATGTGACTGGCTGTAGTGGTGCTGGATGTATTACTGCAGTTTTATCATGTAACTAGCAAGTGACACAAGCCTTAATGGCTGCTTCCACATGGGAATCCATTCCAGGCCACCAATACAAGTCCTGCAATCATTGTTTAGTACGTACAATCTCTTGATATGTATCATGAGCCAAAGCTATAAATGTAGACTGCAATTCCTCTGGGACCAGCAATCGATGTGTCACTCGTAAAATACAACCATTTTGCAATGAGAGCTCCTCATGTACTCTAAAATAAGGAGACAATTCTGGCTCAATTCCTTTTCCGTTATTAGGCCATTTATTCAACAAAAATCGCCTTAATATCTGCTGGATTGGGCATGCTAAACATGCAGCTTGAAATTTCTCCTGTGTCACTGCAACTGGAATACTTGAAAGCAGTGCAACCACTTCTACATCCTCTTCTGGCAATATGCCTGACGGTGGCAAAGGTAGTCAGGACAAACAATCAGCTGTCATGTTTTCTGCCCCTGGCTTGTATTCAGTCTCATAAGTAAAAGAGAGCAATCGTGCTGACCATCTAGCAATTCGATTCCCTGCCCTTCCCAATCCTTTTGATGTCAATAATGTTGTTAGGGGACTATGATCAGTACGTAGTTTAAATAAGTGGCCCCACAAATAAGTTCTCCACTTTTCTGTGGCCCAAACACACACAAGTGCCTGCTTTTCAACCACAGAATACTTTCTTTCAGACTGAGTCAATGTCCTTGATGCAATTGCCACTGTTTTCCCCACCTTACCCTCATGGAGCTGTGTCAACACAGCACCCAACCCATACTCCGAAGCATTGGTTGTTACAATTATGGGCAATGATGGTTCAAACAATGCTAAAGCAGGACTATGGACAATCAGGTATTTTACAGTGTTGAAACTTGCCTGAGCTGCTGATGACCATACTAGGCTTGTACTCCCACGCAACAACTCTCTAAGTGACTCAGTGACTGAGGCATAATTAGGAATAAACTTTGCACACCATGATGTCAGCCCCAAAAAAGAACGCAGGCCTTGTAAATCAGCAGAAGGTGGTGCCTGCATAATTGCTTCAACATGATCCAAATCAGGTTTCAGCCCAGCTGCTGAAACACTATGTCCCAAAAAATTCAGTTCTACCTGTCTAAGTTTACATTTTTCCATATTAAGCTCCAGTCCAACTGTACTAATACACTTTAATACTGATTGTAAATTACTCTCATGTTCTTCAGATGTCTTTCCAAATACAATGATGTCATCTAAATAGCACTGAACTCCCCTCTGCCCCTTAAGTATTGAGGACATCATCTTTTGAAAAGCAGCAGGAGCAGAAGCCAACCCATATGGGACACGTTTAAATCTAAATAACCCCTCATGTGTAATGAATGCTGTAAGATCTCTGCTTTCTTTATGCAGTATAACTTGATGATATGCACTCTGCAGATCCAAAGTAGAAAACATCCTCGACCCTGCCAATTCTGGAAACACCTCTTCTATATGTGGCAATGGGTGGCTATCAATCACAACAGCCTTATTTGGTTCTCTTAGATCTACACAAAGGTGTATACTTCCATCTTTCTTTCTTACCACCACTATGGGGAAAACCCATTCTGATGAGTCTACCTCTTCAATAATATCCTTCTGCACCAATTTCTTAAGCTCTTCTGACACAGCATCTCTCATGGCAAATGGCAATTGCCGTAACTTTTGCTGCACAGGAACCACATTAGGTCTCACTTTTACTTTGTGGACAAATCCCTTTGCACAACCAATACCCTGCACAGAAGTATCCCCACTCACAGAAGGAAACAAAACTATCTGTGAGGGTTCAACATCCAGTTGTGAAGCCATAATATGTCCATCCACTACCATCAGTTTTAATGCAGCAAACAAATCCCTACCAAGGATAGGAGTACCATTAGGCACAATATAAAATTCTATAGGTGAATACATGTACCAAAACTCACTTTAGCAGGTAAACAACCACACAAAGTTATTTGGTTCTGTAAATAACACACCAACTGCAAATTTGGCTGTACTAATGGCACACTCCCAAAATATTCCAAATAAAGTGCCTCAGGTAATATAGACACAGCTGAACCAGTATCTAACACCAGCTCAATTTCCTGACCCTCCCCCAAGGGGTTAACACATACCTTAACAGTGCACATAATTCTTTTTGCTTCAGACACAATTCTACTCCCATCTACATTCAAAACTTCTATATCAGGTACTTGAATTGCATGCACCTGGTAATTAATCTGATGACTAGAACACATCTTAAAAACATGTCCGAATTTTTTACAATAATTGCACTGTACTCCCTTTGCAGGGCACTTAGGGTTGTTGGCCAGATGTTGTATGGAGCCACACCGAAAACACATTTTTGTTGACATTCTATTCCACTGGCTCCCTGGCTTTTCAGCATATTCTTTCAGCACCTTTGCAGAATCATGGCTTTGTATTAGCACCGTCTGCAACAGTTCCACCCTCTGTACTCCATCTCCAGTGCCTGAATTTATAATCTTGGTTTCATTTACAGCTGCCTCAATTTGAGTTGCTAATGTTATAGCATTGTCCAGTGAAAGTTCTGGTTCCAAAAGTAACCGCTCCCTTATGCAGGGCATAGTTGTCTTTTCAACCAGCTGGTCTCTAATCATCTCATCAGCCAGCACTCCAAACTCACAGGAGCCAACTAAGGCTCTCAAAGCTGCAATATATTGTAACATTGACTGCCCCGGTTTCTGTTCTCGCTGACGGAACTTAGAGCGATTAGCAACCACATTAACCTTGGGCACAAAAAATTCCTTCAGTGTAGCAAAAGCAGTCTCATACTTATCATCAGTAAGAGGAAATGTATAAAAAATACATTGTCCTTCTACTCCAAAGGAGTGAATAAGCAGTGCAAACTTCCGCTCTTCAGACACTTCCGTGTCACTAATTGCAAATAGATAATTATCAAACATATGAATCCATGAGGTAAAAGCAATCGGAGGCTCACCTGGACTTTGTAAAAAACAGGCTGGTGGGTTCAAAGGCAAAAAAGCCATCCCAATTCGTCGCCAAAATGTTATATTGTAGTAAAATGCCTCCACATCAGTCTCCAAGTTAGTTTTATTATCCTCAGTCTCACAGTATAAAATACCTTTGCAACTTACAATCACTCCCACTTCCTGCACCCAACTTATATACAGTCCTCTTAAAGAAACGCACACAACAAATAGCCATACTTTTCAAGGGAGAAGCTGCTAGGGAGAGGGAAGGAGAGTAAGCTGAAGGGGGTGGGTTAGTAGGCTCGCTGGTGGGTGTTAAGGTGAGAAGGAAGCAGGAAAAAGGGAGAGGCTATCATGTTAGAAATGGGGGAATTTAAATGGATTTTAGATCCTGTCCTACCTCACAGGGGTGGCTTGCAGAGAGTAGTTCTGCAGGGTAATGCTGCACCAAATAGAGCTTCTGAGCACTCTGATAAAATATCCTCACAAAGATTTAAGTTAACAGATGCAGCTCATCATAGAGGGGAGGATCAGACACTTTTCCAAGAGGCACATAATCTTATCTTGCAAGCACTCCACTACCCTCTCTCCCAGACCAAGGGGTTTCAAAGAAACAGGCTCTGGTCCAAAGCAGAATTTATTCAACAGCAGATAGCAAGCAATTCCACACTGGCTCCCAGATTGTACCAGGGAGAAGAGACACTTATAGAGGCAGTATATTTATTTAGCAGAGCAGTATGGACTGCCAGGACAGGGTAACCCCTTCTGGAGGAAAGAGGTAACATTTTGCTGCTTGCAGTGCACCTTGTTACAGACAACTGCCCTATGGAGCCACTGCATGTCAGAATGATAATGCAAAATTACATGTTCTGTATCTGTTGCACGTGTCTCTGATATGATAAAACAGGCTGGGCCATCCTTGGGTCTTTATCAGAACTTTAGAAATTGTATGTCCTCATCAGGTGTGTCTTTAGGGTTCTTCTTTTCTTAACCAAAAAACTGACCTTCAGGGTTGATAAGCCTGCCCTCTCTACTGTCTCCCAGTTAGTGGTACAGATATATAGTTTCTGAGAGAGAAAGGCAGACTTTTGCTTCTTAGAAAGAAAGAGAAGGTATACAAGACCTGAATTGCTTTGGATAATTCAACGCAGCCTAGAAAATGTGGTGGAAAGCTCAGTAAAATGCAGTGGTGTTTTTCATTTCTAACAGTGGAGGCTAGCAGCCAAGGGAAAGAGGCAATAGTGATGGAGGGGATACATGGGAAGTGAGATGACCATCACAAGTCCTTGCAGGTCCCCACTTGTTTACTTCCTAATAGTTATGTAGCTGAAGACCTTAACCACTGAGTTCAGATCGCCAACCTTAGTGGCTCCAATCTGAGATGAGCTTCACAACCTAAGCTTTTTTCTTAGATATTGATTGCATTCCAAACAGAAAAATCAACTTTTCTCCATTATCCATATACATATCTGCTAAGAAGAGGAGGAGGAGGAGGAGATTGGATTTATTCCCCACCCTTCACTACCTGAAGGAGTCTCAGAGCGGTTTACAATCCCATTCCCTTCCCCTTCCAACAACAGACACCCTGTGAGATAGGTGGGGCTGAGAGAGCTCTCTCAAGAACTGCCCTTGAGAGAACAGCATGTGGAGGAATGGGGAATCAAACCCAGTTCTCCCACATTAGAATCCATGTTCCTAACCACTACACCAAACTGGCTCTCAACAGAACAGAATAATAGAGTGCAAGGGTCCATAGAAGCCATCTAGTCCAACCTCCTGCTCAATGCAGGATCAGCCTAAAGCATCCCCGACAAGTGTTTGTCCAGCCTCTGCTTTAAGACTATCAGTGAGGGGGAACTCACCACCTCCCTGAGCAGCCAATTCCACTGTTGAACTACTCTTACTGTAAAAAAAAGTTTCCTAATATCCAGTCAGTACCTTTCCACCCATACTTTAAACCAGGGGTCCTCAAACTACGGCCCGGGGGCCACATGCGGCCCACCGAGGGCATTTTTCTGGCCCGCCCGGTGTGCCGCTGCCTGTCCTCCAATTCCCAGCAGCACACAAAGCAGCGGAAAAATTGCAGCCGAATCGTCCCGGGCCACATGACAAATCCCCGCCCTTCTGCTTCCAGTCAGCCAGGAGGAGGCAAAAGGAAAACTGGAAGAGGGTAAGTGTGGGGTGGCAGGCGCTCCAGCTAGCCCCAAGTCTCCTAGCTGGCTGAGAGTCCTCTCAGCTGGCTAGGAGACCTGCGCCAGTCCCAAGAGCCAGGTGGAGTCTTTTTCGAAACTTTTTGGACTGCTCGGAATCGGAGGGGGGGGGGGGGAGAGAGAGAGGTTTCTCTTTCCCATCATGATGCCTGCAGTAGTGGAGTTTCAGGGAGAAGCAGCTGGGGGCTTGCTGCCTTAAAAAGTTTGTGAGGATGCCAAGTTCTTTGTTTCTTCAGAGAGGGAAAGAAAACAGCCCCGTCAAGGGTGCCTTGCTTGCGCGCGCACCCCCCCCCCCCCCCCCGGTGCACCTTCCCTACCCGCAAAATAACATCTGAAATCTCCAACCAGATCTAGACTAACTGATGCACACTTACATCACTTGTTACAACTAGCAGTGACAAATATGGAACCAGACATTGACTATCTCATTAGCCAAAAGCAGGCCCATAGTTCCCATTGAAATACTGGTACGTTTGTTGATTTAACTTTACTTGTTCTTCATTTTAAATACTGTATTTGTTCCCATTTTGTTTTTTTACTTCAAAATAAGATATGTGCAGCGTGCATAGGAATTTGTTCATAGTTTTTTTTTTAAACTATAGTCCAGCCCTCCAACGGTCTGAGGGACAGTGAACTGGCCCCCTGTTTAAAAAGTTTGATGACCCCTGCTTTAAACCCATTATTATGAATCCTGTCCTCTGCTACCAACAGAAACAGCTCCCTGTCCTCTAAATGACAGCCTTTCAAATACTTAAAGAGAGCAATTGTGTTCCCCCCCTCAACCTCCTCTTCTCCAGACTGAATATTCCCAAACCCCTCAGCCTTTCCTCATAGGGCTTCCCTAACCATCTTCATCACTCTCCTCTGCACCCACTCCATTCTGTCCACATCCTTTTTGGAGGCTTCCAGAACTGCAGACAGTACTCCAGGTGCGACCTAACCAATGCGGTGTACAGTGGGACTATGACATCTTGTAATTTGGATGTTATGCCTCTATTGATACACCCCAAGATCGCGTTAGCCTTTTTTGCCATTGCAACATAATGACTGCTCATGTTTAGCTTATAGTCCACCAGCTTATAGTCAGTCAGATGAAATGCCATTGACTCTTTAGGTGCAGTTGTCCAATCAGTTTCCCTATCCACCTAGCTATCCTAAAGTCCAGTGCGCAGTCCTCCAGTTTACCCATCAGACCATCATGGGGAACCCTGTCAAAATCTTTGCTGAAATCAAGGTAAATAATATCAATAACATTCCCCTGATCTAGTAAACTTGTCCCTTGATCAAAGCTTGTCACTCAATCAAAAAAGGAAATTAGGTTGGTCTGGCAGGATTTGTTGGGGACAAATCTGTTCTGACTTCCCCATATCACCAAGTTGTCCTTCAGATGCTCACAGACTGACCCCTTTAAAATCTGTCCCAATGTCTTCCCTGGGACAAAGGTCAGACTGAGGTCCTTTCTGCATTTGCCTGCCAGTCTGGATTTTCTCAGTTTTCAAGTCGAGACAATTTAAGTCCACATCAAAACAGTATCCAAACAACCCAGGACAACAGCAGGCTGAAACCATGCTGACCACTGAAGGGAGATAATATAATGCAGAATGAGGGGGGACCCAGAATAAAAAGAAGGTTGAACTCGACTTTAGTGCAGAATGGGGACAAAACCTGAATTAAAAAGAAGGTTGAATTAAATTTTAGCTCAGAATTGCTTGGAGGACACCGTGGTGAACATGAATTTAAAGGAGAGTCCAGAAAGGGCCTGACTGGCCTGTAGTTCCTTGGGTCATCCTTCCTCCTTTTTTAAAAGCTTGGGATATCATTCGCCCTCCTCCAGTCTTGTGGCACATCTCCTGTCTTCCAAGAGGCCTTGAAGATTATGGACAAAGGCTCTGCAAACTCTCTAGAAAGTTCTTTGAGCACTCTTTGGTGCATACCATCTGGCCTAGGGGATCTGTACTCATCCAGCTTTGAAGAATCAATGCTCCTTTCATCTGATGAAAGCCACTGAACTTGAATCTAGCTGCTGTACTGCAGTGCAGACCAACATGGCTGCCCTCTGAAACAACTCAGTCCCTGAGTCAGGGCAGGCACATGAAGACTGTCCTCTGCTCATGTAGAACTAGAAAACTGATTCTGGGGTAGAGGGCATTTGAGTACAGTGTATATGCAATTCCTAGTCTGATGCAATAAGTCTCTCAGGGGAGGAAAGAAGAAAAAGTGGACAGAACTGTACCTTAAAGTAATTTTTTCAGACCTAACCAAGATAACAGAATAGAAAAGGTGAAGCAAAACTGTAGCAGCGTAAGGCAGTCAGACAGAACTATTCAATAGCAATAATGCTGTACCAATTTACTTGTGACAATCCAATTAAAAACATTCATGTTTGCACAATGCTAGTGTTCAGCTGTAGTTATTTAAGTTATCACACAAGTTACTTTTAAACCAAACTGTGTTCCTTCCATATGGCTGGTCCAGATAAACAACCCAGAAAGAAGAGTTAAGTGTAGCAGTTGTCCAAAAGGTTTTTTTTTTTTGTATGTGTGTGCAAGGTTGAATGGGGAGGGGTGTCACAATAGAAAGGAAGGAATCCCTAGCTAGGAAATAGTGCTATGGGAGAAAAACATTTGGCTTTAGGGCTAGTTGACAACAGAGACGGGGCAGAAGCTAAGAGATGCAGCAGATAGAAAGACATGGATGATCAAGTCAGGCAGGGAAGCAAAATGGGAGAAACTTGCCTGTCTTGATAAGGAGGTCCAGTGATTTCAGTGCCAGCCATGATGAAGCTGGAGAGCAGAATCTATTACAAAACTGGAGGGCTTGTAAGCCCTGAATTTACCTGGACCTGAACAGTGGAATAGTGGAAGCAGTGCTGTTAACCCAAATTCGTGCAAAACTGGGATCCGCCATGTCACTGGTCCAAACTTCAAGATCAAGCTGCTCATTTTGGCTTCCACTGAGATTTGTGGAACAATGGATACAAGAACCCACTGGTGAAACAGTCAGAATCCAAGCTGTCATTGGATAATTCAGTCCTTCTGTTGTGTGGGTAATAGTAAGGAATGCCTAGGTGATGTAATGGGAATGGTAGGTGTGCCTGGTTGCAAATAATTGTGTGAACCTGGGTGGCAGATCTGACTTAGACTTGTTGACAATGGCCAGGAGATGGGCCAGTGGTCCTTCCTGGGTGCTTGATTAAATTTCTAGCGACATCTACATTGTTAAGATTCTCAGAGGGTCAGTTATTGTCCAGCAAGCATAGGGTATTACTTATTTCCAAGGTGTGAGTAGTTCTTGGAGGATCACACAAATGAGTCCTGATTAATGTGTCAGCTAATGCTGCCATCTCCAGCATGGGAGTTCCTCCGAGCTAGCCCCCCCCCCCCGGAATGTGCTCACTGTTTTCATGCTAGCTGCTTGCTTATCGCCTTCCTCGCTTCCCTGACCTTGAGTGTCTAACTCTCAGCCGCTTCTCCCTCTCAGGTGCAAACTGTAATTTTCCCCGCTTTTAGTCTGGGAAGAAAAGACTAGTATTTTTAGGTGCCATTTTTATCTCCTTATGATTGGTGGGGCCTGTCTGAACTAATTTTCGAATATTGTATATCACTCCTGGTTGTATGATTGCCAGGCATTACTAACACAAGAAGTGTAAGTGACCAACAAGACCTGTCTAGTGATAAAGGACTTTCTGTTTAAGAACACCTGTTGCTGACTGCATCTTTTGGGGCAACCTCACATAATGTGCCCTTGGATTTACATAACAGTCAGCTTTATTGAAAGCACCTGTCGAAATGCATGCTTTAAAAAAAAAAGACTTGTGACTTGATATCGAAAGACAGATATATCCATACTTCTGGATGTCACTAGGCCAGAGGATCTTGAGATGCTGGGCTTAGTGGAGGGGCAGGTGGGGCAGAAGCTCTAGCTCTCTCTTTAATGTTAGTTTGATCTGCAGCAATTATCAGGTGATGTCATTTAGATCCATGCCATGAAAAGTCTGAACTGTAGATTTCTGTACATTAAACCTCTATTAAAGGGAAAGGACAGCTTTTTCCTGGCCAGTTGGCAACATTATTAGCCCCTGCTTTCAGAATCTTCTGCAGTCTTCTTGCCCAAGTTTGCGTACATAACAGCAAAAGTGAAGCTTCTATAAAATCCAGCATCCTTTGGTACTTGGCATATCTGTACTGAGGATGGATGCTGCAAATGAAAGTGTATGTGTTTCCTCCTGCACTGCACAAATCAGTCTGGGTGACAATTAAGGTGGGGGAGGGAGACTTTGCACAGTAGGATCAATTGCTCTGATTGAGGGAGGAAAAAACAAGGAAACCTAATGTCCATTTAAGATTAAGAAGCAGACCTAGACTGCAGGTTACTCTTTTTCCTGGAGAAAGTGAGAGAAGGATGGGAAGCCTGGAGTTCCTTGATCTCTCTGGCCTTTCACAGAAAACAAATTAGCCACAAATGTGAAGTGTGTTAGCCAAGCTTCTTGTTTGGCACTGATCTTGTATAGTGCTCTTCGGTGTGTTACCTTTATCATGCTGAGACCTGCATAAAATGAAATGTCAGACTTTGATACCCTTCTAGTCACTCCAACAGTTTTATTTTTCTTGTCCCCTGATAGCGTTCACAAATTTAATAACTGTCCTTTATCCTTGGATCTATTCTTTTCCAGCTTTCTATTCAGCTGCTTTCTCTGACGCTTTGCAGGAAATCCCTCATCTTGCATATTCTGCGGCAGAAATAAAAGGAAGACGAACAGAGAGAAGAGGATATTAGCCACCGTTTAGAAAAAGGATGAGGAGCAATCAGACCATATAAATGGTCAAATAGAGGGGAAAATTCATTGTTATTCTGTTGCATCAGCTGTAGTCTAGTTAGCTATTTGCTGCCTGAATTAATTGAGTAGTTCAAACTGAAAAGTTTATTATGAGTCTTATTATCTGTACTTCAAATTTTGTGGAAAAAATATAATTTATCCCTCATCAAAAAATAATAAGGTTATTTGCCAGAAGTCGAGGATAATACCAGAATGATTTTGCAGCTGATTAAAATATATGATGATGAATTCTTGCTTCTCTGTTTTGATGCCTGGGATTATAATTAAGAATGACTTGGCAGGTCTTCACATGATCTCTAAATGACAATGACATTATCATCAATGCTGGGCTTTATTATACGGCTGTTATTCTCTGAATTTTTATAAGGCTGAATAAAGTGAAGTCATATTTTCATTAACAATGCTCCTTACCTAGGAAATTCACTAGAAATAGATGTCCTTGATAAGTATTAGGGACTCATCCTATGTAGTGAGGAACACCTATCTTATTTCACACTTCAAAGGAAATGCAAAGTAAAGCTGCCACTGGCTCAGAACTCTATGGCCCTTATGAAAAGATACGTGCAGACAATATTGCACTGTCATGTGTATCTGCATACCCTTCTTTACTCAAAGACACCAACTATTGACTCTGTCAGTATTAACACTATTAAAAGGAAACTACCTCTTCACTACTGCACAAGCAGTTCTTAGTTCAGTGTCAACTGCAACCCCAATGGCTGGATGTACAAGGTGTAGGATTGGATCCAGAAAGCTTTTTCACTCATTCTTACCTAAGTCGCCTCATCAGTATCTCCCTCATCTTACATTATTTCTTTTTCCAATGTAGGTCCCATGATACCCAGCATAACCTTTTTGGTGGTTAAGGGGGATACTCTCCTCCCTTGTTCAACAGCGAACGTTGATTGGATCCAACCCAATAGTCCCCAGAATTACACAAAGGGTATTCTTTTTGCATGCAGAAGGGGAACACATATGTTTAGATCCATTCCAATATGGTTTCAGGCCTGGTTATGAAACGGCCTTATTTGCCCCTGCATGACATGTACCTGGAGATGGACAGAGGGATTGCAACACTGTTAAATCTCCTGGACCTTTTGACAGCTTTGGTATCTTCAATCATGATATATCCTTCTGAATTACCTTTCAGAACTGGGACAGGGAGGCTTCAGGGAGGTTTCAGAGTCTGGTGCTTAGGAACTGCTGCTCTGTCCCTTGGCCTTTGCCCTATGGGGTTCCCCAAGGTTCCATCTTGCCTCATCCATGCTTTTCAACATGTAAAGCTGCTGGGAGATGTCATCCAGAGATTTGGGCTGAGCTGCCACCAATATGCAGATGACACTCAGCTCTATCTCCTGCTACCAGCAGATCCAGGGAGCCTGTAAAAACTGTGAACAGGTGCCTGGAGGCAATTTTGGAAAGGATGAGGGTTAACAAGGTGAAACTCAATCCCAACCAAATAGAGGTGCTATTGGTTGGGTGATGGTCTAGCCCATGAAATGTTCTGGTTGAGGTTTTCCTTCCCCTACAGGAGCTGGTTTATAGCTCCTGGACTGGGGCCTCCTGTTGGATATACAGGGGGCAGCAGTGGCCAGGGGTGCCTTTCAGCAGCTTCGGCTGATGAGCCAGCTGCAGCCCTTCTTAGATAGAAAAATTTTTGCCACTGTGGTGCATGCCTTATAACATCTAGATTAGATTACTGAGATGCGATCTACACAGGGCTATCCTTGAAGACTGTCCAGAGGGCCAGAGTGTTGACTAGAGTGGGTCATTGTGACCATATAATTCCAGTCTTGTTCCATCTACACTGGGTTCCAATTTGCTTCTGGGCTCAATTTGAGATGCTGGAATTGACCTTTAAAGCCCTGCACAGCCTGGGACCAACATATCTTAAGGACTGCCTCCTCCCATATAAATCTATCTACACTCTGGTCATCTTTGGAGTTTCTGCTTAGGTTGCCCCCACCATTTGAAACTAGATGGGTGGCAGCAACCCCCAAAAAGGGCCTTTTTGGTTGTGGCACCAAAACTCCCTTCCCAGTGAGATTCATCTGTCTCCCTCTATCAGACTTTATAGGGTTGCTACTGGAAGGAAATGGAGGAAGATAGAGAAGTATATTGCACCCAACCAGAGACAGGTTGGGATTAAGAAAATGTACTGCTTATATAAATAAAAGGACAGTCATCTTATTCTTCCAAGTAAAGGGAATCATAGAATCACAGAGTTGGCAGGCATCATACCGGCAATCTAGTCCAACCCCCTGCTCTGTGCAGGATCAGTCTAGAGCATCCCTGATAAGGAAGGGCAATTACACTTTTAATTCACTTCCAGGAATTATTGAATGAGGCTGGCAGTAGACAGCTCCCAAAGCATAACGGGACTATCATTAAAGAAGTATTCATAGTTGCAGGGATTTGGGTGAGATAATGGTTTTTCTCATATGCTGCTAATCGTACAAGTTCATGTAGCCCTATTTCCCCGCCTCAGTGTGTGGTTTGGAAGTGATCAGTACTCTGATTCTGCTCCACTACCTCCTTTGAATCAATGCAAGAAGGCAACACCAGGGGAAAGCCTCAGGCTCAGCCCACTGTTGGCCCTCCAAAGTAACTGTGCATCATTGTCTGAGACAGAATGCTGGACTAGATGGACCACTGGTCTGATCCAGAAGGGCTCTTCTTATGTTCTTATATTTTTATGTTAAAGAAAACAATCGTAAACATGAAGGTAGCAGAAGTCTACAGGAGATCCTGGTCTGATTAAAAACATGATCCTTCTTGATGACTTCATCTATCTCACTCTTCTCAGAATGGAAGTAAACAGACTGGATATACATCCTATTACTCACATCTAGAAAATTTTATCTTTTTGCCATCACATAATCAAATTTATTTCTCATGAAAGATTTTTTAAAAGTGAAATCTGCCTTTTTCATCACAAAAATGAAACTTAACAGGAACCTAGCATATTAAACTAAGCATGTTTTGAAACAAACTGTCCTGGCATGGAGCCAATTAGGAGCTGGAAAGTAATCCCTTGACATTCCGTATTTGATGCAATAGATAAGTATACAAAGGTAAATCATTGTTACTATTTTTAAAAGCATGTTTCAGTATCCATTTCCTATAACGCATTACCTGGAATGATCAACTGGAGCTTTTAAGATGATGAAACTGTCATCTTTCCCCAACTATCAAGTGACTCTCCATGCTGCTATTGCTCCTTCTACATCCAAAGCAGGGAAACATCAAAGCTTAGCATAACCAATAGGAGAACCATGGGAATGACTGCCAGTGGAATTAATTTTCTACTATTTCCCATTCTTAGCATGTGTTACTCAGATACCGAAACATAATGTCATTTTATGTAGTTGTACAAATCCCAAGACTGGATACACTTCGTGTTACTTTTACCAATTATGACAAGCTTCACATTTTCATCAGAAAACAGATTTCATGCCGATTTGAGTGATCTTTTTTTGTGTGTGTGTGGGGGGTCACCATGTGAATTTGAAATGGCTTTAGTCTAACCTCTTCTGCTACAAGCTGTGTAAAGAGACTCGTCCCCCCCTCCAAGGGAATTTATACAACTTGTACATTCTATTGCAGAACAAGAAAAATGTTGTAAAGTCATTGCAGTTGGCCATGATAATGGAGATTGTAGTCCCTTCAGCAAATCACTGGATCTCTCCTACCCCCAAGCTGTGGGTATCCAGAGGGATTTGACTATTCATATACAGCTCCCTGTCAGTGTTATTTATTTTATCAGAGCTTCTCATGCCAGCATTCGGAGTCAGCATAGTCAATTGACCCAGGGCTGGGCCAAGGTATTGGCCTTTGGCCTATGCATCCCTACCAGGAAATGGAAAATTGTCCATGGTGCTCCTGTTACATCAAAAAGACTTGTAAAATTATCTCCTATTTCCTGATGGAAAGGATCCCTGAAGCAGGCAGTGAGAATGGCTGTCTCAGTGTGAGAGTTATGCTGTGCTCCCTCTAGGTGTCTCTCCAACTAAAATATGAAAAATTATTCCAAAGAGACCTGTAATATTACAGAAGGTCTTTGGCATAAATTCCAATTCCATGGTTGAAGAAACAGTGGATGGAGTGAAGCAGGTTTCCTTTAGCCTGGGTTGATTTTTTTAAAAAACCCTGCTCTTTGAGCAAAAGATGCTTAGAATTTTACTGGTTGGGTTAACCAAAGAACTTCTGTATCTGTAGCTATGTTCTTTGTTCTCTGCAGTGAAAATACAGGTCAAGATAACATCCTGTGTATAATTTACTCACATTCAAACCCTTAAATTGTCAGATATACTGGGTTGAATGAAGTATATAGAAATTTTCTGTAGGTAATTAATTCAACAGCAGTGTTTTTTTTCTGGTTATGTATGACATGTGGGCCATAATAAAGAATGACTGAGTTCTCTTTAGCCTTGCCAGTACTAACTCTTTTTTGTGTATATGAGAGTTTATGACTAGGGATGGGCATGAGCCACAAAAATGTCTCAGTTCGATTTGTGGTTCATGGGTGAACCCAGTCAGGATCCATATGAACCAAAACAGGTTGTGCCAAAACATATGAGCTACAGGGGCAGCCTGCTCATCCCAGCTCAGCTGTTTAAAGTGGCTTTCTTGGGCAGTCAGCCCCAGTCTCAGAACCATTTAAGCCCCTGCTTTCTGCTTCCCACAACTTGTCAAGGGGAGAAGAAAGCAGTGGTATAAATGGCTCCCCACCACTCAGTTGTATACCCCAGCTTTCTGCTCTTCATGAACCTCTGTGAACTGCCATGAACTGCATCAATATTCATTAAAATTTACAGCACTTCAGTTTGGAAGCATTGCTTCGTGAACCAAGAACTGGCTAAAATTCATGATGAAGTTTAATTTGTCAGCCAGTTCATGCCCATCCATATTCATGATGACTCAGACCTACCCCACCTTCCTCAGTAGATATAAATTACCTGCCTACCATTTTTCTTCTCACATTGACACAGAGAGTACTCCATCTTTCTGTGTTAGACCTCTGAGGATGCTAGTCACAGCTGCTAGCAAAATGTCAGGTACTACAATGCCAAGACCATGGCCATACAGCCCGGAAAATCTACAACAACTAATAAAATCATGACAGTTATCACATTGCAGGGGGAGGGGACATGGTGGATCACAGTCAGAGTACCTCAACATCCACTGGATAAATCTACCAGTCCCACAAGAAAATATGTAGGCAGCTGCCTTGAGCTGTGTCAAATTATGGGTCCATGTAGCCTAGCAGTATCTGGTTTGTCCAACAGCAATTCGCTGAGGCCTCAGGCAGAGATCTTCTACTGTCATGGTATCTAAGGAAACTGGGAACTGAATCCAAGGCTGTGTCCATGCTGAGTACTCACATTGCTCTCACAGCTATGCCTCACCCTTGCTTCAAAGCTAGTAGACCACCTGTTTGGAAAGATATCTGTCCCAGTTATCACTCTTTTTCTGTACAAGATTAATAATAAAATAATCTCCTTATGCCTTAACATTATTGCTTAAATACCTGAAGAACAATTTGCCTTCTTTGCCAGAACTGAATTCATTTGTTTTCATCCCCCCCACTAATTCCTTTAAATTGACAGTTGTATTATAGATTTAGCCAATCCTGCATTTTTCTCAGATAAAAAGAATATGCATTGTAAATTAATGCTTTCTAGCTTCAGATAATCAAAACCCAAGGATTGGACAGTTGAGTAACTGAATAATCAATTTGGAATTACATTATGTCTTGGGGAGAGGTTGTTTGTTTACTCTTCACTGGAGAATTCTTATCTAAATAAGAAGTCCTCCTGAGAATGCCAGTTTGGGATAGTTATTGGTTTAGTATAATTTGCAGTATATGAATGTGAGCATATTAATTTGCCTTTGAAACATGAATGAAACTACCAATATATCAAACTTACTAGAAACAAACTAAATGAGGAGACTTTGTTATATAAAACCAGTGGATAGTTCAGTTATGGATGAATAGAACAGCTATTCATTTAATTCACGCTTTATCACACTATTCATTGAATTAGATAAAATAGTTTTAAATCACAAGACCCTCAGGCATTTTAGAGAACAATTTGGCCATTTAAAAATGTTGCAAGGACCCAATCCTGATTGGACCCATGGCTGCCATAACACACAAAATGAACTAGCATGTGGTGTAGTCCATTCTGTACTCTTCAACTTCAAAATGGCAGGCAAACAAATTTAGAGTTCAATGACACCTTTAAGACTTTTAAGACAAACAAAGGTTTATTCAAGGTATTCAAGATATGAGCTTCCCACAATTATAAAAGATACCTTTAGACATTTTTCTGCTACTTTGACATATTTATTCTTTACAACTGTTGACCTTATAACCTTAACTTGTTATTTAGTTTTCACTTTGCATATCTTGAACATCATCATGTTACATGTTAATTTGCTGTTCATTCTCTGGCTATAAGTTTGAACCTTACCTGCAGTTCCAGTGTATTTAAACAAGTATGCATGCACACGAAAGCTTATACCTTGAATATACCTCTGTTGGTCTTAAAGGTGCCATTGACTCTAAATTTGTTCTACTGCTTCAGACCAACACGGCTGGCCAACTGGATCTAATTGCAGGCAAAGAGAGCCAGCCTGGTGTAGTGGTAAAGAGCAGCAAACTCTAATCTGGAGAATCAGGTTTGATTCCCCACTTCTCCACATGAAGCCAGCTGGGTGACCTTGGGTCAGTCACAGTTCTCTCAGAGTTCTGTCAGCCCCACCTACCTCACATGGTATCTGTTGTGGGGAGAAGGGAAGGCAATTGTAAGCCACTCTGAGATTCCTTTGGGTAGTGAAGGGTAGAGTATAAAAACAACAACAACTCCTCCTCCTCCAGTTCCCTCACATTAGTGAATGTGGAATTTGGAAAAAATTTGGAATGATATGTCATGGACATAGCCAGAAATATAGGGGAACAGTTGCTGGCCTTGACCAAAATGATCATCAAGGATGTTGTGGCACACACAAAAAGAACAAACTTGCCCCCTCAGGGAAGTTTACTAAAAACAGAGTCTAGAGACCCTGAACAGAAGAGCCTTGGAGGGCAGAAAGAAGAAGACAGAGTGGCAACAACTGTATGGCCTTGTGTAGATTAGCACCTGTCTAACCCATTATCAAGAGATACAATTTGTTGAGGCCCAGGTGAAGAAGTGTTTGAGAGCTGCAAGAATGTCCAGCTTCACAGAAGTGGAAAATATGATTCAAGGATGGGAGCAATGGTTGAGGGCCAAAAGATATTCATATGTATGAGAAACTCGTAATCATTATTTTTAAATAGGCTTCATTAAGATAAAAAGTAGTGAGACTGAACTAACATTTTTTATATATTCTAAGAAGTTATTTTAAGAAAAGATAGCCTTGTGTGGTGCTTGAAGTTATAAGATAATGAGTTAGCCTGAAATGTGCACCCTTATCAAGTGGGACAGTTAGCTATTGTTAGATGATTCTAAAATCCTATAAATAGAGGAAGTTGTATTGATTGAAAGCTTCTTCTCAGAAGAGGCTCCTTGCCTGTGTCCTGCTTACTTTTATGGACGCATGTAATTGTTCTCCTTTAATTATCTATGTAACAATAATGGATGGATGGTTTAGAGAAGAAGAGATTGGATTATATCCCGCCCTTCACTCACTTGGAGTCTCAGAACAGCTTACAAACTCCTTTCCCTTCCCCTCCCCACCACAGACACCCTGTGAGGTAGATGGGGCTGAGAGAGCTCTGAGACATCTGTCCTTGAGAGAACAGATGGTACAGAGCTACGGCTTGCCCAAGGTCATCCAGCAGGTGCAAGTGGAGGAGTAGGGAATCAAACCCGATTCTCCCAGATTAGAGTCTGCACACTTAAGCACTATACCAAACTGGCTGTTTTGTGGATTTAGTTTATGTTAAGAAAGCAATAATTATGCTTAAATAAACAAGCTTAAAATAGAAGCAGGGATTCTCTAATAGTATTTACTTGTGTACTGTACCCAGAATAAACTTGAAGCATTACTGAGGTGTACCTCTGGCTAGAAGTTAAATGATCTGGTATAGGAGAGCTAACTAGATGCCTAGAGTTTCTTAAGTGCATGCCTATACCCAGGGCTCATTTCGTAACAGGAGCTCCTTTGCATATTAGGCCACACACCCCTGATGTAGCCAATCTTCCAAGAGCTTACAGTAGCCCCTGTAAGAAGAGCTCTGTAAGCTCTTGGAGGATTGGTTACATAAACAGAGTGCACCATCTTATACCCATGCTGCATAAATAGTAAAGGTACAGGAATCACTGTCTTGATCAAACCTCCATGTACAGCTATAAGGAATGTCAGAGACCATGCCTGATCATGTGACACTCTTCCCTTCTACAATCATCACATAAATAGTGGATGTTCCACAGGAACATTGTGACAGGCCCTTGCTTGCAAGTGAGGGGACCCGCACAACCTCTTATAATTGTGGGAAACCAGGTTTGTTTAGAACTATAAACTTTCCCCTCAGTTACAAAATGTTCTTAGGGTAGCAAGTGGGGTTCCTACTGTGAAGTAAGCTTTGTGATGAACAAGAAAAACACAGAGATCGCTGAGGCTGGAGTTGTATGCAAATAACAAAGAAGATTTATTTGTTTAAAGAAGAGATCCACGGCACAGGTCTCCAGACAGTCAAAGGAAAAGCCTAGCTGTGGCACATAAATTTAAGCTGGTTATGGCTTCAGAATGTGGTTTGAATTCTCTTTAATGCCTACAGATATAAGCAAGCTTTTACTGACTAGCCACCAGACTGAGTCCTTTCACACATAACACCCATAACAGCCTCCGCTTTCCCAAGAGTCAGACTAAATGGTACAAGGTCTGCTCATCACTAGAGACAGGCCTAACAGCTGGGTACCCTGTCCTCTCCTGCTCTCCCAGAAGTAGAGTTAAACCACTCTGCCACACTACCCGGAAAAACTATCCTTCAAACTGCTCTCATGTTGAGACAGACCCAAACTATGACAGCTGTGTCCCTGAGGCAGACCTGAACTATGACTGCACTGTCCCTCAGGCAGTCCTGAACTAACTGCTGCTGTGCTTTTCTCCAACAGTCCATCCCTCTTATGAAAGGCAATTGGATGCTGAAGCAGCACTCCCATAGGCTCAGGGATAAAACAGCTGTGTGGCAGTTTTTCCCTTCAGGGGCAGGACAGGCTCCTGTCCAACACCCCGTTGTGCAAGTTCACATACTCTTCTACTTTCAGGACATGGAGAATCATACAAATCAGGCATTGTAATAATTCAGCATCTACATAGAATGGCTGTGTCCCATGTGTTATTTATTGAATAAATGTTGACTGTGCAATGGACATAAATGAAATAAACCCTTCATTTTTTGCCTGTCCAGAAATGTTACACTAGGCTAAAGTATCAGGTAGGTGCTATGAATCTCAGGATTTTCCTCCAGGAGTAAAACTTGGCCCACTTTTAGTTGAAATGAACCCTTTCGTTATAACTTTCTTCAGAAGCAGCAATATAATACTGGGGATTGTGTCTGAGATTATAAAATCCTTATCTATGTACAGATACTTCCTATCATTAAGAGATGAGAGGGAGAAATCACTTTCTTAAAGCAAGCTTTGGCAGAACCAAATGTAAGGAAAGAAGGTGTGAGTGTTACTGTCAGTGAGTGAGACTGAACCCAAAAAAAAAGGAAAAAAGGTTTTCTTCTTTATTTGAAAGGCAGGAGCTCTACTGTCTTCATAAAAGTAGTCAGCTTGCCTTACTTTCTCCCCATAATCACATAATAAAATTCTTTCAGCTCCACTATTCTTTCAGAAAGGTGCATGATGCTTTCTGGTCACAGATTAGACTACTGGATAGTCTCTTAAAAAGAATTACACCTTAGCTATATAAAAGAATTTCTACAGGATAGGTCAAGACAGAAGATAATAAGTTCCTTTACCGAAGCCATTAAAGGATAATGCTGCCATTCTTAAATAGCATAATATGCCGACAAGAGGAACAAGATATAAATCCCTTTTGCATAACATTATGTAAAAATGTACCCACAATATGTGTAGGATGCAGCAATGAGCTGCTGATAAAATGTGCTCACCACCAGTAATACAAAATAACTACCCAATTTCACAGGGCATTGAAAATAGGGATACGTTTAAAATGATACTAGGCTGATAACCAAAACTGTACAAGTGGAATCACTCTCTACACTGGGTGACCTTGAGCGAGTCACAATCTCTCATCTTAACCTACCTTACAGGGTTGTTCTGAGGATAAAATAGGGAAGGAAAAGCAGCGAACAATTTCCTGAGTTTCTTGGTGGGGGGGATGAGATAACATGGATGGATGGGTGGGTGGATGGATGGCTAGAGTAGGTGTTGAGCACTTCTCTCACACACTGGTATCCCCCATGCAAATTGTTCCTACATCTTTTCTCCCAGGCATATTTATTTAGAATACTTATATTTTATCTCTTTAGACTCAAGGGAGTCTCAAAGTAACAAGACTCAGGGCCAGGCTGGGAGTCTATTGCTGGGCGAAGGGCTTCGAAGGGCAAAGCTGTAGAAACCCAGCATCCTACTTCTTTTTTCCACTACATAACTTTGAATTCTCTGTTCCTTTCTACAACTCGTTGGTGCAGTGTATGCTCTGATTCACATGCTTGTCACTATAACATGTATTGATACCATCAAGGTAGTTATGGGAAATATTTTCTTCTCCAGCTTACTTAAAACCAAGTCCTCCATTTTCTAGCTTGTTTGTTCAACAGCAATGGGGACTGTGGACCCAGATTTAACTTCCTTGATGTACTCAATTAAAAAAAACAACAACAGTGGAATTAAGCCAAAGTTTACTAGGCTAGCCAGTTTCCATATGCTTGTTTTGTTTTATTTTTCTTAATGTTCATGTTGTAGTTTTAAGTGTGTTTTAATTTGTAAAACTAGATTTCTTTAACTTGAAATAACATTTATGGGATTTCTAGTTCTTCCCATGGTGTCTTGGGCCAGCCAGCTGCCTCTTCCTCTGAAGAGGAGGAAATGGAATAGTTGAGCCTCACACCAGTGGAATACCTGCCTAAGCTGGGTCAAGAAGCAGACCCAGCAAGAGAAGAATCAGGAAGCGAGAACTCTTTTCAGCCACAGCCAGGCTGCTCATTCTGGCAGAAGAAGAAAGAAATTACACAGAGGTAAAAGTTTCAGTCACCATCAGCTTCTCCTGAACCAGTAGAACACTTGACAACTCTAGAGAGATGGAGTGCCCATCTGATCACCCAGCAGTGATCAGTGTTAATTCCTGGAGCAGAGTTTTTGCAGGAGCAAGAATGACAAGCTGTTATGGAAGCAAAGGACTTGCACCTGAAGGATGATGAACTCAGCAGTAAGAAGCAACACCTGGGCTTGGGGTGGGGGGGGGGTGTGAGTCAGCTAATGAAGCAGATAAAAGGAACATGCTGAGCAAGGCTCAGTGTGAAAGCAACTTTGCATGTGACACAGCTCTGTAAACTGACCTGGTTCACCCTGACATGCTGTGTTTGTATTCTGTCCTTGCTAACCTTTGCTTGTGTTCACAGCTAGAGACCTAGACCTTGCACCCTGCTCTGGTTCCAAGCCGTGGACCCTCTTTTTCTCTGACTCCTGGACTGAACCTTTGGTTCACTGACTTTGGACTGATTTGTAGACCTTGCTCTTGTCTCTTGCCTTGTTAATTGTCATTGTAGCTGTATATCCTGGAAACCCTGGCTTTGCCCTGAATGCAGCACATGGTTTCCTAAGCTTTACAGTATCTCCAGTCACATATTGCCAGAAGTTTACTGGTATTTACTAGTGATTTGAAAATAATAATAATAATAATAATAATAATAATGAAATCAGGGTTAACAAAGTCAAATACCAGATTTTACTATTAGACCAGTTATTATACTTCAGTTCAGGTCTGACATTCTCCCTAGCTAGCAGCAATTGACAAGCCTAAAGAGTTTAAAATGCAACCTATCACACCTAGAATCTGTTGGCCTTTTCATGTGACAGTTTCCTCTTACTGGAAGAGAGATGGATATACATATACTTGTTCATTCATAGGACTTTTGCTCACCTACTTCAGGGATGGAGATTGCTACCACAATGTGACTTCCATGCCCTCCCTTTTATATGTGATTTTCTTGTAGGGTTGTCAGGTCCTCCCTGGCCATTGGAAGGGTATGGGTAGGGGTAGAGTTGCCAGATACAGGTTTGGGAACTCCTGGAGATTTGGGGATGGAGCCTGGGAAGGACAGAGAACTCAGTGGGGTACAATGTCTTAGAGTCCACCCTCCAAAGCATCCCTTTTTTCTTAGGGAACTGATCTCTGTAGTCTGGAGATGAGCTGTAATTCCAGGGGATCCATCCCCAGGTCCCACCTGGTGGTTAGCATCCCTATCTCCCTGTAATGTTTTCTGAAAAGGTTTGTATATGAGAGGTAAAAACAGATAACTGCTTAAGATAAGGGATGCTCAAGTGCCTGCCAATTTGACTGATTTACCATTTGCCAGTGGTGATCAGGCAACCAATTAATCAATGGGCTGTTCAGCTATTCAGGAACAGGCTACTTGAAGCCATCAGAAGCTAACTTTCAGCTCATGATGGATCAGTTGGGAGTGGGTTTCTGATCCCCTTCTGGAAAAGTGTTGCTGTTACCAAGTACAGTGGGGGTTTTTTGGAAGGGGGGAAATCAGGTACTGACTTTTAGTTGATCAGATGGAAGTCAGGTTCTTGTAATCTCCCACCCTGGAAACTTTGCTGCCTCCCAGTCTTGATGACAAAGTAAACTGATTTCTTGTCTCCCCAACTCAAGCAGTTGAGTTGGCCACAGAAAAAGGGAGACATGAGGTCTCCTCTTCCTCTTGCAATACAAGCATAAAAAGCATTACAGAACTGGCTTACTGAGATATTTGTGGCATCTCTACTCCAAATCAGAAACCTGGAAGGATGCATAGCCTTGGTCTGTCTTTCCAGGCAGAAAGACAGAATTTATTTCTCAACCCAACGGCGTAGAGTTTTGGAAATCCTGGGGGGGGGGGCTCCTTAGCGTGCGCGCTCGCTGGAGCGATGTTCTCCCCCCCCCCGGAAACCACCCCACCTCCCCGGGCCCTTCCAAGGCCCGCCAGCCACTGCTGCTGATGCCTCTCTCCCCCTGCCACCCCTTCCCTCTCCCTCTCCAGCAGTGGCCGCTGGCCTCGGAAGGACCCGGGGAGGTGTGGCGACAGGCACTCCATTTTCCCGGGGGTGGCTGAGCCCCCCCCCCCCGGAAATTTCAGGGGTGGCTCAAGCCCTCGAGCCCCCCAGTATTCTACGCCTATGTCTCAACCTGACTTTACACTGAGACAAAACATGGAATGCATTCCCAGATTCTGTCTTTGGTCACTGCCTCCTTCCCCTCCCCACTCACTGAGTAATTTCCACTCTTTCTGCCCCATGAAACTAAGGTTGTTAATTCCTGTTTGGTCTTTGAATCTGTTAAACATCTTCATTATGCTGTATGCTAATTTACTGCTCATCTATATGTATGGATTGACAATTTCCATTTCATTGTATCTGAAGAAGTGTGCATGCACATGAAAGCTTATACCTTGAATAAAACTTTTTTGGTCTTCAGGATGCCACTGGACTCAAACTTTGTTCTGCTGCTTCAGACCAACACTGCTGCCTACCTGGATCTACCCCATTAAACATATCAGTAAAATTTCTTACGATGCAGGCAAGGTACACATGATGGGCTCCATCTGCTCCTGCATTGTAAACTAGCTCCCCTCTGATTCAGTCACCAGCTTTTTAAAATATATTTATCTTTTATCTTTACATAAAAAGTTGCCTTTTGCATTAAGGAAATTTGTTTTCTACCCTATAGCGGTTTATATATTATATAGGTGTCTACATTTTCTAATGCGAAAATGGCTGCTAAAGGGAAAAAATTGCAGGTAATCTGTACGGGATGAAGCTATACACTGCATTTTCAGTAATGTCAGCAAATCTCTTTCTATACTTCATGAAAGGCTTTTACCATTTTACATAAGCCATTATCAACACAACTCTTTCATGTATAATTATGGGCAAGCATTCATATGCCTTTATGTATCCTTGTATCTTTCTATCTATATTTCGTTCACATCCAGTCTTGTCTGTAAATGATTCACATTCAGCACTATCACAATGCTTCTCCACTACTTGGAAAATGTCTCATCAATAGCTGATGAAACAACAAAAAGCTCTTGTTAAATGTACTGTGGCTGGCTGCCCTTCCCCCAGCACAAAACATATAAGCAGGAATTGGAGAGTATGCCATATGCCAAGGAATCACAGAGCTGTCATTTTGACATTAACTTGGACAACTGTACATTTTCTGAAGATCAGGGCCATTCTGTTGGTTCTGTGTTAAATTTGTGCAACTTCACAAACTACATTGATTTGTCTTAATTTACTCATGTCCTTCAGTGCAATCCTAAACAGGAGTCCTCAAAATCCTGCTCAGGTCTATTGCATGGGTCCAACTCCCAGGAAAGTGTTCTTAGGATTGCACTGTGAGACAAATGTATGTTAATGTACAGAAGTAGCTGTCCCTATAACTGTTGTGTGTCTCTGTTCTTCTACAACCCGCAGAGTTAGTCACTCGCTACTTGAATGTGGCACAGACAGGAGGGATTCAGATACTTCTGTGAAGATATTTATTTACTTATTTTATATTATTATTTATCATTTCTACCTGTGGGAAAGAAACCCATTTCCATAGAGTGATTGCCTTTGGAAAGATTACCAGTCATTGCCAGAAAGTGGAAACACAGTTCATAAAAACCTCTATCAAATCCATCTACTTTGGTGGCAGCAGTCCCATCCTAAGCAGTTACCTCCTAGACCACTGATGTCAAGGGGTTAAGAAGGGTAAAACATTTCTTGGGATGACAGTGAACATCTGTTAATTCTTCAAACTGTAAAATACTTCTGTTTTCAGCTCCTACATCTTTACCTCCTACATCCGCATGCCACTGAATGTTGCACTATTGTTGGGGTATAACAATAAATTATCTAAATAACAGTTACTTCTGAAGATGTCCAGAGATTACTGTCATCATCAGTAATCACAATAGGTATGTTCAATAATTAAACAGTGGATGTGACTGGGCTCAGATCTTGCTTTAAGGTGCCGCAAGGTTTCAGTTTTCCCCTAACACATGCAGCTAATCTTGGGTGCTAGATTTCCCAGGTTGCTTAGTATAGGAACTGCCAACAAGCAAGGCAGTCTGTACACATGAATTTGTTTCTCTTCACAGCTTGCCCCTTACAGAATTGGGATGCTGATACTTCACTGAACACAAGTCACCTACCTTTGTCATTGATAGACCTTGTATAAAGGGCCTCTGAGGATAAATCAAGTTATGCATTCCCATTTTATTTTCCTCCAGAAAGGTGAGACAGGTTAATCTTTCCCAGTGCAACTGATCCTTCACATAATCTATACTATTGTGATGATGTTGATAACAAAGGCTTAGTTGATGGGGCTGACAAATGCCATTTGTTCCTTCTACCTTTGGGACATGTCCCTTCATATGTGAAAATGTATTTTAAGAACCTCATTCCACTTCTGCATAGCCAAGACTCCCCCCCCCCCCCCGGCATCAGTATCTGAACATATAAAATATCTCACCGTTTTACAGCAGTTCCTGGACAAAGCACAATGAAACTTGATAGGACCATTATCTCCATCAATATCCATAGTATCACAGTGTGTCATATGGATGGTTATAAACAAAGATCTTTTTATTTTGCTGTCAGCTGAATTAGGAACCCATCTTTCTGAGCGCCCACATTGTGGTAGAGGCACCTTGCTTTGTAGCCAGATGAGTTGTCATGTTTGGACACCTTATGAAGTGTCATTTCCATGCTATATTGTTTATTTGCTACTCTTGGCATCAATCTGCCAGACTGAAAGGGATTAAGAAGACTTTGATAGGTCCTTGTAAACTTGGATTTGTCTTATGAAAGAAGATACAGCAAGAGGTGGCAGACAGCCAGGCGACAAAAAAAATGACTGGTTTCTTTAAAAATATGCTGCTGCTCTTCTAAATCTCTGTCACTGACACCTAGAGCCATTCTCCTGTGGCTTATGCAGCTTTTTGCCACTGGGAAGTTAAGCTGTTCTATATTCTGTGTTGTTGCAGTTATTTCCAAAGTCCTTTTAATGCCTACTTGCCTAATGTGTGCTGCTTACAAGCAGAGAGCCATTTCACAATCATTTTCAGTAATTGTCTTTACAGAATGACAGCTGGTGTAGCATAGTTGCCAAGAGCTGTGATCCGGGAGATCTCCAGTTCAAATCTCACCTATGTTATAAACTCACACAGTGGCCATAGGCAAGCCACTCTCCCTCAGCTTCATTCCCCCTCCCCATTTGCAATATGAGAATAACAGGACTGGTTGTACAGGCCTGTTGTAAGGATTAGAAGTAAATAGTATAAAGTGTTTAATATACCGAAAACACAACATGAATGCTAAGTATTATTATTGACTCCTTAGTACATGTTGATACATCAAATGCTTTCCATCTATGCACTATCTCTATATTTGTTATTGTTTCTATTTCACAGGTAAGGAAAGGTAAGGAAAAGTAAGGAAAGGTGACATAATCTTTCTCATAATACAGCAGAAATATAAATCTGGCAGTGCAATCCTAAAGGGAGCTCCACCCTCCTAAATCCATTGAAGTCAATTGATTTAAAAGAATGTAAAATCTGGATCTCCTCCATACAAACTAGTAGTGCTTTCAGTCCCCACAGGGGAATCCAGTCAGCCAACCTACTGCCAGGGAACAAATTTCCACTAGACGTTTCTTTTGCATATAGGTTTTGTTTATGGGAATGCATAAGAGCAGGACCTGTGCTACCATAAGGCGAGGTTAGGCGACTGCCAAGGGGCGTAGAACCCTGACAGGTGCAGAGGCCAGCAAGCGGGGTGAGAACGATGGGGAGAGCAGCCCTGACTACAAGCAGGAATCCTCATCTTTGTGTTTTTAATTCTTCCTAAAATCCATTTATGTTTGGAAATTGGTGAGCACACGGTGGGGGGGGGGGGGCGGGCGCCAGAAGGTACCTCGCATAGTGTACAAAAAAAGCCTGGCACCAGCCCTGCATAAGAGCATATGATGCATAGAGTCTAAAATTCCAGTCATTGTTGTGTTAGATCCTATGTGATTTGAGTGCCTGAGTGCCTGTGGAATGAAGTTTCCATTCCCTTCCTCTGGGGAGTCAAGTACAATCATAATATGGGGGCTAAGTACAATAATGGCTGGGATTCAAAGTAGTACTAGTTTGTACAGAGGGGACTTACTGTGAGCCCCCAGCAACAGCATGGAGTGGTAAATAGGGGGGTGCTTAATGAAATTGCTGAGCTGAAGATATATGGGAAATGGCTGGTTCCAGTCAGTATTGTGTTTTAGCATTAGAAATCTGGATTTCTTAATGAAAAGAAATACTCTCCTTGAGACTATCCTCTCTCTCTCTCTCTCTCCCCCCCGCTCAGTTTGGGTGCTTACAAGTAAGCAACACACACTCATGTTTTTCTTTTATTCTACTGATTTCGAGCACAATGGCGTGATTCCCTTCTGATCACATCCTTGCAATGGAGCAATGAGCACAGAGAACTCCCACCAAATCACCTTTGGAGACAAGCCATGGAAGGCAGATGTTATCCCTCACTCACTCCTCTGTGGGTTGTGGAGCCCTTTTGTTCTTTGGGAAAACAGATAGTAGGGGGCAGCTTGTTCAGGGTTCAATGAAAATGCATAAAGGATTTGGAGAAATGTCCTGGGCCTGGAATGATAGCCCTCAAAGTGGAATGACAGTCCCAGGGACCATATATATTGCTCTGGGACTGTAATGAGAGCCCCCAGCAAAATTACACCAGTCCCGGGGGCCATCCTTTCAATCCCAGATCACTTTATATGGGCCCAGGGACTGTCATTTGACTCTGGAGCTGTCATTCCAGGCCCAGGACAGGTTTCTTTAAATACTTTACATATTTTCAACTTTTGTGAGCCTATGAAAGCCAATTGGGATTCCTGGCTCCCATTATATCCAAATGGAGAATTATTTCTTGTCAGTCAATAACAGTAAGAGTAGGAAAACACAGACAGGTTTTGCTTTTGTCTTTTAATGCCATGGCCAGTGGGATCTCTTCTGCTGCCACATTTTAGGAATCACTGAAGAGAATTGAGTCCATGCTGAGAGACATCTACTTTGGGGGTCTGTAAAATTGCCCCCTTGGTTCAATTCACTCAAAACTTCAGGGTTCTTTAGATTACAGGCAGCACTGTGTTGTCTGCAGAACAAAGTCTGAGTCTAGTGGCACCTTCATGACCAACAAAGTTTTATTCTGGGTATAAACTTTATAAACAGTTGCCCCAGATCCTCATATGCATTCCCCATTGAAAATAATAGTCCCACACTCTGGAATGGCATGCATTTGAATCCCAAAGCATACCCCAAAATAAGCAATTGTGGTAACCCCTCCACCAAAGTGTGGGTCCAGAATTTCCCCCCCTTGGCACACGCCCCTAGAGGTAAAGTGTGTATCTTCAGTGGGAAAGTCAGCAAAAACTGTCCCTTCCTTTCCGTGAAGAGAAAATGTAGTTTGAATACAAGTCTGCACATTCTATATGGTGCAGTTTATGAGAATAGAACACAATGATCACACCAGTTCAAAAATATAACAGAAAATATGGAAATAATTATATTTCCTGGGTTCGTTCTCACTGAACTTTCTGTAGGTTTGATAGAAAACATGGCAGGTTAATTTTTTCTGGGTTTCCAATTCTACTTCATAGATAGTGCTTTCTTATGAGCAACAATTCACAATTGCAAAGGGTATGAACAAATTCCATCCATGATCAGTTTTCTGTTTATTGTGGACAAACGTTCTGAAATCTGAACAATCCATTAATACTGGGGTAGCAACACTACTCCTTGTCTACAACAAAGATGTGATTGAAATGTCAGTAATTAAGATGTGCTCATCAGTAATGAAACACTCCAAATCTGAACAGAACTATTTCTGACATTCAGGAATTGTTTATATCTTACTGAAGTGATGTGTATTCCAGTGTATTCAATAAGTGATGCATATTCAATAATAACTGAGGTAATTTAGTAATTTCACAAACTCCAGTTCACACGTTTCCAGAAAATACGATTGTTAGGCTTTTCACAGGCTGAGGACTGACTGGCAATGTGGGGCGGGAGAGCTCTGCTTCAGAAGTGGGGGAAGGGAGGGAGTTCAGACAGCTGCAGCTGTCCTCCATCTCCCTTCTGTACTCACCCGTTTGTGAAGTGGATCCCTGCTGCCTCAGATGGACACCAGCAGAAGGCGGTGTCCAGGGGCCTTCCTGTGCTTGGATCCCACTTCCCAGCTGTGTGGACGGGAGGAGGTTGGATTCAAGCAAAGGCAATGGTATGATTTTAAATTTCTAGACTGCTGCTGCGGCCATGCGCCTATGCACATAGGTGCCCATGAGCATATTGCCGAAACGGCCCCACCATGAGTTGCAGAGGCTGGCCTGCCCAGGGCCACTTGGCAGCAGTCTGAATGCTCCATTCCGTCATGCTCCCACAGGAGTCTGGCCAGTGTGAATGGCCAGCCCCGGGCCAGTTTTCCCCCATTGCTTTTGGCTCTGCTGTGGTTCTGGAACAAATTACCAGTCTGTCCTCAGCCACAAAGTCTTAGAATCTTTCAGATGAGAGGCTTTGGTTTTAGTGTCTGCTAAATGTTCCAGTATAAGTTCTTGAGTTTAACTGACTCTTTAGGTTTCAGAAGGCAGGGATACACTACCAAGTACCCCAAATCCCTCTCTCTAAGCAAACCAGGGATCACTCTTCTCTTTGAGCTATCTCCCTTTTCAGTTGGGCAGGAAATTACTTCTCTCAGCTAGAAGCTCTGTCTCTTTTTCCAGCCCGAATGGGGATCTTCAGCCATCCTCTCATTCCTCTTTGCCAACCTTCTCAGTCCTCAGTCAGCGCTAAACTATATTAACTTCAGCGCCACTTCCCAACTCTTTCTTCTCAACAGACGCTATCCAATGAAATCTTTTTGAGCAGACTGTCACTCAAAGGCTCCCCCTTACTGTGAGGCATTAACCCTTCACAACCTGTCACATGTTTACAGTATTTATGAGTTTTTAAAGCATAGTCCATCACACAGACTGACTATGACTAGCTTCAATGAGCCCATGTCAGGTTTTTCAAGAGACCTGAATCTTACTTTTTAAAGAAACATCTTTACAATTGATAAATCCATGTTTATGTAACTGAATCTCTTTCCATGAAGAAATTGCTTATCTCAAACCTTTTTTAGGGTTTTTTTTCATCCTTTTAGTTACACTGGGGGAGAAAATAGCACCACATGAACCTCTGACATGACACAGCCTGGTGGCATAACATTTTCAGGTTTGGTCTTGTTTTAATTATGTTTCATGCTGACCCTCTTGTGTGGGTGCAGCTCCATAACACTCAGCTTTGACAGCCACGTTTACATGAATGTTTGCTAAGCATCTGGCATCCCTAAGAGTTCTTCAAGACTGTGGAATACACAAGACAGCTTCTAAACTCTGAACCCTGTTTTTGTTGCATTAAAAATAAGGTTTTGTAGAAATAGGCATGGATATTACTCTTAAAATAACCCCTAAATGTAATTTTGCAATTAATTCTTACGGTATTATTTATGATAGCTGAAAGTTTGGTGGGGGGGAGGGGACACTAACCATGAAATCCTGTGCAGTTATATACCCTTCTGGGCCCACTGACTTCTATGGACTTAAAAGACTGTAACTACCTAAAATGTACTGTCAGTCATCCAATTCATATGATCTTTTAGTGTCCTTAAAGAACACTAGCTTATACAAAGGGGGGGGGGAGATGCTAGAACATATTGGATGTACTTTACAATTGCACTGTAAAGCACCATCAGCTTGTGGACAATTACTTAGACATGCAAAAAAAAGATCAAATCTTACTTCACTGTTCCCTATTCACTTGACTTTCATTAAAACATACTGACAGATATTGGTTTAATCAGATGTTCTGTATCTCAAATGGCATTCTATGAGCTCATGCATGGAAAAACATCCTGTCTGTTGATCTACCCTTCGTACAGCTGTTTTTCAGCACAGACAAAATGGACCAAATTCATCCATATGGCAACCTTCTCAATAGTGATTATCTTTAGTGGCATTACACCAACAGTTAATCTTATCCTACAGCTGAAAGCACATTGCAGGCATTTGAAATTTCAAATGAAACAATCATTGTTCATTGTGTTAAATATGATCATTCTTCAACGGAAGATCAGTCCAGATGAGATACAGGTGCTGTTGGTCAAAGACAAATCTGCTCAAGTATTGAGGAAGTGACCTGTCCTGGACAAGGTTTCACTCCCATGATGGAATAGTTTCTTAGCTTGGTGTGAAGCTAAATTCTTAGCCTGTGTTGGAGGCTCAGTTCTCCTCTGCGACACGTAGGACATTTAATCAGCTTTGTTTGCTATACCAACTATGGCCATTCATTAAAACCCATGATCGATCTGTGCTCTAATAACATCTTGGTTAGATTACTTCCCAAGTCTTGCCCTCAATAAAAGAAGAAGAGTTGGTTTTTATACCCCACTTTTCTCTACCCTAAGGTACCCTTCCCACAACGGACACCTTGTGAGGTAGGCAGTATTGAGAGTTCTGAGAGAACGGTGACTGGTCCAAGGCTTCCTGTGGAGGAGTGGGGAATCAAACCTTGGTCTCCAGACTGGAGTCTGCCACTCTTAGCCACTACACCATGACTGCAGAGGTGACAACTGGAGGTTCTTGAACTCTTGCCAGTACAGACCTGTTTGCCAGCTACAAAGAGGGAGCTTTCAGTCACTCATTCATCTGTTCATACCTGTTCAGCAGGTTGTTTCACAGTATTCCTTCTCAGCAATGCAGCATGATGCAATTGAGCTTTTGCTCATGCACATTCTCACACAGCCTGATGGAATTATAGTGCCCTCCTTATCCTTGCTGTTTAAGTGGTCCACTTAGCAGGCAATTGTTTAAACAGATTATTGAATCAGCAACAAATCATATTAATCTATATAAATAAATTTATAAAAAATTTAAAAAAAGAAAACAAATCTACTCTTTGATATTGGTCTAAGTAATCCCTAGTGACTTAAAGAGCTTTTTATGATGACCTCGCCCTCTTCCCTCCCTCACATACAGGGTTTTCCCTCTTTTTTTGTTTGTTTCTTGGCTGAACAGCTCCTTTATCTATTTTCTTCTTTTCTGAAGGTTTATGGTTGTCCCACTCTGTCACCTAATTGTATTTTGATGCTGACTCAACCCAGGAACTTGAGGGAAGAGACAAGATCTTTAACTTAAATTTCTGAAAATGGCATACGAGAGGCTTTTGAAAGTTCAAAAATAAATGAAATATTTATTCAACATAGAGCAGAAAAGGTTAAGTGGAATCGGGGGTAAAATGTCTGAGGTGAATCAAGTATAACTCTGAGGTAACTTGGTATAATTGCAAACTCCACTCCATATGTTTCCAGCACATGAGAGTTTAAAATTTTACACTAAGTCTTAGAATATTTGAGATGAGAGGTTTTTCATGTCAGTGTTTTCTAAACATTCCAGTATGCTTTCTTGAGTTTATCTGGCTCTTCATTTTTCAGAAGGCAGGAATACATTAAGTATCCAGATCCCTTCTCTAAAGACACCAGTGATCACTCCACTCTAGAATTATCTCCCTTATCAACTGGGCAGGGAATTTCTTCTCTCTGATTGGAAGTTCTATCCCTTCTCCTTGCCCAAATGAGGGTCTTCTGTGATCCTCCCACTCCTCCTTGCCAATCTTCCCAGTCCTCAGTAAGTGTTTAAAAAACCCAGTTCTCCAACTGACGCTAATCAATCAAATCCCTTTGAGCAGCCTGCCACTCAAGGCTCTCTGGCTCTGTGAGGCATTAACACTTTACAGTTCTTCACATGTTTACACATCATTTATGAGCTTTTGAAGTGCGGTCCATCACAGCTGCCAAGAAACTTGAACCAGCAGTGTCTTTGTGCATGTGAGTTTTGATAAAACCTGAATCAAACATTTTTGTAGCTGTTTGACATGAACTGAACTGGCTGGGTGACTCACTCATGTCTAATTGACACCTAATATTGCCAGTTGTGGAGAGGTAGAACATCTGCTTGACATGCAGAAGGTACCAGATTCAATCCCTAGCATTTTCAGTTAAAAGGACTAGGCAGTAGGTGAATTGATTGACTGATTGATTGATTGATTGATTGATTGATTGATTTGGGTTGGGATTTTGCCCTCCTGGCAAGCAGGCTCAGGGCGGGTAACAACAGTATAAAATACAACACAGTAAAAACAAGATTAAAACAACAGTAAAAAATACCATACTCCTAAGTACCATGTCAGCTCTGATAGTACCATATCAACAGTAGTGGAGGTAAGACATCTCAGTGGGTAAGCTGGCATTAAGATGTTAAAGATTTTAAGGTCCAGGCCACTGTTGGGATGGCCACAGAGAGGGGGCACCTGCCACCTCAACCAAAAGCCTGGTGGAAGACCTTTATCTGAGACCCTCAAGAGCCACTGATAATCTGAGTAGACAACGCTGACCTTGATGGACCAAAGTTCTGATTCAGTGTAAGACAGCTTTGTGTATTCATGTGACAACTCTGAACATGTTAAGTGCGACTGTTGAACACTTTAATGAATTCACAGCAACCCTAGTGACAATCAGAGACAGGACATTTTCAGTGATGGTGCTTCAGCTTTGGAATGTCCTCCCCCTTGATGCCAAATTTACTGTATTTTAGATGTCCAGCCAAAGCATCTCTTTCTCACCCAGGCTTTTAACTGGTTTCTTCTTTTTTTAAGCTGTTGTTTTTATGGCTGACTTGCTTCAAACTTGAGGGCTTCCTTATGAATAGTATTTTATGCTGCTGAGTACAGTTCTTATCTCTATAAGTCTATTTGCAAATTTTATTGCTGATAATTTTATGTTGAGGATTGTTGTCTGTTCTCTGCTTTGTGAGACACCTCAAGAAGATCTCTGAAGAGGCAGAATACATATATAATTAAATACATATGTAACTAAATACATATATGGCTAAAAGAACTGTTTGAATCATTCTGGTTAACAAATTAAAATCACGAAATGAATTTAATATATTCTTAGTAGAAAGTAGAAATTTCCTTCCCTGAAGAAAGACAAGTGTTGGTCTGTAAGCTGCATAAGAACACAGAGTACAGTGAAAAAATATGCACTGCTTGAACATCTGTCCTTTCCCGCCTTAGTTATGGGAGTGAAGACAAAACACTGAATTTGTAAGGTATTGAAATTGTACTGAAGAGTTTCAGAATGAGTTTGGATTTTGCTGATTTTATCTTCTGAAAACTAAGCAGAATTGTGGATGTATATGTTTTGGCTATACCTTCTGTTTCTCTTTGAAGACTGATAGCAGCCAATATGTCAGTCACAATTTGGGGAAGTGGAACAAGGAAAGTTCTGTTCCACTTATGCTCTTTCTGGCCTGTCAGCAACACATTGGAAAGGATGTTTTTCTCCCATGATATCGCCAGTTCCCATTCCTGGGTATCATGTTCTTGGAAAGTAATCCCTGTAACTGCTTATTAAGCATATTAAAATGCATCATATTCAGACACCAGGAGAGAAGGAACAATATGATGTACCCATTTTTTTTCCTTTGCTGCTCCTCTCTGGGATCTACCCCTAAATTATTATGAGGGATGCCTGGGGTTTTGGACCACTAAATTATAGGAAGTGAAGCTGTACTATTACTTCAGGCTGGATGTACGCAAGTCCTAAACAGAGCTTCCAGTAGCTCTCTAACTTCAATGCAGACAGGCTGAACTATTCTATCATTTACTTACTAATGCAAATCTGAGAGTAGGACTCCATTCTCTTTCTCTCCCTTTGCTCAGATTTTAATGTGATAATTTCTTCTGTACTCTTTTATGACATAGATTGCTGCATAAGTTTTTTAATTTTTAATTTGGTGTTTTATTCTGATTTATATGTGCTTTAATGATTGTGTCATAAGCCACCTCAGGCATTTTTAATGAAAAATGTGGGATATAAATATTTTAAGCAAATGAATAAATAAGTGGTTAATACTGTACAGGGAACAAGGGAAGTGTAAAGAGGCACAAACTAAGGATGTGCAGAGAAACTACTTGAATTTGTTCAATTTTGTTCATTTTGGGGCATTTTAAAATTTTATTTACAACATATGTTTGAATTCTTTATTCTATTCTTTGTTTCTGTTGGTTTCAATTGGAAACACATTTCTGGCTATACCCCCCCCCCCCCAAAGTCTGGATGAAATTCTCAGGAACAGTGTCCTTCACTCATGAGATACCACATTTTAATTTCATTCTGATAGGAGAATGCATCCAAGTTCCAGAGGCAATTAAAATTCTCACTTGTACAGGGGAGCTAGCCTCCGCAAATGCCCACCCTACATGGTAGGGTTGGTAAATGGCCACAGACTTAACACAGAAAACTAAATAATTTTCTTCCAACCAGGTATGTCACACAAGTCAGATTAATATTTTCCCTCACTAACAATCCAGACAGGTGTGCTGTTTCATTCCTCACCTATCTGGTGTTGTACAATATTACAGAAGAGGCAGAGGAGAGAGAGTTCCTTGCATCAGCATCTCTTGAGATGAGCTGGAAGTCAGGCTGAAGACAGACTGGCAAACTGGAGCGCAGTGCGAGCGGGCAAAAAAGCCCCGGGGCCAATCCGTCCCATGGCTGCCCGTTCGCACTGGCTCCAGTGCTGCGGGACCTCACCTGTAAGGAGGTGGACCAGCACGTCCACTCTTCCTCCGCCGGTCCCTGGAGCCTCCACTGGGGTGGCGAGCAGCTGTTCCGGCGAGGCAGGGCCAGGACAGCTGGTTCACACTTCCGGCCCCACTCTGTGACGCGTCCAGACTGCCAGGAAGCGGCAGGGACGCACGCCCAGGCGGCCGGAGACCAGTTCCAAGAGGTCTCCGGCTGCCGCGCATGGAGAGCGCCCCGCATGCAGATAAGTGTGGGCCGCCCACGGGGGACAGCTGCAGCAATCTGAATGCCCTCTCTGCCTCCGCTTTAGAAGCGGAGGCAGAGCGGGGCAGATTGCCAGTCTGTCCTCAGCCTCAGATAAGCAGTGAGGACTCCTACCTTTCACTGGCCATCTTTGAGAACTCCCCCCCCTCCATTTACTATCTCCATTTGAGCTAAAATAGTATGTTCATCCAGCATTCTGCCTTACATAAAACTATCACTGGAACAGCTAAGAAACTACTCATATTCACCATGCTAGGCAGAAGAATGCTTCAGGCACCAAGGTAAAAGTATTTGGGGGGAAGACAGCTAGTTTCTCACATTGGCTCCCTCCAGTTTCATCTAAAAATAGACTTAACCAACACTCTACTTTCTTTAAATGGGAGCAGGCAGTTGCCTGTTTTTTTGTCCCCTCCCTTAATTATATCTTTGGGGGAGAATTTTTATCAGGGAAAGGGCACAGCTGATGTTACATGAAATTAAAGACATTAAAAGATGAAATTAATCCTAGCAAAACAGAGGTTCTCTGGTAGGATGGTAGACCAGGGACCCAAGGATCATAGACCATGGACCCTAGATGTCTCCTGTCCTGGATGGGGTTATACTCCCCTTGAAAAGCCCAGTTCACAGATTGGGAGTGCTGCCTGGCACAGTGGTCACCTTAGAGAACCAGGTGGCGGCAGTAGCTTGGAGTGCTTTTGACCAGCTTTGGCTGGTGCACTAGTTGTGCCTGTTCCTGGCTCAGCCTGATCTAGCCACAGTCTGATCTAAGCCATATGCCTTAGTTACATCTAGACTGGACTACTACAATGTGCCTTACTTGGGGCTACCCTTGAAGATGCAGATACTGCAGAATGCTGCAGCTAGACTGCTGGTTGAGGCCAGTTACCAGGAGCATACAACACCAATAATACAGCAATTGCACTGGCTAATGATTGTCTTCCAAGCCCAGTTCATTATGTTGGTTTCATTCTTCAAAGCCCTACATGGCTTGGGACTGGGGTATCTGAAGAATCATCATCTCCCGTACTTTGTATTCAAGAATTAAATCACAGAGAGAGGTCCTCCTGCCTGTCTTACCCAATGAAGAAGAAGAAGAAGAAGAGATTGGATTTATACCTCACCCTTCACTACCCAAGGGAGTCTCAGAGCGGCTTACAAACTCCTTTCCCTTCCCCTCCTCACAACAGACTCCCTGTGAGATAGGTGGGGCTGAGAGAGCTCTGACAAAAACTGTTCTTTTACAAGAACATTTGTGCCAGAACTATGGCTTGCCCAAGGTCATCCAGCAGGTGCAAGTGGAGAAGTGGGGAATCAAACCCGGTTCTCCCAGATTAGAGTCCACACACTTATCCACTACACCAAACTAGCTCTCTGGTGGGCACAGGAGAGAGTGGCCTTTTCAGTGGCAGCCCAACACTTATGGAATAACCTCCACAGAGGTGAGCCTGGCCCCTTCACTGTTGATTTTCAGGAGGCAGTTGGAGACTTTTTAAAATTTAAAACTGCATTTGACTGATTCATTTCTTATTTATTGGCAGTCTAATCGTAGTTTTTAAACTGTGACCTTTTATTTGTTTTTATAATTGTTACTTTATTTGTATTGTTTGAATTATGTTTTTTAATAATTGCTTTATTTATATTGTAAGCCACTTTGAATTCCTCAAGGGAAAGGTCAGCAAATAAACAAATAAATAAGATCTCGGCTCTTTATTCAGTCACACTTTCTCACCTAGAGAGTTGATCTGATTGGGGGTACTTGAACAGCCACTGGTTTGGCTCATGTTCTGCTCATGAGATGCGAGCATGGATCCGATTTTTTGACAGGCTGTTTGGCTTGTGCTGTTTGTTGGGTTACTTTTCATGTAATCAGATAGTACAGTGCAGTGCAACTGGCAGTATTTCGTGCATGAAAATTCTTATACATTCACGGGATAGAAGTCTTAGTTTCTCACTTTCCCTATAGACCTGTTGTTGTTGCTTGCTGCTCAGCAGGTATTCTTATAAACAGTGAGCGATTTTTTTCACCATCCTTAGTCTTTAGAACTCTACCTGCCAGCATGTCTAAGCAAAAACTTTGCCTCTTTCCTCTGTTGCAGGTAGACTGCACCAGGCCTTCCTTCCCTTCCCCCCTTTTTCCTTATTCTCTCCTCTGTTTCTCTCCAGCCTTTATGGTAAATATATATATATATATGCAGGAGAAAACAACACCATTACAGCATCCTTCTTGTCTGACAGATGTCTAGTTGAATATTTTTCCAGCGTAACTTGTCACTACATGTAAGTAAGGCAGCTGGGTCTTTTCACTCAGTAGACCCGTTCAAAAATGGTGATTGACTGAAATGGTGTGCTTGAGTGCTCTATACATATCAGTAGAAAGTTTCTTAGCCCTTAACTATTGAGAAGTCAGAAAATCCAGCTGCTTTGTAAAGAAAACTTCCCTTGAAACAGGTCAATTCAAAATGCATCAAGAATAAAAGCTCCTGTCATTGCCTACACAGATGTTATTTCTTTTTTCCTGGAATATTTGTTGCAGCTCTTTTGCTCTCCCAGGTTGTTCTCAACACAAAGAACTCCCCAGAGAGGGTCTGTGGTTCAGAGAAGGAGCACAAGCTTTGCATGTGACAGAACCCAAGTTCAGTTCTTGGCATCTTCAGTAATCTGTGGCCACCAACTTACTGGAGGTAGCTTTGGGCCATGGAGCTGGAGATGTCAGGCAGGATGAAGCCTCATGCTCCTGCCACAACCTGTGTGGGGCGACTCATTCCGTGGCAGCTCTGGGGCTTTCTGGGTGAGCAGGCTGCCTCCAGCATCAGCCAGACAATTACTGGTTGCATGCTGCCCTTTCGTGAGGCCCGATGGTGGGTGGGGCTTTGGGGAAGCACCAGCTGTGGTCCACCCAATCAGGGGCGTAGACTTTTTAAATCCCCGGGGGGGCGGGGGCTCTCTCGTGCGCATGCGTGAAGCGCGCGCGCGCGCGTGCTTGGGACCATGTCCCCGCTGCTCTCCCCCCCGCCCCAGGGAGCCACTGCCGCCGCTTCCCTCCCCCAGGGCCCAGCAAGCGGTGCACGTAGGTTTGCGCCGGTTGTTCCGGTGGCCTCTCAGCGATTCGGGGTGGGGAGGCCTTGATTTCAAGGCCACGTTTCGGCGGAGCACCGCGAACAGCAGAGGGCGCTGCCGCCCCCCCCCTGCTCCCTTCGGCTGGGTGGGTGGCTGCCGGCCGGGGATGATAGCAGGAAGCCGCCGCCAGGAGCCTTATCGGCAGGAGGGGCTGGGCCAGGCCCCTGATTAGGTGGGCCCGGCGCTTCGTGGGACAGTTTGGCTGCACTCTCGGAAGCGCCGCCCCCTCTCCCGCCGGGCTTGGAAGCCGCTGCGGCCTCCTCCTCCTTGGCCGGCCATTGGCTCCATGGCAGGCTTGGTTCCCCACCTGTCCTCGTTGCTACAGCTATGGCGCCGCCGGCAGGGCTTGTACTGGACTCCCGTGGCTTCCCTTGGCAGGGGCTGGGCCGCCTCCAGCTCAGCCAGCAACAGGTGCCGGCGGCAGTGTCGGCATATGAAAAACAAATATGCAGGCAAGATGACAGATGAGTCAGATAGATAGATCATAGGGATCTAGGTGACAGCTAGGGAGGTCACCTGACAGGCAGGTTGCATCAGCCAGAGGAGGTGCAAGATGATTCAGCACTTCTTGCTGATTGGCTGTATGACTGTACATATTGAACTCTGCTTATGCCTGTGTGTGCCAGTCTTGGTATCCCCTTGCCTTGCGAAGCACTTTGACCGACTGTCTGGCGAGTGCCCTATAAGACTGTGTATATAGCTGTAAATAAACCTTTGTATATACTCTACTTCACCACGGTGTTGAGGACGTTCTGTGTATCTTCGCCATCCTCTCTGCGACAACAGGCAGCCGCCTTCTCCCCCTGGCGTCCCCTGCCTTTGCCCGGCCGCTGCCTGCAGCGCCGCCGCATCTTCTTGGGCAGCCGCCGCCGCGGCGGGGAACTCGTGGAAGAAGGTGGGCGAGCCCCCTGGGGTGGTGGCGGCGGCAGGAGGATCGCTTTCCCTGGCTCCCCCACACACACACACACGCTGCCGCCACTTCCCTCCCCCGGGCTGTGCCCGCCCGCCCGCCGCGCTCCCCGCCCCCCTCCCTCCCTCTCCCCGCTCACCTCGGGTGCCGAAATTTCCCGGGGGGGGCTCAGCCTCCCCCGGCAAAATGGAGCGCCCGCTGGTGGCCAGTCAGCCGGCCGTCACCGCCTCTCTCCCCCCGCCCCAGGGAGGCAGGAGGGCAGGCCGGGGGTGGGGGGGAAGGAGAGGCAGCGACGGCTGGCTGACTGGCCACCGGCAGGCGCTCCATTTTGCCGGGGGTGGCTGAGCCCCCCCCCCGGGAAATTTCGGGGGGGGGGCTCGAGCCCCCCCGTAGTTGACGCCCATGCACCCAATCATCAAATTTAAAGGCCAACCTGCCACCTTCTCATTCCTGTTTGCTTTGGCCATCCCTCCCTCCCTTTAGTTTATGGTTTTGTGTCTTTGCTTATTTGTTATTTTGCTGTTGTCATAGCTTTATGGTGGTTTCAGGCATTGGGCAGGAACAATTTTGCTCACCTTTTTGCTACACTTACAGGATCTTGGGAGTTGAGCCTTATAGCGGCATGCCTTGCTCGAGGGCTGTTTCCCAGCTCCACTCCTAGGTGGCAAGGGTTCCATGCAGAGGTTGGTGCCTTTGTGGGACCACTGCTTGCTATTCCTGGTCCCCCCAGCAGGCAAGCTAGGTATGGGGTTCATTGGCCATCAAGTGGTTGCCCGATGTGTTGGATATTGACCTGTGCTGTGCCAGTGCTCCGTCTGCTGTAATCGATAAAGTTGCTGCCGGTTTTACTTGTTCTCTCTGTGTGTTTATTGTGGTCATTCCCCTTCCTTTTCTTCTTCCTCGGGGTCCCCATCTGCCCTTAGAACTGCAAAGAGTGATCTAAGGTAGCAGGACTCAGAAAAGGGCTATCAGTACCTGAAACCCTCAAGAGCTTTTGCTAGCCAAGGTGGATGATGGTGAACTAGAAGGATCGATAGTATAATACAGATTCATCTGCTCATTATGGAATAAAGGGCAGAGTTACACATTACTTTTAACATAGGACAGAAGTTAATGCAATGTATGTTTAAAAGCCACTGGTTTCATAATGAAAATGCTTATAGACCTTCCACTTTTAATTGTTAGTTTTATTCCCAGGAATTTTTGCCCACCTAAATGTAGGCAGAGGAGTGAAATGATGACATTTACCTAAAGCTTATGCAAGTGCTGAAATCCGGTTAAACAACTCACACTGTTAATAGCTTGCATCATTCCAGCGTGAGTCTGAAAGACAAGCCCATGACAGTTGCATATTTAATAAATATTTTAAATTGCTTGTAATCCAGATATAGGCATTCTTCATTGATTCCTGAGGTCTTATTTAGAGTTAAATAAAGCTAGCAGGAAGCGGATAGATGTCCTTATATGCTATCTTCTGTTCAATTTTCCTTATGATAAGCAATTAAAAGCTGACTCTGTATGGAGTTTACAAGGTCTGAGAATTGACTGGATTGCTAGCCCAGTTTGGAAGAACATCGTTTCTACACACCCTTTAGGGAATCTACAAAAGAACTTTTGTGAAGAAATCCCATCCAGTCAACATGCTTCAGGTTCCCATGCCCCCCCCCCACCTTTCATGTAGACAAGGCAGTTGCCTAACTGCCTTTTGCAAATCATATGACTATAACTTGATAATATCATTATAATCACATATATAAAAAAGAACTCTGCCAGTGCCAATTAGGGAAGGAAACCAAGAGAACTTCCAAAAGACAAAAGGGAAACAGAATGAAAAGCAATTGAATACTAATGAGCATTTAGAAATTCCACTTGGTGCTTGAGGTGCCATTGATTAGCCTTCCTAGCAAGTGGTCCTTTACTGTTCCCAGTTTGAAGCCAATTGGATTTTTTTTCTTTCAAAAAGAATCTCTCCAGGCTAAATTCTCATCTAAGTTACACCAGGGCTTATCCAGAGACTCAAGTTCCACACTCTTTATGAAATTAATTCCTGTCACACTGGAGTAACCACAGTCAATGATTCAGCATCTGAGCACTGCAACAAGATATCACATTTAGGAAGCTTTTTTTAAAGTACTATGAATAAATATCGGACTTCATGGATGACAGCTGAATAACACCACTTTAAAGCTTGGTCTTTTCTCTCTCTCTCTTTTTGGGATGACTAGAAATATTTCAAATTGGCATAAAAACATGGCACTCTAAAATTAACAACATAACCTTTTGATTTTGATTACTACTTATTATTATTACTTTAATCAAGTGGGAAAACATGTTATTTTCTATTCTCCAAGGCCAAAAGTTTAAGCTTTGTGTGTGTGTGTGTGTGTGTGTGTGTGTGCGCGCGTGCATTTTTAAAACGCTGCAAGCACATTAAATCTGGGAGCAATTTCAAAATGTCTATGTTCTTTTGCCATCAGACAAACATAAATATTGTAATTAATACATTCTTCTCCACCTGTGAGCTGAGGAATGAACTCTTTATTGCACACTGTAGGAACCAGTCAAAATAAATTACTCATTCCCTCTCAGCGCCCCCCCATATAACTTTGGGTGGAAGTGAATTACAAAACCTCAGCATTTGCACCACACTTAGCATTTAGAACCAATAAACTAATTGGAGTTACACTTGAGAAGGTTTCAAGCCACAGCTCAATTGATAGTACAAATTATGTCACTGCAAGTAATCTGGAAACAGTATGGTGCTTGGGATATTTACATTTATTTTTATTTCACCCACACACGATTTAGAATGTTTTTGAAGCAAAACAAGTGGGCTTTCTGGGACCGTGCATCATTATTCATGAGTTCCCCCCCCCCCCTTTAGTGATTTTTTTGTGTATAGTTGCACCTGTTTATGGCATGAAAAATGGTTCCTGCTTCAGCTAGGGTTCTCAGCCTCTGCAAGCAAATGTCAAGATATTTTGATTTGTTGGGATTTTGCAAATGTCACACTTCAGTCATGAAAGAGTTAAACTGTTGTTTATGTATGTTGTTAATTAGCATAGAACCAATTAGATCTTAGGCATGGGATGAATTATTCCTAATGAGATGAGTTTGAAACCAGCTATTGGCTCATCAGTATAATGGAAGATATTACATGGTGATCTGCACTTACATGGGGGTGGAGCTTTGGGGGGATCTTTTCTTTTCTACGTTCTACTCTCAGACCCAGAGAAGAAGAGTAACAAAGATGGAGTTTAGAACTAGTTAGCCAGGACGTTATTGTTTTATTCCATGTAACCCTCCCCTTATTTTCTAGTAAACCCTTCTTATAGCTAAATTTACATGTGTGCTGTGTTGCTTTTATTCTGCTATGCATATGAGTGGAATAAAAGCAGATATGCTTATCTGCTAACTATCCAACAAAGGTTATGGGCCCAGCACACATATTTTGCAATGCAGCTGTGTATATTAGCTTTGTAGCATTAGGGGACAAAGGTTTTTTTGAGAAGAATCAACCTTACTAGATTTACAAACAGGAGGATCTTTCAGTAGAGCCCATTTTCTTTTTGAAACACAGACAGCAGGAAGATTTCCCTTCTGTTGGATTTATGCCAAGGAGGAGGAATCATAAACATCAACAAAGAGAAGATTTGAACAGTGCACACAAGCCAAAGACCACATCTACCAGTCATGGAAACAATGCAGCTCATGAGGTTGTAAGTCAAAATACCCCCTCCCTCTTGCAAATTCCAAAACTGAATGACCAGAATTACCCAATGTGGAAATTTAGAGAGGAATGTACTTTGGGAATTCAGGAAGTTATGCATGCCATTGAAAATGACCTCCCCCCCCACCCCCAAGATGTGGGAGAGCAAGGAAGATTTTTAAAAGATTATATAAAAGCACATTTTATTATTCTAAATTTTATTTGCGATGAAGAAACCCCTCTGGTAGCTGACTGTAAAACTGCCAAAGAGATTTAGGCCAAATTGAAAGAAAAATATGCAAAACAAACAGAAAGAAACTGTATAGTTCTAAACTTCATGAAGGCGGTGATGTATCTGCACATTTAGATGGAATAGTGAAACTCATGGCTGAGTTAAAAGTTGCAGGAATTGAAATAATGCAATCAGAAATAAATGCTACAATTCTGAATAGTTTCCCAAAATCCTATAATAATCAAATTGCTGTTTTGGAGTCTAGATATAAAGTGGACATCTTATACCCTGAGTTTTCTTAGAGATGAATATACAAAGAGATCTTTTTTCAGAAGTTGCAGAAGGAATTACTGTTCTAAAGCTAAAATGTGAAACTGGAAATGTTGTATGTTACAGCTGCCAAAGAAAGGAGCATATTACAAAGTTCTGTGGAACAAAGAGGAGTATTGAATTTTTTTATTTTTTTATTTATTTATTGAGATTTATATCCCACCTAGCCAGCGTGAGCCAGCTCTAGGCAGCTTACCACATTGATCAGTATACATATAAAATCACAGCTAAAAACATAAAAACAAGATTCACAGGATTCCACCAGATATGGCGGCCAACATTACTTCCAAAATGAAGCACAGCAAATTCCAGGCCCATGACCAATAGACTTGTGCCCGTAGATTGTTTCAGCGCTAACCAAGGGCCCCCTTCCCCCCAGAGGCGGCTCCTAATTGAAAGCCTGGCGAAAGAGCTCCACTTTGCAGGCCCTGCAGAACTGCATAAGGTCTCGCAGGGACCTGATGTCATCCGGGAGCTCATTCCACCAGTAGGGAGCCACCACTGAAAAGGCCCTGGTCCTGGTGGTCATCAGCCTAGCCTCTCTAAGGCCAGGGAGGGCCAGGCGATATTGGGTGCCTGAGTGCAGTGCTCTCTGGGGTATGTACGGGGAAAAGGTGGTCCCTTAGGTAGACAGGCCCCTGACCATACAGGGCTTTAAAGGTTAAAACCAGCACCTTGAATCAGATTTGGTATGCTATAGGCAGCCAGTGCAGTGTCCTTAGCACAGGCTAGATGTGGTCTCGCACCGAGAGACCCATCAACAGCCTGGCTGTGGCATTCTGCATTAGCTGCAGCCTCTGGAGCTGAGACAAGGGCAGCCCCGAGTAGAGAGCTGAAGTGGATATCCTAGTGGAATATGCTTAAGGTGAAAAATGATACAGAGTTATGAATCCTAAAACATTTTTGGTTAAAGTGTTCAATGTGCTGCATATAAATGATAATAATGTACTCCAAACTTCTAAGCAAACAGACTCCACAGTGCAGACCAGGCAGGAGGCTGCTGATGAACTTCTTTTTATTGATATGGCCAGATGGCTGCCTGTTAAAACCACCAGTCAACAGGTAGGTCAACAAGAGACCCCTCAGTCAGAAGGAAAAGCAAGTCTAGCTAGGCCAAATAAGACAGGTGATTTCTTATCTGTACAATGTGTTACACTAATGGCAAATAACCTGAAATTTAACCTAGGGGTCGGCTATGACCAGAGTTCAGGGGTGTCAAATATATGGCCCATGGGCCGGAATTGCCCTGTCCAAGGCTTTTATCTAGTCCACAAGCAACTGATCATTACCTTTATTGCCAGATGACTGGGCTGTGTATTATGTCCCTGTATACTGCCCCAGTACTTATGAATAACAAGTGGTGGAAGTGGGAGGGTGGCATCAGGGAGATACCTTAAGGAAATACTGTAAGAGTATTAATGTTTTAAGCATGTTTGTATTTTGAGTAAATATAATATTGTTAATTGGGTTTACTTATAAAGTTTATATCTCTGGTACCCAACATTACATTTTATGGCATACATGGTCTGGCTTGACAAAATGGCATTTATGTCACATACAGCCCTCGTAACAAATGATTTTGACACCTCTGATCTATGTGTTTGGGCCTGAGGGGGCCTGGGAACATTGTGGGCACACCTCACTGGGATCCAGTGCTTGCTAGTGATGCCTGCCAACCTGTCATGGGGTTACTTTGGGAGGCCCCTGCTGGAAGTCTTTTTTTTGTAATAAAGTTTTTTTTAAAATGTCTGACACAGAGACAAACAAGACATACATACACAAAGATTACATAAAACATGGGAAGGACAAAATATCAAAGAAAAAAATAACAATGTTTACATAATATCTGAATTTCAATTCATGAATAGATAGAATATTCCCCAGCGAGCACTACGGTCTGGTTCCCAAAATCGTCTGACCCTCCCAGGGCCAAAGGAGGCTTGGCTGGCGAGTACAAGGTCCAGGGCCTTTTCTGTGGTGGCCCAGTACTGGTGGAATGAGCTCCCGGATGACATCAGGGCCCTGAGGGACTATTTACAGTTCCTCAGGGCCTGCAAGACGGAGCTCTTCCACCAGGCTTTCGAGTAGAGGCCACCTAGTACTGAGATTTACATCTGGCCCTGGACCGATTTTATCCACCAGTTTGTAGCTGCTCCAAGGTTGCACTCGGGTGCTGCGCTGAATTTGATGATATGCCATCTGTATGATATTATGTTGGTTTATATGTTTTAATGTTTTAAACGTTTTAAATTATGTATGGAATATTGTGGATATGTTGTTAGCCGCCCTGAGCCCGCCGTATGGCAGGGAGGGCGGAATATAAATCACATGAAATAAATAAAATAAAATAAATAAGAATGTAGTAAGTTGACCTAAAAAAGAAAAATGTAAATCAAGTAATCTACAGTCTTTGCTTATATAGTAGAATGACTCTCATTGTAAATAAAGTATATTGGTCTGATTGAGTTCAGTTTATATAGTTTTCCAGCCATGTATAGAATCTGGATCATGTATTGGTAAATTTCTCTTCTTGTAGTCGTTTCAAAAATAAAGTTAATTTGTCCATTTCAGCAGTTTCCAGTGTTTTATTTAAAAATTCTTCTTTAGTGGGTATTTCTTCTCTTCTCCAGTACTTTGTATATAATATTTTAGCGGTTGTTAGTACAGAATGATCAAATAAAAGTCCTCATTTTTACAGTTCTCAGGTCTCATATTCAATAAAAAAACAGTTCAGGAGTAAAAGGTATGGTAATTTCCAACATTTTTTTGGTAAAATATTATGAATTCAAGCCCCGTATTTTTTAACCTTATCACACATCTACCACATATGGTAAAATGTCCCAACAGAGTTTTTACATTTCCAGCAGTCACTTGACAAATTGGGATATAATTTTGCTAACATGTCTGGTGTTATATACCATCTATAAAACATTTTATATATGTTTTCTTTATAGGAGACTGCTTTTGTAATTTTTATATTAGTTTTCCATACCTGGGCCCATTGATCAAAAGGAATATTATGACCCATATTCTGCGCCCATTTAACCATAGAGTTTTTCACTACTTCATCCTGGGTCTTATGTTCTAACAAAAGTACATACAGTTTTTAAATCATTTTTTCTTCAGAATAAAGCAATATTTTGTCAATTTCAGACATTTTAGAATAAAATCTTATTTTATCTTTGACATATCTAGATTGTATTTGTACCAGTTCCCACCAGCTAATCTCAGGATTGAAATCTTTTATACTTTCAGTTGTTTTTAACTCATTTTTATTGTAGAGAGGGTCATCATATTTCAGTAAATACATTTTAGAAACCAAGTTTGGGTTGGTAAATGCATCCAAGGGAGCAACCCACTTTGGGATTCTAGAGTAAAAGGATTTTTTCACATCTTCCCATACCCTTAGCAGTGCCCTTCTGATTAAATGTTGTTTAAAATATTTATTGTTTTTAGCTTTCCCGTACCAAATAAAAGCATGCCAACCAAGCAGCAGGTCATGATCTTCTAATGCCAGTATTCTGGTATTTTCTAGAGTAATCCAATCTTTTATCCATGTCAAGGCAGCTGCTTTAAAGTACAGATTCCGCCCCTGCTGGAAGTCTTGTCATGTTTTCATTTCTGTCATTCCAAATCTGCCTTTGAAGAATTGGGAGTGGCCCAGCCGACTGGCTAGGTCTTTCATTTGTAGAGTAGAAGATTACGCAGGAGTGTTTCAGCCCATAGAGGGTGGTTTCTGACAGTTGTGGACATGCCTCTCTTGCTTGTCTGGTGGGGCTGTGGTGCCCACCAAGTTGTTGTGGGGTTATTTTGAGGAGCTTGTTGGAAGTCTTGTCATGTCTGCCTTTCTGTAATTCCAATTGAGGGTGGCCCAGCCAACTGGACAGATCTTTTCTTTGTAAAGTAGAAGAATATACTGTAGTGGGGGATGAGAGTTGTGGGCATGCTTCTCATGCTTGTCTGGAGGGGCTGGGGTGCCCACCAGCTGTCGTAGAGCTACTTTGGGGGGCCCCTGTTGAACGTCTTGCCATGTCTGACTTTCTGTCATTCCAAATCTGCCTTTGGAGAATTGGGAGGGCTACAAGAGTAGGGGGATGCTTGCCTTGCTTCCAGTGTCTGGCTTTGGGGTGGGGTTTCCCTGTGAGTTTGGTGTCACTGGCTTATTCCTGAACCATTCCATAGACTCCTGTAACTGCAGCTGTCTTTTCCAGAGAGAGCACCTTTTTTGGGGGGGGGTCATAACTGGGCCCCCAGAAATGTAATCTGCCCCAAACTTTGAGAAATTGTAGAGGACCAGGTGGCAGGGTGAGGTTCCCCATGTGTTTGGTGTGTGTAGCTTGAAGGGAGTCCATTCTATACACTTTTGAACTTGTACCTGACATTTCCCCAAAAATCACTTTCCTGGCTTCCTGGCTTGATCTTAGTCCTGTTGGGTTTGCACTGCCACAGTGGCACTGGTTCTGCTGGGCACATTGCACTGGTTCTTCAGTTTCTACTGCAGAGATTCTTGGGGATTTTGATTCTGTTCTGCTGAGCTTCTATTGCCCTTGCCCTTTTTGCTGTTTCTATTTCTCTACTGGGGGTATGTTCTTTGGGGGGCATTACTTGGACCCTGCAAATCCAATCATCACCAAACCTGGAGGATAGGTAGAGGAGAATCAGTCAAAGGGTATTTCTAGCCTGCTCAGGATCCATTTTAACCACCTGCACCTGTCATTTCCCCAAAAAGCACTTTCCAGGGGACACCTTTTTTGGGGGGGGGACATAACTCAGACCCCGTAAATCCAATCATCACCAAACTTGGAGATGTAGAGGAGAGTCAGTCAGGGGTCCCCTGACTATTTGGTATTTCTAGCACAATGGAGGGATGTTGTACCACATCACAAACCTCATGAACTGAACCAGTTTGTTTCGTGCCAAAAAGTTCATGACAGTCCATGGATAGCAAACTGGGCATGCCACAAATCATGGCCCAAATCAAACTTTATTTTCCCAGTTCATGCCCATCCCTAGCCATAGAGTTCACCCACCAGAGCATCCATTTTCACCAGCGTAATGGATCTCTGTAGTCTGGAGATGAGCTGTAATTCTTGGGGATCCCCAGGTCCCACTTGAAGGTTGGCATCCTTAGATCTACATGCCAAACTACAGAAGGGGGAGGAAAAGCAGGGCCCATTCAATATTTTTATGTATGCAAAGAGATAATGATGGGTTTTTCTTCTGTTTTTTTCCTCAACATTTGGAATGTGATATGGATAGGGACTGAGGGCTGCCTATTTTTTTTTCTTAAAAAACCCTCAAGATGCACTAAACCCAGCATGCACCAGTGAACTTTTAGCTAGGTACTTCCTGCCCTTCCCTACAGTAACGTACTTCCCATCATCTAAGAAGAAGCTACTGGGCTTGTTTGGAGAAAAGTATATGTTTCTACTAAGGTTGCCAACAACCTGCCAACAACCAGCCTTTTAACAGAGGCTTAATTAGATTTTTTTAAACATGATATTATTTATTTCTGTGCCACTCAAAGCCGCAACTGCCCAATTTTACCTTTTTCTCCAGGTTGTTGGCAACCCTGCTTCAAATAGGGGGATACTGGTATGGCTTTTCCATATGCTGAGCATGGTTAATAGAGTAATCTCTCTGTACTCCTGCTTCACCCATGAATAGATGAACTGCCTCCCCAAACCAGCCAGCCAGTATTATGATGCTGTACAGTGTAAATGTATTCTGGTAGGACAATGTGCCTATTAGACACATCTCCTGACTCTGAAGCATTTATCCTGCTTCTTTGCCCTCTCAAGGCCCATCAATGTAGCTAACAAATTAAAGCATATATATTATAATCACATTTTAAAAACATTAAAGCCAGCCCAAAAATTATTAAAACAATTAAAACCAGAGCTAAAACACACTGGTGGAACAAGCTCCTGGATGACCTCAAGGCCCTGTGGGACCTTTTACAGTTCTGCAGGGCCTGTAAAATGGAGCTTTTCCACCAGGTCTTCAATTAGGGGCCGCCTGTTAATCCTTGGCCCTGGCCCCAACTTCAGTACCAACATCAGCACCAACTAATAGCCTGGCACGAACCCGGACTATGGGGGTAGGAAACTATCTGGATGCTGAAAAAATACCACCGTCGCTCACCATGTTAACTAGCAATGTGATTTTATATTCTGTGGTTTTATGTGATTTCTGTGTTTTAACAATGTGGTATAAATTTTGTATTTTAACATACGTTGATGTTTTAATATAAATATATATATATTCTGTGAGCTGCCCTGAGCCTGTATCAGCGGGGAGGGTGGGATACAAATTAAACAAATAAAATAAAATAAATATTAAACATAAAAACAACAATTAAAAACACTGGGCAGAAAGCAGAAATCATTGAAGGAATGCCAAAGAAACAAAAATGCCCTTGTCATCAGAAAAGGACAGACAAATCTCCTTGGGGAGAGTGTTCCAGATTTTTGGTGCCATGACTGAAAAGGCCGTCTTCTGGGTTGCCACTAGCCTAATCTCAGAAGGCAGGGGAACCCAAAACAGGAGCTTCAAGGATGACCATAGTACTAAGTAGGGTTCCTGGGTCCCTGGTCTGGGCAGGGGTTCCCCTGCTTTTGCGAGCCCATATCCCACCTTCAAATGAAGAAGAAGAAGAAGAGATTGGATTTATATCCCACACTTCACTCACTTGGACTCTCAGAGCGGCTTACAAACTCCTTTCCCTTCCCCTCCCCACAACAGACACCGTGTGAGGTAGGTGGGGCTGAGAGAGCTTTTTCCCAAGCTGTCCTTGAGAGAACAGCTGGTACAGAGCTATGGCTTGCCCAAGGTCATCCAGCCAGGTGCAAGTGGAGAAGTGGGGAATCAAACTCGGTTCTCCCAGATTAGAGTCCGCACACTTAACCACTATACCAAAATGGCCCCTAACATGATGTAATGATGTCACCTGAAAATGAGGTCACCATGTTGCCAATGTTGGGAGTGACACTCTAGTTTTTAAACAGAACTCTATGGTAAAATTGGGCTCAAACCATAGAGTTTTACCCAAAAACTAGAACGTCACCCCCCAACATTGGTAACACAATGACATCACTTCCAGGTGACATCAACACAGCATGCACACTTTGCATACACACCAGAAGATCCTAGAAAAGACCTGGGAGTTTCCCGCTGGAAGCCAGGTAGGATCTGGCAACCCTAGTGGTAAGGTAAGTTCATAAGTAAGGTTGCCATATCCAGGTTGGGAAATAACTGGAGATTTTGGGGGTGGAGCCTGAAGAGGGCAAGGTTTGGGGAGGGAACAGACTTTAATGGAGTCCACTTTCCAAAGCAGCCATTTTCTCCAGAATAATTGGTATTTGTTGCCTGGAGATCAGCTGTAATCCCTAAAGATCTCCAGCCACCACATGGAGGTTGGCAACCCTAGCTGGGCTTGACTGCTTTTCATCATTTGGAGAAGGATCATCCCTTTTTGCCACACTGTGGCCACCTAATAGAATTGCCACCATTACGGGGTACTAATTTGGGCCTAGCTGGAGGACTGAGAAGATGACAATGTATATTGCAATTGCTAAGCAATTGCAGAGCTTGAAGACAGAATGGATAGCTCATATCTACTGATGAGGCAACACCTAGCAAAGAGCCCTGGATGACCAATATTCTAATAGTCCTAAATACTTTGTTACTAATGGTAAACATAAAGTATGGGTATATTTCTGTGATAACTAGAAGGTGTTACAATGATACGTTTCCATTTGCAGCAAGTTAACAGGGAGAAGCTATAAAAGAGCATCAAGAAAGCCTAGTCTGTACTTACTCAAGAGATTTTATAAACAAAGTAAGGAATAAGAATATTGGTACTTCATCTCCTACTGTAACCATGTGATGCCAGTTCTTCATAGGAAGAAGTAATTGCTTAAAACAAAACAGAAACACCATCTCCCCTGATAACGGCTTAAACATTCAGAAACCCTTCCTGATGCTGCTCAAAGGGTTCATTCTGCAGTTACAGCAACTGCCTTAAACAAGAAATCCTGGTGATCATGTGATCATCAATGATATAAAATGGCTCCAATTAAAATATAGCTATCGTTCCTCCCTTAGGCAGCACTTGGCCTGCTGTTCATTTCCGTCCTACTGCCTCCTGGCTTGCAGAGTACGGATTTTGTTAATCTTTGCCAGTGGCATGAATAATACCTAGTCTAATCTTTCCAAGGCAGCAATATCGTACAGGCTGATGCTGGCAATGACCGAACCTCTGAGCTCACAAGGGGGAAAATGTGATCACTGATGAGGCCTCAGAGGCAGATCCCTTTTTTCCCCTCCCCTTAAGTGAATATCCTAGAGACAACATTACTTTGCACTATGACAGAGCTTTTCATCAAAGGCTCTAAACATACTTTATAAGTTTTAATTAAATTTTTCAACAACTTTCTCTGGTGAATCCATAGCATTATCTCAGTGTTACAGATGGGACATGCAGTCACCCAGTGGTAAGAAAATAGCAGAAATACACATTGTGAATGATCTTGATCACTTTTGGTCTGGCTTTCGTCCAGGCTGTTGCCCAGACAGTTTCAGAACTGCTTAGAAGAATGAGGATGGTTTGGAAGCTTCAGTTGGGTCAGTGAAAATATTACAGCCATCTTTTACCAGTTTCATTGGAGACCAAAGAACTTCTGGACCCAGTACAGAGGTCTGATGATGACTTGTAAAGCCCTAAGTCACCTGGGTACAGAGTATCTGTTTGCAACTGGGATACTCTGAAATCAGCTGGACTACTTTTAGGGAACTCTGGCTTAGAAAATTGCTGGAGATTTGAGGGCAGTGCCTGTAAAGGGATCTCAATTTCTCCAAGGCTCTATGGCATGCCATAGGGTCCACCCCCTGGAGCTACCATTTTATTCATGGGGAACTGATCTCTGTAGTCTGGAGATCACTTGTGATTCTGGGAGAACTCCAGGTCCCATCTGGAGGTTGGTAACCCTAGAAACTGTATTGAAAGAATTCTTATGAGAAATCCAAGATGGGGAGTCCAAAACATGTGAGTATGTATGAGGTCTGTGATAGGCTCTGGGGAACTCACTTCCTCTGCCCAGAAACCTTCCTTATGCCAGATTTTTTTTTTTAAAAAAAAATTGAAGGCCTTTTAAAATTACATTTATGCAGGTGCTATAAAATGTTTTTAGTGGTAGCTTTTGTTTTATGATGATATTGTGTGGCTTTAAAAATGTTGTGTAAGCCACCTCAAATATTTACCTTAAATAGAAATATTGGGTCCAAATGTAAATAAATACATAATATTCTCCACAGAAGGTAGAAGAGGGAGAGGGAGTTGAGGAAACAATTACACTGTGTGTTGTTTGTCTTTATTTGATATATCTGATTATCATATTTCCTTTCTGAAGAATGTGACAAATAGTCTTATCAATGGGAATGACCACAACTTGAGGCTTTTATTTCATTTACCCTTTTCAGAACATCACTTTATTTGGTAGTTAAGTAATTTTACAGATTCAAATTATAAAACAAACTAAGTAAGGATAATAAAAGAAAAGAAAAAAACACATTATTGGGTCAAAACTATTACCAGTCTTCTGTCTGGATAAATCCTCTATGGATACTTAAGTAATTAAAATTCTATTTTTTAAAAAAAAAATCTGAACCATATATACTTTTTTGGTTCTTTCTTTCCATGGGCTTTTCCAGATGTCTCATCTTGCCATCAAAAGCTGTCTCTTCATAGTTCTGCCATAAGCAGTGTTAGACCCTTCCATGCCCACTAAGTGATCCTAGAATTTTTAAACTTTCCACTAATTATAATTATAATCAAAATTATAGCTCATCAATGCAGCCTATCACAGACAAGCAAAATAATGACCAGTCATCTCAAATTTCCATACTTCTTCAGCCAAAAGAAGCAGAATTTTGCTGAACTGTTTTCTCTAAGCTCTCTTCCTCAACCCCTCCTTCAATAAACTTACAATTTATTTCATAAATTGGGTATTTGAGCCAAAAAAACCACACCTTTTTGTAACAAGGAATAATGAACAATGATTCTTATTGTAAGCTAACTGTCCCCATATTTGTGAGGTTGATTCAATATACCAAAAGCTGCTGAGAAAATAAACTCATACTGATTGCTGCATCTAAAAATGATCATATGAAATGTCCATGAGTTATTGCAATTTCAGTTGTAAAGAAGCAAAGAGCAGGTCTGGAGGGCACTTTTAAGCAGAGGTCATTTAGTAGAAAAAGAGGTTCAGGAGCTCATTAGCATAACTCATTAGCATAACTTATTTGCATATGCTAAACCACCTGACATCACCAGAAATATGTCAGAAGGCAAGAAAGAAAGAAAGAAAGAAAGAAAGAAAGAAAGAAAGAAAGAAAGAAAGAAAGAAAGAAAGAAAGAAGAAGAGATTAGATTTATACCCCACCCTTCACTCATTTGGAGTCTCAGGGTGGCTTACAAACTCCTTTCCCTTCCCCTCCCCACAACAGATACCCTGTGAGGGGCTGAGAGAGCTTTTTCCCAAGCTGTCCTTGAGAGAACAGCTGGTACAGAGCTATGGCTTGCCCAAGGTCATCCAGCCAGGTGCAAGTGGAGGAGTGGGGAATCAAACCCGGTTCTCCCAGATTAGAGTCTGCGCACTTAACCACTACACCAAGAAAGAAAGAAAGAGAGAGAGAGAGAGAGGGAGGGAGAGGGAGGGGGGGTCAGTTACTAATCCAAGCCTCAAAAATACCACTATTCTGGGAGGATAGCTTCAGTGGTGGCTGAAGCCTTCAGAAGGCTGGTTGGAGGAACAACCTTTCCAGGAGATGGAGTCATTTTGCTGCAGCCCGGGGGGGGGGGGGCTGCCACCAACTCCCGGAGCTGTGCTCCCCCGAGCTCCTGCTCGAAATGACCCCTGCTTTTAAGTGAACTGAACAGGATCAAGCTACCTTAGACTACAGCAAAATAAGCCAAGTATTTTGAGTTGAGGGAGTTCCTCCTTGTGTCATTTTCTATAACAGCTGCCAAATCAGGGCCTACTGGATTACTGCAAATGCCCAACACCTTTCCCCAGTGGAAAGTATTGGAGTCTGAGACCGGTAGCAGTGATTTCAAGCATAGCTCTTTTATTAGTGGTTCAACTCAAGCATGCCTATGGGGCTTCAGGCCACTACTTTTATGCTGGCCGGAGCCACACCTCCAGCCACACCCAATTGACCTGATGGGGTCTTACATTTACCTGAATTGTCATCTGTTCCCCGGGGAGAACCTAGGCTCCTTACTGGTGGCCACTTAGGTTCCAGGTGTCCATTGTTCACCTGGACCAAAGCTCAGGTCGCTGCCTAGCCATATGCTCTGGCCACATGTCGGTCGCCATTACAGGAGCACATGGCGGCAATATTTTACAATAAAACCCAGGACATTACACCCAGGAAGCTAGTGTGGTCTAGTGGATAGAGTAACCAACCAGAACCATGGGTGACCTGGGTTTGAATCATTACTTCTACTATGGAAGCTCTCTGGGTGACTTTGGGCATATCACAAACTCTCAGCCTGCCTGATTTCACAGAGTTGTCAAGGGATAATGAAGAAGAGTAGAATAATGTTTTAAGCCACTTTGACTACCAACTTGGAAGAAAAGTACGATATAAGTAAATAAATGCAAATGCAAAATGTCTCCCCCAAATGTAACACCCCTTCAGAATACAGTGGAGCATTTGACAAACCTACTCTACGTACCAAGAATAAGATAACTCATGCTATTAGGGTTGCCAGGTCCCTACCTTTTGCTGGCAGGGAGAGAAGCTTCTCTCCTGGGATTATTTTGGCATGTGTGCAGCACATGCACCATGATGGCATCACTTGGAAGTGATGTCATTGCACTAGACACATTGCCAGGGGGACATTCTAGCATTTAGCTAGAAACTCTATGATACCTTAGAGTTTTCAGACCGAATGCTAGAGTGCCCCCCGGTGATGTACCCAGCACAACGGCATCACCTCTGGGTGACATTATCACACTGGGCATGTTGGCCAGATCCAAGCACTTTGGGGGTAGGATTCCCCCCACTGGCTGGATCCAGGCCAGTGGATTAGGGGCCCCTAAAGCGAGCACCGGAGGGATCTGGCAACCCTACATACTATTGTATTCCACATTACTGTGTATGGATGTGAAAGCTGGACAATGAAGAAAACTGACAGGAAAAAAGTTGATTAATTTGAGAAGTGGTGTTGAAGGAGAGTATCACAGAAACCATGAACCATCAGAAAGACAAATACAAGGATTATAGATCAAATCAAACCTGAACTTGTCTGAGAATCTAAAATGACTAAACTGAGGCACAGTATTATTGACGCACAGTATATAAAGGCACAGTATTATTGACGCACAGTAATAAAGAATTAAGATAAATTTTGTTCTTAAAATAAGGGTTTCAGCTGTAGTTTTAAGCTGAAGGACACTACCACCTTCTTTATGCTGTGAAAAATACATTAACAAATACTCTTCCACATTTTTTTTTACTTGTCAAAAATGTTGCCACGTGTCCTCAGGGTGACAAAACCACTTATTTTCATTTTATAGTTCTCATTCCCCTAAGTGTCTGTTCAGTGACATTTTTGACAGACAGGAATATGAATGTGTGAATCTTTATGGGAATTCTCATACTTGATTGCAAAATCAATAGTGAATAAAATGTATATGTATCATGATCATCACAGAAATGCTGATGAACCTTCCTCAGATTTCCAAGAATTGTCATGATAATGAATGGCTGTTCCAGTTTTGTACAAGGTTGTCTTTTTTCCCTCCTCAGAACTCTATTGATTCAAATATAAGAAAAATCATCAACCCTGCTTTAGGATTCAACTTGAAACAAACAACTGTCTCACTGCCAGCACATTCTACAAGCAATGTCTCACTTTCTCAGTCCTATCAATAAAGTTATCCCAAGTGATCCCAGGTGGATATCTAGGAAACCCCTTGACAAAGCATGTTACTCTACTAGAATCCATTGTCTTCCTTGCATAATTCAACATATTGTTTTGACGTACAGAGCCCAAAATGGCTTGCCTTAGAAACTGCTTCCTTTCTTTTGTCCCTTAAAGATGTTTAAGATCAACCAGGAGCACCCTTGTAATTATGCCAAGTCTGAGCGCTTGCATCTCTTCCAAGGAATTCCTTTCTCTATGGAGTCTTTCAAGTATTGCAGATCCTCCTCATTTGGGCTCATTTTAGTGACATGGATGGTGACTGTTTATTTTTTTAAGTGTGTTGTGCGATATTGTGTATTTCAATTTATTGAGAAGGGATTTCCCCCTGGAGAATCAGATAAGCCAAGTAAGCAAAAAAATCCACATTTCTTAATGATCAACATTTTGATTCAGATACCACCCAGTTAATCATATGTCTCAGTTCTCCATCCATTTTACTGATGTGATCAGAAGAGTTACCTCTTAAGAGCTTAGAAAAAGTCAGCTCCTAGGCAGAGAAAAGCAGACCAGTCAGCTGCTGTTACCTTTCTTTTTCCTGGGGTTCTGGTATCTCTACACCGTTTAAGCCAATTTGATGACATCTGTATATGAGGTGCATGTCAAAATCTGCATGTACCGGTGGGAATTGTACGACTTATACAACCATGTCCTTTTGGAGAGTTTGATAAGTAATGTGGAGGCTGACAAACAGAAGCAGAAACAGGGAAGTTTCTTAAAACACAGAACTGAGGGGCCTTTTCTCGTCTTTAGTATAGAGGCAAAGAGGATAAATTCTACAGGTTTATGGAAGAGAGGAGATCAAAACATCAGAAAACCTCTTCTGGTAAAGCATGCCCCAAATAAAAATATGTGCAACTTTTGAAACTTACATTACTTACCTGCCCATGATAATTGTCACTGAGCAACTTGGACCAATACCATTTGGTTCACCCACATGCTAGAATTACCAAATCAACTGATTTGTTGTTTGAAAACCACATGCAAAATTGCTACCAATATAAACCTTTAGTCCTGGTGAGTTGTGATCAACCACCACATCCTTCCTCAAACTACTGCAGCAAGTAATTGCTAGTGAAGCCGGGGGGGGGGATGTGATATATATTTTAATATGGTTAAACTAAATTAGAGTCAATTTTCACAAACATTTTCCTCAGCACCCATGTAGTCTAATCTTACTGGCTGTGTAGTGTCATGATGTCATATTTGTAATCCATGACTGACTAGGAGGAGAAAGGAGTCCTAATTGAGGGGGGGAGATGCTGAAGCTATGGCAGGTAGGGGAAATACTGGTAAACCACTTCAAAAGAGATGACAATTTAAGGGGTATTTCAGAAAGTATTTCTGTACCCTTATTATTTATTTATTTATTTATTATTTCTATTTATATCCCGCCTAGCCAGCGGACCGGCTCTAGGCGGCTAACAACATAAAATCACTCAAATACAAAGTTAAAACACAGCATAAAATTGACTCATTTTAAAATATTAATTTTAAAATAAAATACCTTGAAATAACTGCCTTTGTTCTGAAAATCATTTGTGAAAATATGGCTCAGGCCTGCATTTATAGATACCATAAAACTAATGAAATTTTACATGTATTCTTAAAATTGTGCACATGTCTAAAATTGTATGGAGCCAATTGTTTCCAACAAATCTGGATGCCACAAAGCCAGAATTAGCTATTGCTCCCTATAAAAAGAATATGGAGGAAACATTCAAGTGCTGATGCATAATGTGTAAAGTAGCTCTGAAGATGTTCACATGTGAAAAGGAAGCTGCATCATCATGAAGACCATTTCAATAAGTATCATCATGAAGACCATTTTGATAAGTCTTAACATGGTTTACAGTGCAATCCTAAGCAGAGTTACACCTTTCAAAGTCCATTGACATAACTGGGTTTCAAAAGATGTAACCTTGTTTAGAATGACACTGCTGAAGTCTGGTTAGGGAACATATTCACAATTAAAAAGGGGAAAGCATTACATTTTGAGTGTGTTCCATGGGCAGACTGGCCATTGGAAAAACTTCAGTGGGCTGATGACCTGGAAGCTGCCCCAACCCAGGCCACTTTGCCTGAGCAATGAAAGTGAGAGCAGCTGTTGTTGTAACCATACTTCCTCCCCCCCCATTGGGTGGAGGGGCAGGGCAAGGGTGGGTGGGGACAAGCGGGGCAAGGCCTTTTCCAGGACAGATTCCCCCCCATCTCCCCAGGGCATTCTGTGTGCTTACAATTGTATTTCATAATACCTATACTAATACTGACCCAGAATTATGCATCATATTCCCCATACAAAAGCGCTGACAAATCACCATCTACACCAGCATTTGTGCAGTAGAGACACATTTCATTCCCTGGACTATTGATAATATTTGCAGTTCTGTGTAACATTCAATGCACAGTCCCCCCAAAAGAAAACAAAAATACATTTGCATGATCCATGCGTATTGCTAGCCCCAGTTCTATCAAGAAAGTTCCAGCTTATAGATTATTGCAGAACGGAGTACATATAGCTTGTATTCAGAGGAACGAGGAGATATCGTTAAAATGGACACAAGCTCAGGCCACGAGTGCATAGGGTGATACAAACATACAAATAACTTCCAATGTGAAATAGCTTTGCTTTGTGTGTAAGGATGGGCACAAACTAATTTATGAATCCTGGTTCACATGAACCAGGCCAGTTAGCGAAGCATGAACCGGGGTTCAGGAGATCAGTTCATCCCACGAACCCGCACATGAACCTCCATGTTTTCATGGAGGTTTGTGGGAGGGTTTGGAAGTGAGCTCTAAAGGCCTTTAAATGCCACCAAAGCCCACCACCACCTGCCTATGGCTTGACCCAAGGGAGCTCTGAAGGCATTCAGAGCCCACTTCCAGGTTGGGCCACTGACCAGAAGTGACTCCCAAAGGCATTTAAATGCCTTCAGAGCCCACCTCTTGGTTGGGCTGGCCCAACTGAGCTCCAAGAATGAGCTCTGAAAGCCTTTATAGGCCTTTGGAGCTTATTTGAGCCTTTATAGGCCTTTGGAGCTCACTTGAGTAAATGCTCAGTCAAGTCAGGCAGCCCAACTTGACTGAGCTTCCAGAGTGAGCTCTGAAGGCTTTTATATGCCTTATATGCCCTTATACGGGCAGACCCCATCCAGAAGTGGGCTCCAAAGGTCTATAAAAGCCTTCAGTGTTCACCTGAGTCAAGCTGCCTGACTTGACTGAGCTCCAAGAGTGAGCTCTGAAGGCTTTTATATGACCTTATATGGGCAGACCCCATCCAGAACTGGGCTCCAAAGGTCTATAAAAGCCTTCAGTGTTCACCTGAGTCAGGCTGCCTGACTTGACTGAGCTCAGTCGAGTTGGCCCAACCTGGAGGTGGGCTTCGAAGGCATTTAAATGCCTTCAGAGCTCACTCAGGTTGGCCATGGTGGGCTCTGAAGGCATTTAGATGCCTCTAGAGCTCATTTTTGGGTGAAGGGCCCCATGAACTTCTGAAGCACGAACTCATTTGTGCAAAGAAGTTCATGGTTTGGGCGTCGTGAAAACCCCTGAAGCACAAATCTCCACTTTTCCAGTTCATGCACATCCCTATTAGAGTGGCAACCAGATCTTAGCATTTATATAAACCATTACATTGTTCAAAGAGTACCTGTGTAATATATGGATTTGGTATAAAGTAAGCCAAGCTACTATGTGCATCTGTGGCATGGTGGCAGAATGATGAAATCCACCCACAATGCTTCCCTTCCCTGGTATTGAGGCTGCTGAGAAGACAGCATTCTGAGTCAGCTTCTTTCACTGTTTCTGCAGCAGGAAACAGAAGCCTATATCCAATCACAATTTTCCTCTAGCCCATCCATCAGTGGCTCCTCACAGTCCTGTAAATCTTTTAAACTGAACACTACTGTAGTTGAATAATAAATCACCTACAGTAGAGACTAGAAAGGGGCAAAGGGAGAATACCTTCATACTGAGAGAGCATCTAAGTCTTGCATTAAATTTTATGGCAAGATTCTCTGAGGCTTCCAGGTTACATCAATATTCAAAAGAAGATGAATAAAGCTGAGCACTTGTACTGCACCAGCATTTTTTTATACTTTGCAGAACAGATATATATGGGCAATGATTCTTTAAGTAGTTGCCACCAGACATAATTGTTTCAAAATTGAACAAAAAGACTAGAGACAGCAAAAATCTTTTAAAAAATGTTTGAAGTTAATTATAATGGATTCCTTACTTTTCCTAAAATACTTGGTTATGTGAGCACTATAACATTCAATGTATATTTGTTATCAAACATCCATTATAAACTGGCAGATGTGGATCAGGACCTATTGATGGTCTCCTCTGCTATCTCCTCAATTGTCCATTGGGCTTCAAAACCTGATCACCTTGTCAGAGCCTAATCAAGGCATCCCATCTCATGTTCTTCCAATAGCTAATCAATCTTTTCCAGAGACAGGAGTGTGCGTGATGGGAAGAGGAGCAGAAAGATTCATCCATGCAGCAATGGGACACTATGTATGCACCTGTTTATAGACCATTATAATCTTGATAATGAGTATTAATCCTCAGAGATGCACTTGTGTGGTATGGATATGATTTCATGTTCAGTTATTTGTTGTACTTGAATCCGCATTTCTGAAAGAAACTCAGCAGATATTTCAGCCTCATTGGAGCCAAGTAGCAGAGGCTGAGAGGTGACCTTGAAGCAGGAGTCCTTGCAATCAAGCACCAGTGCCTCACCAACTGTTACCATCAAGACAGCCATAAAACAAAATGCAGAATTGTCCAAGTTAATCAGGAGGCAGGAAGAGCCAACAATGTTTCACTTTCTCAGATAGGCTTCTGCCTTTCTTTTGGATATGGAAATATGGTCATCCAGAGAAGCAACACAGTGGCTTTTAATTGCCTGCCAATGCCTCACTGCTACCCAAACTGGACCCAGAGAGGGGGAAACTAGCTTTAAAAAGGGTTGCAGAAAGGAATAACACAGGGTCTTGGCCTACATAAACAAGGGTGGATCTTGGTACCCCAAAATAAAATTACAAAGTGACAGGGATTGTAAACATAACCACATAATTTTATTGTATACAAAATAAAATCAAACAAATAAAAATGTAAAGAACCTGCACTTGGCACCTGAGAACAACTTCCCTAAGTAACCATGCCAACAAGAAGGACACTTACAAAAGCTAGAAGGGAGGAAATGGGGGGTGGGGATGGGGAAGAAACATACAACCTAACATCCTGGGCTTGATGTCTGACGAGGTCCAGGGGCAAACACAGATGAGATCCAAGGAGTAGGGGTGGGCACAAACCAGGAAAATGACTGTTTAAGTGCCAAATAAACTGGTTCATGAGGTTAATAATTCAGTAGAACACCCCCTAGCAAACTAGAGACACCAAACCTACAGGGGATCTCTGAATGATTCTCCTGTACCTTCCCTCCAAGTT